>CAHIKZ030000149.1:670000-1290725 GCA_903632075.3 Acanthosepion pharaonis
ACCATAAGGTTGAAACCAAAGTAGTGCATTCAACTGACCACTTGATTTTTAAAGTTAAAAGCTGTACATATTTTTACTTTTTTTCACATGTGTATTGAGCACTTTTTAATACTATTGTTTCCTGGTCTGATTCAACTCTGACCATTAACTTTTATTCATATATATATATATATATATATATATATATATATATATATATATATATTTTTTTTTTCATGCTAGCAATTTACTTGAGAAGTCATTCTGTCTAATAGAAATTCAGGAATAAGGTCTCTACTTAAAATGGTTTGTTCAAACAGCTTGAAAAAATATTAACATTAATTATTTATGGCTTTACAACAGGTAATTTTTTTTTTTTTTTTTTTATTCCTTTAATTTTGCCATGTTTTATTTATTTTTTTTTTTCTGCTTGTCCCTTTTTTGTAGATAATTCTGCTGTTGACAAAGTCTCATTTGCACATATGGAACTAAAATTGATCCAAAGCAAAAGTATGTTGGAAAATCCAGAAATCTTTTACCATGCTGAATCCATAGATTGATGATGATGATTCTAGAGTATTCAGTGTTAGTGCTGCTGTTGATGGATTCTGTGGCATATCCAGCTTTTAAGATGATGATTGTCATTTTCTATTATTATATTTTTATTTCTTACAGGCAGCTTCTCAATTGATTCAAAGCATAAATATTGAAACTCCAATTGCTATCTACATGGTTCCTTTCTTTCTTCCCAGTTTCTTTTTTCCTTATAGGTTCATGGCTTCAAAAAGGCATTCTATACCAAAATTACATTTTTCAAGGTTAGAAAATAAAATTTAAATGATACAAATTCTCTCTAATACATCAAAACCTTGACAGCTCTATTCAGTAATTCCCTCTGTCTATTTACTGGAAATTACATTACTGAATTTATTTATTTTTTTCCCCTAACCTCATGAAAATTACTTTTACCATGTTGACATTTTCTAATATTGAAGCTGCAATTATCGATGTTGTAAAATCTTTCAAAACCTAATCACAATGTAAGGCATATTTTAATCTGTCTTTGTCTGATCTTTTTATCAGAACATCAGAACATCAGATGTTGAGGAAACAATGATCACAATGTCTAATTTATTATGATTTATTAATTTACAAGGATTTGCTTGAAATTGTCTCATTTGTTAGATACTAAGAAAAAAATTTAAGTTGCTAAAATTGGTCTTTGACAAACTTTTTTTTTTTTTTTTTTTTTTTTTTTAAACTTAAAGGATTTTACTTTATTTGTTTTCTGATGAATGTACATTCAGATGAGAGAAAAAGCATTTCATATTCACTGAACTTTTTTTTACATCTAAAGTGGATATAAGCAATACTTTTCTTCAGGGCAAGAAGTAAAAAAAAAAAAAAGTAAAGATATTGCTTGAAATCAGTTGAAACTCTTTATCATCTTTAAAAGTTATTCTATTGAGTTAGCTCTTGGAATATTTGACCCGGTTTCATTCTTGAAAATTTACTTTTAATGGGATTTGAAATTAGTAGCAACTTTTATAGAAATAGTACTTAACAATGATTCTAATAAATTTTATGGAGCTTAATTGGTTAATGTTTACTCAGATTATTTTGATTACATAACATTTCCATCCATTTTTGGATTACCATCAATTGATATTCAATCAGTGCTGGTTTGGTATAAATGATGGGGGGGGGATCAAAGTCGGAAATAAATATAGTCACATCAAACAAACTCATTTCACTCTTTTCCCCATAATTGAATCACCAAATTATAATGAAATTGTTAATTACTTCAGAATCCTGAACTCAGGTTTTCTAGAAAATTATTAACATTTTGGATTTAAAAGATATATTCTTTGATAAAAATTTATGTTGTAGAAAAAATATATTGAGTTGTGATTTGTTTTAATGAATTGTTTTTGAAGTGAACATGAAATCAACTTTGTATGGACCAAGGCATTAAATATTTCTTTTATTTCTGTTGACTGTTTTTCATTTTTACTTTCTATGCTTGCATGACTCTTTTATGCTGAATAATTTGTTGAGTGATGTGACAGATCTTTACAAGGGTGAATTAATAAATCCCTAGCATAAAACATAATTACAGAGGATTGAAAAAGTATTCACACTACATGAAAAATATATTTTTGTCAAAGTTACTATTTTATTAAATGATCTGATAAAGTGTCTACAAAATTGTATACTAAGATTAGTTCAGAAGTCAGAATAATTACAAACTTTAGTCAACAGATCAAATTTATGAAAATTCTCACCTTGTTCATACAGTACAGTCAGTACTTAATAGCAGCTTCTTGTGCTGCTTCCAATTGTTTTGGATCGCCTGTGATGTTTTGTGTAATGTTACCTGGACTGTTTATTTTACTCTCTTTGCAGTACTGCTCCACTTAATTCAGCTTTGTTGGTAACCTTTCATAATTTTCATATATCTACAAAATTCCTTTAAGAATTCAAATCTAGACTCTGACCTGGCCAGTTTAAAACTTTCACTTTACTTTTTCTGGGACCATTCTTGAGTTGAACCAGATATGTGTTTGGGATTGTTTTCCACATGAAATATGAACTTCTTCCCAAGCTACATGTGAATATTTTTGCAAGCTGTTGTATTAACATTTTGCTTTTAAAATTTCATGTTTGATTGATCAATTTTCACCACTGAATTGTTGAAAATGCCCCCATCCCCAGTCAATGGACTTATTGATGTACGTAATGTATAAAATATTTGATAACTTTTGGTTTGACATGTACAAGACTTGTGTTCTTGAGTATTACTAAGAGAAACTTTGTGGTCATTGCAGAAGAGAGAGAAAAAAAATGACTGGACAAGTTTTTGCCCTATCAAATCCCCAAATCTAAAGTTAAGTCAACATTTAAGTAGTTCACAAATTTTTGAGGCAAAAAAAAAAAAAAATTGAAAAGTTATTTAAATTGCTGGCATTAATACAGGGTTGAATACATTAAAAAAGAATGAATCAATTTCATTAATAAGGAAAATCAATAGAAAACTACAACCAAGCCTTACAAGTCATTTCCTGTCTTACAAGTGTTAATGTCAGCTACACCTGCAACATGGGCAACATCAGTGTAATAAGAGAATTCCTCCCAGACACATATCAGCATATCAGAATCCGCTGTATTGATCGCTGTTGTTATTTGATGTTTATGGTCATCATGGGTAGCAGTGAAACATAAAATCAATCTTTATGTATCCCCACAAGAAAAAAATCACACACGGGTCTGGGAATCTCGCAGGCCAAACACAAAGAGTAAGGTCTTGGTAAGTTCCTGAACGAGATATAGTCAGTAAGGTTTCAAATGTAGGCATCTACTTAGTACATGCCAGAGAGTGAATTGAGAGACCGCAAGCTCATGGCTAGCTCGATTTGTGAAGTTGTATGGACTCTCCTCAAATGCAGCACAGATTCTCATCACTTGTTCCAAAGTTTATGGTTATCTTAGACTTTTTCCTTTACACAGATGCCCACTCTCTTGAAACTGTTTAAACCACCACCAAATGTTCTTAAGAGGGGGGGGGGGCGGATCAATGTCGAATTGCCTTCAAAAAGCATGCTGCACCATGACGACTGTATTTGTTTTTGAGAACGTAGAATGCCTTTTGCTGTTCTGGGGGTAAACAAACAACTGAACATTGCTGGAGATACAACATAACTACAGTATCCCTGTGGCAGCCATTTAAAATTTAGAAAACTCCTCTTTCAAATGGACACTGACTCATTCCATGATGATGCTTGAGAGCTGAAGCAGTACTTCATGAAAATGAATAAAAGTTGTTATTTTTTTTATGTCATCAATACATTGATGATGAGCTAAATTTGACAGGTAATCAGCCAAATGAAACCTGTAAGATCCTATCCATGTTTTGTCATCACACTTTTCATCTTTCTCTCTCAAATCAAATTCTCATAAACTGTACCCAGATTTTCTCCTTGTGCATTCCTTCAATTTATCTTGTCTTATAAGAGGAAATGCTATTTACACATTAATTTCAAAAGCATTGTTTCACATTGGAAGAAAACTAAATGCAATCCTGTGTAACTATAGACTGATTCTGTGTAACAAGTTAAAATTCTTATTTGATTTCATAGAGGTGAATAATCTTCTATACTTCAAAATATCTCCTTTAAATCTCAATTTTTAAGGCTTTATTAAAATTTTAATGACTACATGACCCATGTCAGTTGACTTGGTTACTCAGCAGTGGCAAGATATGACTGGAATTCCTTCCAAGTCAAACTAAGATTATTTTTAGCTTACTAAATTATGAAACTTACAACAGTAAATGTTACTTTTAGGTTCTTTTTTTTTGCATTGTGACAATAATTGTTTCTTCATTAGTAAATAATAAACACTATCCACTTTTTATATAATCCCTAAGAATTGGTATTCTTAGTTGAATATGAAACAGTTACATTCTTTTAATTATTTAAAATGTATTTCTGTGATACATATTCAGAAATAACCAGACAGTCAGAATCAAATTTCATGTCTATAAGGAATCTTTGTTCTAAGAAGTTCATCTGTGATGACCCCCAAATATCTACTGGGCTCGCTACAGATGACACTAAAATAGATTACTCTCAGTGTCACACTAGAGCAGGGCTCAGTAAACTTTTTCACAGAGGGCCGGATAACTGAGATAATGACGAGTGAGGGCCAGATAACAATTTTGTTCAATACTGTGCACAAATCTCACAAACTAAGCAGCAAAAAAGGCTAGTGAGATTTGTGAAACTGGTGTTTCCCTTTTAAGATATTTGCTTTGGAATTACTGCATCCAACAGAGAAAATGTTTGCTCACAGACATATGTTATCCCAAACACTGATGACAGACCAGAGGCAAATTTCTTCAACTTTGAAAACTCATCATTAGGTAAGCAATGATAAAATTCAGGAAGTTCTCTTTCAACAAGTCACTTGTTTGCAAATCAATGAGTTCCAACTGTAGTTCAACTAGTATGTCTTCAAGGTTACAGTCAAACACATTCTGGAAAAGAAAAATGTCAATCTTGATTTTCTTAAGATCTGAAAAATCTCCCACAAAAATGCTTTAGTCATGAATAATCTTCTGTGATTCCAGTCCAAATCTCTTTGAAACACTGAAAATGAGAGAAATGACTTTCTTCCAGTTTCACTGATTTTCATAAAACTCATATTACTGTCATGCAAAAATCAGATTGGCCAAATTTTGACATTTTTACTTGCATTTATTTTAATTTTAAGCTTAACTACAATCTATTGAAAATTCCAAATAATTATATTTTAGCTCATTTGTGGCACAGTGCAGTGGCAGGTCAGATTCTACTAGAGTAACAGAGAAGTCAGGTGCATTAGTTGATTAGCTTGGAAGGAGAGTTCCTAACCACCAGGATGTTAGTGGTTGTCCTGGCATGTAAAACATTCGCCAAACTAACTACACATGTCCCACCCAAGATTAAAAATACAGTCTTAAATTCTTGCAAGAACAATCCACATTTGGAGAAATCTACCAAAGCCAAACACTCACTCTCCAATATTAATAAACAATTTTAAATGAGAGATTTAGTTTTGTGTTCTTATTAATCTGTACAATGATAACATTACACTTGTAAAATGAGGGAAATCTGTTAATTTTATTATACATTATAAGCATGTAACCAGGAAAAATCAAATTCAATTTGCTTAATTTTTTTTTTTTTTTTTACCTTAAAGCTGAAAAAGATTACTGCAGTATTAATGCATGATGAGTGGAATCTGACGAAGTAATTAAAAAAAACAAAAAAACTGAAAAATTCTTGACTTTTTTTTTTTCACTTAAAAGCAAGTTAACAGTTTTAATGATAATTTGTTTGAAGTCTTGGAAAGAAATATCAAAAACTATTGTTCAGTATGTAGCACGGATTCAGTACAATATTTTTTTAATTATTATAGATTAAAAAAAAATTTCAACTTCTTTACTGCCAGTGAAAAGTTGAAATGCCTGTGAAATCGACTTTTAATTAAACATTTTTGTTTACAAATTAGTTAATGTCTCTTCAGTAAAAATTTTCAAACATCTTAAATAGAAGTTAATTTACTAAAGATGTCTTATTGTATAAAGTAATGCAAACATGAAAGAATGAATGTGTAGTTGCTAGAGGAAAAAAATAGACCAAAGGTAAACATTTAAGTGAATATACACACTATATATAGAGTTGGAGAGAAGTCTGAAGAGAAACAAAGTGGTAAAAAAGGAATAGGGAAGAAAAAGGAATGAATGTAATGTTACATTTTAAATAGGATTGTTATTCAACATGAAAAAAAATCCTTAGTCCTTATTGAAAAAAAAGTTCAACCTGAACCATTACAGTCACTAACTGCAGTTATTAGTAAGATTGCATACAGAGATGAATTTACTGCATTCATCTTCATTCTACAATCAACTAACAAATTGGCTACTTTTGTTAGAAAGCTGTCAAACAAAATTAAAGTTCCAATTTCATCTTGTCCTACGTTTCAATATATTTTTTATTTTCACCAGATTCCACTTAACATTTTTTTTCAATTAATACATGTTTAAAAAAAAATAGAATCAGTAAAACTTTACATCCAATAATTTTTACTCTGACAGAATTTTACCCAAAATACATAGTTTCACTTACAACAAGATTTTACAAATAAATGCAATTCACATTAACAGGAAAGAAAGTTCTTGGAAATAAAAATTCTTCAACATAAATAACTTATGTACATTCATTATTTCATATTTTATATACAGAAAAACCACGAAGCAATTAATAAAGGAAAAAAGAAATATATATATATATATATATATATATAATATATATATGAAATGCACATCGTGTGGAAAAAATAACTTTTAGGCACAAAAAGGAAAATTTGAGATGAAATTAGTTTTGTAATATTGTAGTTTTTATCCATTTTTTTTTAAATTTTTTGGAGTAGGATATTGAATAATGATCTTATTTGAAACAACTATTTTCCCTCAAAGAAAGTTTTAAAAGAAAATTTCACAGTGATTGTTTTCCTTTGTACAATTTTCACATTTGAATAAAAAAAAAAGTAAAACTACAATTTTACTATAAAAGCTTCAGTTTAAAAATTAACAACAAAATTACAACACCAACAAAAAACATCCAACAAACTATGGTGAATAATTCTGCTACTCTTGGCATTTCTGTAATTTTAAGAGAGCAAAAATATTCAGAAATATCTTTTGAGGTTTAGCTGCTTTGAAATATCCGATGGATTTCAGTATTATTAAAATAAAAATTTACATTGGTATGTTAATATTTACTGGAATTTATTTCCAGCATGGAACTGTAAAGGAAAAGTAAACTTTTTTTTTTCTTTTTCAATTATAAAATATGCAACAGATTTGATTACTGGTTCATTTGCATATCACTATATCGAAATATGTTAGTTTGTGTGTACATTAGCATACCTATTTCATGCAATATTTGGTTATGTGGACGTATCAATAAGTTTTATCATGTTTGAAACAATCTTAATAGGTATGAGCAACCAGAAATACACAGATTATTGGATGACCTCAACTAATGCTAAATTCTATATAAACCACAAAAGCTATCAAAGACATGTTGCTTTTAATTTCACTCAACTGGCCCTAAATAGTCTTCAACCATCTGGGACCAGTGCTCAATGTTACATAGGTGAATTGAAATAGTCTAAGCAGGGTAAACCTTATTCTAAAATTTGTTTACAGAAGCAGAAGTTAAAATGGGATATATTTGTCAATAATGAATTCACTTCTTTCTGTTGATCACTATATATTGATCAACTCTAAACTAAAATCCATTTTAGCGACTTTCAAATTTATTTTCTAAATTTCAAGTGTAATGCTTTAACTGGGTCATCAAATAATAACATGGCATCCCTCTTTAAAATGGACATAATAAAGGACATTTTTACCATGGCTTGCTATTAAGAGAAAGTCTCTGGACTGAGAGTTCATTTTAAAAACTGAGTCAAATTACTAAATGCTCTTTGCAACTTTGCATTATTTTCAAACAGTACAATTGCCTGTAAATAAACTCAGTATGTAATATTTGTATTATGTACAATGTTAAGAAGAATTGATTCTCAATACGACAAAAGTATAAGAGTTGATAAAAGGCTTTTGTGTTGTTACAAGAGAAATTTAAATATGTGCTTATTTTGTGTTAATAATGATAATAAATATATCTTTTTATAGATCGCGCGCATATAAAAGTTGTTCCCACAAGAACATGACAAAGCCGTACAAGTACAATCGGTGGGTAAATCTTGAAAACTATCCATCAAAATGGTGCAAAATTAAAAAGATGAAAATTAAATGAAAACAAATTCAGGAACATGTTTAGGATGGAGAGAGCATTATTCATCCATAAATCAAGATTTGTATCATTGTGCAAAATGGATGTCTATTTATATATAAATATGAATGAAGGAACATTAGGTGGAAACAAAGACAAGAGTGTTGCACTAAGCTGAGTCATCATAGAATTCACATACATATTGTTGCCAAATACACCAAGCGTGTGAACATTTACAAGAGGAGTACTGAAAAGTTTTCTGGCTTGACCCCCTCTTCTCAGAATTTAACCCAATATTAGAATTTATTTTGGAACTTTTTCTTTTGTCCACTTGAAAACTTTTCAGCACACTTTTGTATATGTACAGATTTTTATAGTGCCGAATCTTTTTACTTGTATAAATATGTGTCAGTTTCACATCATATATATGTCAAAAGTAAAATTCACCCATATAAAAATCAATCATTGCACAATTACACACAGCAGTTTGCAAATGAACTGAACTGACATATATATATATATATAAAGTACCACAATCTACAAATGTTGAAGCCTGTGTTAATCATCCACTTAGAGAAGCACACATATTTCATTAGTGAATCTTAGAATGCATTTTCAACAGATCAGGAAACAAACATATTTGAAACATTAATCATCTCTGAAAATAACACATTCTCAAAATTCCTCAAAGTTTTCAAAACATTTGGTTAATTTAAGTAAAACAGAAATCAGGAATATTTATTGAAGTATGTATTTAACTATAATTTGTATTTTTCTAGTGTCATTTCTACAGTAATCTTTACATTTTTCAAATCTTGTTTTTATGATATAAAATAGCCAGGAAACATGAAAGTAAATCAGAAACCATTGATCATATTTCTGCTAATAAATAAGTAATAAAAGAAATTATTCATCCAAATATAAAATTGCATTTAAGATGATTTTGTATCAGAAAATACCTGCATACAACGTCCATTGGAGAGCCATTTTTGGATCACACACCCAGGGATCATGAGGTAAGTAATCCAGGTGGAACTCATTTATATAGTATTATTAAAAAGAAAAGCTGTTAAAATATAAAGAATTGATCACTTACATGAATAGTATTTTTGTGTTTTACATTTTACAGCATAAATCAACACTGCCACATCCTGGTGAATTTCTTTATTTCTATTTCATATTACATAGGCTATCTCTGTCAAATAGGCTATCTCTGTCAGTATATTTCTCATCAATTTGTTTTCTGTTTTTCAAAAAATTTGACAGATTTTTTTTATTATCAAACTAATAACAAAAGTGATAAAACTATAAAGAAAAACAATACAAATTAAACTACATACCCAAACAAATTTAAAAAAAATAAATTTAAATGTTCAACATTTCAGCATCCCCTTCTCCTTTGTGCTTATGTGTAGTTACATCAATGTAAAGAACACTTTAGTTTGATGAAGTCCTAAGGGAAGAAACAAGTAATCCAAAGTTTTTATATCTTTATCATTAATTTTCTTAATATATATATACAGTCTTCAAAATATATATATATATATATATATATATATATATATATATATATACACATACCGACGTTTGTAGCACATATAAGTTGCTAATATCTTCTTACTTAGTTTACATTCACATTTATATATTAAGAAATTTACATAATATTTTATACTAATTGCACAGCACCAAGTTTGATTCCAAAGCATTTGTCAAGTGCTGGAATTATTATTTTTATTTTGGGTTACCAGTTTTTGGGGGTTTTTTTTATTCTGGTACCCACGAGATAATTTATTGTTGGGGTGGAATATTTTATTGTTTTTAAAATATTTAAATGAATTGTAGTTTAATTTTGAATTTTAATTTAGGCCCAGATTAGCATTTAAGATTATAAATAAGGAATATAAATTCTAATCTAGAAAGATGCTGATGCAAAAAAAAGTAAGTAAACAAGAAGGGACGTTGGAAAATCAAGGGTGGTAACTCTTTTCTCTGAAAATCAAAAGAGTAATTAATAATATTACTAAACTAGCTTAAACTAATGATATTAATAATAAACCTATATTTACCCATTCGGTTATATATATATATAAGAAAAAGTATGCCTGTGTTCAATGAGTTTTATGTATTGGCCAAGCGTTTGAAATCTTGCACATTCGGCCCTACTGGCCATTATCAAGACATAAAAATGCAAAGGCCAAAAAGCAATGGAGTTTTTCCATTGTTAAAATTTGACTTTGTAGCTTTTGTACATCATGATGATGGCATGCACGAGTCGATATACCATCAAAATTTGTAATTGGGCTGAATGTATCGATAAGGTGTTTAAACACATATCCCTAAGTAACAGAGCATGACACAACGTCGTTTTATTTTGGAGTAACTAGATGTGTTTATATACGCACAAAGAACCCGAGCCTCCATGAACACTTTCATGTTGGAGTCAGTATTCACAAACACTTCCTGTATAGTGGAATGAAAAAGATTCGAATCCCCGGGACCAAGGTTCTTTGCACTTTAAAGTGAACAGATACTACAGATACGTTAGTAAATATTTAAATTTCTGTTCATATCACTGAACGAACTGAATATCTTATTTAGACTATATTTTTACTTTATGTTAAGTGCCCCAAGAATTTGAAACACGTTTACTCTCTCTCTCTCTCTAACGAATTAATTTATTTTTAATCCGACATTTTTATTACTTCAAACGCTGTTTTAGTAAATACCCGTGTATGAAGAGACACCCCGTTTTTTCTGTTTTTGTTTTTTGTAACAGAGTGCATTATTTCTATCGGACTATGCACTCGAGGAAATAAAGAAAATGTGCTCTCCAGCAACACCAGACGGAGTTACATATATATGTCGCTACCTATATGTGCAATATGATTAATTATCAGAATTTTGCTTTCATTGATATTCCAGCAATATTTACAAGCATTCATAAAAAATAAAATAATTGCAAAAAATGCAAAGTACACAAAAACGAAACGATATATTTTTTCAATAAATAAGTATTTTCAGTTATTGCACGGAGTCAATATTTAAAAAAAATCACATTTATTAATTTGTTATATTGTTAAAATGCTCCCGAGAAACCGACTACAAATCATTGCCTTTTTTTTTCTTTTTTCGTTGAATCCAAAACTTTAATTCATTTCTTTTCCTCGTTATTTCTTTTCCATATCATTATCTTTGATTTGCAGGATATTTTTCTAACTTTTTAAAATACTGATTGAAATAAATGAATCCACTTTCCACTTTTATAATCCTAAGGAGGGTGTAAGAATCAAACTTCAGGTCATCTCCTTTGCTTTTGATATCCGTTCTCAAAACCAAATTATCTTTTACTCCATCGAGAAAAATAAATCAGATTTCATTCTTAAAGCAACAAGTTAGTAAGTTAGTATGCTTGTCTACAAATCAAATTTCGTTCTAAGCAATCTGCGTCTCTAAATTAAAGCTCAGTTTGGATAACTGAACATCATTTTTCATGCTGATGCACTTACCATAACGTTTCGGCCAAGTCATTCTACAAAAACATCTTTTATTCCATGAAAAGAGTGGAAAGTCGCTTTCTAGAATAATATGGTGAAAAAGTGGAACACAGACCATCTCAGTGAAACACGGCAACTCGAGTAATTCTTCTTTATAATCTTCAACAAATATATAAATTTAATTGGTCAGTCAACGCATCCATGCGTTTCAGCTGTATTGCGATCAAACTTCGCGAAAAATATTTATTAAATTATGAAATTATATTGTGTATCACTTCATATGAATGTAGCAAATGTCAATTGCTTCGAAACCAATTGAGTAAACAGCTGTGAGTGGTGTTTATAATAACATCAATAATGTTTAGTATGATAATGATGACTGTAAACACATCCGGTCCCACTAGGGAATGCTGGGAGCAAACAGATCAAGCGGCAGTTTGAATTGAATAGTTCTTGAGTTTAGCACTCTCTTGTTGTCTTTGTGTTGCTTCAGCTTTTCAGCTGCCAGTCATCATATAATTTATCATTCCGTCATAAGCCCAGTTGAACAAGTGGCTACAATTGTATATTTGAAAATGGTTGCGGAAACCAAGGATACTTCTAGTGCTTTTGAGTCATCATATTAATAAAGAAATGGCTCCAGTTTAATGATGAATATAGAATTCCATTATTTTCCATACAGTTAAAGAACTGTCATTAGATTTTTTTTCTTTTAAATAATCTTCAATGGTTGGTAATATCAATGGAACCAATTCCCAGTAATATTCGTTTAAGTGGTGTATGGAAGTCGAACAGATAACCAAACTGAGCAAGTACAAGGTCACGTATTATAAATTATGATCAACCTGCTTTTGAAGTCACCAATTTCCATTAAAGACGATTATTTAACATTGCAATCCATTGCTATGCATTGAACAGTTGAATATTCAAATTTCCAAACTATATTTTTTAGAAAAATATTTTAAAAATATAAATACCCTCTCTCCTCTACACACATACGTATTTCCTCTGTAAAATAATAATTCTTGTCCTTACCTTACACATGTACATTGAAGGACACTGATATTTAAAAGGAAACACATTAGATACTGAGAATTTTTGTTGTAAATTTTTCTTTGAAAACATTTTACTAGCGTTTCATTAACGATTTAATGTAACTTTCTGCCCGCGCTAAGATAGGCAATTTCAGAGAGCGACAAAGAAAAAACCGAAACAATAAGCTGACATTTACAGATTAAAAATGTTAGCCATGGTACACAGTCATATCGAGGTAAAATGTAAAGTAAAATGTTGCAATTCTAATTTTAAAAGAAATCGATTTAAATGGATGTATGTTAGGAACAATACACAACATAAGAAGCTGGTAAGTTTCAATCATAAAAAAGCTATTGATATGCACACAAGCATCCAACTTGCCAAAAACGGGAATGTTTTTGTAAAAATTCAAAATATCCTAATTATAAATTAATGAAAATATATATTATATAAAATGAAGTAGAATTATATAAATAATATGTGTAGTTTTTGTTTAGGCAGTTTATTTTTTTAATAGTTTCAAGGGAAAAAAAGTAGAAATCTAGTAAGTAAAGAATAAATTTTGCGTAGAGAGAAAGCGTGCATGTGTGTGTGTGTGAGAGAGAGAGAGAGGGGGGTAAACAGTGCTCATTTAGCGGGAGAGATAATGAAGAAACTCGTTTGTGTAAAAAAAAAATATGAGAAGTTGCAATAAAAAGATGTGAAAACTTTTTGATTCTCTATTTTGGCTTGTTTCAATCAAGACATGATTCTATGAAAAATTGAGCGTACGCCCCTCTCTGTTGATGGCATAAGAAACACCCAACTACGTGAAACTTTTGCTGAGTTCCTTCATCTTATAATGTACGTTTCAACATGAACGAGTTTTTGTGTGTGTGTTTTAGGAAAGGTTCTTTATTTTGAATGGTGCTTGCTTCTTGCGGATGTTGTACAAGAATTATATTTGTGAATGTGAAGAAAAGTCATCCCTCATCAGACAATATTTAACTTCATCCCTGCATAACATTTCTAAAGAATTTGTTTCTGTTTTTTGTTTGTTTTTGATATATTTTCAATTTTCATAAACATCAAAAAAACTCGTATCTTCTCAAATCTACAAAATGTGACAATCTGCCTTCACTGATAACGTTCATTGCAAGACTAAATAAAAATAAGCATCTTGCCAAAAATTTAATCAAATAGAAAATAAAACGTATTTTCGGACGTTGAACAATATTGTAAATTATTACAACTGTTCTGAACTGATAAATGAAACTTTTATTTCACAACCAATGACTTTCTTTTCGCTAAATAAAATGCAAAACAGAATAGTTTTATTTCTAAAGAACGAATTTTTAAACAACAAAATTAAAAAAATAATTAGAATATCTGTATATAGGGAAAACACGTTTCTTTTAGTTTTGGGCAGCAAAATAAATAAACATTCCAAATAAAACACTTGATATGTATGCATACCAAGTATGATTATAAAAAATATATAATTATAATTATTATAAAAATTATGTGAAAAAAAATAAAATTCTATGTTCCTAAGAGCCAAGATATTAAGCCTTAAGGTGTCTGGACGGGACTTTTTCTTGGTAATCCAGTTTATGGTGAGATCGTGTCTGGCTCAAAGCAATAAAAATCGAATGTTCTGGAAAAAACGTTTGAGAAGCAAATTTCATTCTTTGGATTATTTTCCACTAATCTAAAGAACAGAATTTCAAACCGTCGATAATTTGAAAAGATATCTTCATAAGCCTCTGCTAATCTCAATATAAACATGGTTGTCGTCCAGTGGAAAATTACCGTTCATGCCTCGTAATGTAATTATTTTTTAAATTACATCGTATACAATGAAACATAGTGCACAAAAAGGAGGCATTTATACTTTGTTATTTCAATAAATATGAATCTCACTACGCAGATGATTGCTGTTTTTTTTTGTTTTTTTTAGGGGGGGCACCTTCACCTTTGAAAATTATAATGTGGAAAATACTAAATCTTACTTATTATAAAACGCAGATTGTGTGTGTGTGTGTCTGTACATTTATATATTGGATCGGATTTCCTACATTTTTCAACCGATTTTAACAAAACTTCACAGGACTGCGTAAAATTACCTTGCGGTGGTTCTGACTGCGCCAAAAATTGGAAAAACACAATTGTTTTTGCACGAAATCAATTTGAAAACACGATAAAACAAGGGGGACAACTAATATCGAGTTATACTTATTATAAAACCCAGGTTGTGTGTGTGTGTGTGTGTGTGTGTGTGTGTGTGTGTGTGTGTGTGTGTGTGTGTATTCGTATTATATATGGGATCGGATTTCCTACATTTTTCAACCGACTTCAACAAAACTTCACTTTTTTTTTGGTAGGTAGTGTTTCTTATTGTCTTGCACACTTTTTTCTTTATTTTTACATTCAGAATGCTTTAAAAATTCCATTTACAAGACAATTGTTTATAATAAAATTCTATTCAATCGATAGACTCATAACGATTGAAAACAATGTTTTTCTTTGAGTTTGGGTTTCATCAATTCGTAAAACAAAACAAAACAAAAAAAAAAACTAATTAAGACATGCGTGTCCGTCAACCTTAAACAATAATTTTTGTCAATTTTATTTTTCAGTCTTTATGATGTTCGATACTTGATCTATCTCTTACTGTTACATCCCCGTGCAACGCCGGGCTCTACTGCTAGTATGGTATAAATTGTCACCCTAGGAGTACTATTACTTATCAGTTTGCAGTTCCATTTTTTTTTCCTGCAGAGCAGCGTTTGCATTAAAGAGATATTTTAAAATTAAAGCTAGATTATTGTCCTGGTGCATTGATAATCTTCCTATGTCATTCGGGGATTGCTGATTAGTTCTGAAAGTCAGTTGTTTGATAATTTCCAGCCGAATTTAATTAAGAAAATAATGTAAAGCAGCCAATTGTTTCAAACATCTTTCCATTTATCAATGTATTATTGCGTTTGATATAAGTAATATTGTATAATGTGAGTAATAGTAATTATTACAATAACTTGTATTGCAAATACAAATTAAAATATGTGTAATTAATAATAAAATTGATAATATCGTTACCTCATCATGAACTGCATTTAAAGGAAGCTAACGGGTTTATGGGTGAATCTAGTTATATATAATTTTTCTGTTCAATTTCCCGCTGAGTAAGAATTCTTTTTCTTGTTCGCCTAATAAATCAACTAATACTTTATTTTTTCTATATAAGAAAATAACCAAATTATATATTTCGCGTATAACCTTTTAAAAACTTTGACTACGTCTAAATAATGAAATATAAAATAAATATTTATACTTTTATGTTATCTAAATAATGTTTGCCGTAAATCTTTCTATAACAAACAATATTAAATAGTACTATATATATATATATATATATATATATATATATATATATATATATATATATATATATATGTCCATAAAGTTTAAATAAAACACAAATAATTAAATTTTTACTGCATTTATCCTTATTGTATACAGATCTGCAAAAACTTATTTTAATTTTTAGGCTTAACTTTGGTTGAATACGTAAAAACTTATAAAACTTAATCCTCCAACGAAAAATTAAATTTATTTAGAGATTTGCTAAGTTTGGTTGACGTGATTATATTAAGTGATCAAACAGATGTTGCAACAGTACAAACTGGCACACCCACACTGCGACGGAAAACCAGCAATGTCTGGTAATATTGTGAGGTTGGGATCATTAGGTTAGTAGTTATAATGATATTTCAATCTGAAAATCACACGCCTGATGAAAGCTGTGCTGGAGGGGTTTTACGTAAATATGCACAGTAATTCTAGATCTGTTAAATGCATTTAAGCCACTCAATTGAACACAGTTTTGATCGGGTGTCTTTCGTTTTTTAAGAATTATTTGTCGGTATAGTACATTTAAACATTCCAGTTTATTCAAATCTTATTGTGGCTGAATTTTATATAAATGTATGCTTATTATGAATTTCTTAGAGGACGATCTGTGGGCAGTGATAAAACATGCGTTTGTTTTTATAATAATTCTGCAGGTTTGTTTTTATCATATTGACTAATGCGTTTCTCAATGTTTACGTTTCAAGGAGTTATTTTTTATTTATATTGACAGTCTGTAAACATTGAGAATATTGAAAAGTAAAAACAATATGAAATAAGCTGAAGCCTGTGATCATAAAGATTTAACACTTCAGATCTGTATGTGAAATTAAGCTGCATCACATAAAAATTCAAAATTTCTAAGAAAATTTTAATGCCTCCAAAACTAAACTGCTCTCATTTAACCACCATAGAGAAACTCCCCTGCCCGCCATCAGCATGGCTGATGCTCGACTCCTGAAAACTATCCCACTGCGCCTTCTTGGCCACACGTTTTCAATTGGAACAACTACATTGAATCAATAGCTGCATCTACTGCAAGAACAGTTGGTTCATTGTGTCGTGCCAGAAGGTTTTTCTCGTCATAGTACATCTTGCACATTTACAAATTTACCATTTGACTGTGCATTGAATACTGTTGCCATATCTGGTCTGGTTCTCCTGCTATTCATCTCGAGATACTTGACAAAATCCAAAGAAATATCTGCAATATAATAGATCCTGCTTTGGCATCTCGACTTCAGGCACTTTCTCACCAACGTGACGTGGCTGCCCTCTGTCTTTTCTACAAATATTTTCATGGCAACTGCTCTGACGATTTTTTTCCCTGGTGATCCAACTACATGAATTTAAGCGTGCTACTAGATTAGCATCTAGGTCCCCCCTTTTAACTGTTGAAATAGTTAAATGTAACCGCCACTTCTACTCCAACAGTTTCTTTTCTCGCATTTCCCGACAGTGGAACTCCTTCTCGTTTACTTGCTTCCCTGAAAATTACAATCGTCAAAAAATTAGTTGCAACGTCAATCGTCATCTTCTGTTGTCTTGAGCCCCGTTCATTATTTTATACTTTCCTCAATCCCCCCCCCACTACAGTCATTTCTATCACTTTCACTTCCTGTAATCCCCTGCGTACTAGTAGCCTTATCACCTTGATTGGGGTGAAATGATTATAAAAAAAAAGACGTTTTCAGTCTTGAACTTTTGACAATTCTAACAACTGATGGATAGATAAAAAGAATGTGGACATAGGAATTTACTATACAGTGTTGACTCCTATGCCTACAAATGTCTATATAGCCACATATTCGACCACATATGTATATACATGCATACACACACGCGCCAGCGCGCACGCATATATATTAGGTAATAATCAGATTCATTACAATGGATTATAACCGACGTTTACTCTTAATTTATTGCATTTATGTTGAGTTAAATGGAACATATATATATATATATATATATACGTTTTGAACGATAAAAAATATTTAAAAATTAAGATTTTCAGACACATTGGATTGTATATTAATATTTTTTGATTTATTATTTCAATTACATTCCTCGACTAGTTTCAGCCAGCAATGGCCATCATCAAAATAGTTGCTCGTATACACACACACACACACACACACATATATATATATATATATATATATATATATATATATATATATTGTTAAATATAACAGATAACAGACAACGACTGTTTATTATGTTTTATCATGAGTCTTTCCAAGCGTCAATGGCTTTAGTTTCAAAAGAAAATAAAAACAAAAACTGTCCAACACTTGGTCGTCAATCTAAGCTTTCGGCTCACCTGAGCCATCATCAGTGGTTATATAGATATATACAACAGAGATTTTCACCATCAAATATGACATATTGTTTTGTTTATATAGAAGTTTGCGATGCGACGATAACGGTCGTGGAATAGCAGACGCAGGTTGTAAATTCGTAATGCTCTTATAAATCTATGACGTCATACATGGACACGTGAGAGAACATATGTTTAAATGTATTGTAATGTGCTGTGACTGGTTTGTTAATCTAATTTAGTTCAGTGTGGGTTGCTTTGTTTTAATGTAGATGACCTCCAATAAATGAAGTTTCTTTTTACTCTGTATATGTGTAATATAATAAAGAAAATATCCAAATGTTGGACAGATTTTGTCTTGAAACTATACAACGCTTAGAAAGGCTCATGATCAAACGTAACAGACATTCGTTGTCTGTTATATTTAATAATATATGTTTGAATAATGACCTGCTGCCCTATACACTATGTATATATATATATATATATATATATATATATATATATATATATGTGTGTGTGTGTGTGTGTGTGTGTAATATAAGTGTGGAAGTGGATACTTCATTTTCTTTTTATACATACCCACGTGTGTGCGTATATGAAGAAAATGATGTATTAAACCGTTTTATCATTTCATGTGATGCAAGTATTTTTAACGTCTTTACAAAAAATTTTAAATGTGATTTCAGAACTATTCAAATGAGAAAGACGAAATCGATATTCTGAATTAATTTCAATTTCTATTTTGTGAAAGTTTTTTTTTCATAAGCTTGAAAGGTTTTGGTAAATACTAAATAATAATAAAGATACTAAATAACTAGAAATACACCCGCCAATCCAGTGATTATGGAATAACACACATTGTATTGCGGTAGCCACGAATCAAGTTCGTCTTTCGAAATGCAGATAAACATAAAGAGAAAAATAGAATACAAATACTGCTGATTTCTGCATTCAATTTCCAAATTTGTCGACGTAAACGAAGATTTAAGTTTAATTGGTAATGTGTCATTAATGCGTCTTCCAATAGACGTTATTTAACTTCGATTTATACAACAACAAATATTCACGAACATTTCAAGGCATCAAAAAAATATTACAAAAATAAAACATAAAATTTTACGAAGTAAAATCAAAATGATTAAATTAGAACAGCCAACTGAAAAGCCAACTGAAAAGCCAACTGAAAAGCCAACTGAAAAGCCAACTGAAAAATATGGTAAACTAGCAACGTCGAATTAAAAGCAATGCTTTCAAATGTTTTCGCAGTTTTTCTCGAGTTTTTCATCGAGTTTTTTTCATGAATTTATTTCCATCAATGCATATTTACTGTAATGTTTATTATTATGTTTAGCCTTTACTTATCAAAAAAACAAAAAAAAAACAATTGCGGCCAATTTAATACGCTGGGCACACCATTTCTCAAGAATTTAACAATTCTTGTACTGAAATCAGCAAAATCTATTTCGTTTGAAAAAAGAAAAAGGTAGTTTGGCATTCATTTATACAGATAAAAGTTGTTGTTCTACAAGGATTCGGGAATAAAACGTTTGCTATAAATTCTCTTTATCTGCCATATTTGAGTATACAGTTAACCTTTTAGTCATTGTCGAATTTGATCACTGCGCGTAGCAGAAAATTTGGGCGGCAATTTCACAAATGATGCGTTATATTTTGGACAGATTCACGAAAGTATGATTAGCTCATGTATTGAATGTTCCTTTAGCATTGGAAAAATAGTATTATCGTTTTTCATTCAAGTTTCATTAACAAAACCTTATGCTTTATTTGGAAGAATTTATTGAAGAAAGCAGGTATGAACTCTGTTTTCAGTAATTTTTATTTAATAAAAAGTTTTTACGACTCGAATAGTATGAGTCGCTTTTTTAAATATTCATGAAAAAAACTGATTGAAAAACTGAGTAATGGTATAGTTTTCAACTTTAAAACTGAGTCACAGTTTTAGAGTGAGTAATTTTTGTTTAATAATGACACTGACACTAGTGGTTCCAGCATTTAAATATCAGTTAAGTATTGTTATTGTATGATAATCCATTTGTTCTTTTGATCTGATTGCTCCATGAATCGATCGTTTGCCAAAAATTACATTTGCCACCAAATAGTTATTCACATAATTTTTGCTAAATAGGGTTGGTAATTTCGCGGATGGACGATCTAAGTTTTAGCAAATCTAATCCGACATTACAGCTAGAAAACGTGCAGCGGTTTCAATCTAAGTTTTACTATTATCCTTGAATTTTAATCAAGGTTGATCATTTTTTTCTCTCAAAATATTTAGCCACTTACGAGAATGAGAGCTTTAAAAACAAATTTCGATTTGTATATTGCGTTTTATTATAGACTCAGTATAAACAGTTTATAGTTTTAGATTTGTATTTTGAATTTACGCATAACAGATTAAAATTTTATTTTCAATGAAAAATTTCGTGCTGAATGAACTGTCTTTCTTTTGTTTCTAGCTAATAAAAAATGAATGTTTTATAATCAAACTGCAATGACAACAGAAAAACTGGAAGAAACATCAAAAGTATTTCATTTTAAAAAGTGTTTGTCATAAATAGTTTTGGGATTGAGTAAAGGTTCAAGAGTCACTCTTAAGTTTTGATACTATTCTATATTGCAGTAATGCAGACAAAATTTACGGAAAAATTTAATATAGAATATGAATGAAAGAAGAAACATACATTGTTTTAAAAGAAAATCCATAAAAAAAGATTTGAGAACTTTGAAGAGTTTCATTTATGCTGGAATGGATTTCAGGACGGCAAAATTAAAACAAAAACACGCTATTATAGAATATATTTTTAAAAAAATAAAACGCTATTTAGTTGGAGAAAATCTATAATGTTCAAAGGGAATAATTAAATGAAAAATAAATCAGTACCTACAACAGAAGATTTTAGAAAATAATTTCTAATTAATTATATAAATTCAATTTTTTAAAATATTCTTTTTTTAACAGGTCATTTATTTTCATGGCTACTCGGAGACATTTGTATAGAGACGTTGCAATCATGTAAACGCTGATTCTCTCTAAAATATAAACCATGAATATAAGAAATCTTTTTGATGATTAAAAACGGTCCATTGCTTTTATTTTGTTGTTAGAAATACCATGAGTCCAGGAGAGATTTTCTTAGATATTTTCTTAGCCAGTGACAACATTTATCATGACGAATATTGTTGCTAGAATTAACGACATGATCACACTCTTCAATATTTGTTGTCGCGTTGATTATATTTAATTCAGGTATTTCTTATAATTTACATCATTATTTGGTTTATTAAATTTTTTCTGCAATGTTTTTTCAGAGTAACAGTGAGCAATAATTGGGATCAAATCGAGCAGGAACTTCGGCAAGGCAAGATCGGCAATGAATTATGGTGGACGAGAAAACGAAATAACAATAAATACCGAAAAATTATGATTACATAATACCAAATATAATAAAAAGAAACCAAAAAAAAAAATCAAGAAAAAAGACTTATAATACGGAATAACGAAGCGTACAAAAACAATGTCTCATAAAAATGCTTTACATGAAAAATAATGGAAACAGCGTAGAAGTGTCACAAATAAATTTCTATAATCTTGATTAAGTTCTTGATGCCATTTGAAAAGCCCAACGCTCAAAGAAAATTACATTCAATAAGAGAAATGTATTTTCTTTTCAGTTGTTATTACATACATATTTACATACATACATACAATTTTGAAAATAAACTATCACACTGGAAACAGCTGAATTTTCTTCTATATTTTAACGCTTGTTGAGTGAATAACACAAAAATAATGTAAAATATTAAAAAAAAAAAAAAAGAAGAAAAACCTTGAAAAATAAAAAGATAGAAACCAAATAAAAAAATATTCAAATTGATTTAGTTTTGCTGATGTAAGATGAAAAAGTATTCGTCTTATTTATGCAATGTATGCCACATGGCTGTGGTGGTTCTGTGGCAGGCGATTAAGTCATTCCAATGTTTTCGTTCATTTCCCTGTTGTTGAGGTCCTAGTATGCATTTACCGATCAATTCTCCATGTCCAATTAAATCATGATCCCAGACACAACATTCAAGAGAGACTTTAGGTAGAATCTCTGCCGGTACATTGAATGTAACTGCTTCATTCCATACTGGGGAAGTAGTACCTCTTTTTATTGATGATTTCTTCCTCTTTACCTTTTTTCCATCGACCATTAGAGAAATTCGCACAAAGGGATCTGAAAGGTAACAAATGAGGCGCTAAAACTACGGCATAAATATTTGTTATTTCGAAAGTATTTATCAGAATAAAATTGGTTAATTCCGAGTGAAGAGTTCATTGGCTTAATAAAACTATGAAGTAACAAGCACTCTTTTCCTTTTACTTTTGTACTTTGCCCTATAAAAAGAATTAACATAGCACTGAAAAGTCTATTGCATTTTTATTGCTATTTACTAAGCTGATACAAGGCCATAAGTATGGGGCACCCAGTAAGGATTGAACTCATTACACCGTAGCAATGGCCAATCAGAATAGTCGATGTGCGTGCAAATATTTTACCGGTTGGTATTCTGCTGGCATAAAAGGAAGAGATTAAACGCAGTTACCAGAATTTTGTCATTGACAAGAACCGGTTTATTTAAACTGAAAGGCAAAACGAAAAAAATGACGCACCATTACAGTTCACACAAGCGGGTAGCACTGAATATTTGAATAATTTGAAACAGTCATTTTTGCGTGATATAGGCAACTTGGGGATGGCACTATTTTGGGGGTCGTGTTAAATCCGGACTGAAATAAATTTTCCGTAATCCTGGTTAATCTTTTCACCTATTAACTTAAGTGTGTCAAGAGTTTATTAACTACAATACAACATTTTTAAATTACCAAACTAACGAAAACATTGAATTACTTTATTAGTTTCATAAGCGGTCAATTCTGTTCTATAAAATTCACAAGAGCTGTACATTAAAATAAATGAATGAAGAATATACTAAAATCATGAGAGGTTTACTTTATAAATAATGCAGCCGAAGAAACTACCTAGATGATGCTACTACAAGAAGAAGAATCGGAAAAACAAAACAAATCAAAAACAAAAAACAATATACCAAGCAAATTAGATAAATGTAGCAAGCATAAGCTGAAGTTGTCCTTGTTGTGGTTGAGGCACGAGATTATCTCCAAGAATTTACCTGCCTAGCAAGACCCCTTTGGGATTCTTGAAATCATTGGGAGTGCGTATGTGGCAGCGCTGACTGGAACAGCACATGTGTTAAGGGAAGTATTGTGATTCTAAGATTCATGTACAAACAGAAATATGACTATCATCGCCCGACTAAAAGACTATTAGTCGGAGAAAATGTCAATAATAATAATAATAATAATAACAGGAGGAGGAGGATAATTGTTATCGCCTTTCAAAAAATATGCTAACCTGAAATGTAGACACTTTGTAAAACGGGTACAATATAAAATGAATGTAATTATGTATAAATTTATGCTTATTCAGGATTGTATATATATATATATATATATATATATATATATATATATATTTGTGTGTGTTTGTGTGTGTGTGTGTTTGTGTGTGTGTGTGTGTGTGTGTGTGTGTGTGTGTGTGAACACGTTTTGGCGCAAGTATTTATTTCAGTTTTAAACATAATTATCTTTTGAACTTTTCGTCATCAATTTTTCCTTGCATTATACTTATAAAATCTGTAATATTCTCTGACAGACCGGTAAAAACCGGTAGAGTGCAAGAAGAGCAATTCACTTTCCCGATTACTTAATCATAATGAATAGTTCTAAACATTTTTCTTTGCGTTAAAACTGAAAAAGAATGCATGCTCACAAGATGCATCTAAATGATCAACTGAAGGTGAGAGTACAATTGCTGCTGCTGCTGCTGCTGCAGTTACAGACATGAAAAGCCTTTTGCGTGGGAGAAGTGCTTTTGAGACTTTAATGGCTTTCGTATTGACTCACGCTGTTCCTTGTGTAATTAGCCGAATGTCCGTTAGAATGAGGTAATAGAATATTAAAAAGGAACTTGCGACCAGACACACTGGCTACTTAACAGCAAGACTGACATTTAAAGGTACAATAGGCAACCCTCGGCTACTCAAGGTATACAAGTCCTGTTCAAGAGGCTGGTAAACGATTAATATCGTCAAATAATCCTTCCACTGCTGAAGAATGAAACATGGTTTAGCAGTCGAGGGTTCGATCTAAACTGCTACATAAGTTTTGTTATCCGTTATAAATTGCATAAGGGACGATATTGTCCCTTATCGATTAAGCAACGATAAATTGAAAAGAAATATCAAAATTCAATTAGTATATGTGAAGCGTATAGACTCATATACGGGATGGAGCTGCTCGGTCATCTCTTTGCAACCTTGGCAGAATTCATAAGCGTTTGCGCGGCGACCTTGTTGTTGATGACTAGTTTTCCACAATACAACCACTTTCCCGCAGACGTAATATTGCAAACCTGTTGATGCTCTATCGCTATTACCATGACAAATGTTCTGACGAACTCCGTTCTGTAGTTTCACCAGTTCAGACCTAAACTATGTTACGTTCACAGGATCGAATCACTCATTCTGCGTATTCCATTTGTAAGGAGGAGGTTCCACTCAGTTTCTTCTCAAGAACCTCTAATTTGTGGAACAGACTGTCGTGTAGATCTTTCCAAAACCCCTTTAATTTTAACCTTTTCAATAATGAGTCCTCATTATTACCTCATAATCTCTACTTCCACGCGCCCGTAGCAGTCACCTCAGTAACCTGATACCTAAAGTGTCTCTAGAGTGTTGTATTTGGTGAACGTTATGTGAGTCATGCAGAAAAAAACAGTCAACGATGGTGAGTTTCGTTAGAAACATTGAAGTAAAAAGCATGTTCTTCTGTATGTATTTTCCATGAAGAAAATTTAAGCTTAATTAAAGTTGGGTAATTGTGTTTTTATCCACATATGAAAAGAAGGATTAATTTGAAAAGTTTGCACAATATAGGTACCTCCAAAGATTCGCTAAAAAATGAGAAAATCTTAATAAAAACAAAAGTTTTATCATCAAAATAATAACATTTATTAAGAGGAAAAAACAAAGGATTTTTATGTAAAAATTATACTTTTTCTCCTTTTTAAAACATTTGATATTTGGTTAATTTTTTTTTTTTTTTTTTTTTGCGTCAGCGGGTGACCATAAATTAGTATGGGAATTTTTGGCGTCTTTTTTTTTGCGGTGAAAAACACATTGATTGCAAAAATATCAGATAATTGTCGGATTTTAATGAAACTTTCAGGATTTATTCACAAATGAATGAAATTATTTTAGAAATATGTTTTCTTTTTAGAAAATCTTGGTAAAAAGATTTTTTTTACATCTTTTACATCACTCATTCATTTAATTTAATGAAATTTCGAGAAATTCATTTTTGTAGCGCTTAATGTTTATATTAGCATAAGTCCTTGGAGAATTTTTTTTGTTTTTTGTCAAACAGAACTCCCAGTATCAGAGAAGCTGCTCTGAATCGTAAAATAAAAAATGCAATAAAACTAAGATATTATTTAATTAGCAAAGTTTTTAATTACTTTATGAATAAGATATTGTCATAAAATTATTTTTTTTTCAATGAATAATGATTTTTTCCAATAATTTTTTTCACTTTTTAAAAATTTTAATTTATAGAGTTTAAAACTTTTAAAATTATGTATTAATTTTTAACAGTTACATGATATTGTTATTAAATAAGGAGTATATTTACTAATCACTAATGGAAAAGCTCAATTCAGCGACCCCCCAGTATTTTAAAAAAGAATTTTGAATTTATTTTGTGTGTGTATATAAACGTGCCGAATTTTGGAAATACAGATGTCCATACACGACATTGTCAGAAATAAGATCGGTAACTATGGTAAGCTTAAAATTTATTGATAATTTTCAAAAATGTATTGATAATTTTCTAACAAGGCTCTTCGTAAGTAAGGTATAATTTCATAAAATTCCCTAAAATATTAGATTATTTAGAATATTTTAAGATTATTGAGTAGTTAAAATATTATATAAAAAGGCGCTCACGTTATATTCGTCAAGTAATTTTTACAGCTATGTCCCCCGTAGAAAAATTCCTAATCATAAGCCTATCGATACACCTCATAAAAACACCGACCTCGTGTTAGAAAATGCAATATTTTTAATTAAAAGGTAAGTAATATTTGTTTCAAATTAGATTAATTTAACTTTAAATCAGCTAATCTTCCTCAAATAAAGTTTCAGAAAAGTATATTTTATTTTTGAAATATTTTTTTAATAAAGTAATAATCATGTTGTGTTGACCGATTCGCTAATATGGCTGATTTTTAGTAATTTTAACAATTTAAAAAAAATTTTCCAGTTTAAATTCGGTTTGAAATACAGCAAATTATTTTGTTTATTGGAAATATTAAAATTTAATCTATTAGTTTGAAATTAAAACTAAAATAAAAGCTTCAAGAATTTTTTTTTTAAATGCATTTTAAACGTTAAACATCGTTTTTCTTTGGAGACACCTACATTATAACAAATGCATTTACATCAGATTCAAAATGTTCTTATGAGTTATTATAATGAACATCATTTGCTTAAAAAGACCTAAATAAGTCATAGGATTAATCATATCTGATTGAAACTAGTAAAACTACAATTAATAACTGGAAACAGTTGGATGCATTTTCTTTTCGAAAAATATTAAAGCAGCAGTAAAAGTAACATCAACAAAATATCACACGGATTGATCATCAGATATGCATTAAAGTCAGTCTAGATTGAAATGGTTCTAAAAGTAAGTTTAATTTGGATGATCTTACCTTAGATTTTAATGCGAGACATCAGATGAGAATGCATAAAATAAAATATTTGAAACCAGGCGCTTGGTAGCGAACTTGCTAACCAAAAGAAAGCGCATCCTCCCTATAGTAACATTTTTTTTTGTTAAAAAGAAGGCAGTGTCAATGTGATTCCTAAACAACAACAACTATTATTATTATTATTATTATTATTTCCTTTGATTTGTGTTGTAAAATTATTTACTTCCGAGTCCCAACCAGAGACCTAAGGTCAGAAATCTTATCATGACATTTTCCACTGAACGTTTTTGTAATAAAAATAAAACAGCCTCAGTACACGCAGATTTTACATACATAAAGCCTTTCATAAGGTGTGATCTATACCTATGAGAACATTTTTTTTGTATTTCTTTAAGGCATAGGTTACCAGGCGTCAATGAGTCTACCAATCAAACCCGAGGCCCTGACTAGAAGTGGAATTGTTGGTGTATTCATATGTTATATTGTTGAGATTTCCAGTTCAAGATCCTTGTATTTTGATAGCTTTTTGAAGATCTTCAAAGATACATTACAATCTGCAGGAACTTCCATGTCAATAAGAACAGCACATTCTGTCTTTGTCGTCTTTGATCACAATGCCTACACGATTAGCCTTGATTGTTCTGTCTTTTTGTACTGTTAAGTCACACAAAAACTGTTACAGGTTCTATGTCTGTAACTTAGCTTGTGTGTTATCCATACCAATTTCTTGCAGTTTCCTTCCCATAAAAGTTGTAGATTTTCCAGTGCAGATATTGATCCACCCTGTCATGCCAAGTTTTATGTACCGTGCAGCCTGACACAAGATAGTCAGTTGTTTCTGGATATTCATCACAGAATTTGCTTTTGCATTATTATTATTATTATTATTATTATTATAATTTATAGATCATGTGCACACTTGATGTCTGATGTTTAACAGTGGAGATTGAGTGACAGCAAGTCTTTTCAAATCCCCAACAGCGTTCTCATTATTCTTGCAAACCTTAACCACGTCGGGATTTGGACAGTTTCAAATTTTTCTTGAGTTTCTAATTCATATACCCTCCAGTGTTGTTGGCAAAACTCCAAGTGCGCCAACTATTATAGGCTTTATTCCAATTTTCATATTTCACGCTTTCCTCGGCCCCCATTTTCCAGTGTTTCTTTCTATTATTATTATTATTATTATTATTATTATTATTATTATTATTATTATTATTTCGGTTGTCTTCTTGTCTTGGATTTTAGAAAAGATTTTCAAAGAGAGAAAGTAAACTTACCTGAGGCGCCAGCTGGTCCCATGATTCTTAATTCTTTCGCTTTAATGATCACAACAGTTAGTCTTTCAGCTGCCGGTAAGTAGCTGAGAGATACCAGTAATTCTCCCATGGAACACGTATGCTACAATGCAGCCAAGTCAAAAATTGAATGATTATTTTTAAAGTCGGGAGCATTATATTATTGAATAGACATTGTGTTAAAAAACATCCAAAGTTCATCCTTAACGACGTAACAGCAGCAAAGATTTTAAAAAATGCTTACTGAACAAATTGAATGTGCAACGATACAAATAGACATCTAGGCATATGATATGAATTTTCTAATGTAACAAACATTTTTTATTTCGTCTTGATAATGATTTTCTTTCAAAGACAAGAATAAACATTGTGTTCACAAACATTTATTATGCTATCGGTTTGATGAAAGGACACAATATGCAGTGGATTTTTTTGGTACTGGGATTAGGTACTTTTGGAATTATTCGAAAATTAAGTTAAAAAATGTAAGTTTTCCCAATGCAATTACTCGAAAAAAATATTTGTATTTTTAGTAATTAATTTCATTCCATCAAAAAAGAAACTCGCTCCAAATACTCATTCATAGTTATCACCCAAAGAGTTTATAATTTGACTATATTTTAAGACGAGAAATTTTTCGTATTCTTTTCGGATGAAATCATATCGTTGTAGTAATCTGATTCTATTAGGTTGATATAAAAGTTCCAAGTTTCATATTTTCTACAGTGTTAAGAAAATCTTTTTAATTGTCTTTGAAGTGTAATCTCTCTATTATTTGTACAATCATTCTGAATGTAAGGAAACGAGTTCCACGTGAAATTTTACGCAATGAGCATCATTCTGCGTTTAAATAGTCTAGCTGATGCGATAAAAATTCCTTTTTGGACAGTGGTCATAAAAGACGAAAAGATTTACTTGCATTCAAATCGAAGAAAAACATGGCTCGACCAAGGATGATCTTCAAAATCTCAGTCAATGGAATCTACCGAGAAAAATACTCTCTTCTGATTTTGATGAAATACAAAGATAATTCTTTCATATAAATTGCTAGATTCTGACAAAATCTGTTACTGCGCAACAGCATCTGGTTCGTTTGAATATAGCACAGGAAAAGACTTTTCTGAGAAAGGATGTTAATCATTAATTTGTCTGTATGTCAACAAATGAAACGCAACATTTAATCATGGTGCTCGGGGTGAAAGGTCTTGCATATACAATGCATTCGTCTCAATTATCATTTACATTAAATGCTCTGTTAAATACTATTTGTGAGATCAGCGATTTCAAGAAGTTGAAAATATCTAAAATGCTTCGAAGAATTCATCGAATTAAAATGGAATCATTATTTTATACTAGAATATACAGTTTTTATGAAAGATAGGATAAAGTTATAGATAAATCATAGAAAAAAAGTGAAAACACTTTGATGTAAACCTAATTTGATAAAATGCAGGAAACTTTTATGCCAATGCTTCAATGAATTTAACATTTTCGTGTGTTTATAATTCTCATACAAATTTCAAATATGTTTACATTTGTAAAATATTCAAAGATTATGAACTTACAGAATATACAATTACTTCAAACAATTGTGAGTCTATTTGAATATAACCAACCCACAAAAAATTGTAACTAGTTTTCAATAACACAAAACTTGTTCACGTAAAATCATGCAGGAACGAAAAATATTTTGTAATACAGTGGCAGTGACATCTATCAGATATTACAAGCACATTAATTATTTCTTTGTGTTTATGGTAGCGGAGATTCGTTAAGAAAATATCAAAATTTTATCAGCTTTGATCTACCACATCAGCTTCACTTATTAATCACTGTCACTGTTTTCTTCCGTTCTTCTAAATGATCCCGTTGGTATTATTGTTTGGTTGATGTCAAAACAAAAACTTCATATCTACAGATTACACCAAAGCTGACTACGACAACTTCAGATCTTACATTGAGGAGGATTTCGGTCAGCTTTCTCCAAATTGATTTTCCGGAATAGCCTTTCTCATTTTTGAATTGATCCTCTCCGGAATGGAAAGTTTTATCCTAACAAAACATAACAACAAAAGCCAAATAGCCGACCATCTCTATAAGAGAAAACAGTGTAGCAGAACTCTTGCCTCATTTAGAACTGTCCGTAATCATTGTAAAAGGTTATTGGAAAATGCAAAGAGTAACTATGCACAGGCAGTCCAAGCCAAAGTTGAAGGGTCAAAACACTACGAAAGTGTAAATATATTGACTGTAATACATTTTTTGAAAAAAAAAATATTACCAGCAATACATTTGATTCTTGTGACATGATTCTCGTTATTTATATTAAAAATAATTAAGTTGAATTAAATCAATTATTTTGAGTATTGATGTTTAATATAAATTTCCATCCTAAAATTTATTAATTCATCTTTTGTTCTGTATTTTATTTCTTAAAAATTCTATTTCTTAAAAATACTGCCTTGACCACTTTTAAATTGGGTCAACGGTCAATTTCATATGAAACATTCGAAGATTTTAATTTTATATTTGGCAATCAATTGTAAAGAGTGTCCCTATACTAACTGATCAGACAGATTGCGGCTGTTTTATCAAAAAGACATAAATACTTTTATCCTTTCTCTGTGGGCGAAATACCACGTAAGATTGACTATTGATATTCCAGGGACGGAAAGTAAAAAGAAAAATAATCTTCCAGGATTATCAGGAATTCAAAAGCGAGGATCATATATGAATGAAATGCAAAATGCTTTCAGGTTGATAAACAAGCAACACTGATTGACCAAAGCAATTCTATGTGTAAAGGGAAATATTTCAAGATCCTTCTACTATAAACTCTCTACTCTAACTATAAAAAAAGAAGAAATAAGAATCAGTAAAATAATAATAGCCGTTGATCAATAAAATCATTGATGACACAAATGGCCGTTGAATATTCTTATAATAATCCTTATATTTTCTTTCTTTTCCTTTATTCTTTATTTGTTGTTTCCTTCTCCTCTCACTCTATGTTTTTATATATTAAAATAATTATAACTTTATTATATCTCGTATTTTTCTTCGATACGTTGCCTGCGTTGGTATTGATCCCTAACTGATTAGAAAATCACTTTTTTGTAGAAATGAACCGCATGCTATGTTTGAATTTTGTTAAACGATAAAATTTGTAACACTCTCAACAAAAACCGTCTTTAAAAAAATACGATAATGAAACCTAATCCACAAACTGATTTCTTACAAAGTATACATATTTTATGCATCCGAACCTATCATAAAAATCTTATGGCCAGTAAATAACCCATTAAGGTTGATGTGCCGTAAACTAAAATAAACCAAACTAAACCAAATCAAAGTTAAAAAGAAAAAAAATAGATCTCCGCAGTTTTAAAAAAGCAAATATTATTTTTGATAGAGGCATTGTCAGTATTTTCCATTATAAATGGAGCCGAGGTAATCCTCATCGGATGAAGCTAAGCTCTTCGCAATGAACTTCGCCTATAAATCCCCGTGGTTGTCCTTAAGAACTTGAAATCAGAGCCATCTTCAATCTTGACAAATCTGTGTAACCGCTGCCTGAAGAAGTGTTTCTCAAGCGCATGGAAGGTGTTAGCTGCATGCTCTGTTTACAAGAATTAGGGTAATCGCTTGTTCCCGTCACAATGTCACACTATCAGCAACATTTTTGAAGCTATCATCAACATGAAAGTTGTTGATAACCTGAGTGATGCTACCCAAACTCTTCAGCAATGAAATCTCTGAAAGAGTCTTCTCAGTTATCAAGTATATCAGATCGATCAATAAAGGTCGGTTTTAATGGCCAGTACTCTGAAGTACATGAGATCAGTGCTGGCATCCCAAGGCTTTCTCCTCGACCCTACCCTCTTTTTGTTTTAGATCAACAATCTGCTCAAGAATATTGCCAGATCTTTAGCAAATATACCAAAAATCTGGATGACCAAGGCTGAAAAGCTGATCTCTCCGCTGAGGTGTTGGACAGGCATTTATCATTCAATACCTATGTAACAAAGTTTGTAACGTTTCATCATCATTGATCAGACTCTAAATTTGCTTCAGTCCTGATGAGCGGACAAACTCTCAATGAGGTTCCTTACATCGAACGTCTATTTGAACTAAAGTTCATTCCATACCTCAAATGAAGCTTATATTTGTGCCATTGCAAAAGATGCTGGAAGAATGGTCGTTTTCTGGTATTGTTTCAGAAAATACTAAACTTCACTCGGTCTTTACAAGAGTCAGATCAAACAAAGAATGGAGTATTGCTCCCATATCTGAGCCGGTAGTGTCCAGTCCTCACTGTCCAGCGTTGAGAGAGTTAAAAAGCGATTACGCTAACTTGTCCACCGTGCAACCATTTCCAACAGTCAAAACGTTGTTAGCCTCTCACTACTCTATTGCTATGGCAAACGTTCAAACTGGTTAAATTCCTTAGATCCACCAGTTCAGTCCTTCACAGCTAGGACACATCATGCTACTTAATCATCTTAATTCTCTTTATTATTCCTTTTGTAAGGAGGAAGTTGCACTAAGTCAGCATCTTCTCCAGAATTTTCACTCTGGGGAACCGACTTCCGAAAGGATACTTCTTCTAAAACTACAATTTATATCCTACATATCCTCATAATATGCACTTCTTCTGCTCTCCTTCTGCAACAATCTCACTCTTGAGCCATGTATCGGGTGGACAATATTAGAAAAAAAGGATCGGTGAAGTTATCGGAAACTAATTTCACAAGAATCTTGAATGTGTAAAAATGATACAAAAGAAATTTAGCCTGGAAATATCATTTCAAGATTCATAGTGGGTGCCTTGCCAAAATCAATAAATATGAGTTGCCTTTTTCTTTACAAGCCTGAAAGATATTATTATTATTATTATTATTATTATTATTATTATTATTATTTCATAATATATTATCTTGCTTAATTTTTCTTTCTGTAGCGCATCGATAACATTATCTATGTCATTGTTGTTTATATATTTTCCTTTTATGTTTAGTCTCTCTCGCTCTTTTTTTTTCTCTCTCTCTCTCTCTCTATCTATCTATCTATCTATCTCTTTCTCTCTCTTTATACTCGTTAAGTAGTTGGTGGTCTGAGGAGAAAAGCATTTTTTACACCTAAAATGCCAATATGTCGTTGAAATATTATTATTTTATGTTACAAAATAGACTAAAAATAGTACTGTTCTTTATCCACCGGTTATATCGTTCACAAGGACAGAAAATATTTTACATACCTAAACTTCTTAATGTTTCTAAAAGTAAATCGAAACAAGCATCGGAATTATTTTTTAATAATTTATCGAAATACACCATATTCTCGTTGATTGAGACGCAATTATTATCACGTTATGGATTATACTTCTTTACATCAGAAAATGAAGATGTTCCAATTTAATAGATGAGAATTTTGAATATTTATTACTCATTTTTAACATCAGGTTTGTTGGAGAATTCAGACAGACGAATCATAGTTTGCACGTAAACGATATTTAATCCTTGCTAGCTGATCCTAACTTAGATATGCGCGGATCTCTTGACTAGCTTTTCATTAATCTATAATCAATGATGTAATAAAAGCTAAGCTAAAGCTCTTGGTGCCAAGAGGATTGAATTTAACAGAATTTCGGAAGGTATTGAGTCATTTACAGTTCGTCGCTTTGGTAACAAATAAACTATACAAGTACAGAGATATATTTTGGCATGATTCAAATTATTTAATGAAAATAAAATGTTTAAAACAGGGAGTGCAAGTGGAAAAGAGAGATGTGTGTGTCCCTTGGGAAAATTAAATTTGTCTATCAAAAGTGGGAAAATTAAATTTGTCTATCAAAAGCACAAACCAATAACAACAGGAGAGAAGAACAAGATGAAGGAAATGAGAACAAAGGAAGGAAGAGGATGAGAGAAAAAAGGAGAAGGAGAAGTTAAAGAGGATGATGATGAAGAAGTGAAAGAAAAGGGGGAGTAGGGGAAAAAGGAGGAGGAAGGAGTAACAGAAGGCATTGGAGAAATGAAGAAATGCGCACAAACCCTTAATGAACAATGTGTGTGCAAGAAAGAGAGATTGGAAACAAGAATCTCTAGAAAGCATGAAATTAATTAAATGTGAAACGTTAATATTTTAGGCGTATGTGGTCAAACAATGCAGATTTTGTCAGTGATAAACACAAGGTCATATATGCAGGTGGAGAGAAAAATGAAAGGTGAGTAGGACATGAAGAAATGTTTTCTAGGATAGTATCAACTATTTGATAAAATTATTGTAGTTATACTGAAAGGGAAGCCTTTTAATATGTCCATCATAGCTGTATATGTATTGACAACACAAAGTACCAAAGAAATTGTAAAGTTTTATTGTATGCTAGACAAAGCCAAAATTTAATGCAAACCACAGGAAATTACAATTGTCATGGGAGATCTGAATCCCAAAATAGGAAAGGAGAGAGATAATGAAATAGTTGACAAATTTGAACTAGAAGCTTGCAATGAACATAGAAAATGGATCCAATGATGCAGGGTGAACAATCAGGTAGTAACCAATACCTGGTTTCAAGAATACCCAAGACCTATAGAGACATAGAGAAATCCAAGTGGAATGAAGAACCAAATTGACTCTATAACAATTCAGTAATTCAGATTTACACTGTAAAAGATGCCCAAGTACCGGCTGCAGGAGCGACCACCTTCTAGCGTTATATAAACAGAGTGAAACTACAGAAATTGGAGAGAGCCAAAGCAGCACCCAAATTGCTATACTACAGGCTCCTGAATGATCTGAATGTGAAGGAGAGATTATTTGAACGATGTTAAAAGCAGATACAAAGAACTAAATGAGAATGTAAATCCGAAGTGGAACATTAAGAGAATCTTTAGTAGCATCATCAAACGAGGTCCTCCCAAAGAAGACAATGAAAAAAGGAATGGATAACATGGAAATCTTGATATGATCAAAAGGAGACCGAAAAGAAGCAATGCCAAAGTATCACACAGAATATAGGATATTGTACAAATAAATTCAGAATAAATGCAAGCAGGCAAAAGAGGAATGACTCAACGAAAAATGTGTAGAAATGGAATTAATGACTATTACAGATAAAGCAGATATGCATAAAAATAAGAGAACTAACAGGACAAAAGACATGTTCAACAACATGTCATTCAAGGACGGGAACTCTTCCACAATGAAAAGGACAACCCGCAATACACAGAAATATCGAAGGACCAGAAATATTAAAATCTGAAATGAAGTCAGCATTAGCCAAATTGAAAGGGAAACAACGCAGCAGAACCAGATGGAAGTGTAATAAAGATACTGGCAGCTCAAGGATTATTTAGGCATTGACAAGATTACAGGCATAATGAAGATACAACCGTTGTGATATACCGGAAGACCTGAGTAGATCAAAACAAAACTCGTCCGAATTCTGATGAATAAAGCGCGCATTAGAGAGGAAATAGAACAAAAACAGTCCAGATTTGTTGAAGACATTGGAACGAGGAAGGTGATATTTATGCTCAGAATGATATAAAAAAAAAAGAACGCTATAAATGCAAAAGAATGCATAGCGATGTTTTATAATATGTCACAAAGAACTGTTGGAAATGTTAGGTAAGCTTAACATACTTGGGAAGGATATTGGAATAATCCAGAATTTATACTGTCAGCAAACCGCCTGCATACGCATGGAAAAGGAATTCAGTAAATATACAAAAATAGAAAGGGATGTAAGACAATGATGAGTCTTCTCACCGGACTTATTCAACCTTTACAGTGAGGTGATTCCGGGAGAATTAGAATTCCTACCAAGCTTCATTACTGGCGGCCACGGTGTTGATAGGAGACACAGAAAGGAAAATACAGGAACTCCTACATAAGGTAGTAAAAGAAAGCTAGAAGAAAGGACTAAACATCATTTGTAAGAACATAGAACTATGGTTTTCAGCAACAAAAAAAACAACACGCAAGTTATAAAATGGAAACGCCAAAATCTAACAGAAGACGGAAAGTGCGGCACCAAAATCCGAAGGGGCATTGTGATCGTGAAAGCTCAGTAAAGTATTAATAAACAGGAAAACCTCGTTTGAAACAAAGAAAAGAGTACTTAACTGTTATGTTATATCGTTTTTCCTGTATGCCAGTGAATGCTGGACCATCTCTTCACAGACGAAGAAAAGACTTGAGGCAACAGGAAGGATGCTGAGAATACCATGGACTGAACATATGAGCAATGACGAAGTTTTAGAGAAAATTGAAACAGAAATGGCCATACTTAACACCAGAAAGAGATAGTTGAAATTTCTAGATAATCACATAATGAGACTATCTAGCATATAAAATTCGACACTGACAGGATCTATTGAAGGCAAGAGAGACTTCTATGTCAGCGCGTTACCTGCCAAACAAGATTGTGTAAATAGTCTTGAAATGACACGACACATAGAAGAAGAAGTTTAGATACAGTTAAAATATTCTTCCACAATAAACCATCAATTATGTGTGTGTGCCAGCGCACATTCAGACACACGTGTGTATGGTTCGTGTAGTCTTTTTTCAACAGAGTTGACCACAACACATTGACAAGAGTATGGAATTGCATTGCAGGGATGAAAATGCTCTCTAGTGTTATAAAAAAAAAATCACAGTATGATATAGATAAAATATAAAAGATATAAATATAGATAGACTATAAAACCAAAAGAAAAAAAACTGTAGAAGCAGAGGAAAGAGGGAACTAAAAATAGTTATAAACATCGAGTTACAAAATGCAAGCAAAATAAAACGTTCTTAAATAATAAAATAAAATCTACAAGGAAGCAAATGGTGATAACAAAGACGATTCAAAATATCCACGTTACTAGTAAATATAATCTTACGAAATTAAAAAAGCATAGAAAGTTATAAAGAATATCAAAAATATCAACTACACCAGAATACGCACAAGATATTTACAAAGGCCAAAACAGTTGAAGTAGTTAGGAATTTTTCTCATTGTATCGGAATATAGTTATAGAAAATATGCAATGTTATTATCAATGATTTACCGGTCTTTCATCTTCAAATTCTGCTTAAAGGACATAGAAAAACCTGTGTCGACAAATGGTTAATATTTTAAATGGGAACATGAAGCAGAAATGACCATGTTGTGCGAGAATATATGCTATTGGTTTAATTTACAAAGCGAATATAAAATAAAAACACTTGGATATATATATATATATATATATATATATATATATATATATATATATATATATATATATATAAATGTCCATACAAGGTGTGCATGTGTTTTTTCTTTGTAAGGGACTTGATATCTATACATATATAAAAGGCAGAATGTGTGTGTGTTCGTTTATATGTTTGATCGAATCTCCAACATTTTTCAACCGATTCAAACCAAATTTGATACAGTTACTGCTAATGGTTCTGTAGAGGTTTCGACGGCTCCAAAAATTGATTTAAGTCAATTTTTAAATCAATATTATCGATTTTTCATTTTTGATTGGACGCACGCGTGTGTAATTATGTGCGGTCACTGCACACAAGCAGATATGGACACTTTTCATGTCAGAATTAATAGCGGTAGCATAAGTCAGATTTAAGTGCTTATATGGGAATAAGAAAGGACAAAAATGGTGATATTTTGGTTTCAGATGTAAAAGTTATCACAATGAAGGATTTCTGTCGCAGCCGAACGTTGCGCTCCAAAAGCCAATCGGATTAGTGTTATTAGTCATGCGTGACTCGCGTGATGTGTAATGCTTGCTACTGAATGGCCCATTCACAGTACTGGGTCATGCGTGAACGGTGGGTGTCACACCTGCGCGCATCAAGCATCCCAAATGGGGGTAGAGGTTTCAGGTAGCCTACTTTTATTTCAGGATTTAACACTCATACCATGGTTTTTAAAACGGATCTTTTAATGTTTCAATGCAGGCATGCATTACTTTCCATGTTTTCTGCATTTGCACAGTAAACATCAAGGCCATTTTAAAAGGGATTTACAGAGCTACATGTCAAATTTTACCAGTAAAAACCAAGTGAAACTGCTGCTTTTTAAGTGTTTGTAGCCCATTTAGCCTACTAAAGCATAAGAGTGAATTCAGTGAGCAATCACTAACACATTTCATGCCACTTCACGCCCCCACTTTTAAGCCAAGTGAACCAAATCGGCCCCCACCAATTGTCCAATTTTTCACAATTTGATTGCATTTTTTCATTCGAGGGGACACCGGGGGACTGTTATGTCTTTTCATGCCATTTACGTGTAGCAAAAGGCAGCTACTCTCTATAATTTTACTACTGCGCATCGCTGCCCAAAAAAGTTCTCGCACGTTTTATCTAAATTCGTGCTACTTATATGCCTTCATCATCCATCAGTAAACGAAATTGCTTCAAATTTTGTTCATAAGAAGTGTAAAAACACTTGTATTTTCAACTCTTGATCAATAAAACTACCTCATATCTCCTGGCTGCTCAAAATTTTGAAAGAAAAATGAAGCTTGAAAATCCCATTTTCTGATTGGCTGACTTTGAGAGACTGCGCTACATCAGTGATGACGTAAATCAAAAAGGCAATGCCAATTTTGGGATAAGGAACTACATAGCTTTCATATTTATCAATAAAAAAACCCGATACAAAAAAGTCGCCAGATACTATTGTGAAACGTCATCCGCCACAGTGCACTGCTTTGACTAACCCAGCTGGAGGTTAACCAATCGTGTCAACTGTTCAAGGTTGCTGCAAGCTCATTGGCACGGTTGCAAGCGTTTAAACTTGGGCCCATCCAATCATACATGTGAGCAGTTCTCTTACACACGCATGTAAACGTGCGTACGTACGTCACCTTCGTATGTGTGCTTAAGGTCAACCGGCCAACCGCCTCTTTATACCATAACTCGCACGCGTGTTCACACTTCTGCGATTACTGTCCCACACTTGGTTCACTTCATTCGCTTCTTACGGAAAGCGCAAGTTGTTGAAAGTTTTTTTACTTCTTAGTTATAACTACATCCGTTTCCGCGTTTATCGAATTTACTTCCCAAATTACCTACTACCATTTTAGCTTTAGTTGAATTTTTTAAATTTCACTTTTTTTGTCTTCGATCCCCTTTTGATAGAGTTACATACATTTTGGGGATCCCTGTAATCTGCCCACGTTTAGACTACACGTATTTTTGCACTAAAAAAAAACAAACTATATACCTTTTATTATATTTGCCTTTTTAAAATTGGTTAAAATGCCGCCTAAGAGAAGAAAACATTTTCGACGGCACACGGCTGCTGCTTCGTCTACAAGAGCAGCAAGGGCAAGTGAAACCACAGAGCAAACTTTGTTGTGCCTTTCTCAGATGGCCTCATGCACTGCTGCCCGCATCTCCACGGAAAGTACCGCTGAACGGATTGAAAGGCTGGCACCAGTAGCATCAGTTATGTCATCACGACGCGCTAGACTTTCAACTGAAGAGCGTTTAGTACAGAATTCACAGGACGCAATACGCGTTTCTAGGGCCAGGGCTTCCGAGTCCCCAACACAGACAATCCTTCGGAGTTTAAGGAATGCCAGCGCTACAGCATGTTCTAGAGCTTTAGAAAGCCCTGAACAAACCACTTCGCCTCGTCTTAGGAATGCTGGGGCTACAGCATCTTCCAGGGTTTCGGAACAACCTCAGCAAACCGCTATTTGTCATTTAAGAAATGCCAGCGCTACTGTATCTTCCAGAGTTTTAGAAAGTCCGGTGCAGACCGCTAATCATAGTTTGAGGAATTCCAGATCTACTGCGTCTGCCAGAGCTTCAGAAACCCCTGGGGTATAGCAAGCATGGCTCAACAACAATGGCCAAATCGCAAGGACAGATGCTCAGAGTCGCAGGTCTGCATTTAGGTGAACAGTGTTTCGCCCATGGACAGCTTTACGTAGGCTGCTCTCGAGTCGGGAGTAAGGATAATGTTTACGTTTACTCTCCAACAAACAAAGCTAAAAATATTATCTACGCAGAATTCTTATAGCCCATGGTCGGTCAGGTTTAAACATAATGTACACATCTTTATGTCAGCTGCATCGCAGGTTCCTTCATTTTTGAACCCGGTTTATTTAAAGGTTGTTGTGGTATCCACTTGCCATTACTAAGACATTTCACTAAAGGTTGTCTCACCAGATGCTCCCTTATCACTTAAACCCCACGTCGACCACGTAACCATACAAAACACAAAACCAATACGTGGGAAGATGGATTCGTTTGTCAGAGAAGTCGAGCGCGTCCACGCAATTCAGGTCTCAGCAAAAAGAAGTGGGATAATAAAAGAATAGCAGCATGCAGAGTTAAAATATGCATCCTCTGCCATACACTGTTGGTCTGTTTCTTCCCTTACCATAAGGGATGCTTTAGGTAACGCTACGTGTGATTCATGCTCGCCTAACCTAAAATTTGTGCTCGCCCCGGTACCTTCCCATACTTCTGTTATGTGATTCTGTTTGTGGTAGTGGCAGCATCGTCTTTTGGGCAAAAGACGCGTCTACCTAACACGCGTTTTACTAAGTTGCAACCGATACAGGGCATCATGTAATGTCTTGCATTCAGGGATAATAAAACCATCCCATCGGAATACAAAGCCATCTGCCACAACTCACCAAAAACTTCCTAAGGCCTGTATTCATATTGAACTTGATAACTTTTAATTGGAGGTCTCTTTAGTAATGGCAAACGGCTGATGCTACCATGGCTGTCCATTGCTTCCTTTTAGCCTTACAATTTTTTCTTCTGTAGTGCTGATGAATACTGACAACTTGTGTACATTACGTTTTTTACGTTGGCTGCCATCAGCTCTACTAGACTTCAGCCTTACATGCGTGTACATAATGAGTATGGCGGTTATGACTTTCCATTCAGAGGAAGTTTACTGCTAGTCTGAAATAAAATATAATATTTGTTATTATCTTATGTTGATTGTCTCGAGCCTGAATACATACGTCTTTCTAGTTTTTACTGTCAGGAACAAAAGAGGATGGTTGAATTTTGCGCCTAACGATCTCTCGGGCAGTTCACGTGACTATCTATATATCTATTTTTAAAGGGAGATAACTTTTTGTCTCTTGCAACAAACCTCCCTGCCCAGTAGCAAGAGTCTAGTAATAGTGATATTGGTTTTCTACCTACTTTAGTATGACTGGGCTTATCATTCCTGTCTAGGTTTTCTGTATCCATTATTATTTTGTCCCTACGAGGTTGCTTATTAGTTTTAGGTTCAACGTGTGGTTTTAACCTATCTATTGATGCCGTTGAGTGTATCTCATTGTTCGTTTTAATCACGAAATAAGGTGTAAGGTGAGTCCAAATGTTTGTGAACTCTGTCCACTCTTAGCCATACACGTTGACGTGTCAAGCTTGTCTGGGATGTATTGATGCAATTTATTTACAGTTATAATTTTTGTCTGTTGGCAGTAACGTTGCAATTCCTTAGCAAACTTCTGATTGTCTATGTCATCGTTAGTATCGTCTACTAGCAAACTGAAAAGAATAGTGAAGTATTAGAAGAATTAGGTGCGGCACGGATACCCATTAATATTATTGGGAGGGCATCGAGCCATGATTTCTTTCTACTCGTTATTGCTGTCTTCATTGTTCTATGAGCACATTCGACCATTGCGTTAGTTTGCGGTTTACCAATCTATAGAAGCCAACTATTGAGGCTATTTCTGTAAATAATTCGCTCTCAAAATGAGTACCACGATCAGTTATTACGTGAAGAGGAACACCCCATCGCTACTTTTCATTTATTAGTGCGATCAGTACAGGTTAATACGTGTCTGTAAGGAGTGTTTTATGTTATATGACGTCTCCCAGGGAGAGAACCGATTAAATCTAAGTGTAGCGTATTGAAGCGAATAATCGGCAATCCAATAGGGTGAATAGCAAATTTAGTATGTCTCTGAATTTTGCCTTTCATTACACTTGTTGTAATGATACTGACAAATTAATATGCCTAATTTGCATAAGTGCAAGAGAAAGACTATATAACTGGTCACTGAGAATAACGGAAAAAAAGAAGAATACAAACTTAGCGACTGACTAGTGCTAAACTTGGACATCACAACAATGGCGTCGCCGATAGGATCGCATTTGTCTCTAGAAGATTCAGATTTCGTGGATGCATGGATTCACTGTTTTTCTGCCAGTGCGAGAATTAAAAAGCTGAAAGACAACAAGGAAAAGGGAGGCGAAAATGAAATTTTTGGCTACAGCTGGATGCGAGGCGATAATGAAAGTCTCCACCATGGCATATCCCTCAAATTTGGAAGACCTGACTTTTGAAAAAATAAGTCAGATTATAAGAAGAAATACGAGACCCAAGAAAAGGCTGATTGTGGCAGAAAGAACGAAGTTCATGTCGATGAAACAAGAAATTGACGAACCAATTATAAAATATCTACACCGTCTACGAAATGCGAGTAGATATTGTGAATTTGAAAAACTTGGACAAGATGAACAGACTATTGAAGAGGACTTGATTCAATTAAAGTTAATTGAAGGTATGTGCAATGCAACACACCGATATAAAATAATGGAACAATTACAAATAGGAAATATGTCTTTAAATACATGTATTGACTTTATTCAGCAACAAGAACTAATACAGAAATACAACCATCATAAAAGTCAACCCAGCGAACAAATATTCGTTGATACGTACATGTTAAAAAAGATAAGAAAATGTTCGTATTGTGGACGTGAACATGAAATAAAAAGGGAAAAATACCCAGCATTTGGAAAAACCTGTACAAATTGCTTAAAAAAGAAGCACTTTCAAGCAGTATGCAAATTCAAAAAGAAAAACGTTGAAAGAGTTGAAGAAAACGAAACCAATATGGAAGTCTTCACATTAAAAAAGAATATAGAAAAAATTGAACAAAAGAAAAAAGGCATTATACTAAAGGTTAAAATCAACAACTGCAATTTAGATATGCAAATTGATACTGGGAATGAAGTAACGCTAATACCAAAAAAATTTAGGGAACGCATTGGAAAACCACCTTTACGAAAGAGCAGTTTACAACTCCGCCAATTTGATGGGTCGGTCATAAAAACTTTAGGATACTTTGAAGGTTCCTTGGAGTTAGAAGATAAATTTGAAGTAATACCTATAATTGTCACAAGTTGTAAAAAGAACCACGGACTTCTTGGAAACGATGTGCTTAACATAAATTCTACCAAATTAATTAATGAGATAAAAATGGAAAAAACCGGAAAGTTAAAAAGCTATAAAGCAAGTTTAAAATTAAAAGAAAATGTCTCCCCCTCTTATGAGGCACGAAAATTACCAGTACATTTGTTGCCATTAGTAGTAACAAAACTACGAAAGTTAATAGAACAAGACCTTCTTGAACATGTTCCCCCTGGGGGTAGCAAGTGGACATCACCCATTGTAGTTTTGAGGAAGAAAGATGGTGACTTACGTATTTGTGGAGATTACAAAATAGGTGTAAATCAAAAAGTTTGTTCGGATTCATATCCAATACCGAATGTTGAAGTTGCATTACACGCATTGGCAGGAATGAGCGTTTTTACAAAAATAGATTTAAAAAAAGGCATACCATCAAATACCAATAGACGATAACTTCAAAGAAGTAACCACGATAAATACGCCAATAGGGTTACTAAGATGGAAAAGAATGCCATACGGAATAAAAACCGCAAGCGCCATATTTCAAAGGGCTATGCGCAAGCATTTGTAATAAAATATCTTTTTTAGGTTATTCCATTTCAAAAGAAGGTATATCACCAAACCAGGCCTTGATAGAAAAAATACTAAAAGTAGCTACACCTACAAATAAAAAAGAATATTTACCAAAATACACGGTCTTGACTGAACCGTTTGCAAATTTAAGAAAGAAGAATGCTGAATTTATGTGGTCAGAGGAACAACAAAAAGCTTTTGATAAATTAAAAGTAATTATGGCAAAGAAGCAAGTAGTGAAAATGTTTGATCCAAAAAAGGACATTACGTTAACCACAGATGCAAGCGAACATTCGATATCGGGAATATTATCACAAGAAGGACATCTGATAATGTATTTATCAAGAAGACTAACGAACACCGAATTTAATTATTCAAATATAGAGAAAGATGCATTGGCTATTGTGTGGACAGCTACTAGAGCCCGACAATTTTTAATTGGAAAAAAATTTCTGTTAAGAATTGATCATAGACCATTAGAGTTTATATTTAACCCAAGGAAAGAATTACCCAAAGTCACGACATCGAGGATACTAAGATGGGCGATAAGATTGATGGCATTTGACTTTGATATAGAATACGTCAAAGGAAATTCAATTCCACACGTAGATGCACTATCAAGATTGCAATTTTACAAGGAGTCAAAAGACAAAACATTTGAAGATGCATTCTTACATTGAGTAGAGACTGATGTTTTGTCTTTAGATAGAATGGCTGTGGAAACTAGACATGATCCAGTACTAAGTAGGATAATATTGAGAATAAGAAAAAACTCATGGGGAAATTGTTCTAGGGTGGAAAGACCCTACAAAGAAATAAGACAGAAATTAACGATAGAACATGGAGTGATTTGTAATGGGGATCTGGTAGTTCCCCCAGAAACACAAAGAAAATTGGTAATAAAAAGTGTACCGATGATATACACTGTGGAGTAGCGGCCACACAAAAAAGGATAAAATTAGAAGCATGGTGGCCGGGATATTCGAGAGATGTCGAAGAATATATAAAAAGGTGCAAAAAATGTAAAGAATTAAGAAACTTTACACGGACTACTTTACATTCGTGGCCCAGGGAAGTGGAGCCATGGAGTCGGGTGCATATGAATCATGCGTATATTACTGGAGTGGGACTCTTATTAATTCTAGTCGACTCTTTTTCAGGATGGCCTGAAATAATCCGGGTGCCAGACAAGAAAAGTTCTATGATAAAACAGATTCTAAGGGTCATATTTTCCAGAAACAGCATACCAAAAACCCTGGTATCTGACAACGCACCAGAATTTTGTGATGAAGATCTTAATTTATGGTTAGAAAAAAATAGGATGTAAACCGTATAAGACACCCCCATATCGCCCTCAGTTGAACGGGTTAGCGGAAAGAATGGCGCAGACCGTAAAAACGGGACTAAAAGCATGCTCTCAGTAAAAAGAAAAAGTAGAAATTTTTCTACCAAGGCTGCTTTTAAGCTATTGCACAATACCACACGCTGGAAGACTAGAAAGCCCATCAGCTTTAATGGGAAGACAAATTAGAGCTCCGCTAACGATGTCGTATTCCACAAATGAAAAAATGTCGCACAAAAAGAATAAAGAAGCAAATCCGGAAAGGGCAGAATTTATCATGCAAAAAGGCCACAATACAGCTATAATAAATAGAGAAAACGGCAACAGTGTATTAGCCCATGCAGATCAAATAAGGACCCAGGGTGAATATGAAGAGCAAAATGATGAGGAAATGTTTACGATTCTGTCCGTTAATGATTTATTAGAACAACCGTTACAGAATGAAAGATCAGAAGACGAAATAATGCAGGATCAAGTGGGCCAGAATGAGTTTGAAAGTTCGGACGAAGATCAAATAATGCAAAAAGATGCCTATGATTACAGCTTAGCGCGGGACAGATCTAGGTCTCCCAGAGAAAGAAATACGAGAGAGAGAGAGAAGTAGAACAAAGTAATGAAACTACCATGAGAAGAAGTACAAGAACTACTAGAAGTATAAAACCTATACGTTTCAAGGAGATGATGTGATACTGGCAGGGCAAGAGAAAGACTATATAACTGGTCACTGAGAATAACGGAAAAAAAGAAGATTACAAGCTTAGCGACTGACTAGTGCTAAACTTGGACATCACAACACTTGTCTTTTATTGTTTTGTCCATATAAGGCCAAAAACTTTTACACGAAGTTTTAATTCCAGGGTGTGATATTGTGTGAACACTATCGAAAATAGATTTTCGTAATTCACCAGGTGTATATGGTCTGGGAACACCAGTACTATTATCACTGTATATGGAATTATTATTGCCAGTACTAAAATTGAATTATTTAAGTCAGGAAATTTTTCTAACTCTTTTTTTTCCTTAATTTATGCAACAGTTATACGATAGCTGTCAGGTCACACAGATCTACCGTAACTGCTAGGGTAGGTCTCGACAAGCAATCACCTATAAAGTTTTGATCCCCTTTTACGTGGCCTATATCTACAATGTATTCAGTTAGAATTGTTAATTGCCGCTACTGTCTATCTATACTCCGCCACATAAATGTTTGTGGTCAGTTAAAAGTAAAACTTGTTTACCTTCAATAATATGCTTAAAATATAAAGTAGCTGAATAGGCTGCAAAAATTGCTTATCAAAAGTTGAATATCTCGTTTGACTTGGCGTCAATTTCTTAGAGAAGAAACCTATTGGAATTGGCGTTATTTCTACTACTTGATGTAGGACTGCACCAATAGCATAATTACTGCTATCAGTAATTAACTGATATTCAGTATACTCAGGCCGTTGGTGAGCTAGGGATGAAAATTCACTAATTTTGTTTTTAACATCGTTAAGTGACTGCAATTCTAAGTCAACGTAGTGTTACTGCATACGCCTATTTTCTCTGTTAATGGCATGACTATGTCTGCGAAATTAGGGATTAATTTTCTAGAAAAAATTACCATGCCTAAGAAACGACGAAGATTCTTTAGGAGGGGGGAAATTTTGTAATGCGCTAACATTATTTTGTGTAGGTTTAATACCATCCGAGCTAATGTTATATCCTAAGAAATCGACTGAAGTTACATCAAAAGTTGACTTTTTGATTGAAATTTTTAAATTCTTATCATGTAAAATTTTTCCAACAGTTTCAATGTCTTTTATGTGTGATGAAGAATCATCGCTTAAAATGTATGTAATTAAACAGTGAACATGTTGAAAAGTCTTGTCCACGTATCTTTGGAAGGTGGGTGCTTCATTCTTTCATCCAAACGTCATGTATTTATATTCATGTAAACCAAGAGGAGAAATTTTTTTTTTCTTATATCATCTGGGTGAATTTTAATTTGATGGTTTGCTGATATCAGGTCAATTTTGATGAATCTAGTTTTGTTGGCTAGTTTATCGGCAACTGAGTTAATGTTCAGGATAGGGTATTTATAACTTTTCGTGATGCTGTTTAATGCGCGGTAATCACCAAGGCATCTGAATACATTGCTGGTATCTGTAATAATGGCGGACTTGGTCCGCCCAATTAGTTTCCCGCTTCACTTGGAGCTGGTGAAGATGGATGCGAACTTGGCTGTTGTATTAAGTCTCTTTTTTTGTTTGGCCATTTGCACCATAATAAATGTGTGCTCTACATATTCTCTGTAGTTGTCCCTTTTGAAAAGGTTTGAGACTATACGGCAGTGTTGTTGAAGTTTTAATAGACACTCCTTTTGTCTGGATGTGGTTGGACGTGCTTATTCTAGTAGTGCTTTGTATTAAAGGCATTAACTCATCTGCCAACTGTCCCAGCCTGGTCGAGCTTAAGTCTTTTTGCGTGGCTAACACAGGATTTTATCGAAAGCGGCAACGACTGAAAAAAATTGTGTGATACAATTTCGTTGCTGATTTCTAATCTCGATGCAATTGACAATGGAGGTGGACATTAATTTGTCTAGCATCTCTGGCTTCGTTTGCACGTGTTATTCTATTAGGATTTGTTCCAGTTCATCATGGTAAACAAAACCACTCTTAGCCACTATTTCCGCCGGTAAAATTTGGTATTTGTGATGTTCTGTTTCTCAGAAAAAATTGGATTTCAATGGTTGCAAACCAACTGATAATATTGCCTTGCATGAATCCCGGTGTTTTGATAGTTATCTGTTGGACAGTTATTTCGTGGTGCTCTCGTGCCATTCTGCTTTTGTGTTATATATATATTCATGAATTATTCACACAAAAACAAATGCAAAGGTTAATGATTTAATTGGCGAGAAATCCATCGTCGCAAACAATTCAACTAATATACAAAAACCTCCAGAAAAAAACAAGAACAACATCTATTCCATACCTGAAGATGTCTGTAGGAACTGACGAAAGCTTGTAGTAAAAATAAGAACTAATACGGCAGAAATTTATAGAAACAAGGATCTTTTCATTCATAACGGATTCGGAGGTTTTTGTATATTATTTGAATTGTTTGCGACGATGGATTTCTCGCCAATTAAATCATTAACCTTTGCATTTGTTTTTGTGTGAATAATTCATGAATTTGTAAATTGATTGCACGTTTATCGAAATATATATATATATATATATATATATATAAAATGTGATGGATATTAAAAAGTATATTTCTTTTTGTTCGTCGGTGTCACCAAATATGTTGTGCGTGAATATATGCTATTGGTTTCATTTACAAAGCGAATAGCTATACAATATAAACATATTAAAAAAAGTTCAAATACACCACAAATGTCTTCATATAAAAACACTTGGCTGAAATGTTCATACAAGGTGTGCATGTGTTTTCTTCGTAAGGGATTTGATATCTGAAATAAAATATAATATTTGGTATTATCTTATGTTGATTGTCACGAGTCTGAAGACGTACGTCTTTCTAGTCAATAACATAAGAAGAGGATGTTTGACTTTCACGCCTAACGATCTCTCGGTAAGTTCACGTGACTATCTATATATCTATATTTAGGTTTTTAAAGGGGAGATAACTGGGAGATAACTTTTTGTCTCTCACAACAACCGCTGCAAGTACTTTATGATTCATTAAAAAAAGTAAATAAGTAAAGAATACCTCAGGAAAATTAAAATCTGCAAGAATATTAAAACGGAATTATATAAATAAAAGATATTGATAGTATCTCTACTTAGTTATTTTGGACTGTTCGGAAACTGACCGAGAGAACTAAAATCATTGGATCGAGGGACTAGGAGTGTGAAATTGTATCAAGAATGGGGCAAACGAGAGACGTCAAGACCAAACAGACGCGGAAATTTAACTCAGCGGCGTAATATCAAAGAGTGAATGAAAAGTGAGCCACAGATATTCGAAGAGACATAAGAATAGTAAAAGATACTTTTCAAAAACTGAATAAAGTATTATGGTCTCGAGAAATAACATGAGAAACGAAGAAAAGATTATCGTATAAAGTCTACCTTTCTTTATAGCTGTGAATGTAGGACAAATTTGTCATAAAAGAAAAAATTGAAGCGACTAAGATTTGGTTCTACCAACAGATGTTAAGAATGCTATGTATAGAGCATGTGACGAATTAATTTTTTAGGAATACAGGAATTACAAAGAAACTATTGATAATTAGCAGGAAAAGGGCAACTGAAATTTTGGGAACACATAATGTTTCGAATATTTCAGACATAGGACACATCGAAGTGGATAGAAACGGTAGAAACAATGAATAACCTTTTTGACCACTTGGTAAATGGATAGAGGAATATGTACAAAAAGAGAGATAGAAAAGGAATGCAAGAAGCTGTGGAAAATCATGATTGCGTACATACTGAAGAGGATAGAAAATAGATAGGGGGATAGAGAGAGAGAGAGAGAGAGAAGGAAGCGTGAGAGAAAATAGAGAGAGAAAATATCAACATTATACTTCATAAAATATAAATAATTTTAGCAAAACATTTTCTTCAAGTTTCGACTAAATTTTAACAAACACAAGACACTTTTTTAGTAATAAATATGAAAGAATATTTTTCTTTAAATAACCAATTTACAGGTCAGATTTTATGTTTTATATTCGCCATGTTAATCTGGCTTATTTTTATCATTGTCCTCCATTCTTTTATTTTTCTGCAATTCTTTGCAGGGATAGCATCAAATGACAATTTGCAGCACATTTTCTAAAAAAAGGAAGGCTTAAAATCTATTTACGCTGAATATTGCCTTTTAAAACAAACAATTTTCTAGCTTTTTCTTTTTATAATTATTATATTTCTTCTTCCATTCCTATTACAATATCCTCATATTTATTTCTCTTTCCTTTTTCTGTTACTACGCACATTCTCTCTTTAAATATCTTAAATTACGTTATCCTTAAAAATCATGTGAGAAGCCAATCTATGCAGATTTGCATTGTCAAAAGGACTTAATATTTTAGGTAATAATGTAAACTAATTCAACCATATTTCTATTTGAACTCTTTTTTTTGTAAATAAATTCAAATGTCATCGAGACCGGCACAAAATGAAGGAAACGTACATTTTATATATTGGATGGCCTGTTCTCTTGATACATCTGTCATCCTATATTTGCATTTTATTTTAGAACAGTGCACACACACACACACACACACACACACACACACACACACACACACACACATATATGTATATAAAGTTAAGAGTTCAGTTGATTTCGCTAGTATCCTCGGGTGATTTTTATCAATTGAGCCCTAACACTCCATTTAAAAAAACAAAAAAAAAAACAATGAACGATATATTATTTTTAAAAAGAAATAAACAAACCCACAGCGTTTGGTGTGATAGAAAGAGATGAGGAGTATGCGAAGAAAACAGGAGGAGGAGGAGAAAAGCAAACGTATCGGTGGGCGATAATTGAAATGTACACACTTTTTTTTTTAACCAGCTTCATATGAGCTCATTCTTTGGTCATGTTCCCCTCTATGGGGGGGGTCTTACTCGGGAGAGATATCTGCGAAGTGTCGTCCAGCTTTTGAAGTTTGTTCTGATGTTATATAGACCGCAGATCCTTTGTATTTTTCTAAAGACTGTGTGTACGCTATCCTGTGCAGCTGCGGAAAGAAATATAAAGGGGAGACAGGCCGCCCCCTTAAGGTAAGGCTTCAAGAACACTAGAAAGCTGTAACACGAGGGGAAGTGGAAAAATCAGGCGTGGCTGCTCACATATGGAAAGAAAAGGGAGATCACCGCCCTCTGTGGGATCAAGTTGAGATCATAGACAAAGAACACCATTGGAAAATTCGTAAACTTAAGGAATCAGCACATATGCTAGGCCACAAAAATCTCTTGAGCCGACCAAGCATAGAAATGAATACAATATGGGAACCAACAATAAGGAGTGCCAGAGAAAAGCGATGATAACAACAAAAATTACTATATGAGCTCTGTCAAAAACATGAAATGATTGCTGAAGACATTAGGTTTATAATACCCAGAAATTCATACGTAGATGAAGGACACATGGCATAGTGGATAAAGGCGTTAGTTAGATCCAGTGACAGGACCCAAAGAGTTGTAAGTTCAATACCCGGTTAAGGCAGTGGAGAACTTGGGGAGGGGAATTAACAGGAAATAACTGACAATTGACACCCATTAAACATGGCACGTGGAAGTAGAACAGTCTACTCCAGTGAGCGAAATAAAGTGTTCAGTTCTTCATTCCATCCACCTCCATGAAGGCCAGAGCGTACAACAACCGAAACGTTGTAATAAATATGGTGACAAAGTCCGAATAATGTAAATAGTGAACCACACAAGTGAAAATATGAAGACAATAGTCCGAATAATGTAAATAGTGAACCACACAATACCTTATCTCAGAAATATAGACACAGTTATTGGGGGTTGTTTTACAATCGGATCCCTGCTCTTTTCTTCTTTTAAATCCCACACATGGTTAGCTAGTTTGGTAGACCTCCTGTGAAGAAGTCTAGTGTCGATGATAAAAACTCTTCCTCATTGAAAGAGTTGGTGGAATAACCGACACTTGCATGTCAATTATTGCGGGCTCTTGGAATCTTTTGTCCTTATCTCGTATGTACGTGTATCGGCACCAGACAACCTTGTGTTAGATCATACCACCCATGTAAGTCACTCAGGCACAGACATACACATACGTATTATATATGTAATGTAGGTAATATCACACGCAGACAGTGTATAATGGACAGAGAATTATCATTTATAAGATTTCAAATTAATAAGGAATCGCTTAGCTTGTTCGAATCGTTCATAATTTAAAGTGAAAACATGGTTTACAAAAAAATTAAAATCAAAGAGGGAAATGTAATAAAGTCGAAATTAATGAAATCGTTTGACTTCTTATCTTAAAGCTATTTATGAGCGATATGGAAAACTGGTGCAAAGTACTGAATATTTACAATGTTCTCTATGTTTAAATGACGTCTAAACAGAGACTTTCAATGATTGAAGTACATGCAATTAAGTACAGTTTGGCTCGATGAATACATAATAAATATTTATTATAAATATTGTTTAGTTTACCCGTTGTTGCCTCTGTATATCACACCACATTTCCACGCTGCTTGATGTCTCAACTGAGTTAAGGTGAATTTGCACTTCGCCGAGAATATTGTGACGGGAGTATTTGTCATAGTTGTAAATTTGAAATATCAAGGATTTGTCGTTGAGATCATCATACGGTAGAGGAAACTTGAAGAATTCATTAAAAAATGGGTTCAACGTTCGGCGACGCACCGAAGATTGTCGCATCCGTTCATCCACTTCTGGATAAAGGAACAGTTTGATGTAAGGGTCACTGAAACCGGACACCGAATCTGGACACATCAGGTCTTGTACTGAAACAAAAGAAACATAAGTAATATCAATAATTAGCCTTTATTCTTTCGTTTTTATCCATTGGTTGATTGTAGTGGGGAGGAGGAAAAGGTAGAAGAGAATTCAAATTCCCTTCTTTTCATATTTAATGAATGTCATTCTAAAACAAAAACATCTTTCTCTAACATTTTACAAATCGGTGGTCAGTAAAGAAATATGTACGAGGATTTCCTCTAAAAGTAATGCCTCTTACTTTACTTGCTGTTGGTTAATGACCTCAGAAGTGGTTGCTAATGGCAGAGGTTGAACATTTTCATCAATAAACCATCATTTTGTTTGTCCTCTCATTCACATGGCAACCGAGTGACAATCTGACAAAATGCTGTCTGAAGGACGACTTAGCGTTAGTACCTCTTTTACTGAGTAAAAAGCAATTTTAAATTTATTACAAGCTCTGAATATAAAGAATTTTGTCTTTAATCTCTCCGCTTTTTACTGAAGTTCTTTATTTATTCTTTAAACTGAATTCTAAAGAATATTTGCTCCCAATGTTTGTTAGTGTACCTTGAGGTAATATGTCAAAAAAGGTGCAACGACCGACAAAAGATAATAGCAAATGAAAAGAAGAAAACACACACAGCAGTGCCTGTCACGTCTGCGAAAGTTGTCTTCGTAGAAAGTGCCGCTCCTCACTTCTGTGTCGGGAAATGTAAGGTAGAAGAGAATGACATGCAAGAATCACACAGGAGAAAGAAAAAAAGAGAAAAACAGTCCCATGTTGTTGGACGATCTGCTTCCCAGAAACTACTCAGTCGATTGCGTCGATCTGGGGAATTTCACAGCATAGGAAAGCATTATGTACAATGGATCGGATAATCTTGGATGTTGGAATGATTTGACTTGGCATATGAACTATGCTTGTCCAGGGCGTCAAATGTCGATTTCACTAACCTGACTTCTGATTGGCAATGAATTTGCTACTCGGCAACTTTGTTTCAAGGCGCTTATAGTTTATTTGTCAGACTGTGATCGATAGCTTCGTGTAATATCTCATCTCGATGTTAATGAAGATTTTGTTAGGTAGCCATAGTTAAAATGGTAGAATGCAATTAGCGGTAAACCACTAGTTGCATTCTGCCATTTTAACAAAGGTTAGGAACCTTTAAGGTGGAACCTTTTCTGTCAATGACTTAATCTATTTCATTAACTATCAATTTAAAATTCAAAGGTGATAAAGAAAGTTTTAAAATTTTCAATGAAGCGAGCTTGTTACGTGTGAATGATGCCAAGTTATATTGGCTTTTCTCGAAGACATATGTCGAGAGGAGATGATGTTTGTTTTTCTGTGTACTCCATCTCACAGTTGAGGTAGGCGATATTTATAAATTACTGGAAGGTACGTAGCATAATGTCCAATAGTATAACTAAACCATTTCTTGCAACTTTTCTTTTTCAAGAGAATGGCCTACTTGTTTCCAAAAAAAGAAACGTAAAAGAAAAACATCATCTAGATGATAGTAAAGAGTGAAAATGCAACTTTAAATAATAATAATAATAATAATAGTTATGCAAATCAGCACAGATTCTTTACTATAACTCAATTAATGGAAAGTTCTGGAGTCCCTCAAAGTAGAGTATTATTAAATGAGATGTAGAATATGAACGTAAGAGGAGGAAGTATAAAGTAAAGATTACAAGAATATGGCGGATAGATAACAATTGATCATTGACTTAAAGAGATTAAGATTGTAGTTTGAAAGTGTTGTAGAGTAATTTTCACAGTGGAGGCTTGTATTTCATTAAGTCGGTTCTAAATTAGGTTCGACGTACAAAACGTTAGGAACTTGAAATAATAGTTAATGACGCAGCAATCTAGTTGGGGTGGTTGATACTTTAATGTCCGACATCGACTGACACACCAACTCCACTCTGAGCTCTCCTGGCGACTGCTACTACTACTACTTATTATCTGTGGGGGAGTCTATTAACAATAGAATAAGTATGTTCCGGTATAACATCCCCCCCCTAAAACTTTACTCCTAGGAGTAAAAAGTTTCTTTCTTTCTTTATTTTTTTTTTTTTAGCAACATCGTAGCGTATCTCCTATGTTTTGGATCCACTTTTAAAGGATCAGTTGCCTTCCTTTTTCTCCTGGATCGGCATACCTCAGGTAAAATCGTTGCAGGCGTTGTTAGATCAAATGTATCGAAAATCACCTCCATCGGCGTTTCTTCCGCGGGACTGCTGTCAACCACGTCTGAAGAGCGTCGTCTGATCTGGTTAATGTGCCTTCTGCCCGTGAATTTTTCGCCTTTCACCAAGTACATCATTTCAGAGTGTCCACAAATTTTTCATCTAACCCTTTTGATCTTGAGTGATATGGGGCTGTGGTAACATGTTCGACGTTGTATTCCTTGCAGAAATTGTTTCGACGTAAATTGACTTCCGTTGTCCGTCACAATTGTGTCTACTACAGCAAACCTTGCGAACAATTCCAGCAGGCAGTTTTTAGTACTTTGCGTCGTCGGATTTCTTATCCTTTGTATCTCAGCCCATTTCGAAAAACTATCCACTACTATGATGTAATGGTATCCATTCAGTGGACCTGCAAAATCCACATGTAACCTAGACCATGGTAAGTCTGTTTTTGGCTATGGGTTAAATTTTATTGGGGTGCCTTTGCAGCTAAATCACAGCCTTTACATTTTGCCACTGCGTTCTCAATGTCCCTATCCATATTCGGCCAATATACAAAACTTCGCATTAGGCTCTTCATCCTAGTGCTGCCTGGGTGACCAGTATGAAAATCCTTTAGTATTTGCTTCTGCAGTGTGTATGGAATCACCACACGTTCTCTGTACAACAATACTGTATCGCAAAGCGAAAAAAAAATTGTTGTGTACTGGTCCCTCTCGGCTATTTTTCCTTTTATTTTCAAAATATACTTGTCTCTGGTGGCTTCTTCTTTTATTTTTTCTAGAGTTACAGGAAGTTCCCGAACTGCATTACACACAGTAAATTTCAGCTCTTCTTCTGACTTCAGTGAGGCTTCTGAGTTTAAACTTTCAACCTCGTAACAGAAAGAATTTATCGGTAGATCCCATAATTGAAATTCTGTTATCCAATTCGTACCAAGTAAGTTCGTGGTGTTTTCTATGACAAATAGTTTAGCTTTTCGCGTTTTTTTTATTTAAGGTGACGTTTGTAACAAATTCTCCAATAAAATGTATTTTTTCTCCCGTCACTGACCTCGCGATTTTATTTGTTTTCATTAAAGTTGGTTTCCCCAACTTCTTCCACGTATGCAAATTTATGATAGATAGGTCGGAACCAGTGTCGAGTTGCATTTTTATTTTTTTATTACTTGTTTCGACGGTAACAAATTTTCTGGTTATTCCGTCGTTCACTTCGTCGGACTTTAATTTTCTTATTTTATTGTCTTTATTTTTTTACCTGCAGCTTTTATGCCCCACACTTTCACAGTTGAAACATTTTTTATTCCTAAAATTGCAATATCTGTACCAGTGAAGTTCACCGCAAGCAAAACATGGCTTTGGGAGATTTTGTTTATTTTTCTCTGGTATTTCATTTTTTGTTTGATAATCCGCAATTTTAGAATTCTTTTTGGTAGACTGACTTTCTTTTTTGTAGCGTATTTTCCTTACATGCGAAACGCCAGACTGTTCTATCATTTTCGAGTCTTTCTTTACGCTAACATTTCTTGTGCAGTCTTCTGCCAAACTCTGTATCGTTAGACTTTGTTGGTTTTCCAATTTTGATAATACCAATTTCCTCAATTCTGCGTCACTTTCCGATACCAGCTCTTGAACAAACACTAAGCACTTGTCGGCGCTTAACTCTGCTAGCTTGAATTCTTCACAATGCTTATTCACATTGGCTGCGTACGTTATATAGTCTTGTTCTTCATCTTTCATCAGATTCAAACATTTCCACCTCTTGTGAAACAAAGATGTCTTTTTACTAAATAATTCACTTAACATATTTACCGCCTCGGTAAAAGTCAACTCGCTAGTTTTTTTCGGTAAAATGTTGTTTACCAATTTGTTATGCTCAGCAGTTCCTAACTTGCTTAAAAGAAGTCTAACCTTCTTTCCTTCAGACCACGTGTGGCAGTCCTCGTTATACACGTCCGTATATTTTTTTAAATATTCTTCAAAAGTTATCTCTTTATCTGGACTGTACGTGAATATTTCAATTGAATTCCATATTGTATTATGTGGGAAAGAATCATTTTGTAAATTTTTCTCTTTCCTCTCCTCAGTTATTTCCAGAATTTTATTTTGAAACTCCTTATGCATCAGTTCCATTTCTAGTTGAAACTGCATCTGTCTATTAAAAGTTTCCTCCTGTAGTTGCATCTGGAATGTTTTCTGTTGCTCTAATATTGTCATTTGTTGTTCCGTCTGGAACTTAAAAAATTCCTGGAATATATTTTTGCATTCCTCCATCTTCGCAAAAAGTTTAAACAATGCTTAAATATTGTAGAGGGGTGGGGGGTCCAAAACGAATTTGCAATTCGTGACCAATTTGAGCAAATTGTCTTATCGAGAAAAAAAATTCTTTTCTCAGTTGAGAATACGACTGATTTTTTTAAAAATGTGAATCCGAGATGTTGTCGCCGAAAATTTGACGAGCAAGTTTTTTTTTCTTTTTCCTCCGTATCAGACCGAATTTCGTCACTAAATAATGTGGCGAGCGAACTTCTTTTTTTTTTTTTTTTCTTTCACTGTATGAATCCGAACCCGTCGTACGCCACGTTTGTTATGGCGGGTGGTTGATATTTTAATGTCCGACATCGACTGACACACCAACTTCACTCTGAGCTCTCCTGGCGACTGCTACTACTACTACTACTTATTATCTGTGGGAGAGTCTATTAACAATAGAATAGGTATGTTCCGGTATAACAGAAAGGGAAGCGTGTGCGCGGGAGTCTGTTCTACAAAGTAGCGGTTCTTGGGAAGAAGCTTTTGGGATGATACGTCTTTTTAACTCTGTCAAGGCTGGAAAGTGATGGTTGAGCAGCTCTAGTCTAGTTATGGTAACTATACTCCATTTTTGTCTATTCTGACCCTTGTAAAGATAAAGCATCGAAAAAGGAGTCAGGTAATTTCAGAGTGGTACAAAGATCATCTTCAGCGAGTGATCGTATATATGAGTTGGAGTGAACATAAGCACACCAGAACGCCCAAAGCATTGCAAGCGTTCATCATGACTGGAGTAAATTCAGGGCCTCTTTAGCAAAACGTTACTAGCTTGGTTTTGGAGGTATTGAAAGTTAAAAGCCATTTTCCCTATTAAAGCTAGGTCAAAGGAGAGATAAAGATGCCATCGCTGGAGAGTTTGTGCAACAAACTACGAAAATAAATACCTTGCCTTTGAAATATATAAAGAAATTGCTCTCATGATGAAGTTACTATCGAGCGCTTCACTAATTTGGTATGTAATGATTGTTAAAACCCTAGCAGTGAATCTAGAGGAGCGAAACCCATACTGTTTACCGTTCAGGAAGCTATCTTTATTAGGGTGACCAACAACTTTTTTGGATAACATACTAAGAAGTAGCTGATGACACTAAGGTGTCTGATAGGGCAATATTACAAGTGGGGTGGGCGCCTATTCACATTCTTGAAAACAAGGCATACGGCTGACCTGTTCCGTAGACTTTGGAAATATTTCTCCTTCAGACAACAATTAAACATCTATGGAAGGACTTGAAATAACTCTGGTTATGGTTCTTAAGAACAACCACACTAATTTATCATTTTCGGTAGCTTTCGTAGTGTCAGGCTTTAGAAGAGTTTGAAAACTTCCCGGGCTGTGATAAAGAAATTCCAAAGTTTGTCCTTCGTGGAAGAGGGAAGTCAGGTAGAGCCTAACACTTGTCATCTAACGTGGAATCAGAAGCTAAGTTCATGGCAAAGATGTTAGCCTGATCGACGAGAATGAGATGACCTTTATATTAGTAGGTACGAACCATTAAGAATCTTGTTTTCAACTTTGACTTGAACTGACTCATATAACTGATATTAGCATTTTCAAGGACTTTCTTGCAATGATTTCGGGTAGTTCTGAACGTGGTCGGGTTTTTTCTATCCTTCATGATGATAGAGATGGTAATAGTATTTATATGAATATATGGTAACAGCAAATTCAGGCGACTATTCGACTTTATGATGGATAAAATTCTCCATGCCAAAAAGAAACCACTTAAAAACAAATGGATCAGTTCTGGGTGCTCTATTTTTGAATAATGGGGCGTTTACGCAATTAAATATCTGAATCTATTCAAATCAGCTTTGGGGTATCGAAAAATTGTCTTATGAAATAGGATATCAGAAGATGTCTTTGGTCTGACACAGATCGATGAGTGGTCAGAAGACCCCAAAGTAGATGAAACTACTGAGGAACATTTTTCAGGACAGGAAGTAAGAAAGAGGTCTGGTACATTGGCGTGGTGTCCAACTGTATCGAGAACACGAGTTGGCTCGTCCATGATTTGGATTAACACGTATGCGATGGAGAAGTCATGGCACAGTTTTTATTTTCGATTTTTTTTTTTTTTGAGTGAACTAACAACTCCTAATAGTTAACATTGAAATCGTCACATATATAAATGGTAGACGAGAGATAATCAGAGAAGACTTCATCAATTTTCTCAGTTATTTGATTACAACTCAGGATGATACACAGGAAAGATGTAGGGTGTACTATGAACGGGTGCACACAGGCGAACCAATCCTTGATATAGGCCCCAAGCCCATGGCTCTGGCAATTTAGAAGGTAAGTAGCTAATGACTGAATTTCTACACTGAAATAAGTTGACCTATAACCAGTGAACGTGAGACCAGTTTTCACTGTAAAGTTGAGACGTTGACCCGTTATATTGGTGTAGGAGATAAAGAAATTGGGATTTACTTTTGTTTTGGAAGAAAAGGCTTTGATACCGTTTGTTTTAGACATGGGCATAGTTTGACATGAATCGAGGTTGTTAATCGGTAACACCCACGAGTAGTGTGTATAAAAAAACTGCCTGGATTGAATTTAAGAAAGTACATCCAAGAGGTTCCACAACTTCTACACGGCCCAGAACCCATACACAAAATGATAATACAGTAGTTCCAATATTATACACCTGCTGATGGGATAGTCGCCTTAGGAACTACTCTAAATTTCAGACCAGGCGAGTAAGAAGCTTTATTTCATTCTCAGCTTATAATAAACAATAACAAAAGAAAATAATATTTTTATTTTTATCCCCAATACATATAATACATAATATAACGACTGAAGGAAATTGCTAATCTGCCCTTTCTGTTCTGCTATCTTCTGTAATACGAAATTATTAATAGAAATTATTTTAGAGTTTCTAGTTGTTCTTTTAATTGTAAACGTATTACAAATGTCACCATAAAATTGATAAATGTCTTTTATTTTCGCTGTTTGTGTTTCATTCTATATAGGCTGTTCTTAGTTACAAATTAAGTTGAATTTGACTTAAAAATTAACATCATGTTTGCAAACGTTACAATACAGAGAAATAACTGCGTGTATTGATAGAATTAAAGGCTGACAGGTGAAAATACTGAAACAGTCAATAAAATAAATTAAATATTTTAGAAATGAGCGTTACGCGATTTCATGTATTTTATTAACATTCAATATGGAAATTTCTAGAGAAACTGAAAATTGAACGTTCTTGCTTGCATGGCTATAGATTTTATTATCATGAAGAAAAGGAAGCATTTATTTTCCAGAACAGTCAATCTTTTTCTTTTATCTAAGGTTGAGATTATTATTTTTCAATATATATTCTAACTTTCTATATTTTATAATACTTACTAAAAGATTGAATGTTTTTGTCAATGAAACAGATATAAAACACAAAATCGTTTATGTTACACTGTTTAACACTTTCTCTGCGACGTTATTGTCTGGCTGTGCGGGATTGTTTTGTGAAAAATAGGAAATTGTGCTATTTACTGGAAATAAATGACTATAAAGACACTGACGGCGATTCCCCATTTTGCTTTCTATCGGGAACTCTGTCATGTAGAGTAAGCATACAATACACAATATAATAAAAATAGTTATAAAATAGTTCCTCGGATTAATAAGCACACCATAGAATTACTTAGCACATTATGGTTGTTGTAGCTTGTTTTCAGCAGCGTAAAGTGGAGCAGTTTCAGCTAAGACATTTAGATCAGATGCTAATAGTCTCTACTTAAGCTACTATTGACTGTAGCGCTGTAACATAGAGAAACAAACGAAAATATTACATTTGATGAAATGTACCTTTCCTTCAGTTGTCAATGAAGCTTTTTATTTGCTTAGGTTTTGAAAACATTAACAAGACTTTTACTGATGCACTTTTTGATTAATAATTTCAAAATTATTTGATCGTCAGGTGAAGCACTAAAAAAGTAAATGCCTAGCAACTGTTTGCAACTAGAATAGGTTTTTGTTTATTCAGCTGGAACGTTTGATCAGGCAAATTGGAATTAAATTAACATTAACATCTTTATTGATGTACCTTCAGGCTACTCCACTAAGTATTTCTAATCTCATGCAATAAAATAATGACAGTAATTTTAAATACAAATAATAAAAACAGAATTTTTATGCAAACAAATTGGAAACCTTTTAAACTTTTGCAGTTAATTCTTGCTAGGAAAATAAATGCAAATGTGTCCACAAAGACACAGTAATCACCAATCGTAACCATCAATCAATCCTAAATAGGCGCCTTCACATGCTGAAGACTGCTATAGAATTCACCATATCTTGATAACTGGAGACACAGCCCATGTGTATGTTATTTATTTTTTTTTATAAATATTACCTGTCAGAAAAAAAATTTAAAAAATTAGTGCAAATCAGCTCTTCTTACGGTTATGCTATGTGCCGAAAATATGAATTCAATATGGTTATGTACTGTTCTTCTTTGACTGTCATACCTTCGGTCCAACGCTCGCCATGTGATACGTTCTACCCTAATGATATAATTTCGTTCGTTTGCTATGGTTGGTAAGTGAATCCGCTAACTTGATAACAGCAAATCTTTTTTTAATTGTTCTAAATATTTAATATTTATCGGTTCGTAGTAATTTAATATTCCTCATTCTTTGTCACCCTTGATATTTTCTTGTTTGTTGTTCATCGTGCAGACGTCTGTCAGCAGTATAATGTCTGTCGCTTGTTAGTTCTGATCCTGCTTTGGATTGATGTTAGTTGCGAAGTTAAAGGCATGATTTCCCTGCTGAAGAAATCTCCTCCAGTAGTTTCGGGGTTTTATATAAATATTGACAATGAAGTTCATGATTTAATAATTAATCCACAATCTTAGTCTTTGATAGGATTAGCGAGAAGATTATTTCAAGGACCTCACTACCAGAAGAAACTATTCCAGCACCTAAATGACGAAGTAATTTTTATATCTGCAACTTTTGGTGCAACTTATGCGGATGATAGTTTGGTGCACCACATATTTATGCAGTTTTTTCCTGTGGCCAAAATTATGCCCACAGGCATTTAATGTTCTCTTAGTCGTGGAAGACAACAAGGAAATCGGCCTAGACTGGGCCACAATCCCTATACTATTTACATAGTAGGTATGTCACGAAAACGCGTTTGTCCAAGTGGAATAGTGGTATTTTAGAGGCCAATTGACTACAATTTGTCGGTTAGTCGCTATCATTAGATAGCGACTAACCGACGTTATCTTGTAGATCCTAAAGCGCAAGTGAAGGCTTCAGGATCGGTTTGTAGTTTATTCCCGATACTTTAAAGAAGCGTATATTTTTCAAACTTCTGGATGAGTTCACTGAAATCATTGTCATCGTTCCACAAGGAAACGCCGCCTCATAGCATTAAACGATAAATTGTCACGTGTAGCCTCACAAGTCTAAGCGATTGTCTCCAAATAGATTAATTATGGAAAAGGAAAAAATAGCCAGATAATTAAATTTGGAATCAATCGTACCTCAAATAGTAACTGAATTTTCCACTTGTACATGATTCTCAAAAGTTGAGCTCACGAATTGCCCGTGAATATTATTGCGTGTTGATTTCGTTAACTATACCAGATCGTCTAACCTGTCCCATATATTTATAAAAAAGTCACTATTCAAAGTAAAAGTGTCTTCTCAAGGCTGGATCTGATCAGAACTTATCATCAAATTCCTGTAGACCACGAATATGTCTCTAAGAAAGTTATCAAATCCTCTTTCAGAATTTTAGGATATTTGCACATTCTTTTTAGAACATAGATAAATCCTTTCAGAGATTCATTGATCACGTTCTTCCCGGCTTAGAATTAATTTGCTTGTGCCTACGTAGACGCTGTACTCATAACTATTTTCTCTGTCGAGGAGTATATGCAACTGATCAGCCTTGTAATTAACCGTCTTCAAAAAATCAGGTGGAAGGTCAATTTTTGGTGACAACAAATTAGTCTTGATAGCATTCACCAGTCTCTTGACAAAAGTGAATCCACTTTCAATTTCTTGTAACCAATATAATAAAAAACGTTCAGCAATTTGAGGGTATTGCTAATTTTTTAGACGACAGATCTTTAATAGATATTCTTACAAACACTAAAACTGTGACATTTTCTGACAGAGCTTTAATAGCTTTTAACGACATAGAGACTCTTTTGGCTAATGCGATTGACTTGTCACACATCGTTTTGGACGCTAAATTATATCTGTCAGTTGACACCTTATCAGTTGTTGTTGGTGCTGTCCAAAAAATTGTTTTCTACGGAGTCCAAACATGGCACAATAACTCCTGGCAACTTATTCGGCGGTACGTCACTTTAAGCTTATCTTGGAGGTTTGTGCTTTCTACATTTCGACCGACTAAAAGTGCTTAGTGCTTTATTTGAAGACGTTCTTTCCAGTTTCAACAAGTATTCCCCAATGGAAATCCAACACCTTTATTATCTACTACAGTTCACCTCGGACATTCTCTTTGTAAAAAGAATCGACAACGTTCATGTGAAGCATCAATACTTTTCTGTTGGACACCAGTATTGTTTACAAATCCTTCGTGGAAAAAACAACCGAAAGACACCCAACATCACGTGTTTGGCTACCACATTCCACAGAGACAATGATATCGTGCATGACATTCAATACTTGTAGGATAAGTCCCTTTGATCTTTTGCCGGACATATTTGTTTGTTTCAAGTCGAATAATTGTCTCTGAAAAAAACCATGTGTCCTTAGTCAGAAAACGAACACTGGACGGCACGCAATCACACCCACTAGTTCCTTTCTCTTTTCAGATAAACGCTTCTGTCAGGTTCATCTGGATATAAAATGACGGCTACTTCTTAACCATAAACTTCTTAACCTTATATACTGACGTTTGCGATTGCAATGAGCCGAGATATGTACAACTTTTATGCCTAATTAAATTTCACATTTTGACGTTCCTGCTCTTAACGTTACGGTAGAGGGCGCCGATTTGAATCTGGTATATTTTTTACAATTTTTTAATCATTTAATAATCAGAGGCTGTCGGTTTGAATCTGATATGTCTTTTAAAACTCTTGAACTTACTTGGTAGCGAGAAAAGTTGCATACTCTTATCATTCCGAGGCATAGTAAAGTGATTTAACTGCAACTTTACATGGAGAGCCAAAAAGAATCAGCGTAACTACTTAAATAACTTGTCCTCGTTGTTCTATGAGCAGCCCAAAACAAACAAAAAATGACCTAATTGTTCATCAGTGGAAATAATATATGGCGCCACGCTCTACTTACTGGTGAAACTATCTATTATTCTGTTTTGTTGAACTGTCTTTTATACTGAAATAAATTCTTGCTGGTTTGTTAAAAGAGTTCATTTTTTCCTTGGTTTTCATTTTTTATTTTTTTTATTTTTTTTTACTATTCAGGCATTTACATAAAAACCTCGCCTTCGCCTTCTTTACAGGAAAAAGTTACCCCTTCTTAAAAGCAGGAGCTCTTTCAAGGAATATTTCCATGCCCGGTACAATCTTATTGCATTGACAATTAATGTAATGACACTTGTAGTAACATAAACTATCTTTCTGTAAATATATATTTCTATCGAGTGTAATCGGTCTTTTCCATATCCAGGGTTTATTATATTACAGCATAGAGGCATCGGCTTTTTGGGACTGGCGCCTTCATATGTCGGGGATATAAGCTTCAAGTTTTACTGAACCCTATAACATTGGTACGTTATTTAAAACCGTATATATTGAGGCTATGCACACAAATCAACAAACACCATGAAAAAATAAATGTACAATTATACAATAAATACAAAAATATGAGTAAAGCTAGCTAAGTATATAAATAGAGACAGACAGTGAAAGAAAGGGAGATAGCAAACGAGTTATATATCTACGAAGATTATCCCAATCTATTTCCCAGAATCAGTATTCTGATGTTTGGTTCAATGACTCAACACCAGAATGCTGATTTTGGCAAGTGAGTAGAGCCGTGAACTTTTCAGCAACCCCATGTATATAGCCGATTATCTGAGCATTTATATCGTCTCGTACACGACCTGGCAATTATTTATCAATAAATCCGCTTTTACTTGAAACTGACCCAAATTAACTTACTTTTCAGTGTCAAAAGAAACAGTGGAAATGTTATACAAAATCTTCTGTGTCAAATAAAAATAAAAAAAAAAAACCTTGGCAACTTTTATTCAATAGCAGCTGAAACTACGATAATTTGAACAGCATTTGCAGATTTAGCAATAACATGACTTCAGCCACATAACAATTTGATTACTGAATTAATTATGAATTGTTGCTTTTCTTGTTTTATGTAACCGGCACAAATATTCCATACAAACTCAGATTTTTCAGTTAACTACCAGGGATTATTGAATGTAGGAAGGATTAAATAATCGTTATTTATTTATTTATTTATTTATTGTCATGCTAGTAATAAGTATTTAAGTTTGTCCGATTTCACTGGGATTATATATATATATATATGTGTGTGTGTGTGTGTGTGTGTGTGTGTGTGTGTGGATAGGATCCAAAAGCTTGTTTAAGAGATAATGTTCGGGGTTTATATACAAGAAACTGGTAATTAGTCATTTTACTAATTGTGACGCCTATATCAAGTAAATCATAGCACTAATATCAGATGATATTGGTTTAATCAGCACTTGGGTTTTAACCAAATTAAAATTCTATCCTAATAGATACAAGATAGAATAGGTTATTTTGGTCATAAGAGAATTTTAAATCAGAGTGAAATATTTTTCCTCTTATAAAATAAAAATATTATTCTTTTTCGGATTCATGATCAGTAATTTTATTTTTAAATTATTTTGGATGTTTCTATGTATTTTTGAGTTGAAAGACTTCAAAAATTGTAAACAAATGAAATGGGAAAATAATATTCTTCAATGTGTAGAAATAGTTGCAAATTTTTCTGAATTGAGAAAAATTTGCAGAATGGTTTAGCGGCTAGTAGTAATAATCTAAAAACTTCATTATAATTATGTCATTATTTTATGTTAAAAATTTTAATGGCTATCGCACTTTTTAGAAATTGTTCCATAAGATTTGGTTACCAAGGTACAGAGGAAATATCCTATCATTGTTCAAATTCTAAACTAGAAAGAAAAGTTAATTTTAAAAGCAGAATTACATACGCCTTTTTATTAGATAATATATATATATAAGTATAGTCGTGCGCGTGCGTGTTTGTGTGTGTAATGCGAATATATTGTATAGAAAAACAAGAAAATCCTATATTGTAGAGAAAAATCTTTCTTTATATGCCTATATATTTCTATATTGCCATCAGTACTCATAATCATAATTATTGCAAATAAACCCTCAATAATTTTAATAGAATTTAAAATTGCGCTTTACTTCCATTTTTTGAGGTGTATGTAACTGAATTTTTGTGGATATAAGCAATGTAAACAGCCATATTAATTGAGTTATTCATAGAAAGCCATGTCTGATATGAAAAATGTTTATGGTTTTAGTTAATGTAGTTTCAGTTGTCGGTGAGTCTTTTGATCTCTAGCAACTTCATTTTCCTCTTTTGAAAGAGCTGATTGTCATAGATTTAGTTAGATGAGCTGACAGATATCACAATGGGATCTAAAATAAAGTGTTTTTGTTCAATTTGTACATTTTTGTTTTCACCCCAAGTAAGGCGGGAAGCCACAAGTACGCAAAAGGGTTACAGAGAGTAGGAGCGAGAGCAAAGAGGAGTGATAGAGGAAATGATGAAAAGAAGGATAGGGAATAGATCTGGAAATGTCAATTGACATTACATTCGAATAGTTGGGGATTATAGCTATCAGGGAAACAGGAAAAGGGGAGGGAGTTCCACAGGCGAGAAGTGCGAGACATGAAGCTATTGGAGTAGAAGAGACGGCTACATTTAACATTTTCGACAGAGAAAGGGTGAGAGCGAGATGCCAGCCTAGTTGAACACTTCAATTCATGAAGTCTTGGAACCAGCGAAAGCAGCTCATCGGAGCAGTTACCATAAAAGTATTTGTAAAAAAGACAAGGGGAGGCGACGGCACGTCTGTGATGCAGACGAAATGCCAGATCAGGGACAATTATATTGCATATCCGTCTCTGGATTTTATCAAGGACCTTGAGACAAAAAGAAGGGGCTCCAGACCATATATGGCAGCAATACTCCATGCAAGGGCGAATGGTTGATTTCTAGATTTCCTTGTGGTGGACGAAGGTATTGACTCAATGTATTTGTTCCATGTCAGCAGTCAATGTGAGACCGAGCAGTCGCAAAGAGGTGCTCCCGTGGAGTTGAGCGTCAAACATTCTAATGGGGGGAGGGGCAGGGATGGTTCTCTGTGGTGATTAATAGAGAGCAGTTTTGTTTTTGAGGCATTAAAGTTAACCAGCCAGTTCCTGCCCCAGTCCACAACCGATTGGAGGTCCTTTTCGAGACAAACGGCCAGGTTAGTTTTGTCAGTGACACTAGATTTGTTTTTGAGGCAGAAGTAAATAGTAGTGTCGTCCGCGTAGATGCTTATTTGGGAATCTATGATGTCAGGAAGATCGTTAATGAAGATAAGGAACAGAGTAGGGCCTAGGAGAGAGCCTTGGGGAACATCTACGTTCGTGAGATAGGAGCTGGAGGAGAATCCGTTGAGAACGACCTTCAATACAAGTTTTGACATGAATAATTTTATTGACAAACAAACGACCTGAAATTTCATAACCCTGAAGCTAGCGAAGAAGGCCGGCATGCCAAACCCTATCAAACACTTTGGAGTTATCTAGAGGCACAGCACGAGCTTCTCCGTTATTATGAAGTGCTTGGCAAACAATTTCAGTTATGGCCGTAAGCACATCAGCTGTAAAACGGGCAAAGCGGAAACCATATTGTTTGTCGGAGAGCAAATCATAGAATGTAAGGTGCTTAACCACTTCGACATTGATTAAAGCTTCGAAGACTTTGCCGAAGAGGGGTAGGAGACTGATAGGACGGTAATTAGAAGGGTCAGAAGGGTCTCCAGAGTTCTTAAAGACGGGAACAATGGATGAGGACTTCCAACAGTATGGAAAACAAGATTCACTGAGACAGTAGTTATATAATTTGGAGAAGGCAGAGGCCAGTTCAGGCCCATATTTCTTCAGGACAATGACTGGTATTCCGTCTCCACCACTAGCCTTGTCGGTGTCTAATTTAGAGATAATACCCAATACCGATGACGGGGTTATGTGAAGCTTGCTCAATAGAGCCTCAGTTCTAAGGGGGAAATCGGGTGTGGGTACACCGGAAGAGTCGAGCGTTGAATTCAATGAGAATTTCCGAGCAAAGCATTCAGCCTTGTCGGCAGAAGAGGCCAGAACCTTGAACTGGTTGAACAAAGGATGTATAGAGGGTTTTCTATTGTTAAGTACGCTCTTGCAGAGACGCCATAAATCCTTGGAGCTGAATTGCGAGATGCAATACGTTCTTTCATTCGAGCAGCAAATAGCGACTTTTCTTCATTGAGGACACGCTTACACTCGTTACGGGCAGAGACAGAGACGTCTATTGTAGTCAGACATGTCGCTACGATATAGGTGGAAGAGGTGATTCCTATGAGCAATTGCAGCTGAGCAAACAGCGGAGAACCAAGGAGGAGCGCGATTTGACCTTATATTTCCTTGAGGGGATGAAAGCCTCGATTCCAACTTTAACCTAGGAGGACACCTCGGAAGCACATTCTTGAACAGGGAGCGTAAAGACAGCATCCCAGGGGACATCGCGAAGGAAATCTCGGAACGAGTCCCAGTCTGCTCGTTGATAGCAGAACGAGGTTCTAGTGATAAGAGGTTCTTTGCAGGGGGTGGAGTTGAAGGAGATGTTGACAGCATGATCGGAGTTGCCAAGATGGAGAGCTGCGTGGCGCTACAGGACTCGGGGATGGAGATAAAACATAAATCGAGAAGAGAAGTCCAAGTTGTAGGGAAAACGTGTGGGGAAGTCAACTGAACACAGACTGGATTTACATTCAGCCAATGAAAAGATAATTTTAAATTCTGCAACAAAATCCAATAAATTAAATAATCGATAGACCAAAGTTTGAGTTTGGAAAAAATGACTTTCAGGGTGAGTTACTAGAATTGTGTGATGATTCAGTTAACTTTGTGCTCGATGGAAAAGCTTTTCTTTGTTGTGCGAAAATGTTTGTACGTCTAAAGAATGTGTAGAAAAAGGTTTTTATTTTATTTTAGTTGGCTATAAATGAATAATTTCCCTCGAGTGTTTCTAAAATCCTTTACAAAAAAGGAGTATATAAAATGCTCAAATTCCTAGCGAATTAACCAGTCATACCAGCGAGTGAAATAAATCTATGAATTTAATAATTAGTATTTGTGGATTGGACACCCCACATTTATTGAATTCAAAAGAAAGAATATTAATTTCTTTTATTACGGTTTATAAACCTGAATATGATGTTGTGATGATGACAAAAACATCTCACTGAATGAGTTCAACAGTCCGAATAATTAATTAAAAGTGAAGAATGCATTAAAATATTTTACAATCTCTCATGAATATCGGAAATAATTACGCTTACCTTCAATGAGGTGGGTTACAAGGTCTGAAGTTCTGAAATCGTATTTTAGTCTGATGTGAAGTTTTCCACAACTTCTTTCCTCAGAAGATTGCTGCAAAACAGTGTCCTTTCTTGGATATAAATCGGGTCGAATTGTACCTGAAAAATATTCAAAATAGTTTCTAATAAATCATGTAGAAACATTTTTTGTACGGTGTTATTTTAGATTAGATTATTCTAATAAGGCTGAAACGGAACTGGTTAAAAAAGTTGGAGGAGTTATGATTATAAGATCCCAGAGGAAATAAATAATAATAATAACAACAACAACAACGACGACGACGACGATGACATATGTGCACTTGAAGCTATGTAAGAAGCAAAAAATCGAAACCAATGAGAGATGGTCTGAGCACCAACCAGACACAGTTACCCAAAATAACGATATAACTATCCTCTGGGACATGCCAATTCAAACTGACAGAGAAATAAATGCCAACAGATCTGATATCATCATAAAAGACAAAAAATCCAGGAAGTGTATGCATATTGACACAGTAGTACCATTTGAGAGAAACACCTCCATGAAAATTATCGAGAAATTGTCCAAAATACAAGGACCTGGAGATCGAGATTAACAGGATGTGGGGAATGAAGACTGAGACTGTACCAATAGTAATCGGAGCACTGGGCCTCGTGAGAAAAGGAGTGGACAACTTTACTAATAGTGTCCCATGTAATATCAACAGACAAGTTGCCCAGAAAATCGCACTACAATGTACTAAGAAATCCCATATATATATATTTTTTTTACTCTGGCAGAGGACACAAGAGCAACTAAAGAGGATCGAACTCATTGCCGTATCTTTGAAACGACTGTTTTAAAGCTCTTCATATATTGGGAAAATACCAAACAAACCGATTATGCTATTCGTATTAAATGTTTATATGTGGCGATAACATACAAATCTAAGGCTATCAAGAAGAGGAAGAAGAAGAGTTTGTATTTGTAAGTTTCGTTTGCTATTTTTTTGTCACGAAGGTTCAATAATCACGTGTAGTTGATATTTTATTCATTTCAAACTAAACGGAAAAGCAACAGCAATGTGACTTCTTTTCTTTTAGATGATCATGGCCCTCCCCAACTTCTTATTCTTTGTTGCCTTAAGAAATATTTTACCCATTACCATACTTTGTCCTATTCTCTCGTCCATTCATACAGATTCGTTAAGAAGCTTACTGTCTGTTGACCTGCTTCTATGGACTTCAGCATGTCCTGTAAGTGTTAAATTCACTTGGTCCTCTTTCCTCTTTATGTGTCCCAGAAATTTCAGCTCTCACTTTTTAATTGTAAATATAACTTAACCCGTTGTTCCTATTTTCTGAAAACTTTCTCATTGAGCATATATTCTGTTTATGGTATTCTTAGCATTTCTGTTACGTCAAGTCTCTTCATTTTGGGCGAGGAAATTGTCCAGCATTCACTGCTATAAAGGGGATTATATATTAGGTAGGATTTCAACACTCTTTCTTTGTTTCTAACAATATTTCCTATGTTTTACTTTCTGGAAGATATCTTTACCTATTCCATTTCGTCTTCGGATTTCCGTGTAACATTTTTTCGTTTTCTGCTACTAAACTCTCCAAATTTCTGTACCTGTTTTGACATCTCCGCATACGCGTCTGTTTACATTTGCGACACTAGGATCATTGACCAAGATGTATTTGCAAAAAGATTTTATTTCCTCAGTATAACCATCTATACGGTATGGAAATAACCAATTGTACAAGTGTTAGGTCGAATTATTCCAATGGATATCGTGGCACTAAATGTGAAAACTTCGCACTTCTTCGCATAAAAATGCCACTAAACTGCAACGATGCAAAGATAACTTGGTAAAAAGATAAAACAAAAGAATGAGAAAGGAAATGAAGCGAAAAATAATACTTAGTGATATTTCATAAACAATATAAATGATATCCATGTTTTATAGATTCATGTGTTAAAAGCTTTAGACGTATATGAACTCACCGAAAGAGGCATCAAATGCGGAACTGTCGATGCTGGTATCGCTTCGAGCGCTGATGCTGCTTGTTTCATCGGTCAGTTGGTCACTTTTGGTGCTAGTACGTGACACAGTTGACATTGATGATGACCTTGGCTGAACCGTCTTCGATTCTTTCACCAGCTGCACTTCCTTTAACCGATATAGAAAAAAAAAGCAAGTAAAAAAATTGAATTAAATTTTCTTTGTATCAATTCATAAAATTATAAGTAGAAATTTGCAAGTTGGAAAATTTTCTAACGCTACAAAACATAAACCTAACTTGAAAAAGAGGAGACATTTTGAAATTAATTTTCAAAAGAAAAACTCTTAAGCGGGCAGCTTTTTGATTAACTCTCATCAAAGAGGTTCGTTGTTAAATTTTAAAATATTAAACCATAAAACAAAATTACCATTAACAGCGAGGTAAAATAGTTTAAAAGTAGATTTTATCTGTCCTCTCACAGAAAAAAGCACAAACATAACACATTCAGTGAGCTAAATTAGGTTACGCCAGGTAACTTCAATGAGTAAATTAAGTTGGCCAACAGTCTCCTGCGATTTTTTTTCTATGAGAGGGCAAAGTTTTACTTTTAAAGCATTTTATCTTGTTTTTAACCATAATTATGTTTATGTTTTAACGTTTTATAATTTATCACTCATCCTCTTTGATGAGGAGCTAGCCTTTTAAAGAGAAAAGCTGGGAATATCAACTGACATAATTATCGATTCTTATAAAAACAATGAAAACTTGTTTTCAGTATAAGAACGGAAGATATTGTTATTTTTTCTTCTAATAAAGAGGAAGAAAAATGTTTTCTGTGATGAATGACTCTGGACAAAAATTTATTGTTCTTTTTCATAACTCTTTTCCAACTGATTTTTGCTTTTTATATGTTTACTGCTTTCTCTTGTTTTTTTATTCCATGCTTTCTTATCACTATATTTTATTGAAACAAATCTTCTATTCATTCGAAATAAAAGCCAGAAGAACTTCTTATAGATGCATACGTACATATGTTATACTGAGAAAATTGAACAAGATTTCAGAGAAAAGAGGAAGAATGGAAAAAAAACACAAAGCCCATGGGGAATCTATGATATTTTTTTTTTTTAATGTAACATTTATTTGAAAAAATGATAATTCAATATTTTCCTTAATAATGTCATATTTTATATCTTCCTGTCAACTGAGCATCACGTGTTTTTATTAAAGTTACTGTGAATATATTGGTTATCCAGAAGATTGAAGTTATTAAAGTTGTGCTTTAATAAAAGGTAAAATAACTGTGTACACATAAAAAAAAAGGTAATGGAAACCCCTCGCATAGGAATAAAAAGACTTTATATACTAACACGTAGATTACGAGTATTGTTTAACCCATCAAATATAAATGATTCATTCAAGTTGCTTCATTCTTTTTACTGACATTTTCTGTTTGTACAATAAACGTGAACTTTTGTCTTAAATTTTTTTTTGAAAACAAAAAACGAGATTCTTTAAAATTGACTCTCCACGTATTTTGGTTAGTTTATCACTACGATTTGAATGTCGACTACATTTTTTTTAAGATAATCTATCGAAAAGAATATAAGGATGTTGAAAGGTTTTCGACTAAACCAAGAAGGGATTTCAAAACAAATTTTGACGTTAGCTAATTTACAATCTACATTTAATATCTCCAAATAAACAAGCCATTATACCAACAAAAATTTTATACACATCTCATATATTTTCATAATCAAATGCATTCTTGCATAGATATAACAAGGAAAGTAGCACTTAGATACATATAAATAAACCTCTATTGACATATAAAAATATTTGAAAATTAGTCTTTTTTTTTTTGACAATGGTGTTCATCCTGTACAAGGCCCAATAGCCACTCGAGGTAGAGGGTTACAGAGTAAGAGACAGTTTATGGGAATAGCCTCTAAAAACTTTGGCTCTCGTGACTACTGTCGTTTCTGTAATATTCTCCCCTCTTCAAACGATTTGAGACGTTATCCTTTTTTGCTGATAAAGCTGAATGCTTTGCCCGTAAATTCTCCCCAAACTCTACTCTTGACTCACCTGGAGTATCCCTGCTAACTTAGAACTGATTCTCTGCTGAGTAATATGCATATAGCCCCTTCCATGGTCTCTGCTATCATCTCTAACCTGGACCCCCACAAAGCATGTGGACCCAATGGTATCCCTGTAATAGTCATTAAGAAGTGTGCTCCCGAACTGGCTCCTGTTCTCTTTAAACTGTATAATAAATGCCTCCTTGCCTCCTGCTTTTCTGCCTGCTGAAAGTCATCGTATGTTTTTCCAGTTTTTAAGAATTCTGGTGAACCGTCCGACCATTTAACTATCGGCCTATTAGCATTGTACTCTTTTTTGGGAACTTCTAGAGGCTTTAATCAATGCTGAATTGATTCATCATATCTCATCGCAGGGCCTTTTCTCAGACAAGAAATGTGGTATTCATGTCACCAGATCAACTGACGATAATTTTGAAAAAAGTATATAATGCTCTAGATAAAAACGTTGAAGCCTGGTCTGTAGCTTTGGACATCTCGAAAGCCTTTGACGGGGTCTGGCATTCAGGTCTTTTCCACAAGCTGAAAAATTACGGTATCTCTGGGTACATTTTTGAGCTGACTCAGTCGTTCCTATCAAATGGTGAAATGAAATTTGTCTTGAACGGCCACTCGTCTACATCCTTTCGTACTAAAGCGGGTGTCAGCCAGGATTCAATCCTTTGTCAACTTGGCATCTACGCTGGCGAATAACCATTTACTCCTGTCTCGATATTAAGGCTGATCAGTCCGACAAGGCCAAAATGGCGGTTGATGCATAAAACGCTCTCAAGAAAATAGTTAACGAGGGCAAAAGATGGCTTGTCAATGCCTCCAAAACTAAACTTCTCTCTATTTATCATCTGAGAGACCTCCTCTCTGCCTTCCATCAGCATGGCTAATGCTATCCTACAGGAAAATGACTTGTGGCGCCTTCTCTGGCTAACGTTCGCAGCTGACATGAAATAGAAAATACTATATTGAATCTATTGCTAAGAAATTCGGTTCATTGTGTCGGTCGAGACAATTTTTCTCTTCTGACTCTGTCTTTCAGTCTACCATTCGTCCATGCTTAGAATATTGCTGCCATATATGGTCCGGTGCCTCTGCGATTTACCTGGAGCTCACCTGATAAGATCCAAAGAAGAATCAGCAATATTATTGGTCCTGATCTGGCGACTCGGCTTCAGTCACTTGCCCACTGACATAAGGTTGCCTCTCTGTACCTTTTTTATAAATACTTTCATGGTAACTTTTCGAATAAGCTCTTTCCTTTGCTAGACTGCATGAATTTGAGCGCAATCCTAGACTGGCGGCGAGATCTCATCAGTTTACAGTTGAGCTTTCATGTAGCTGTAATTTGTATGATTACAGTCTTTTACCTCGTACTTTTCCCTTGTGGAACTCCCTTCTGTCTCCATGCTTTCCAGCCAACTTTAATCTGCAAGACTTTAAATACAATGACAATCGCTATCTACTGTCCTCCTGAATGCTCTTTTCTAATCATTACTAATGTTTCTCTTCCTAAGTCCTCCTCCACACTCTGTAGCCCTTTGCATATTAGTGGCTGTACCGCTTTGTTGGAGGTGACACTGATTTAAAATGTACAATAAAATTAAAGAGAAAGACCTTGGTTGAATTTAACAAAACCTGTTTAGGTAACATCAACCAACGAAATGGCAATTTTTAATTGTATACACACACACACACACACTTATATATATATATATATATATATATATATATATATATATATATATATATATATATATATATATATATATTAGAGAGTGAGAGAGAATTAATGTGAGTAAAGGTATGTCACTGAGCTGACTGATGCCACCTTCAGCATCCCGACACTATAGTTTCGTAGACGGACATGTTCGTCCACTCTTCAGTGGGGTATCGACAATTTACTGCTTATATTTTTCGATTTTTTCCTTTCATGCATATTTAACACTGGTATAAGTTTTCTTCTGCGTTCTCTGTGTGCGCTTACGCGCGTGTGCGGCCATGCGCGCGTCTCTGTCCGTGTGCGTTCGCTCGCCCGTTTTCGTGGATTTACGTGCAGGAAGACGTCATCATTTTGCTCTTAGTTTTTGTTTTGTTTTTTTCACTTTACACTCGCTCATTTGGCCTTCTTTTTTTTCCTATTTTTTTTCCTTTTTCCAACTGTAGCTGATTTTCTCTGGGTTTTTAGCCATTATCACGGATGATTTTATTTTTTTCAGTTTGAGTGTGTGCTTTATATGTATATTTTTAGTGTTATAGAGATGTTTTATTTTCCGAACACAGTACATTGCGGCCTTGTTCGTAGTTAATATTGTTAAGTGTTGGCTTTTTCTTTTAGTATTATTAGGGCTTCCACTATTTTTAATCTTTTTTACAAGTGGATGAGGTTATCATGTTTGTGTTTTCTACTAGTATGTTTCGGATGCTAAGTTTGTGTGTTCTATTAGAGCTATGGTCAGATGTGCTCGGAAAATAAAATATATCTATAATACTAAAAACATACATATAACGTACACACTCAATTAAACTGAAAAAATAAAATCATCAAACGGCTAAAAGTATAGCCGAAAGCGCTCGGAATTATAAAACATTTGGACAGTTTCTATACACTCCATGTCCAAAAAAAGAAAGCACTTGTTCGAACACAAGAAAAATTAAATAAAAAGCTTAATCTTAGTACTTTGTCTCTCGTTTTTAATGAAACATGCATAAATGAAGGATTGCTGCCTAAATACATAATATGCATACATGCACACATACGCATATATCTAAGTGACCTCACTGGGCTATTATTTCGTTTTTTAATTTAGTTTGGTGGTACCATAAGTATTAATTGTAGGAGGTTAGATTTATGATTAAATTTAAATAGTATTGTTAGAATTTAAGTACATTTGTCTGTGTTCAGAGTACAACACAAGTATGTGCGCATTTGTTTATCGTGTGTGTGTTTACATGTATGCGCGGTATGCACACACAGTGCTCCACGTAATTTGTTTTACAACTGAGCACATCAATAGAGTGTAATTTATTGCTATTTGCAAGTATTTCTAACTGAAGAAGAAGAATCAAAGTTTTAAGCAAGATCCATTTTCCCGCTTTTATTCTCAAAATACAAATACTCAAAACAAAACTCAGTAAACATCCGAGGTTAAGTTTTTTTTTAACCGTGAATTTTATTTATTTTTTCATTTTTTGTCTTTTAGAAAATATAGACTTAACATTGTTCCTGCTCCAGTATCGGATTGACACATGCTCATTGGAAACACAGCGGCTATGAAGGTTGGAGAGAATGCAGATTTTGTCTTCATTTATTGTCTGTCAGCTGTCACGTTATGTCCTATTCAACTATTTTCTCTTCGTCTACAACCAGCTGCCACCGCCAGTGACTAACAAATGCACCATGTGGCTGTGGCCGTTTGGTTGCATCACGCGTATCAAAAGGTGCATCTGTGCACAAGTGCAACGTTTTTTGTTTGTGTGCGTACATATGTATATAAAGATTTAAGCGTCAAAACTGTCAACCGGAAGAAGAGAAAGCAAACGGAAATCTTAATTGATAAACACTTTCTATTAACGCATATTCTAGAGGAAGTTTATCAAATCAAGAGAAAGCGTGTCCAAAGTGGATTTTATATATAAAGACAAACCTCTCCTCAAAAGACTAATAGATTTCTCACAGCGACTTACTCACGCACGCGCTAATGTATCGTACTTTATATACTGCACACTCGTCTTTGTTTACACTTGAAAGGCCCGCCACCGCCGTCAAGCGGTCACTTTGAGAACTAATACGACTCGTTCCGCTGACGATTTGGAAGTTTTTTTTGTTTTTTTTTTTTTTCTGCAGATTTTTTAAAATTTTGAATGTAGATTTTGTACGTTGCATCCGAAAGTCCGTTGATGGGGTCCGTAGATGAGAGGTTTGTCTATATATATATATATATATATATATATATATATATATATATATATATATATATATACAGAGAGAGAGAGAGAAAGAGAGAGAGAGGGAGGGTGTGAGAGAGAGAGAGACAGGGGGTTTAGGGCATGTGTTAAGGTATCCTAGTCTCTTTTCTGTCTAGACCAACAAATGTAATCGTCATATACAAGGTACTCACTCGCTAGTAATTGTTTCTGAGATTGACAAACTAAAAAAAAGTATAGGACAGTCTACTTAAAACGTGTATTATTCAGTGTACTTTGCCATAGAAATTGAAAAAAAAGACAAATAAAAGCGTTAAACAGACCAGACAATATACGAAAATAAAACCAGAATTCCACTGTACATTAAGCATTTTTTAAAATAATTATTCATCTTAAATATGTCTGAAAAGAATCTCTGAAAGACGAAAAGTTTAAAATATTGCACGAAAATACATTCAAGGATATAAAAGTAAAAACCTAATCTTTGCTGTTTTAGTATAGCATAAAGTCATGCGTTTTGGTCTAAACTGGATTCGTCTTTTTTTTTCTTTTTTTTTTTTTCCTTATAAAAGTTTTGAAATTCCTTTTCCTTGTAAATTACAATAACTTTCATTTCGTTGATAGGAGCAGCTGTAGAAAATATACTCTCTCTCTCTCTCTCTCTCTCTCTCTCATATATATATATATATACACACACACACACACACACACACACATAGGGTGATTGAAAAGTAACTCCCTATTTTATGTATGATGGACTCTCCCGTCTTGTAAAAATTATAGTAAGACGGGAGAGTCCATCATACGTAAAGTAGGGAGTTATTTTTCAATAATCTTGTATATGTATGTCTCTGGCATAAGCAGAATTCAATTCGAATCAAGAAATAATTTCTACAGTGTTGTCTGTGTTATAATGTGACCCCGTCTTTTATCAGACATCGCTTATCAAAATTGGATCCTGTCACTAAACAAGCCTTTATTAAAAAGCTGGAGTTGGAAAATCTTTCAAATTGCTTGCGGTGCTATCGCGCTTCTCTTGTTGCTGTTAGGGACACTTTATTATTCTATGATTTTTCCCGTTTTTCACACTATTTGTCATCAGGACATTTATTTTTTGGTCAATTGTCTCGTTTCCAAAAGACATGCTACTGAAAATGGAGTTTTGAATAAACATTTGTTCATTTTCTCTCGTGTTGCATTTACAGAGATTGAATGTTTGGTACTCTCGAGAGGCTTTAAATTTTGTATTCCTCTTACTGGGATTAGTAAGGAAAAGGTATTTGCTGCGCTTGATTAATATAAATTTACATAAACCTACCTCGACTGATAAATTGTTCTCATGCAGGACTAGATTGTGATGTTGCATGTGAATATTCATCTCTTCCTATTGAGCAGGATATATATATATATATATATATATATATATATATATATATATATATATATATATAACGAAATGCAATAGTAGTTGGTAAGGTCCATTATCTGACTATTAAGTTGTTGAAAACCAGGGATGATATTTACCTCACTAAACTTGAAAAAGTGGGGTCTGGAGTTGTTGTTTTGGACAAGCAGGACTAAATTACTAAGTTGGAAATTATCTTGCTGGTTCTAAATTTTGTAAGATTGGTTCTGTTGGTTCATATGAGTCAGTGATTGGACTATGACGGATTATGCTTCTGAATATGATGGAGGACTATTTAGGGTGCTGCATAAGGGGGTAAGCATTTACAGCTTTTAGAAGCTGTTTATGAATCTTTCTGACGAAGTGTTGGGAAAAAATGTTCGCTTTAAAAGAATGCGTCCCGTCATTATATTTTATATTTTCTTCATATATATATATATATATATATATATATATATATATATATATAACGAGAGGTAATAGAAGTTGGTAAGATCTAGCTGTAGTCAAACTGATAAAAGGAGATTCTATAAAATGTAAGAAATATATTCAGAGCTAAGTTGAAGGCCAGGTTTGTCGTACAGGCTTTAAATATAGAGAATTCTTTTTTTGTTTTGTTTTTTTATTTTATCATCCAGAAGTGAATATTATCCGGGTTCCATAGAAGATATTAAATACGTTGTTGTGTCTTAAGCATTTTGTCTTATTGTTGTTGTGTTTTAAGCATTTTTGTCTTATTTAATAGATAAACTGGATATGTAAACATCAATATTTCTATCTTCTCCTCCTGGCATAATTTACAAAATTTCGACCCCTACCCATCCCATATAACTCTTATAGCTCAGGGACATATTCTATTTCTCCCTATCTTCCTCCGTGCTTTTTGTGTGAATACTCAGTCCTCTTCTGTTCAAAATTGTTGCAGCGTTCCCAAATCAACCTTCTCCAGTCAGGTCTACGTCCAACAACAGTTTCTCAGTTTTCAACATTAACGCCAAGAGTCTTTAAGTTACATTTAACTACACCCTTGAAACATTTTTTGAGCTCATGAGTCGATTACCTTGTACCAGTTCACCATAAAAAAAAAAAAAACTTCATTTGGGAAATCATTCATTCATCATACGTGTCAGATGACCTCTCCAGCGCATTTGATTACGGAGGAGGAGCATTTTTTTTATACATACATACATAATATTTCATTAAACAAGACCAGTAAGGTACTTTTGTTTAGTTTTATATTATATTTTCTTGTATCCATACAAGAGTTTTCATTCTAGAGTTTCTATTCTGGATTTTGTCACCAAATTCATGATTTATGTTAATAAGGATTGGGTTTTTCTTTTTATAATAAATATAAATAATATAATATTCATTAGTTTTAAACATTTTTGTAGCTGGCGGTGCGTATCACATTCGTGTTCTTGACAATGTACTGATCTTATTCGGAAATTAAGCATATGTCTACTTTCACCATCTTTTATATCATTACAATAACACTTACACACTATTTATTATAGTAGAATAACAAGATTCCTTCAAAATGGTAGTTTAGTCGAAAGCGTTCAGAATCTTTTGCACTCATTAAACCCAGAAAGAAATCACTTGTACGCATACAAGAAAAACATAAACAAGGGTACCTTGTCAAATTTGTTTGGCAAATCATGTATTAGAGAGAAATGGCTGTCCAAAGTCACTAGTATATATATATGTGTGTGTGTGTGTGTGTGTGTGTGTGTGTGTGTGTGTGTGTGTGTGTGTGTGTGTGTGTGTGTGTGTAATTTTTGTTGTTGAATGGATTATTAAGAGAATGAATCTGATTCTAATGGCAGTTAAAGGTTTTTAAATTCTCACTTAGATTGGTCATTGGTAAGAAAGCAATAGAAATGGATAAAAGACATTGTCTCACCTGATTGGAGCTAGATGAAACTGACACAGACGATATAGCTGGATTGTAATCACCAATGGCTCGGTACGATGGACTGGGTAGATCTCCTTTCTTGCGTTGCAGAATTCGGCATACAATAAACATAGTGACTACTATAAAGGCTCCCAATACTCCACATATAACTCCGAAGATCTGTAGAGGCGCCATAATTCATGAGTAAAGCCTAATGCTGTATAAGAAAAGAGATTTTCAAATCAGCTGAGTATCGCCAGATATTTTAACTTAAACAGATTAAATTTTCCATTTTAAATTAACAATCTAAGAGTTTTAAATCGGATTCCAAAGATATATGAAAGATTTCCTAATGCCATATCTGTTCAGAACGTTTCTTTTCTTTAATATGACTGGATTGGCACGTCATGCTAATAACTTGGAAAGATAATGAAGTGGTTTCTTGTTGTCTTTTTCACGGTTTTGAATTCAGAGTTGTCCTTCTCGTAGACTAGTTGCATTTTGCTATTTAATTTGGCTGGTGTTGAACGGAAGATCGGTTTATGTCTTTGTCGAAAAGCAATGATGCGAAATGCAGCCAAAGACTTGGCCGGAATTTGAACTCGGTTCCACATTACAGATGTAAGAACCTTTCCAAAAACCACAAATAGCCGCAAGACCTTTAGAGAATGCCATGTTCATTTCAGTTTCAACGAACTTCCAAAAAAGAAATAAAAACAAAAATTCACAAGTACTATTTCATTTTTGCGTAATTGTCATCTAATGTAAACTGTTCGCGTTGAAATTAATATAAGCGCATTGACGCAACTTGATACTCTAAGAAAATAAAATTTTCTTTTAGTTTAATTTGACAAGAAATCCAATATGTGAGAATAAAGAACATTTCCAATGAATAAAAAACATGTTACTCAGATGATTTTTAGTTAATTCTTATAAAAAATACGATAATCCGTTTCTTATAAAAAAAGACGATAATCCGTTGTTACATTTTTTTTTTGCATAACACGTGGTTGTCTTGAAACGTTTCCCAGATTAAATGCTTTACATCAGTGTATCATATCTAATGTATAGTTCTTTTAGTTATCAAGCCGTCAGATTTCTCTGCTGTTTATAATATACATATTATCCCTCACCTGATAAAACAACTCAGAGTTTCATGCACAACGCAATCAAGTGCTGAGTATAGACTGACCGTTACGTAATTTAATCTTTAATAAAAGCTATCTGTTTATCGCAATGTTAGCACAGTTATATATTATACTGGAATTACAGTGTTTTATTTTTTATATTAAAAAAATATTTAAAAAAAAATATATTTGGCATTTAAAACGGGATTTGTATATATATATATGTAAAAAAGGAATTTTAGAGTTGTGAATATTATTTTTTTATATTAAACATAAAGGTAGATTATTTGTTCTTTTTCAAAACAAAAACAAACTAATAAGGAAATTTAGAGGATTGTGAATTTACTGAGACTTGAATGAAATGTTTCGCATCGTTGGTGAGAGTCAAGAGATGGAGTGACAGCAAATATAAAGGAGGAGTAAATTAAGTAACGGATTTATCCCTAGGATCAGCGGATTTTGAGGCCTTAAAAAAGATCTCCGTAATGGTCTATCCGAAGATGTTAGAAAGACTTGGCATTTGAAGAAATTGTCAACATCATACAAGCAAATGTACATCCAAAAAGAAACAGCTGAGAGGACGAAGTTCCTTGAAATCGTGCAAAACCCGGATGAAACCATTAGACAGTATGTTCACAGGCTAAAAGAAGCATCGAGTAATTGTAAATTCGAAAAGTTAGGTACAGGACTGATGTCTATAGAGGAAGAATTAATACAGTTAAGACGAATTGAAGGACTGTATGACGGCTCGAGGAAACACAAAATTTTGGAACAGCTTCAAGTTCAGAATATGAATATTGAAATGAATTTTGAATTTTTACAGCAACTAGAGTTAATTCAGAGATTTAATTCCCCTAAAAAATCTCCTAAATTTTTGTTCTAAAACAATGAAGATTTTGAACTGAATTATTAAAATCGGAACTGATGAAGCAATTTATTTGATTTATAATTGATTTATTTATAGATGCTTTCCCTTAAATTCATTTTTCTGTCTCTCATCTCTCTCTCTTTCTCTCTTCCTCTCTCTCCCGATTTCTTTAATGAACAAATCATTTGACTGCTATCAGGAATGAAATGAAAATAGGTTATTTGCAAAAGTTATCAACGTTATTTGTTCATTTTATCTTTACTGCTAAATTATCACAAATGTAATTCAACTTGTAAGAATTGCTCATTGCATGAAATTTTTTCAACACAAATCTCAAGAAACACTTCTCAACTTTTAATGGCATAAATTTAATAATCTGTTTTTAAATCTTCAGTTTACTTTGGTCGCCATTGTTCAAACAAAATGGCAAACGAGGAAATAACATTTACCTGAACAGATTGTTTAAATTAAGATTTTTGAAAACTCAACTTCAGTATGCACTACCTCATAGCTACATTATACCGGCATGCCAAAACTAATGGGTTATTTGTATGTAAAAGCATTGATAATTGGCCCCACCGCACCTTGGCATCATGGAAATGCCCAGATGAGTAAGTTTTGCTCTGATATCAGGTTAGTCAATGTGAAATTCGACTGTTAGGCTGTTCATGGAAAGATGACGTGAATTATCGGAGTTTGAACAGAGCATGATAGTAAGTTCTAAATGTATGGAACACTCAATTTCTGTAATAATGGAGACATTTTACATCCCTCGATCTATAGTGATATATTTCTTTTGTTTATTTTTGCTTTGTTTATTAATAATGAAAGAGAGATAATTCTAGACGTGAAAAGATCAAGATTTAATTAGAGAATAAAATTTTTATTGTTCAGGCGGAAGTCTCTAGGCGTATAAAGTTGAAGTAAACTTTACAAAGAACTGGAAACCCAATACTAAAAAAGGGGAAAAAACAGATGAACTTGTAATCTTGTTCCAAATACTGGTTACGAGTGTAAGCAGGACGATAGGCAAACCTATCTACTCCTATTGGTAGAGGAAAAAATAATAATTACTGAATAAAATTTCAGATTTCAGGCGAAGATATCAGAAGTATATAGTTGAAGGAAGAGTAAGCCGAATACTAAAAGGAAAAGGGATACACTTCTACTCGGGAGGAGTATAAACCGGGCCTATCTATTCCTGCTAGGGTAGGAAAAATCATTAATTAATGTAATAATAATTCAGAGTTCAGGCGGAGAAGCTAGTAATATAGAGTTGAAGTCGACTTTAGAAGAAACCGAAAACCTAAACAGGGAAAAATGGTTAAAAAGACCAGCGAGAATTGTGAACCAGACGAGGATAGGCGAACCTATTGGGGCGGAGAGAGAACCAAAATAAGAGAAATAATTAGTGAATCAAAATTCAGTCTGTGTGTTTGTGTATGCGCACGCGTATTTGTGTGTATGTAGGTATGTATGTGTGTGTATATGAGCGTACTTACTTGCGTGTGTTTCCGTGTGCGTGTTTTAAAAGTATTAACTTTTTATATTGTCTATAACACTGAGATGAGTCATTAACAGCTCAAATATTGTTAGGACAATAAAACCCCTTTATCGAATACTTGATGCTATTAACACAACGTTTTAACTCATCCAATATTTATGACAACCCTTCTGCGTTGCAGCTGTTTTCATAAAAATAGGTTTCCCATTGTTTCGCCCGCAACCTGGCGAGAGCTGAAGAATGAATCGGCCGTAATGCTGTGAGGACAACCCCAAGCATTCGAAAAGGGTATTCAATTTTCTGAAAAAATATTTGGATTAACATTTTATTTATTCATAAATATTTTATTTATTATTTATTTTGTTTTTGATGAGTATCGAATTAATCAGAATTAATCATTGATTAACCGATAAACTCAAGCAAACTTTTCACTTTATAAGAATATAAATAAACATTTTTTATGCATTCATAGAATTCTTTAAATCTTTATTATTATTCCTGCTCATTCACTCTATAGATTAATGAGGTATCGACATTGGTAACGTCGAAAGATGTCAGTATTTTGACATATTGGTTGAAATAATTGTTCGTAGATATCGAGTTGAATCTCATGCGCTGATCTGCAATGATGCTATGGAAACGACGACGTCATTCGGAATAAAGACAACAGTAAACAAGTTGGTTGCTTCACATATATGACCATCACTCACTTGCTTCGTGCCAATTTTGTATAATTCAACAAGTTCGCCCCCAAATAATATCTTTCTTTTTATCGGGTGTCTTGAAAATAAAAAAATTCTAATAATAATAATAATAATCATAATAATAATAATAATAATAATAATAATAATAATAATAATTCTGTCTGCTTTCTAAGAAGCAAAAAACAAAAAAAATGATTGAAGAAAATGGTAAAATTACGCACACTCACCAGAGAGATACTGAAAATTTAACTGAAGAAATTCATCTATAAAATAAAAATATAATTTCAAAAGACAAATACTCGCCAATTATTCTTGAGGAATATTAACTGTAAAAAAGTCGAAATGGATGTTGCAATATATTGCAGACAACTTCATCTTACTGATTTGCCTAATATATGCAGAAGAAAAGTTAGCTACTGAGTGAGAACTTTTATATTCTACAATACACATAGACACACAAGGCAATAATGGTGAAAAATGTGGAAGATGAGATCAGAGCAACAATTAAAAAATTACACATAAGTGAAATTATCAAAAATAAAAGAGTAAAAGAGACGGAGAGAGATGCTAAAAAGCAACCCGCGATAGAATCGTCTAAATATAAAAACCGTGCAAAAAGCGACAACACATGTAAAAGATGAAATAAAGTAAAACTTCTTTATGAAACGCACTGACTTCGACTTTAGTAATATAAACTGATTAAAAGGTTTGAAAATAATAAAAGGAATTTTTACAGGCAGTTTCATGGAGAAATAATGGAGCGAGGGACAAGTCTATCATATATGACTAAAAATAATTTTTCTGGATCAGATTCTCAGTGATTAACCGAAGACGAGAATGAAATAAAAATAAGCAGACAGATATAGATCCATACTTATATGTGTGTGTGTGTGTGTGTGTGTGTGTGTGTGTGTGTGTGTGTGTGTGTGTGTGTGTGTTAGTATAGTGGAAGGAGAATCCAACAGATTAGTTAATGTATAAAACAATTTCGAAATTTTTGCTTTGACACGTTTCATCAATGAACCGTCGCCATCAGTAAGTTTTATTTCATCATAGCATAATGCATATTAGCAAGACAATATATAGATATTGTTATGGTGAAGTAAAATTCATTTGCTGAAGATAGTTATATATATATATATATATATATATATATATATATATATATATATAGAGAGAGAGAGAGAGAGAGAGAGAGAGAGAGATAATATCTGATCTGTAAGTGGAAAGGATAATCCAAGTAGGTCTTTTTAACGTAAAATATAGATCCATGAAAAGAGTTCAACATACAGAGAAATATGATATAAATCAAAGGAAAAACCTAACACATCACGAAAAAGATGATAATAAATTTATTCCTGTAAGTTTTTAATACTTGCCACATCAGACCGGAATTACAACATTACTTTTGTAATTCCGGTCTGATGAGGCAAGTATTAAAACTTACCTGCTGAAATAATTTTATTATCAGATTTTTCGTGACGTGTTAAGTTTTTTCTTTGTTATGTACATACAAGCCATCGCTAAAAAGGCAAATAAAATGGCCGGCTACCTGTACTATCCTCTGCCATTACAAGAGACAGATCAGGCGTACTAATGGAGTACTGTTGTCATATTTGGGCGGGAGCTGCCAGACAGCACTTTCCAGCGTCAATAGAGTCAAAAACTATTTCCGTGTTCTTGTGAATGACGAATTATTTTCCACCCACCAACCGTGAAAGTAGCGATAATCAGAGGCTCCATCACTACTTTCATGGAAACTGCTCGGTCGAACTACATTCCTTGGTTTCGCCAACCTACGATTCACGGCAAGGATCCGTTATACCACTTACATTGTAGAAAACCACCTACCACCCATATTCCATCGGTGAGAAGTAAGTTCTACTCGAACAGCTTCTTCCACTGCTCTATAGAACCGACTCTCAAGTGGATGTTTCCCCGATCACTTAACCTGTTCAAGTCTAGAGTCAACCTCTACCTCGAGTGACTCCCTGGCTTTGTACCGGGTGAGCCTTACTATATATATATATATATATATATATATATATATATATATATATATATATAAGAACTCTAAAGAAGATAACTAACTGGAAGATAAAAACAACAATGGAATCTATGTTCTTTGATTAAAAAAATCAGTTCCATACACGTAATATTAGCCCAGTGATTACACAAATATCTGATTGAAGAAAGATCCCTCGAGTGGATGACAAAAGGACCAATGGTAATTAATTATAGGCCAATAACATGCGTGCATACCACATGGAAACTACTCACAATTTGCTGAAGAAACATGCTACTTAATAGGAAACCGAAGTTTGAGGATCATAAAGGATGCCAAAAAGAGACAAGTGGGAAGCCTACGAAAAATAACAGGATCCATTAACATTAGCTTAAAAATACTTGAAGATGTTAAACATTTCAAACTGATGTTGAAGTTAATAATAAATCCACTGGAAACTCTCAGATTAAAACAAACTACGGACGAACTAGGTGAAAATAAGAAGAGATTTATTCAAGGTGACTCTGCATTTTCATTTTTGTCATCATTGCAATGATATCGTTTTATTACATTGCAATAAAAAGTGTAATAAAAAATAAGTATATAAACTTGCAAAGCCTCGGGAAAAATTCAACTGCAATGGCTTAATTTTAATATAATTTTGTCAAAAATAGGATCAAATTGGAGACTTGGTCAGGATTTTCAGTTTTAACTTTATATAATTTATTTATATGATTATTTACATAAGTTATAACTTTATATAAGTTACTGTGTAATTTTTTTCAAGCTGGAATCAGAGTTACAATGAAATACAACAAAAATAATAGAAAAGAAAAATACAATTTACGCTAATATACTATGCAAAAATCTAACTGAAAACAAATTTTATCTAAGTTTCGCTTATATTCTGAGTTGTATTTTTCTACCTAGAACTCCATTAAGATATCACACTGATTATTATTATATTATTATTATTATTAATGTTACTGTAATTTTTCCAGTCTCTTTGCAGAACACTTCTCGAGTTTCTAAGTGCAGAAAATTGTTTTATTCTAGATCAAGTTCCAGGATATCAGTCATTTTTTTTTTTTTCTCACTTTCAATTTTACTCCGTGATTTACTACAACATCCACTGTGGCATTTTTCTTCTCCTTCACAATGATTACATTTTTTTGGTCTTGATTGGGTTTTTGTTTTTTAAATCACATGCGATTTTACTTAAAGTTGTTGTATAATAATGAATTAATCTTAAATAACATATTTTGGTAATTATTTGAGGTAACTTATTTGAATATTCTTGAGTGATAAATTTTATAGTATGTCAAAATATTAAAAAATAATAAAAGTATCTCTGATATCAATCTGAAAAATATGGCCCTAAATTGTCATTCAAGCAATATAATCATAAATACTAAGAATTTCCAGTTAGTTTAGTAACTGAAATTGTTAAACTTATCACGCAATCTATGTCTGACTAAATAGCTTCTGTAGCATTCAAGGCAATCAGACATCTGTTGCAAGCAAGACAAGTAGGCAAACAGAGCGGTTAAGGAGACCAAATGACGTACTCAGTGCAACAATGTAGCCAAACAGATTGCATGATTACAACATATTAAAAAATCAATTATATTGTTCTCCAAGAATTATACTTTTCTTTTTTGTCTCAACAGAGCAAAACTTTTAGATAATAATCGTCTATCATTGAATACAGCTGCCATTTTTTCTTTACTCCTTTTTTAGTTCTTGCAGAGGATATGATGTATAAATATAGAAAATACATAAACATAACAAAGAAAAGATATATATATATATATATATATATATATATATATATATATATATATATGAAAACCCCACTGCATTCACAATAAATAAACGCTTAAATTGCAACTCCAAAAATGTGATTGAGGCACTCAAATGCACAAATGCAACAAGTCTTAAATAAGTATCACCCAAGAACTAAACAACACATTTTCCCTTTACAAAAACAAAATTAAATTACCAGAAAACAGAAAACTCTTTATATCACAACACATCTACAAATGTAATCAAGTTAAATTTAAAATTATGCAAATATATCAAACAGACAATTATTCTTACCTACAAATACAAGGAAAAACTTCATAAACAAATTTCAACCAGCACTAAACAAATCATAACCCCACACACATACACACACACCATACACACATAATGGCCGAACACACTAGTCAGACCACACACACATACACACACACACAAATATCTATGGAGAACCAATATATACACATATACTGGCAAAAACAATTAACTAGACGGACCACATGCACACACACACACACACACACACACACACACACACACACACACACACACACACACACACGAGCCCTACACATCATACGAAGTTTGTGTATATATCTGTATATATATACTAATTACCTATAATAAAATAATATATATGTATGGAGAAGGAATATTTATACACATACTAATAAAAACACACACACAATACACAAATGGAAATAAGTTTAAAAAGATACAGCGATCATAAAAAGATCCGAACAATACCCTCCTTCCTTCGCCCTTTCTTTGATCAATCCTAATTGTTTTATCACCCCTTATGCAGAAGAATATTTTCTCCACAAGTGCAAGAAAATCTGGATTACTACTACACACAAAAGTAGTAATCCAGATTTTCTTGAACTTGTGGAGAAAATATTCTGTTGATTGCGTTTATTGGTTATTGAAATTAAACATGGGTAAAAGAACAATTAAGAAAATTGATTATTTTTGAGAAATTAGCTTGAGTGTTTTTAAAGAATCAAGCCTAAATATTAACTTACAGATACGTTCGTATAAGTGAGGCCAATCGCAAAGTTGGGTGAAAAATATGACAATAAATTACTTACTCGGCCGAAATAAAAATTTTAAAAAATTAGTTGTCTATATAAAGATCTATCGATTGGATTGGTATCGTTTCTTAGGCAGAATAATTTCTAGGCAAGGGCTTTAGAAAAGTAATCAGTGAAAGACAATAGCCCATGTGGATTGTTTGTATATAAACCTTTGCTAGTGGTCTTGTAGAAGAAAAAGTAACTGCAAGTCAATTGTCTATAATTCAGTCAACTGCATAAATATTTGTAGAAACAGTGTAAACCCTTAGAGAATGTCAATTATTGGTCATATGATACCAAAATATAATTGGTCACAATTCGGAAGGTTGCGTTGCGCATCACTTTTTCTGCAGAGATCAGCAGACGGGTTGGCAAGGAGAGATGACAAATGCGGACGGAATACTAGTTCCGGAGAGGCCAAAGAGAAAATATGAAGTGAGTCAATTGCACCTAAGCAACTAAAGAAAATATACGTAATAGATTCGAGAAATACACGGGAAGAACAGAACGTAACTGCAGCTTTCAGAACTGGCAACTTACTATGCCAAGGATTCTGACTCTCAAGATATCACGAAATGACATGAAGCATATAATGTTACATTTGGCCAGGTCTAAATATTCTCACCTCAGCCTTGATGTTAGACAAGACTAGAAGACTTAACAGAATTTGTAATTTGTAATTTCATATGTGAACGATGACATTATGTTGATGGCAGATTTAGAAGGAAAACTGAAAGAGCTACAAGGTAGGCAATGAAACCAAGAATAAAGGATTATTAACTGTAAGAAGACAGAATACATATTTTCCAGTGACTTAAAAATCATTCAGGTTAGGAAATCTGACCATTTAGGTAGTATAGTATTGTGGATTCCGTGAATGGAATCCTGCACAAATAAATAAACAACGCCAGTAATTGAGATAGAAAAATAAGTGTATAAAACGTAAGAATACAGACTTGAAGTGAAGATTAGTAGTCGGGAATTGTCTACCTCCCCGGACGAAACTTTGCCCTTCCGCAAAGCTTAGTCCGGGTTCCTCTCTGCCAAGGCAAAGAGTTCGACAGACGTCGCACACAGTCAGAGACTGTATCGCGACGTATTTCAACAGCAGGTATTCTCTCTGTCAGTATAAATATACTTTGGACGAGTCCATCTTATGTAAAAAGGGGAGAGCCCCACAACCCCCCTCCTTAGCTTCTTTTTTGTGGTGAGTTAATATTTTTTCGCGTATGGTCTATTATTAATGGTTCCGTTAATTTTCTTTTCCGGGTTGTTCTTCTGATCTCCGTGGCTACTTGTGGTTTTTGAATTTTGAAGGCTTCGAAAATCGCCTCCATAACGTCTTCGTTTTCGTAAGTTGACGAGTTTGGTTCCTCTACCCGTCTTTTCTGTATCTGAGGTCTCCTGTGAGTGAATTTTTCACGTTGGATCGTGTATAGAACATTCCCCAGTCTGTTTATTATTGTACCTGGTTTCCAGTATGCCATATTATTCTTGAACATTCTGAAATAGACCCGTTCGCCTGCTTTGAAGGATCTTTTAGGTGTATGCCGGTTTTTATTTTTGCTTGGTAATAGTTTATCAAAGACAGAACGAAAGACCAGATAGTGTGTTTCCGTTCGAGGTGATTTTGTATAGACTTGTAGGAAATGTTGTATGGCTCTTTCTGTTGGTACATCCTCATTTTCAAGGCTCTCTTAAGCGTGTCCACAAACCTTTCGGCTTGCCCGTTAGATCGTGGATGGTATGGTGCTATTTTAATATGTTTGACTTGATAAGTCGCACAGAATTCTTGAAAGTCATTCGAGGTGAATTGGGTACGATTATCCGTTACAAGGTAATCTACAACGATGAATCTTGCGAATAACTCGTGTAGACAATTAATAGTGTTTTCCGTCATAGGGTTTTTGTATCTGAAAACTTCTGGCTACTTGCTAAAGCTATCTACCGTTATCAAGTAGTAATATCCATCTATGGGTCCTGCATAGTCCGCATGGATTCTAGACCAAGGTCTGTCCACCTTGGGCCATGGTTTTTGTATAATAGGCGGTGCCTTTGCTGCCGCAGCACAGCCTCTACATTTTTCTACCATTTGAGTAATGTCGTTATCCATATTAGGCCAATACACGAAACTTCTCATTAACGCTTTCATATGATTTTTCCTTGGGTGTCCTAGATGAAAGTCCTTCAGAATTTGTCTTTGTAAAGATTTTCGTATGACAACTCTTTCATTATAAAGTAATACGTGATTACAACTTGAAAAACACTTCGCCAGATTTCTTTCTTTTTCTTCTATTTTTCTCTTTGTACTTTGTATGAATTCATCCATTTCAGCTTCTGTTCTGATTTCTAACAAGGTCACTGGTAATTCCTTTACTGTATTGTTTGGAACTTTACTAATATCTTCTTCGGCTCGCAAATTACCGAGTCTTCCAGAGGTTCGCATTTCGCAGGTACCAATCTAGATAATCCATCCGCATGACCAAGTTTCTTCGACGGTAGGAACTCTAGTTTGAAATTATAATTCAATAATATAGTTCCCCATCTCAGAAGTCTGTTGGCTGTGTAAATTCTTTCTTAATTTACGAATAATTCCTCTCTGCTGGTAACAACGATCTAGATGTGTGAGCTATAGGTTTCCTTGTGATATCCTGCATCTTGTGTAATATACAAACTCCCACTCCGTGTGAGCTTGCGTCACTACCAATGATAATTTCCAGTTTGGGATCAAAATTCGTCAGTGCTAGATCAGACGTTAACTTCAATATGATCTCCTTAAAAGCTTTCTAACAATCTTCCGTCCAGTTCCATTTGTTATCTTTTTTCAATAATTCATTGAGGGGAGCGCTCAATTTGTGCATGTTTCCAAGGAATTCACCGTAATAGTTCACTAGACCAAGAAAGCTTTGCAACTCTGCGACATTTCTCGGCTCAGGCATATTTTTTATTGCAGTTGCCCTATCTGGATCTGGTTTTCTGCCACTTTCATTGATTATTATTGGTGCTACTTTTATCCCAAATGACAATCTGTTAAATTTATAAAGTCCTTTGTGAGTATTGATACATAAAATGTTTGTACTTTCTTCTTCTACTGGAATCTGAAGATAAGCTTCGCTTAAATCAATCTTAGAAAATACCTTACCACCGTTAAGCTTGGTAAATATTTCCTTCGGATTTGGCAATGGGTAGTGATAATCCTTGATACCCTTATTTAACCCAGTCGAGAAATCTGCGCAAACAAGTATTTCTCCGGATTTTTTCTTTACATGGACCACTGGTGCCGCCCATTCACTGAATTCGATTTTTGAAGGGATTCCAGTTTGTACCAATCTATCTAAATCTTAGTCATTTTTTTCTATGGTTGCGAAAGGCACGTTTAGCTTTTTCTTGAATACTGGCTGAACATTTTCCTCTAGTTCAATTTTCGCTGCAAACTTATCCCAAACCACTCGAGAATACTTCGTGAAATTGCCTGTGTAGTTCTTCTTTTAATTTTGTTGCTTCTGACGGTTCGCACTCTATTTTCTTACAAAATGAGCTAATGGGTAAATCCCAGACGTCAAATTTTTGCATCCAATCCGTGCCCACCAAATTTTCTGTGTCTTTCATTACAAATATCTTCAATTTTTTCGTTTTACCATGGAATTTTACGTTTAGAATTACTTCTCCTTCAAAATTGATACGCCTCCCTGTAACAGACTTGGCGATTTTCTGTGTATGCATCATGGTCGGTCTATTTAGCTTCCTCCGTGTCTGTAAATTAATTATAGTTAGATCCGATCCTGAGTCTAATTTTATTTTTACCTTCTTATTTAAGATCTCGAGTTCCACGTATTTTCTTGTGTCTAGTTTGTCTTCGTAGTCCATTCTAGTAGTTCTTACCCTCCTAGTGTGCTTTTTGTTTCTGCATTGAGATGCCTTATGTCCCATTTTTCCACAAATTAAACAGTTCTTGTATTGAAATCGGCAGTCTTTATTCCAGTGGAATCCACCACATCTGTAACATGCAGATGGGAGGGGGGCTTATATTTGCTTTGATCTCTGTCATTAATCGCCTTATACCTTGTAATTTTTTCTTTATCATAAAATTTCTGTTCTTCTTTCGGGGTGGGGGACTGTAACTTTTTGTTCAACATACGTATGTGTGCTACTCCCGATTCCTCGATATCCTTAGAGTCTTTTTTTATACTGAAACATTTTTGGCAGTCTTCTGACAATTTTTGTAGTGTTAATCCAGGTTCGTTTTGAAGCTTCGTGAGCATTCTTTTTCGCATTTCACTGTTCTTGCCTGAGACTAATCCCTGTACGAAAATAAGACACTTAAAATTGTCTAGAGTCAATTCTGCCAATGTCATCGCAATGTTTGTTCACAATTGCGGCGAACGTGGAGTAGTCCTCATTTTCGCTTTTTACGAGGTTGAGACATTTCCACCTTTTGTGAAAAAGTGAAGTCTTTGGACTGAAGAGCTCCGTAAGGCATGTAACTGCCTCGTTAAACGTCAAGTCGTTTGTCTTTTTTGGTAGAAATTTTGTGTACTCCACTGTTCTCAATTTCCTGAGTAATAAACGTAGCTTCTTAGCTTCCGTCCAATTTTGGCAATCAATGTTGAAAATGTCGTCATGGCGTCTGTAATAGTTCTCGAAATTTTTATCATCTTCTAGAGAGTATTTAAATGTTTCTATTGTGTTCCAAACTGCGTCTTGAGAAAAAGTCGCTTCTTTTTCGACATTCTTCTGTTGTGTGTTAACCGTTACTTTTAATATTAATTCCTGGAGTTGCATTTGTTTTTCTTCATTTATTAGCTGTCTTTCCTCACTTCTTCTTATAAACTCAAGCATTGCTTTTTGAAAATCTTCCATTTTTTAGGGAGTGACGAAATTTTTCTTCTATCTCTTGTGTACGTTCTTTTATGTTCGTCGTTAATTTGTTGTTCTCTGTGTGAGTTCCTTCGAGTCTTGTCGCCAAGTTGTTGTGGTCGACGTGACTCTCGAATTTCCGTCGCCAAGTTATTGTGTTGGCGAGCAAAAAAATTTTTTTCTGCACGTGTCCGTACTCTTCGTCGTCAAGTTGTTGTGTTGACGAGAGATAATTTTTTTTAAGTCTCTGTGAAGTGCGAAATCCTCGTCGCCAAGTTGTTGTGGATTACGTGAAGGGAATCCTGAACAAATAAATAAACAACGTCAGTAATTGAAATAGAAAAATAAGTGTATTAACCATAAGAATACAGACTTGAAGTGAAGATTAGTAGTCCAGGAATGCGGGCTAGTAGAAAGTATATGTACAAGTCTCTGTAAGTAAAGCCATAATCATCTCTCTCTCTCTGGACTCTTGTATAACTCTCTGAGAACACCCTGTGTCTGTCTCCGTATCTCTCAACCTGTCTCAACGTATCTCCACGTATCTCAAACGCAGGTATTCTCAGTTTCAGTATAAGTATACTTTGGACGAGTCCATCTTATGTAAAAAGGGGAGAGTCCCACAACATATAGTAACAGACTTAGAAAAGTCTGATACAGAAATCCGAAGGAATATTTAAATTATAAAGGGTGTTTTTTATAAACCGTGTTAAATAGCGAAAATTAAATAGCAAAAAATATCTAATCACCTATATGGTATTTAAATCAGTCATGACTGATCACATATGAAGTAAAAAGGATGGCCATCAACCTCAATGAGAATGAAGTCAAGACAACATTAGAGGATAAGAAGACCGAAAGATTCAGCACACATGTTAGGCACTGATAACCTCTTCAGTAGACCTACTATAGAGATTACTATCATTTAGTCAATGATTAAGAAAGCATACCCAAAACTTCAACCACCTAAACCCGGAGACCATCTAATTACAAACAGTATGCGTAAGGCTCCGGAATTTCAATAGTACATTCTACAAATGACACATGGCCTAGTAGATTAAAGCTTTGGTTAAAACAGTTGCAAGTTCAATCCCTGGTTCTGATATTGCTGGCAAGTCACATACTTTTTCATAGAAGAAAAAGACGAGCAACACAAGAGTCAATATCAATGGTGGCTATTAAATGATACTAATTATACCCTAAGCATAGAAGAACATCATACCGCCGTGAATTGAATAAAGTCTTTGGTTCGAATTTCCTAGAAATAACAGACGGAATGTTGGGAATGTAAAAATGTAAAAACTAAAATGGTCATGCTGGTCCTAATGGCAAAACATATAATAATGATAATTTATCATCTAAAAGATGACGACAAAAAATTTCTCATGTTCTTTATAAATGTATTACTTAATTATGAACTATAATTTATAGTACAAAATATAATGTCTTATCTATGAAAGCATATACGATTCATTTACCCTAAAGAAGTTGAAAACGTATCTTGACACTGAGAGTAAGAAGTCGTCAAGTTAGAGAGATGTATCAATAAACTAAATTCTATGTAACTTTTCAAGTTGAGGAACGCTTTAGGAATGTTATCTGTTTAAAGAAAAATGCACTTCACAACCGATTCTCAGTTTTACTTAAAGCTAAAGAAAATGACAGAAATCTTTTCTATAATCGTCAATATTACAATTAATGACGCTGAAATGGCTTCAAGGCAGATGATTTCTCTCCATATTGAATAGCGATTAACGTCAGTCAATGATTGCTATCGTTACCAAGTTCTTTACCAACCTTTTTGTTATATACTAATCGAAGCTTTTAAAAGTTAAATTTAGTTGTAATTTGAAACCTGAAAGACATCTTGTATTTAGTGATGTTGATTTTCATTACTTTTAAAACATTCTCGCAAATGTGTTGGTATATAGCACTTGCCTTTTAGAACACGCACTATATCGATATAGGTATTTATTAAAGTTTGGTTAATTTAACACAAGGCCACGGTGTGAAGATACTCAATGGAGTTTATAAACACTATAGGAGGAGTGGTCTCTAAGACTAACTAGATGAAAGCAATAACAGTGATCAGATGTAGTGAATCTGGAAATAAATTCATATGTGGTTTATTTGTTGAAAATATTATTTCGCAAACTGATAAAATTCAACTTTAATAAGTTTTGGTATAAGTGCACCTTACTATCATCCATGATTTACTCCCAAACAATTCAATGTGTGAATTTATTGACCCATGTCGTTTCTTCTCGGTAAATGAACTGAAATATGACAGTCGATTGTCTTCACAAAATCATGTATTCGTTGTTGTAGCATTTCGAAGTTAAATTTACATCCACAAACAAATGTAATACTTTCCGTTCCTTTCCCAATTTATGTTGGTTATATATGTGTGAGTGTGGGATAAACGACTTCGACTTATTTACAATCATTTAATAAAATTCACGCCATAATATGTAAATATAATTATTTCGCGCCAACATGATTGCAGTAAAAAATGATTGTTATTGATCCATGGAAAATATTTGACACGAATGAGACAACAATTATTGAAATATAATTTTTTATTAAATTTAATTTCATTTTTTCTTCGTGATCTTCTGTTACCAAAATATTATCAAGCCTTAATTAATTCTAATAAATGATAGATACGTACTTTCTAATAATTTAGCATCTTACAGTGAATTGTCATCATTTCAGTTTGCTTTGGTTTTCTTCAAAATCACTGAAAAAGACTGGCATTTCTTAACACGAACACTTGATTAGTGTTTCAAATTTCACTAACATCTAATTAGTTGGTTTACGCATGCATCTATGTCCATCCGCTAATACATGTGTCAAGATATTTAACAATTAACTATGACGTTTTTTAACTCTTTTGAAATCAGTCCTGTGAGAATGGCTTTCTGAATAGCACTTACACACACACACACACACACACACACACACACACACATATATATATATATATATATATATATATATATATATATATATTCGTGTATAAGCCTACTTCATGTATAGTGCAACCCCTGAATTTTTTTGTGAAAAAGCTGATTTTTTTTCATATAGCTCGTGTATAATGCTACCCCAACGTCTAAGTAATACTATTAGGCCTACCATAGTCAAATATTGCCGTACTCGGCATTCGTCCTGGGCGTCATAGCAAATAAATGCTCTTCATTCTTTTTTACAAAGCTATCCCAATATAGTGAGAAAAACCACATAACTTTAAATATCTGATACGAAAATTTAGATACAGCCATTTTTTTCGTTCATACCTGACTACGGTAGCTCCTTTATTCTGGACCTGTTCCCTACATAACCTTTATTTATTCACTTTTATTGCTACATGAAGAGCAAAACCGCATTCACTATGGTTGCCACTTAAAATCAGCAAATATCTTATATAAATTATAGAATTAATAGATTTTTCCTATCTGAAATGTGCATACATTTTCGTTTCGCAAGTGTTTACATCGCAGGGGTATTACCTTTTCATTCACGACATTTTTGTCAGGATTACTGCTAAATAATGTAGGGTGTCCGATGAGGTATTTCGGTTTACGACAATTTAAGTCATTCTAACTAAAAAGTCCTCTTTACACATATGTTGATTTTTTGCTTTATTTTGCTAGAAACCAAGGTTGTTTAAAGGTGTGTTGTGGTGTGTGGCTAGAACGGTTCTTCTTCTTCTTCTTCTTCTTCTTCTTCTTCTTCTTCTTCTTCTTCTTCTTCTTCTTCTTCTTAAGAACACTGTTTCCTAAAGTACTGATAACACAGCTGTCATTAATAGACGTCGCTCTGTAGATAATCCCCAACTTGTATGACCATTTTTTAGAGATACCGTACATCCATTTTCATCGTACATTCCAGATCTTATCTGGAAAGAACCCATAACTCTCAAAATTCTCATAGATTTTAAAAAGAGAACAACATTATATCGACTGAAGCTAGTTGCATGACCCAGGGATGAATTCTCGGGTATCCCAATGAAATGTTTCCGTGTTGCAACCAAACTTTACCTGAAAATTTATTCTCTATTCAATAGTTTGGATGAAATAAGTTTGAAAAACCTCTTCGATTATTACATGTACTTCAAGAAGTATATTCGAAGGCCTTTTTTTTTCGATCAGTGCCTCTCCCATTGTGTGTTCCATCACATCTTTAGGGTAGGGGGTCATCATATGTTAAGTTTTTCTTTTATAGTTGTACATGTCATTCTGGTTTGAAAAAAAGTATTCTAGTGACTTCTTCTCCTAATAAGACTTACCACATTTCCTGTAATAAATACTCATTCTCAAATAGGCTTCTTCTTTGAATTACCCCTCCTCTTTTCATACAATAAATTCACCCACTTTTCACTAAAGAATTGAAATAAATTTGACTAAAAAGAAAACTACACAATGTATTGTTTAGACATTAATAAACCCAAATGTATTTACAAAAGGAAATTTATGTAATATTTAAGCATGTATTTATTAAAACAGTTGAGAATATAAGTGCAATTAAATGTTTTGAAGTGTTAAATAATGATATTCGTTTGAACGTTATGTTGAAACATTCCGATTGGCCCATCTTGAAAAGTTACAACTAATCATATGCTCTAATAATACAGGTAGCCTGCGCAAAAGTACACAGAAAAGGTAAATCATTCACAATTCCATTTCAATTACTTTCTACTAAGCAATCGACGCACAAAATTAATTTACTTAATTTATTAATTAATTTACTGCTGGACAAATGAATATTTCTAACAAGGAGGAAATTTATTTTAATACCATAAAGATACACAAAGTTTTCATCATTTCCATCATTAGTGTTTTAACAGTATTAAAATATTGTATTATAATTTACTAAAGATGAATATCACGCAAAGTGGTTATATTGACCATGAGTTATTAAGCTATTCTTTCATCCAAAGATTTTTGTGTTTGTTTGAATGTTTTGAATCTTGGGCGGCTCTACGTGAAGCGTTCATTCTTATAACTTCCATGGAAATTATATATTCTCCGTTTAGTAAGTGCTGTTTGCATCAAAGAATAGTTGATCCAGTATCGGCATAATTTTTAATTTTAAGATTTTTTCATGATACCTAGTAAAAATATTAGTAGAAAGGTAGTTTAAAAATTTTTTTGTCTTCATCAGTTCATTTGTTAATTTGCGTCTATTTTGAACTGTGAAAATGTACAAACTCATTTACGAAAATCCTCGAAAAAGACGTGATAATGCAAATAGAGATAGATTAAAGTGAAGTATCGATAAAATAGAGATAGATGAAAGTGAAGTATCGATAAAAAAAGAGATGGATCAAAAGAGAAGTATCAATAAAATAGGGATAGATGAAAGAGGAGTATCGATAAAATAGAGATGGATGAAAGACAAGTATCAATAAAAAAAAGAGATGGATCAAAAGAGAAGTATCAATAAAATACAGATGGATGAAAGAGAAATATCGATAAAACCGGGATGGATGAAAGAGAAGTATCAAATAGAGCTGGATGGAAGAGAAGTAAGTATCAGTAAAATAGAGATAGTATCGATAAGATAGAGATGGATGGAAGAGAAGTATCGTCAAAACAAAGATGGATGTAAGAGAATTATCAATAAGATAGAGATAGACTAAAGAGAAGTATCAATAAAATAGAGATGGATGAAAGAGAAATATCAGTAAAGCAGAAATGGATGAAAGAGTAGTATCGATAAAATAGAGATGGACGAATGCAAAGTATCGATAAAATAAAGATGGGTGAAAGAGAATGTCAATAAAATACAGATAGATGAAAGAGAATTATCGATAAAATAGACATGGATCAAACAGAAGTGTCAATAAAATAGAGATGGATGAAAGCGAAGTATCGATAATACAGAGTTGGATGAAAGAGAAGTATCGATTTAATAGAGATGGATGAAAAAGAAGTATCAACAAGATAGAGATGGATGAATGAGTCGTGATATAATGGAATATGCATACAACTGAGTTCCACCTTACGGGAATATGATTCGCTGCTGTCCGTCATAAATACAGACGGACGTGTAGCTACGACAGAGTTGAAGTCTATAACGACGCCCATTGGACTACGCCATTGGCTATCCTATTGGTCTACACCAATTGCCTATGCATATTACATGCGACTACGACGATTACCAGTCGATTGGTGATACCGTGTACTACTTTGTTACAGTAACCAAACCACTTAGCTACTTCGATGAAATATATCCCTTTCCGGGACATATCAAGAAGTATAAAAAAAAGAGATGGATGAAAGACAAGTACCAATAAAATAAAGATGGATGAAAAAGAAGTACCAATAAAATAGAGATGGATGAATGAGAAGTATCGATATAATAGAGATGGGTGAAAGAGATCAATAAAATAGACATGGGTGAAAGAGAAGTATCCATAAAATAGAGATGGATGAAGGATGGATAAAAAAGAAGTATCGATAAAATGGAGATGTATGAAAGAGAAATATAAATAAAACAGATGGATAGAAAAGATGTATCGATAAAATGGAGATGGATGAATTACAAGTATCAATAAAATAGAGATGAATGAAAAAGAAGTATCAATAAAATAGAGATGGATGAAAGACATCAATAAAATAGAGATGGATGAAAGAGAAGTATCAATGAATAGAGTTGGATAAAAGAGAAGTATCAATAAAATAGAGATGGATGAAAGTGAAGTATCAATAAAATAGAGATGGATGAAAGTGAAGTATCAATAAAATAAGATGGATTAATGAGAAGTCGCTGTCCAGGTTAAAGAAAAAGGAAAGGACACGGAAGAAAATCCAAGAAGAATGAAAAATAAAATAAATATTTCACATTCACACTAATATTTCAAATCTTGTCCCTTCGCCTGTCATCTTGATTAATTTTTTCTAGCACATCAACATGAAAGATATAGAAATAGTAGTTGGCTGAATAAACATAAACAATCCAGTACCTATTATTATCCACCACCATTCCCAGCCAGGGTGGAGATTTTCAATGTTAATGTAATGTAAACTTCTGCATGATGCTCAGAGAGAGAGAGAGAGAGAGAGAGAGAGAGAGAGAGAGAAAGAGAGAGAGAATAATAACACGACACCTAATGTAGAAGGATATAGAATGTAATGGCCGAAATGTTGTGGTAACAACAAACGAAAGGCAATGATTTCAGTCGTGCAAACAGTTCTTATAAAATAAAACCTTTATACAAACAGACGCTTGGTAATGAGGATTCGATTCTGTAAGTAAAGGTGGCCTACGTAGATGTGGGCGTGTGCAAATACTTGCCTACGTGGGTGCAATCCATAAACTTGTCTTCGTAGGCGTAAAGATTCGTTACTGCAAGCATAAACAAAGGCTCATCATCACTGTCAGAGTAAAATCTCATCAACATAAGCCTAAATGTTAGTGGGCGCATATGAATACTCAGCGTTGAAGGAATGCAAAACTCTTTTTGAGATTTTTACGTTTTATCGGAATATGAACACTTTCATGGATGAAACTTTCAACAAGTGCCTTGTGGAGGCGAAGTGATTATAGTGATTCGAACTATCAAGCAATTACTATAAGAGAGGATAACGTCTCGAGTTTACTTACTAGACAATGTCAGAAATTTCGGTTCAGAGATAACTGGAATTCACTGTAACATATGTTATTAGTTCGATGAATATCAGATTTTCTCTTTATTTCATCGCACAACTCACATGGCTTTTCAGTATATCATCAGATCAGAAAGTGGTCATATGTTTCAAATGACTCTTACCTATTTCCTCTCTACATGCTTGGAATAGGATCGTTTTTCTGTAAGCACTATACAACTACACACAGACATCAAAACAATGTCTGTAATAACAGCAAAATAGAATCGACAATCTGTTTTAATTTCAGTCGCATTCAATAATGGTATTTCAAACAACAAAAAAAGTGAAGTCAACCATTCCTGTGTTAAGTCCCATCGCCAGTCATTTTTTATTTAGTTTTCTCACTGAGGCAGTATAATGGTCAACAGGCGCTTAGACTTGAGAACTAAGACAATCCAATTTCTCCGTTATTTCGGAAATAGAACAGTTACTATATTCCTTATCAGTCATAACCAACAAAGTTTCTGTAATTGTGTATATATGTTTGCAGATAATCAACCAGGAATATTAGTGTAACTGTATGTATATGTGTATACTTGTGTGTATTTGTATAAGTTGGAAAGAAAAACACATGTACATATAAGCTTTACTAGGTATTACTGATAGTGACTCCAATTTTTGAGGTCTTTCGAATATTTGTGATCGATCTTTTAACATTATTATTATCATTATAAAATGTATGAATGTGTTAAATGATGTTCCCTTATTTTTCAGGTAAAGAAAAAGCTCCTATTTGTAATTTGCATTTCAAGCGTTTGGAAAATTATCATTTGTAGCTGTTCAGATATTAAGACAAGAATTAAAACAAGCGGTTTAACCGCAGGAGTGTTTATTCTAGCGGATATTTTGTTTAAATAGGCTTTTTCCACTCCTCATTATCTCTATCTATAAAAGGCAGGATGTGTGTGTGTGTGTGTGTGTAACAAATGCACAGCCGCAATTTTCGACGGATTTGCACCAAAATTTACATGCACATGCTCCAAGTTAACACGAAGGCCAAGACCGACTTTGCATTTCCAAACTCTCATCGATAGTGGAAATAATCGATTTTTTCATGCTTTTACGGCAGTTTTCATGTAGTTTGCGGCCATTTTCTACTGGCCAGAGTGAGAGCCTATAGCTGGCTGCCACGAATAGGCAGGAAGATTCTATTGGCCAACGTGAGAGCCAACAACTGACTGACACGAATGTTAACTAGCATGCTAGCATGCAAAAAATCGATAGCTGCATTCGTCACAAGTGGGAAAAATTTAAATCTGCATGGCATTTTATTCCAATTGGCTCATTCGCCTGCTTAAATTCAACGTTGATTCTGATTCCGCAGAACTGGGTTGGGTGTGAAAAAGTATTTGTTGTTAACATTCTTTTTTCATTCGGTTTTTCCAGTTACGAGTCCTTTTTTAAAGCTGATCGTTTTGTGTTCATTTTGTTTAGTTCTTTTTTCGTAACAGATTTAATGTTTAGCATAGAGCTTAGAAAAAATTCGCAGTGTGAGATAGGCAAGAAGTAAGGCATGTAGCAACATCAGCACGGCAAAGGGCACTCCTTTAAAGGCAAGGAAGGTCAAAAATATTTTAAGTCAAGTGATAGCGATTGCTGTATGAGTCGTACAATTTTTTAATCAAGCAATTTTTTAATCAAGCAATTTTTTAATCAAAAAATTTATACTAGCAGCATGACCCGGCGTTGGGTCATGCTGCTAGTATAAATTTTTTGATTTCTTTCAGCAATTCTTAAAATATCTTCTCAAGTGTAATTTTCGTAAATTACAGTTCCTTGTTTAAGTGTTGGAGAAGTAAATAAATGTATTTACTTCACAGATTGGATTTGTTTTATGGATCCAACAAAACAATTTAATGTCTATAAAAGTTTGGTGTTATTGGATATTGTCATAGTTTGTCATATTGATAAGAAAGTACATTTCTTTAAAATGTCTTGAAGGGTTACACACATTTTTTACTCGTTTTTTTGTTTTTGTTAATTTTAGGCTCATTACTTCATATTTGTCGATTTTTCACTGCATTTTCTTAAAGTTCAATTAGGAATACTATCAATTTATTAGTATAAGAACTGTATTGATTTTTAGTTGTGAATTCTTGGCTGTGGGAAATTTTAGTCAGTTCAGTAGTATTCACGTATTATTTGTGGTATTATAATTATTTCTATTAAATATAATCAGGAGAATTACGCGCGCGCATACACACACACATGTGCATGCATTCATAGATAAAAGAGCTTCTTGGCATTGTTTTCTGATCGGAAGAATAAAGCTGAGGTTATAGGCTGCGTAGAGAAAAGTTCAGAAGTTATATAACAGTCAATTTATATTGGAATTTTTTTTAGATGAGGAATTATCAGTATTAGCTATTCGGATGAGCATTCTCATTTTCGTGGTTATACGCACAAAGTTTCGTATGATGTAGCTTCCAGCCTTCTTCAGCTCCCTCTCGTATTCAGTAACCGTCTAAGAATTTTGAACTACGAAGCTCACATAGAGTATGGGTTTAAGATATCCATATAGCGTAAGCTAACATTCACAAGATAATAACTGAACTTACAGAGTGACGAAAGGAATCATTTGCTGCCTACAACATTGGGACAAAGTCATGAGTAGCAACCCAGACACACATACCAACAGCAGCTGATCAGCATTTGAAGTACCCTTCAAGTTAAAATTTACCCTGCAAGCATAACACGAACTACCTCAAGCAGGGATAAAAGAATTGAGGGACGCAACAAAAAAAAATCCTGTCACCGCCCTGTCTATTATGTATATGTACATCAGAAAAGATTCAGAATTTCTACGGCCCATACATCAGGACAATATTCAAAAGTAGTATATTCCTTCGAACATATATCTCCCAAACCCTAATCATTCTTAACCTATTTGCATTCTACTCCATGCAACTATGGCAAGAAATACAAGGATCAAACCAGCCCCACCCCGTAAAGGTAAAGCTGCAAGAAAATCGAAAATTCTATGTACCGTTTTCCTTCAAGACGTAAGTGATCATGCCTCTCCACAATTTCCAGTCCTTCATAGCTCTTAATAAATTTTGCTATTTCTATAAAAAAAGGAGATCTCCCATCCATTTACTCAAGCTCTCTAGATAGGTTATGCACTGTTTTCCCTTGTTCCTCTTGCCTGTCCTGTGAGTATCAGATTATCCAAGCACTCCTTCCTCATTATGCACCCTTGAAATTTCAACAGTCTTTTCCTGAGTTTCCTTTTTGTTTCCATTTTCTCTAAAACTTCGTCGTTGCTCCCATGCCGTTGATCACATGTCGTTGCTCACATGTTCGGTCTATGGTATCTTCAGCATCCTTCTATAGATCTATATTTCTGTTGCTTCAAGTCTCTTCGCTGAATCTTTTACTCATTTTAAAAAATGAGTAAAAGATTCAGTGACTATTTTAGTCTATGAAAACTTCCTCAATAGACCACGTAGTATAAAGATTTTTCTTTTAGGTTAGGGTCGCTCAGGAGTTTAAGTGCTGCGTTAGGTTTCTTCAATTAACAAATTCCTACACTAACCTAAAAGAAAAATATATGGACAATGTGAAAAGAAGATACGAAGCACACAATGGAAACTCGAAATGGAAAGCACTAAGAAACGCTTTAGTGACATCAGCAAACGATATCGTCCCAAAGGAGACAGGATGAAGAAGGAAAAACGAATGGATGACTGATGAGATTCTCGACGCAATGGAAAGGAGACAGAAAACTCTGCCAAGATACAGAACAAAGTACAGAAAATTCCACAATAAAATAAGGACCAAATGCAGGCAAGCTAAAGAAGAATGGCTAAACGAAAAATGTGCAGAAATAGAAAGATTGAGTACGACCAACAAAAGAGACATGCACAAACGAATAAGACAACTAACAGGTCAGAAGACATTCTCGTCAACAGGCTGCCTAAAATCGAAGGATGGAACACTCATATTAGAGAAGGAAAAATTCTTCAACGCTGGAGGGAGTATATTGGAGAACTCTTCCACGACTAAAGGGAAGAACCAGCAATACACAGAACTAACAAAGGACCTGGAATTCTGAAAACCGAAGTAAAAGACGCACTGGCCAAATTGAACAGAAACAAGGCAGCTGGGCCAGACGGAATTGTAGCGGATATGCTGACAGCCTTAGATGAATTTGGCATAGACAAGATCACCGAAATAACAAATGAAATCTACAACAGCGGTGATATACCGGAAGACCTCAGCAGATCTATCTTCGTAGCTATGCCTAAGAAACCAGACGCAAACGATAGCGAACTCCACGAAACAATAAGAATAATGAGCCACATGACAAAACTCATCATCCGTATTCTGATGATAGGACGAGAACAGTGCGGGTTCGTTAAAGACACTGGAACAGGGAAAGTGATATTCATGCTCAGAATGTTATCAGAAAGAGCAATACAAATGCAGAAAAACGTGTACCTATGTTTCATAAGCTACGCAAAGGCTTTCGACAAAGTACGCCACAAGGATCTGCTGGAACTGCTCAGCAACCTTGATATATTCAGGAAAGATATCAAAATAATCAAGAACCTATATATGGCAGCAAACAGCATGCATGCGCATAGGGAACGAGTTCAGTGAATATACAAAAATAGAAAAAGGGACGTAAGGCAAGGATGCGTCTTCTAATCCGACCTGTTCAACCTATACTGAGAGACAATTCTAAGAGAATTAAAAACCCTATCGGGATTTAGCATTGGTGGTCATAATCTTAACAACATAAGATACGCAGATGACACAGTACTGATAGCAGATACGGAAAAGAAATGACAAAATCTCCTACAGAAGGTAACGACGGAGAGAGAGAAGAAAGGATTAAGCATAAACTACAAGAAGACAGAATGCAGGGTCATCAGTTTAAAGGATGAGCCCGAAATGCGATTTGCAGGTCGGGGACACTAGAATCAAGCAAACGCAGAAGTTTAAATATCTGGGAAACATTTTGACAGAGGAGAGTAAGTGCGACACTGAGAAACAAAGAAAAGTGCGACACTTGGTAACAAAGAAAATAATGATGTGCTGTTACGTGACATCTGTTCTTCCTTACGGCAGCGAATGTTGGACGATTTCCTCAAAGATGAAGAAGAGACTCGAGGCGACGGAGATGTGGTTCTACAGAAGGATGTTGAGGATATCATGGACCGAGCGTGTGAGCAACGATAAGGTCTTAGAGATGATGCAAACAAGGAGGAGGCTTATACTTAACATCAGGAAGAAGCAGCTAAAGTTTCTGGGATGCATAATGAGGAAGGAGGTCCTGGAGAATCTGATACACACGGGTCGAATAGAGGGAAAGAGATACAAGGGAAAACAACGCGTGACATACCTGGCGGACTTAAGCAAGTGGATGACAGAATGTGGTGTGGGGGGAGATAGCAGAGGGAAGGAACTTGTTGAGAGCTGCAAGGGATAGGGGAAGAGGTGGAGAGCCATGATCTCCTACGTCCTGAAAGGACATGGCACATAAGAAGAAAGTATAAAGTTGGCTCTATGAGATTGATTAAGAAAAAAAGGAAACTGAAATATTCTACTACCTAAATACAGACCCCCAAAATTACACCACAAGTGTATTAAAGCATTAACTTGTATGAAACAACTCCTTGACGGAATGAAATTAGTGTTCACTCGTGGGTTGAATAAAGGTTTTGGTTAAAAAATTCCGATAAGGTTTCAAAGTACAATAGATACCTGAAGAAGGCCGAAGGGTCTAACGACCAAAACATTGTGTGTATAAACAACCGAAATAAGTATGCTGAATCAAATAATGAGGTAGGTAATAATTAAAAGGCCAATGCTGATTGATTACTGGTCGATTACTAATCGATGCTGTTGTTACTTTCAAATATTGACCTAAACGCTAAAAATACTACAAAACAGATTACTATACAAAACAAATTACTAAAAAACAACATTTTATCAAATAAAATCTTATATATTAACTTTTGGAAAAACGTGTTTATGAGTTTGAAAATGTCAGAAAATATAGGCAGATTGAATGAAAGTTAAAATGAAGTTTTCTCGTATATCATTAAAGCTTATTAAACTGCTAGTGCTTTCAAAACTGATCTGGTACTTCTGCTATGTATTTAGAGATTCTTGAAAAAAAATGCAAAGAATCTGTAATTTTATCAAGCATCTCGGCTTTAGTCACTTTGCCACCGCTGTAACGTAGCTTCCCTGTGCTTTTTCTATAAATATTTTCATAGTAATCGTTCTGATGAGCTTTCCTCTTTGATACCTTGACTTAGGTCTCATCATTTTACAGTTGAATTGGCTAGATGTAACCGTAATTTCTATGCTAGCATTTTCTTCTCTTGCACTTCTCGTTTGCTTCTAGTCAACTTTGATCTTCAAAACTTTACTGCAATGTCAAACGTTGTCTTCTGCCGCCTTAATTTACGTTCTTTTTATGGTCCTCTCCACTTTATAACTTTTTTCTCGGATTCTTTCACACTCAGTAGCCTCTACTATCTTAGTGGCTTTACCACCATGTGTGAAATGATTTTAAAAATTCAGTCGCAGGAATTTTTGCTCCAAAATATGCATCTTGACATCGACGCCATTATGTTTCTGGGTATCATCTAGGGAGAAGTGAATCAATCTGAACAGATATAGCAATTTATTTTGTCCTATTTCAATATTTATTATAGTCACATAGTCCCACTTAATAAATTTCATATTCCCACTTTAAATATAAGCTTAAGACAATAATATTGACAAAAACGGCTTGTAAACTTTTAACACTTATCCTATCAACTATTAAGTCAAACAACAGGCATTTTAGGTATTTTACTGGCACTGGTGTACTAGTGATATGATCATTTTCTTTTGCATTTTATTATATATATTCGTGTTGGATAGGTATAAGGTTTGAATTAACTGAAAGTAACTCCATATATCAAATATGTAATACACACCTGCAATACGCATATTACTATGAGTTGCTTGCTCTGATCAATATATTCGACACTTCTTAGAAACTCATCATGTTATTTCAGAATATTAATAGAAAAGAATTAATTTTAAAAAATCCTATGAAAGCGAAATTACTTACCTCTATGAAATACGAAGAGCTGCAAACCAAATATTTCAAAAATACCACGAGAAATACGTCTATTTCTATTTCGTTTTCTGAAAAAGAATCAGAAACATTTACAGAGATAATCTATATTTGTAGAGGTTTCAGAAACTCAGAATAACTGCATATTGTCTTTTATCCGTAATTTCGTACTCTCCAGAAAGATAAGTTTGGAAAAAGGTTAAAGAATAAAGCTTGAGTGCATGGATCGAAATAGTCTTCTATAAATTAAGAACATTTATTTAACTATCTTGAATGTTTACAATTTCAAATATTTCAAATGCATTTAGTTCGTGTAGCGACATTTTAATTTAGTATACTATAAACGTAAAAATGAAATACTCTACTTCGTTGAATTCCCAAATTATTTTGTTTTATTTAATTAGGAAGATAACTTTTGTGGTATTATTCATTTTTTATTTACGCTTATAGTTTTAGTTATTTTATTTGACTAGATTATGACTATTTGGAATTAGCGAAACCAAATAAATAATTCTAACGATATTTCGAGGGTTTCTTTCTTCAGCAGTTAATTTCGATCATTAAAGCTTTGTGCACTGAGCAAGTATTTTATCAGTATTATCCAATCACAATCTTTATCAGTTTACATTAAATGAGTGATTACAAGCAGCAAGTAACATATGGAATCAAGCCAAAAGCTGACATATGGCGTTATCTACAGATTCATAATTTAGAGACGAACATTGAGTATAATTTGATGAATAGATTAATAATTCATTTTTATTTTTATTTGTCTATTTAATATGTGTAAGGAAGAACCAAAAGGACACATTAACATGAATATATATCTTTTTCAGTCTCTGACTAAATTCATAATGTTTACTTTTCTACTATAAATTTAAATTGTAGGTCACATAAAGATGAGGTAAAAAGTCTTATTATATATCTGATTAGTAATAATTTAGTTTAGGAAAGAAAGGTGATATTAAGCGGGAATATTATACTTCTCCAGCTACTTTTTATTTCATCTGCTTAATATGAGAAATAAACATTTACTCGGTTGCATTTGAATAAAGAAATGTTAGTGCTCTTTTCAAAATTAAGAAATTCAATAAATATAAATAATATCTTTTGTGTGGTTTGTTTTAAACTATAAATAAAACAGGTAGAAAATCAGAAATCCAGACAATCAGAGGAACTGTAAACAGAAAGAGGAGAAAACAGAATATTAAGTGCCGTATTTTAATTTATTTTCACCTCAGATTTCATAGTGATATGATTGCCGATTTTGTATATAGATACTTTCATCCTAACAAAGCTAATATCACGTTATTGCATATGAGCAATTTCATTACAATCGAGTTATGAAAGAATTTCTCCTTTTTCTTTCCCCCACTCCTATTGCGTCAATAAGGAAATTTTTTTCTAGATCAAGTCATTTAGACATTTACTTCCTTTACTTTTGTGATTTACTTTTAAAATAATTTTTAATAAATTGTCTGGATAAATTTAAACCATTAATTTCGGTCTGATGAGCAGGATATTAAAAACTTTATCTGTCCAAATAAATTTATTACCAAATTCTTCGATGATGTGTTAAGTTTTTTCCTTCTTGATATATATCATTTTGCTCTGTATATAAATACACTGAGCTCTCTTCATGGATCTATCTTTTTAATATTTCATATTATAAAAACCTACTTGGATTATCCTTACCACTTACGGATTTGATATTATCTATCTATCTATCTATCTATCTATCTATCTATCTATCTATCTATCTATCGATCGATAGATAGATAGATAGATAGATAGATAGATAGATAGATAGATAGATAGATAGATAGATGCGCGTGTACTGTTGTATAAATTTACATGAGTATTATGTATGCCAATAAATATATGCAAATACGGAAGAAAAACTTTCAAAATAGTTGTTCGAAAATAAATAATTGAAAAATACTAACATTATACTACTAACTGACTAACAATCGAGAAACCGATAGAAATCCCTAACCATTATTACAGTAGAGAAAGTGTAAAATGTCTACAAAAGCCTAAAGAAATTAAATCGTTTTTAACAATATCTTACACAGAATCTGTGTAATTAAAGGGAAAAAAGACACGAAAAGAAGATTGAATTTCAAGATGGATGATATTCGAAAGACACTGCTTTAGAAAATAAAACCTTTTTTTAATTTATGAACAATCATGACGGAAACCTGAAACAGTTTAAAAATTTTGAGTACATTCAAATATTTTAATAAATTATATATATGTGACCGTGTGTGTGTGTCTGTATGTGCGTGACGTAATGTAAGCGACGATAAACTATGGCAAAAGTTATTGATATTATTTAATGAATAACGAGCAGACATGATTTTTTTAAAATTGCATTTATCAACAATACGGCCTTGATATATGTTTATGATTGATTGATGCTTAAATATGAAATGTTCTTTAAAACCTGATGAAATATTAATTCATCACTTTTCTACAATTTGATTATTTTACACAAATAACTTATAGTCATTGATTTTTTCATAGAAGCGTTATATTGACAAAGAGATTGTATCCAGCTTCAAGACCATTCTATCTATTTCTTTTTTTATTTATTTATATATTTTTTAAATCTCTTCTCTTCCCTTTGCTGTACTGTTTATATATTTACTAAAATATGTATTTTATAACGTGTTGAAGATAAAATAAATCGCATCTTGTTCTTGGTGTGTAATATCTTCAGTATCTAAGAAACGATTCTTTTTCAACCAGTTGACTCGATTTTCAAGCAAAAGAACTGTTCATTTACTACTTCAAAGTAAATTTTATTAATCTTTATGACCCGCCCAAAGGAAATAGCATAAATAACATTTTATTTTTGCATAGATTACAGAATTCACAGGCAAATCTTGAAGATGAACAGATGTAGTACGACGCCATGACTTAAACAAAAATATAAAAATGTTTCCAAACCAGACTAAAACTCACATTTACACTACAGTGTTAATCAGATGCAATATTTGCTATCCATACAGTATTTTATATACTAAACTGCAAACATAAAATTATTTTTTAGATTTTTATCATCTCCCAAGGACAACGATACGTTTATTGAAAACTTGAAGTTTTATCACTGACATTCATGTATCATGATTTTACAATTAAAATAAATCAACCCGTGTTTTCATTCTCGATTAAATAATTATTCTTGGTTTGTTATGATTAATAAAATGATGAAAAAAAACTTAAGGAGCAAATTTATATTCTTTAATATACATAACCTTTAATGAAAACTTTAAAGGAGATAAGAAATCAATTCAAACTCCGATTTGGTAGACATATTTCAATTCACATTCTTATCGAATAAAACCAGTAATGCTATTGAAAGTTCTATTTCTATGTATAAACTATCGTCAGCTTGCAGGATTAGATAGAAATAGAAGATAATGGAAATGAAAGGCAATGGGAATGAAAGATGATGAGAATGAAAGATGATGAGAATGAAAGATGATGAGAACGAAAGATGATGAGAATGAAAGACGATGGGAATGAAAGACGGCCCCAAATTAGTTCTAACAATTATTTTAATAAAACACTTCTATAAACCTCTAAACTCAAACAGTAGTAATCATTATGTTTTTTAATTTATCTAACAACATAACTGAAATAGATAATTTTATACAACGATTGAAATTGTAATTGTTATTCATACTCGAAAGTCACGTTTTTTTTTTAGTTTGTTTTTCTTTTCTTGCAAACTTAAAATTCCAAATTCACCAAAAATCTTCTCTTAACGACGTCAATTTTGTAGTCATGGCGACACATGTATTTCTTACGAAATTAAATTTATTTCGTTTTATTTTAATTTTTGTTAATTAAGCGTATTTAGCATTCTATTTACCGTGTATGCATGCGTGTATATGTGTGTGAGAGAGAGAAAGAGTGAGGGAGGGAGATTAGAGAGAGAGATAGAAATGCTTCGTTACGGTCAAATGTTCTTGTTGATTTTAAAAGAAAAATTTTTTTTTTTTATTTTGCTTTTTGTTGATCATTTTTATAACAGATCCCCATGTGTTATGTATATTCTTCATAGGCTATAAACAATGAAGGCATCTTTTTCTTATTATGATTGGTACCTTTTACTAATATTCCAACATATTTTTGGATAGATTTTTAACGAATCACCATCATTGCCATCATTTACTGTTAGAACAAAATTCAAGTGTATTCCGCTGGAATATTTTAAGGTAATTAGAACAACAAAAAAAAACTTTTCTTGTGAAATATTAGATCTTGGTAAAAGTTTGTGATTCAGTTCAGTTCCAATTGACATTGTGAGTTCTGTACAATCAGAACATAGAAAGATCGTCTCTATTTTTCTGCTTACAATAATTGCTTTTATTTATTTATTTATTTTGCCATTGTTAGTTAATAATTGCTATCAAAGCGAACAAGTTCTGATATAAATGAATCTACTATAATAGGCTTTGTACTTAATTTCACACCAGACTATCAAGGAAGCCATTTGCGGGGTTGACCTGAGATGACACCCCAACTTGGGACGGAGAGATCCGCGATTCACTCGATGTCAATGCCGACACTGGGTAGTGAACACGTGTTGGCCTAGCTGAGTCTGACAGATGTGAAAAACGGTGGGTATATAAACACCCGTCTATAGTGAAGAGGAAGTCTCGTAAACATTGCAATCAATATAAGATTCACGTTACGAACAACCCGGAGCTGCTCACACACACTACCTGAGAGTAATTGACGAAATCAGGAGTTGAATAAAAATTCATAATAATGTCAAAAATATGAGAAGTCATTCACATTCATTAGTCCACACATGTTTTTGCATTTGATCAGCACGCCCACTTCATGTGCGTTCATTTAACGATGAGCACTTAGGTTTGAATCCAACTTGAAAAGATGTATTATTTTCGCTTAAAGATTAACTTATGCGAAATTCCCAGTTGTTGAAATGAAAATAACGAACGGAAAGAATTTTAAAATTTCATTTTAATTTTGTTTCTAAAACAGACTGTCAATACGTAATAAATAACATACCAAATTTAGAATGTTTCTTTTCATTGTTTGTAATAATGGAATTTGCATGCTAGAGCCTTTTGCGACTTTTCAGATTATTTTTCCTAAGAATCACCTTTTGTTGACTTAATCGTTTCTACTGTTTGTTTTATAACCTGTGTAAAGGGACGTAAACAGACAAATCCTTAAATAATATCTTGAATATATACTCACTACTTATAAATGAGTAGAAAATTCAATCTAGTGTAAATTCTAGCTGAATTTTCGAATTTCCCCTAACAAACATGACGAAAGTATTATTCGATTTTAGTTCCTATTAATGTAATAAAATACTTCACTAAAACAAATAAAATACATAGTTCATATTTCATATTGAGATTTTTGTTATTATAAAAATAAGATTATAACTGTAACAGCTGCTCCAAAAGAAAATAAAACAAGAAAAATAACGACAATAACGAAGAAAGAAAGAAAAAATGAAATCCAACAAAAAATTTATATCAGAAAGAAAAAAAAAATGGGAAGAAAAAAGTTCCGATCGTGAATTCACGAGACAAACTAAAATATTGATTAAATGTTATATGAGGATGCAAGGAGAACACTTGAATAAAAAAAATGGAGTTCCTCTTAATAGCAGCTCCCCATTCCCCCCAAAAGTTTACAAGAACAAAGTATATTGGCGCTAAGACAGAAAAGATAGAACAGAATAAATTATTTTTTTACTAGTCGCATAACGTTTTGAAAACATATTGAGTGAATAGTGCGAAATATTCAGATTTTTAATGAGATTGAGTTATTCGTTAGATTAATTGCAAGTATTAATCTTCTTTAAATAAATAAATTTATGAACACTGCTTCCCATTTCTTGGAGAACTAAGATCACAAATTAAAATATTCTGATTAAATGGCAATAAAAAGATGGTACATTTTAAAGCCACTGACTTGCCTGAGAATTTGGCACACGTTACTAATTTCCGTTATGAATCATTTTGCTGAGGTTCCATGTCATAATTGTCATAAACATTAAATATATTTTGTAGGTAACTAAAAATTAGACTGAATATTAGAGAAAATGCCCCAAATAAGGTGCGTTTATTAAAGAAAAGTTTCAACCAAAACAGTTCAATTTATCAATAATACACTATATATATATATGTATATGTGTGTGTGTTCGTATGCATATGTAGTGACTGAGTATATCAAATATTATGAAATCAATAAAATATGTCTAATTATTTTGAATTCTGATTCATTATGAACGTTTCAACATACTTGTCTTATTCTATAAACGTCATATTTCATGCTTTTCGGATTATTAATACAAAATCAGTTTTTTGGAAAGATACCGGAAATATTTTCGTTATAAATTACACGCTACCAATGTCCGCAACAAACATATCGCTTGAAATGAACGAAATAATTTACTTTAATATTGAAAATTATAAACATTAAGGCCATCCTGAAAAGGGGTTATTTGCATTTATTTGCTTGAATTTTGACTTTGCTCAATAGTTATTGTTGAAAATGGAATTTTTTAAACTTAAGAAAGGATTCCATTCATACAACTTACCATCGTTCATTCAAATACTTTTGATAAGCGCGCGCGCACACACACGCAAACACACCCACGCCCACACACACACACACACTCCTCACACACACCTGCATGTATACCGACAGTTTATATCCACTGATTTTTACATTGTGCTTATCGTCTTCGTTGATTTTTAGCTGGCCAGCATTTTCAGAAATGTATTCTATGGTGCAGTCCATTATTGACATTATTCTTATAATCCAGTCTAAAGTGCTATGACACTAGGAAATATCACAAAACAACAAAAAATACTGATTTATTCGGTTCTATAGAGAGACCCTCAATATGGAACTGTCACGGTAGTTATGGCGCCATATGTGTCGACTACCTTTAGCTCACGTTTTCTTTTATTTTTTCCGATTTTTGCTTCTTTCTTTCATTTATTTTACTGTTGTTCCAAATCCAGTCGTGCAAGATTGAACTAAACACTCAGTAAAACTGAAGAACTAGTGTAAACACTCAGTAAAACTGAATAGTTAAAAAAAGGCGGGGAAACAAGATAGTCCCGAAGAATCTGACCAATTAGATATCAGAAAATACATGCACCTAAATAAAACAAAAACGGTGAATGGATTAAAACGATGTCTACCTTTAGTGAATACTCTTGAAAATAAAATAAAAAAACTAACTTGAATAAAAGTGCTTGAATGAATAAATAAAAGATATTCACAGTATTTTTAAAAGGAGAAAAGATGAAAAGTAGATTTTTTAACCATAAAGACAAATCTTAAGGTGAAGGATGCGGTATAAAATGAAGAGAAGAACATGATAGATACCAAATAGAGAGAAAATAATGTGGTAAAAAGAAGAAGAGAGGAAAAGAGGCTAATGCATGGGAGGCGGAGGGCTTTGCTGAAAAATGAGAAAGAAAGAATCAAAATAAAGTAGAGAAAATAGAATTATTATTAATAATTAATATTATTCATGTAATGTTTGCAAAAACTACGAAAACCCTCGCATAATTTGATATGTTCCACAAATTATATGAATAATCTATAAATTTAACTATTTTGTAATGATAACCAATGATAGAAATTCGGACATTTAAAATATATAACAAATTAAAGTCGATTAATTCGTTGAAATGTAACATTTCATTTTTCATCACGTACCGATTAACAAATTAAGAAAAATTTCGAAAAATGGTTTCGGTATTTATTTTCAATTTTTAAGAAAACATTTAGAGTAATTGAATTTCCTTTGAAAACTATCTTGAATATTTTACTATGCTGAATAATTTACCCGCCAATAATTCACATATACTTAATTTATTTTATCACTTAGAATTTCCTTGCATTATATAGTTTCCGCTTATACATTGTTTTCATAATCTCTGTTGGTCATAAATTTGTATATTCAATATGTTTAATAAAGCATCGATAGATAAATTAATTTTAGTACCAACAAAATAAAATTCAGCCATTTTCTTTTCCAACCATTTTTCCATCCAATATTTGTATTTTGTTTGGAGTCAATATAATTAACAATGTAATTGCCAATATAATTGTCAATATAATTACCATCGTCAAGTAGGCATTCCGAAAAATCTGCTGAAAAATGCACAGGATTTCATTTAGTTGCTCGAAGATCTTAGAGAACGAGCGTGTGTTCGAAAATACAGCTTGATGTGTAGGTGAGGAAAATACCTGTCACATAACACAGAAAAACCAGGTGAAACCTTTGCCATGTGAGATGTAACTGGCTGAATTTCTATCTTCGTTATATTCGATGAAGTAGTTTGTCGAATTCAACTGAATGTTACTGTATAATTTCAGCACATCCATTACATTTAAATATGTAAAATAAAATCAGAAATTTGGAAACGTCATGCTGTATTGTTTGGCATTGTTTCCGGAAGCTCCAAGACGATCATTTCCGAGTATTTGGATGTCAATCTGAGAACGGTGCAGTGGATTCGGAAAGAGTTGGATGATATATCCAGTCAACATCATGGTGAAGTTATACCTCCATTTATCTTCCAACAAGGCCTCAGAATCAACACGGAGGCGTACACCAAGTGCCTTGATGAGGTAATGCTACCTTGGGTCAAGAGGGTGGTTGCTGGAAGATCCTATGTCTAGCAACAGGACTATGCACCATGCAACACAAACAAGAGAACCCAATCATGGCTGTCAGACAATTTCTGCAAAAAGACCCCCTCTATCATCTGGCCACTTAACTCCCCAGACTTCAACCCCCTTGATTATTATGTGTGTGGCGCAGTTGAGCGAGAGACCAACAAAACTCCTTGCAGCACCAAAGATGAACTGAAGGCAAGCATTATGGCAGCATGCATCAACTTAAAAAAAGGAGATCACCCAGAAAAGTTGCAAGAGATTCCAAAGTTGTTTGGAGGATGTGGTTGAAGCCAATGGCGATTTATTGAAAAAATATACTCTTTAGTATTTCAGGATATTTTTGTGATTTTTGGTAAATATCTTTTAAAATGAGATGTCAGTGTAATTTAGACGCCAATTTATCCATCGCACCATATAAGTGGTTCATTTGTTGCCATATGTGGCTGACAACTTGGGAAACCACGAACTTTAAGCTGCACTGCAAACCTAGGGATATTTGTATTTATTAATCTATACTTCATAGCCCTGTTTAACTACATTGAGCACTGTTTCTTTTGCAGCATAAATTAAATTAAATAAATATTTATTTTGCTCACGATCTCTCCCGCATATGATGTTACTAGTTATTTAGTTTATATTCACTCTCTCTCTCTCTCTCTATATATATATATATATATATATATATATATGTGTGTGTGTGTGTGTGTGTGTGTGTGTGTGTGTGTGTGTGTGTGTGTGTGTGTGTGATGTAAAAATGTATGTCTTTCTCTCTTTTCGGCGGAAGCTACTCTCCGAACATTCTTTAAAAATCGACCCTCTCGGAACAGCCTCACTCATTTCCGAATGGATTCTTTCAAGTATGGAGAGTTTTATACCACACAAAAAGTATCAGAAAAGACCGAATAGCCAACCTTAGTTTATGCCTGAATGTGCTGGTGACATATCTGACCATAACCACTCTGTAGCAGAAGTATTGCTGCATTCAGAAATGACTGCAATAAGGGCAAGAGCATTCTGGAAAATATAAAGAACCGCTACGTGTTCTAAGAGACTTGCTTACCGAAAGTTCTGGAAAATTACAAATAGGATTCGTAATAGTGGCAAAACGTCAATGCATTCTATTATAAACGGCACTGAAGTTATTTCATACTTTTCGGATAAGGTTAAGTTCTTGAAATGAACTTTTGCCTCTAACTCCACGTTAGGCGACAATGGGCATCCCTTACCGGACTTCTCTATATCATCTCAGGAAGTTTCCAGACTCATCAAAAGATTTGACTCTACGAAGGATACCGGACCAGATAAAATTCCAATGATCGTTCTTAAAAATCTTAGCCCAGAATTATTTCCAATCCTGATAAAGTTGTTTAATCAGTGTCCGAAGAAGAAATGTTTGGCAGGTCTATAAACGGCTGCATTCCCTATTTTCAAGAATGCAGGTGAACGCTGATCTCCGTTGCAATATCACACTATCATCCTTCTTAGTATCATCAGGTAACTCCTTGCGTCTATCATAAAAAAGAAGGTTTGTTTATCAACTCATGAGTAACTACCTCTAGGTTCACTGTTGATGTCCTGTAATTACACACAAACTCAACGATGCTCTCGATAATAAACATATTACTAGAGCGATCACCTTAGATACCTCAAGGGCCTTCGACAAGGTGTAGCATAGGGAGGATTGTTACAGAAACTCTCCCGTTATGGTGTCTCTGGAAGAGTCATCCCAATTATAAACTTCTTCCAAACATATAAGTCTATGAAAGTCGTAGTTAATGGACAGTCTTCTGAAGCCCATGGGGTCAATGCAGGTATGCCCCAGAACACTTTCCTCGCTCCCACCCTCTTTCTATTTTATATTAACACTCTGTTCAGGAATATTCGCAGATCTATGAAAATGATACTCTGGTTTATGAGTACCCTTCTAAAACTCTAGATTATTAGAATGTGACAATTGCTCGCTAATCTAATAGTTCAATGGAATAAATCTGGCTGGCAACATTCAGTAACACCAAAATAAATTTTTACTTTCCTTCATCAGCGAACTGACCCTGAATTTTCTCCAGCCATGATGAATGGTTTTACTCTTAATGAGGGCTTCTTGCATTGTAAGTCTACTGGGACTCAAGTTCATCCCAGATCTCAAGCAGAACTCATATACAAAATCTCTCACTAAAGATTCTGGGAAAATGTACCGTTCCAGAAAATATCTGACCCCTCTTGCCATACTCTGTTTTTACAAAAGTCAGGTCAGACAAAAAATGGACTATTGCTGTCATACCTGAGCTGGAGCTACACAATCCTCACTTTCTAAATTTGGCAGAGTACAAAAGCGTTTACGCGCCCTTGTAGGTGATTAAATATTTTCCACCCTACAACCCATTTCCCGCAGACGAAACGTAGAAAGCATATCGCGCTACCTTATCGCTATTTCCAGGGTAAATGTTTTGAGGAGCTGCATTCCTTAATTCTATCAATCCAAACATTTACATCTAGGAACCGCCATGAAAAGTACACAGAGTCAAATCTTCCTCCTTCCCTTCGTATTCCATAAGTAAAGAGGAAGTTCCATTTGGACAGCTTCCTCCCGAGAACCGCTACTTTGTGGAACAGACTCCCGTGATGATGCTTCCTCAGTTACAACAATCTTAACCTCTTCAAATCTAATTTCAATCGTTATTTATCATACATATAATCATCTGGCATCACTTGCGATTATACAACAACTTCCTCTAATTTGAATTGCTCTTGGGCCTGGTATTGCGTGAACATCTGATAAATACACACACACACGCACACGCACACACACACACACACACACACACAGATATATATATATATATATATATATATATATATATATATGACTGAATAAATTACAAACATTATATCTGCTTATTATGACCATAATCATTTCATATTCACGAATATTTTTCCGTATATTACAATGAAATAAATCAAGAAATGCACTGTAACAGTGAAAATCAGAAATAGATGGAAAGTACTTTAGAAATAAAAGTAATTATTACTGTTACAGTGCATTTCTTGCCTTATTTGATTGTAATATATAGAAAAATATTCGTGAATATGAAAGGATTATGATAAAAATAAGCAAACATAATGTTTGTTATTTATTCAATATATATATATATATATATATATATATATATATATATATATATATATATATATATATATACGTATTATGTTCTTATAAGAGGATAGAAAGAGAGATAGAAGTGGACCTTTCGTGTGTGTCAATCCCATCGAGGAGGGTAGAGGAAGAGAATATTCAAAATATTTATTTTATTTTTTTTAATAAATAAGCATAATACTTTATTATTACAATACATTGTCAATAAATGTTTTTAACAGTCATTAGTGAAAGGCACAGAAAAGCATCAAGACAACAAATTAAAAGATACAAGGAGAGATTAATAGAAAAAAATGTCCAAATGGGGCATCAAGAAAGAGTACGAATGTGGCGAGGGGGGGGGAGATGTCGTTCTAGCATGAATGAAATAGAGAAGCAGCAAATGAGAGAAGTTGATCGAAACCAATAAAAAAATATATAAATGAAGCAGGAAGGGAACAAGAAGTAGAAAACAAAAGATTCGTTGAAAATAATATTTTAATGCGTGACCTATAAATTTAATATGACTTTAACATTTACATTTTGTTTAAAGGTAAATCATATAATTGTTAGCAACATGAAAAAGTAGATATTCCACCACTACAACTAACTTAAAAGCTTTTCGCCCCTTTCTTGAAAGAAACATTAACGAAGGCGTTAATTTCACAAAAAATATACGCAGTTATAACTATAATACATTCTTGTTTGTTATTTGCAGCAAATATTCGTATATCTCATGGAAGAGTAGCTATTTCAGAATGAAAGGTCAAATATATCACAACACAACAAAACCAACATTACATTGTTAGATTTGAGGCTACAAGGGTAAGGAAAGAGATGCTACCAAACTATTAATGAAATGTCCTCAGCAACTTATGCTCAGTCATACAAAATATCTCTGAAATAGAAAAAGAAGAAATTTCATCGCCACAAAGACGGGCGACATTTAACAAAGAAAGGATTTTATAGACTGGAGCGATATCCGAAAATTTAACAAAATTACCGATCATGAAACTGCAGTTAATTTTTGTTGGAAATTAAGGTGCACTATTTGTTTAATGAGATATTGCTATAAACCATGATCATGCTCTCGTAGGGATCCTACCAAAAATATCTTTTATGCCATTAGGATCCAACGGCATATTTCTTCAAGGTGAGCTTGTTTGGGATTTCTCTTTACCGAATGTTCCTGAACATCAAAACGAAATTTGTAATATCGGATTTTTACATTCATCGGCTTGCAATATGGAAGGCAAAATTTTACTTTTACACATAGAGGTGCGAAATTCTTTCAAAAATACTTATTGAACGCTTAAGTAAATGTTGAAGGCTGTCGGTTTCAGTTCATTAGAATTAATCAAGCTAGTCCACCCGCATCATTCTACAATGTATTGACTGATTACTTGCCTAATCCTCACAACTATATTGCTGTTCACATTGGTGTTACTTTACTGTTGTTCATTTCATTCAATGGTAGCCATCGCAATATGGTTGTTGTTGCTAAATAAGAGAAGGCTGATTTATATATCATTTATACTTGTATAATTGCTAGAAGACAGTCAAAACTCTCACATGCTAATTATTTTATGAGAAGAGAATAAAATAATAAAGAGAGAAGCGGTTGCCAATGTTGTTTCTGCTGAAACTCCGAATTCACTTGGAACTTCCGAGCTTTATGAATATATCAGTTTGGCCCTTGGGGTTCACTTAATCCTAATTTTCTGTTCAGAGATAATGGAAAATACACAAAAATTACGAGCTTCAGTAGTACCTAGAACTTCAGTTCTTTATAAACTTTCAATAATTTTAAAGTTTTCAAAATAACGATGGACTTACCTTGGGTATAACTGGTATTAACAGAAAAGAGGTTATTTATCACAGAATTACGAATTTAAATAAGTTAGTACAACAAACGCAATGCGGATCGAATATACGACTGATGTAATGGGCCACGGCGAGGTATTAAACATTGTGTATTGAATTTTGGATTCATATATTTAATAATATAATGACGGAAGAGAAATCTCATCGGCAAGCTTATGGACCACAATGGAATTATTTCACAAATATCAAGGAACTCACCCACAATACAAATTCATAAAAGCAATATTATACATCCACACAAATATATATATATATATATATATATAGTAAAAAAAATTAGGAAAATACTATATAGTGATGTTTTTCGATGTTTCTTTTTCTATATATCACGTGAACATAGCCTTACCGGAATAAGGACATTTAGAAGATTTATTAGAAGTACCGGACGCCTTTTCACGACTGTGGAAATCGAATGAATATTACATGTAAACGTTTGCAAGTTGATTGTATAACCAAAATTTAGAAATAAAAACACTTAGTTAACAACGCTTAATAATCTAATGCGTCATAATTATTTTGATCGATAAAAAACAAAAAATAGGTGATGAAAAATAGTTTGAATAAATATCTACTAATGCTAACGATAATCCATAGAAATTGAACAGAACAGAAATTCCTCTATCAGCAAGTGACCCGGTGAATAGCCGATGCAGTATATCTCTTAGACCATATGGGATCATATTAACTTCTGACAATAAATAAAATTTCCTGGAACCTTTATTATTAGTAGTAGTACCAATACTAGTACTACTAGCAGTATTTGTCAAAATTTGATTGTATTGATTACTGATACATCCTCTATTATATTTGAAAATTATCTCGGCAATTTCATTTTGAAAGCTATCTTTCATTGCGCAATGATGCACACAAGTTTGTTTTGTTTTCTCTTTATATATATATGTGTGTGTGTGTGCGCGCACGCGTGTGTGTATGTGTAGAGTTATATGAACCGATAGAAATATGTTATAGACTTTTATGTGTGTTTGCCTGTGTCTCTCTGTGTGGGCCAACTGTTGATGTTACATTGAACAACATGTCAAGCAATGCAACTATATATTCATTGACATCCATTTATCAGTCACATACATACGCAAACGTTTATGCGTATTGTTGTTACAATATTGGTAGTAGTCCAAATTCTTTCTTCGATCAGAATACCATATCATCATTTTCCTTAATCCGCAAATTTAGATCTACTTGACTATGTTTACATCTGAAATATCTTTACAAAGAATAGTGTTACGTATAAAATGAAAGGTTCGAATGGGGAATTAAAGTTTTGGTCTTACCGTCTAACTTTTCAAACTCAAGCTTCTTGTAGTTTCCATATTTTCCATAAACCGTTTTCTTTCTTTTACTTAGTGAAAACAATTTTTTTTTAATATGCGCGTGTGTATGTGTGCGTGCATATATATATATATATATATATATATATATATGTGTGTGTGTGTGTGTGTGTGTGTGTGTGTGTGTGTGTGTGTGTGTGTGTGTGTGAAAAGTGTATATAAATATAAATAAATATAAGTATGTATAATTATTTATATATTATATGCGCGGTACTTATTAGAAAGCGCTCAATATCAGAGATAGAGCTAACATATTTGGCTATCTATCATCTATCCAACCAAATATATATATATATATATATATGTGTGTGTGTGTGTGTGTGTGTGTGTTTGTGTGTGTGTGTGTGTGTCTACTTTATTTTCAGTTTCTTTTTCGCCACTGTCAACTTCCTTGTCTTGTTAACGAATAAGTAAAAACATCCAACGTGACAAAAATGAAGTTCATTTGAAGTCAGCAACAAACAGTTCAGCCGGTGCCATTCATTTTCAATATTTTTGTGAACTGTAAGTAAAATCAGCTGGAAATAAAACAGTGGTCTGACTCAAGAAGAGAGAAAATGCGAAGCCAAGAGCCGCGGCAATGGCAAGTGTTGTAGTAGTTGTGGTAATAGTTCTTAGTTAAGGTTGTAGTTTTAATTCTTGTGGTTTTCGTAGTGCTCACAGTATTCACACTAATTGTTTTCATAAGAATATTCAGTAAAGGACATCATACTATTTACCAAAAATTAATATTGACCTTTGTCCCTTATTCTAGTTATGATTGTCTCCTTTTCTTCCTCTAATAGATTACCAGACTTTCCGAACATGTGCGAGAAATCAACATGCAATCACTTTGAAAAAATGTGCTAATCGAACTCTTTCGAAATTTTCATTCAACTTCATAAAACACAGGCACACGCATTTCACTGTTTCATAGAGATAATAATAATAATAATAATAATAATAATAATAATAATAATAATAATAATAATAATAAACAAGTGAATTTTTTTTCTGTTTCAGTGAAAACAGCAAACGAACAATAGTCAACGATAAGGTTTTCCTTTAGTGGATCAGAACTTACACCAAAATTTGCGAAAATATTCACCTCACCATAACAAATAACAACCGAGACTTAAATACTCTTAATATTGTTTAAAACACAAATGTAGGCTAATATGTTTATCATTTGTTCTAACATATGTAAATATCTCTTCTTCGTGGTTTATTAATCAGGGATATTCACATAAAAGTGTCACAAATTTACATATTATATATATATATATATATATATATATATATATATATATATATATGTGTGTGTGTGTGTGTGTGTGTATATATATATATATATATATATATATATATATATATATATATATATATATATATATATATATATAAATTGAACATGCATGTTATCAAGAATGTGATTTGGTGAGTAACTGCCAAAGAGAGAGGTTGGATGAGAAAAAATAAAGAATGGAAAAGAGGAGACAGGTGTAAGCGGGGGAGTTCCTATTATATGATTGATCAAACACTAACATTAGTAAAAATCGATTTCAACATCGAATATTATCACGAGGGTCACAAAAAATTCTCATAACTCTAAAACAGATAAACCCAACCGCGTTACCCCAATTAATGTGCGTAGATCTGTACGGGTTTCATGGATGGCACAATTTGTGGAATATCTTCAGAACTCGCACCAAAAGACAAAATTTACATCAATTTATATCCAGTACAAACACACACACATACACACACATACATATGTGTGTGTGTGCGTGCTTGTGCGCGCGCGTGCGTGTGTGTATGTGTAAAACTTCGGTCAACAGGTGATAAAAAATTGAAATCTTAAATGGAAAATATTGAATAGTGAATGAATATATTTTGATATCCAAACTTGAATTAACTTCGTAAAAAATATTACAAACTTAATCCTATTATCAGACAAAATATTAAAATATCTGGCAAAATATTAAAATATCTGGCAAAATATTAAAATATCTGGCAAAATATTAAAATATCTGGCAGAACATATGTTGCACTGTTACCCTCTTATATTCTTTAAAATTCGTCATTATTTTCGAACATTCCCGGGTAAATTGATAAAATTATTTTTCTTCATAGCTGAAAATCAATGACTAGCACGTGCATATGTATACATTTACAGTTACATAAGAAATTATTCATGGGGAAAAGAAAAAAGAAATATTTAAGGGAAAGGATAGATAGATAGATAGATAGATAGATAGATAGATAGATAGATAGAAACTTAAAATAAAATTATATTACTTACTATCTTTAAAGTTCTCCCTTCCATTCCATGCACACATCTGGACATTATATTGTTTTCTTTCGTGGCCATCGTCCGGTCCTTTCCTTTTAATATTGTTTGCTGCATATGAACGAACAATAAATATTGTCATATCTATGTCTTATCTAAAATGCTTGATAGTTCTTAATTTGAGCATCGAAAACTTCAGAGAAGTAGGTCAAATTTCCATTCGATTTTCATTCACGGTTTATTTGCTTTGCACACACTTTTCCCCATATTTACTTAATTTTTTTTCTATTCAGTCAAATTTGATTTTCATTCATTTATGCATGGAATATATGTTTATGTCATTCTATATTCAATATTCAGGAATCTATACAAATTTGTGTAGGTTTACACAAATTCTCTATATTTTTATAACTTTATAATTAATCATATATATATATATATATATATTATTTCTTTTTGGTAAATTCGAAATTTATTTTTAGTTTCATTATCAAAAATCCGCGTCAATTTCTTTAGATTAATTAATGAAATAATGAAAAAAATAAAATAAAAACACCGAACAAAAGACTTTTTTAGCTGAAGTCACGTTGTCTACAGATGGGCTTCTTTGATAATCTTCGTCCTGCTACCGTAATCGGTCGACATTAAAGGCCGAACTGTAATTTACCTGTTGCCTCTATCTGCTTCTCCTGTCTTTTCACAGTGCAGACCGTCACCTTCTATTGCCTAGAATTTCTGATTTCTTTCCTAAAGGACAACCAACTGTACACTTTTTAACGACAAAACAACCACCTGATTGGTTTTCGCATCAGCAGCAGTTGTTGCTTCAGTTAAATGTTTAGTGTATCAGGACACACGTATTTGCAGCAATGTGATAAGAGTTATTTAGAGTGACCTTAGTTGAGAAGAAGGTGGCGGTAGTACTAGCTCTCGAGTTTCAATAAGTAGCAGTAGACCGAAGTGAATTCGCCATTGAGATAATAATTTACGATGTAATTTTAGTGTGGTTGCGATTAATAAGCTAAGATAAAATGAAACTTTTACGTTTTCTTCATATTTACACTAGTGATTGTTTCAAGGCAAATGATATAAAAGAAACTTCGCTGCTGATAGAACTGATATTAAAGGAGATGACAAGAAGCGGAAAAGGTTATATGAATGAATGATAAGTAAGTGCTGAATGTTATTACTCGATAAATCTCTCTCTGATCAAGTTTCTTTGATTGTCTCCCTACTAATAATTTGTTGCATTTACTTGCACATATAAATAGGCACATACGTTGTGCGGGCGTGCAATGGTAATTTAAATGGATAATCCCCAAAAGTTACACACCGATATAAGAAATTAATCGATTCGAAAATAATCTTTGAATAATGCACGTCTAAATTACTTCATAAAATAAAGGTAAATAATTGCTAATAGTTAAAAGTTATACCTCATTGTGCATTAAAATAAACTTGATTATGAATCTTGCTTAATATCCAACACTAAAAAATCAAAAATGAGAAAATGCTAAAAGTTCACAGCTTAGTAAAATTATGACGTTTAGACAGATTTTAAAAAATAGTTCGGGCTTAAAACATTTCAGTCCCCACTCGAATGAAGAGATGTATACTGTTATAAATGATAAATAACAGGGATCACAAATTCAAATTTTTTTAGATACCAAGAAAATGTGTTAAAGCGGTATAGGATTCCAATTTCGTTTGGGAATCAAGAAAATGTGTTTAAGAGTAAACGATATCTCAAGAACAATAGAACATTTCTAATAATTCTGGATACAAAGAAAATGTGTTTAAGAGAAAACAGTTTCCCAACGATCAAAGGACAATCCTAAGTTCCTTGAATTCTATGAAGCATGCTAAAAAAGCGGTATTTCAACTGCAGCGGAATATCCCTAATCCCTCTGAATACTAAGGAAATGTGTGATTAAGTTAAATCAGTATCCATCTGTAAAAGAATAACTTTGAGTACAAAGAATGTATTCAACACAATGCAGGATCTCAAGTAAAACAGAACAAACAATTTTTTTGCGTAGAAACCATTTTGTTATGCGCACCATAAAGCTATAATTAAAAGAAAATTGTATCACAACGATCACAGAAAATTATTCATCTTTGCTGTTGAAGAAAGTGTGTTTAAAACAAGACAGTATCTAGCATCAATTGAACCACAGTAATTGGGGGGGGGGCAACAAGAATCTGCGTTTATAACAAATCTCTATCTCATACGCAACAGAACAATCCAAATTCTTTTGGACACCAGGAAAATGGTTTCAACAGATCCGTATCAAAAATATGTATCAGCAGAACAACACTAATTCTTTGGACACCAAGAAAATATGTTTAAGCCGAAGTAATATCTCGAATGTCACAGAATATCCTTTTGGGCATGAAGAAAGATTATTAAAGAGAAAGTGATATCTTAACTAACATATAATAACAAAAAAAAAGTGCGTAAAAGAAATTGTAGTATTTCAATGGGCCCAGAAATATCCCAAACATTTTAGGCAGCAATTAAATGAGTTTAAGACAAAACAGTACGTCAACGGCAACAGAACATTCCCAATTCTTTTACGCACCATGAAGTGAGTAAAAGACAATGCCGGATTTCAGCTGCAACAGTGCATCCCTAATTATTTGGGACCCAGGAAAATATGTTTAAGACAAAGCAGTTTTTCAAATGCTTCAAAACAAACCTAAGAATGTGTGCTTAAGACAAAGCGCTATTTCAACGACAACGGAATAATCCGGGGCACCAGAAATCTGTATTTAAGGCAAAGCAGTATCTCCACGACAACGGAATAACCCTTTAGGGCACCAGTAATGTGTGCTTAACGCAAAGCTATATCTCAACAGCAACATAACAATTATTTTTAGTACCAACTACGACAATGAATTATCTCGACTACAGAAAAAAAAACTTAATTCATTTGAGCACCAAATTAAGTTAAGGGAAAGCTGTATCTCAAAAGTAAAGGGAGAATTCTAATTCTTTTGTGTACGAAGGTGTCTTTACAGCATAGCAGAGGCTGACTGCAAGAGAAGAAACCTAATTTTTGAGCAACGAGTATGGGTGTTTAAAATAAATCGTTATCTCTGAGGCAACATAACATTCTTTTGGGCACTAAGAATGTTGGTTTCAAATAAAACGCTATCGCAACTTCGACAGAATAATCCTGATTCTTTGAAACCTATGAAGTTCATTAAAGACAAAGCTATATCTCAACTGCAACTATATTTTGTGCACGGAGGAAGTAAACAGCAAAGTGTGCTCAAAATAAAACGCCAACTCACCTATCATTGATTAACGCTAATTCTATTAAAGAGTCAATTTTTTTGTCTACGATGCTAACTTTCTGGTGGACTAAGAACTTGCGTAGTATGTCAAGTGCAATTGAAAAAGTAATTGTTTTCGGCCCAAAGAATGTGCGTTTAAAACAGTTTTGTCCATCAACTGCAACTGAACAACCTTACTTTATTAGAACACAAAAATTAGTTTATTACAAAATGATATCACAACTGCAAATAAACAACCATAATCTTAGCGGTACAAAGGAAGTACCTTTAGGTTTTGTCTCAAATTATATTGAACAACAATTCTTCTTTAGAATACAATGTTTAAAAGAAAGTTATAAACAATTGCAATTAGACAAAATTAGTTCAAGAATGTGTGTTAAATACAAAATGTATTTAAAAAGCAACTGAACAAATCTTTTCATACAAAGAAAGTTTCTTTAACAGAAGGCGTCAACTGAACTGGAAATTTAGCAACCCGAATTTACTTGGACACAATGATGTTGTAGAATAAAATGTTTTCTCTTAACAACAACGGATCAAAGATAATTTTTATGGCACAATAAATAATAATATAGCGAGGTTTCTAACATGTAATTAAAATAAAAACCTGCGTCTTTTAGTCAGAAAAAAAAACGTGGAAGAGAAAGAGTTATCTAAACGGTAATTTAGAAATCAAAAAAATCCTGGCAAAAAGGACGCGTGCAACTTAACTATAATTAGTTCATCCTGATTTTGTGGGGCACAAAGGAATTGTGTTTTGTACAAAGGGTTATCCAAAATTCAGTTGAGCTACCCTAATGTTTTAAATATAAGAATTTATGAACGCATCTGAAACTGAAAAACAATAATTATTTGGACAAAGAGAGAGCTATAAAACAAAGTAGCAACTAAACTGCAACTGCATAATCTCTATTCATTCAAACACAAAGAAAGTGTTTTATAAAACGCGGTATTTGAATTATAATTGAACAACTATTGAGAGTCCGTTCGCTTATTAAATAGAAGATTTACTTAATAAACCTAATGAACTTTTTGGTCAACTGAATAATTCTTTTAGTTACAAACAATCTGTTTCAGACAAGAGGAGATAACTCAACTGCAATTGAACATACCTCATTCATTGTGGCTAAAAGAAAGTGCTCTTAATACAAAGTTGTATATCAACTGAAATTGAAAAACTACTTTTGGGTACAAAGTAAGTGCGTTTAATACAAATCAGTATTTGAAGATCCCTAAATTTTACGGGCACAAAAACTGTTTGTTAAGTGCTTAATTCTATCATAATAGCGACTGAATGCTTATTAATACCTTTGGGTAAATATATTTCATCTTAAACTATACCAACTGCAATTAAATATTCCTAATTCTTTTAGAGAAAAAAAAAGAAAGCAAATTTAATAAAGAAAAACATTGTATCCACTGCAATTTTACAAGCCTAATTATTTTGGACACAAAGAAATCTACAATGGTATCTACCATCTGCAACTGAAGATTCGTTTGAGTATTAAAGAAACGAGTGTTTAATAAAATCCCTCTATCACAACTGCAATTGAAGAGCTCTACTTGTTATGTTCACAAACTTTGTTTATTCAAAAATACTATCTCAACTGAAATTGATTATACCATAATACATTTCTGGAATATATTTTCTCTTTATTATATTGGGTACCACCACTGCAAATTGAAGATCCCTCATTCATTGTTGCAGAAAGTTTATTTAGTACAAAGCTTTAGCCCAAATACATTTTTAAAATCCCAATTTATTTAGGTAAAAATCAAATATGTTTAATATAAAGCTGTAGTTATTTTGGGGCGAAAAGGAAATTTATTTAATTATAGGTATATTTCAACTTCAAATAAACACGCGTAATTCTTTAGAGCACAAAAGTATACTTAATCCAAATCTCTATATCAACTGTAATTAAAAAACCCTGATCCTCTTCGGCACAATACACTGCGGTGTATGAAATGCAATTGTATCCTAAATCTTTTTCTGCAAAAAGAATGTGAATTTAATAAAAATTGTATCCCAACTGCAAATGAACATCGTTAATTCTTTCTGTAAAGGAATGTGTTTCTAAATATTGTGATATTTTTTTCTTTTTTCTCTTTTATTATTTCTTTTTCTTTCTTTTGTTCCTTTTGTGTTAAAACAAATATCAAAACGAACACTCTAGCGTCCTCTGTGCTACTCAACAATGTTGTAATTTTTGCTATTTCTTCTTGTGAATTTAAACTGTTACTGGTGATGAGTTTGTCGAAATTCTGAAGTTACAACGGAGATTTCTATAGGTGAGTTGCCATGACATATCTAAGAGTGATAACCTGCGTTAGTTAAAAAGAGACTTTGTATAAGCACGACTTAGAAAAGGGCTGTGAACGAAAAAGTTTTTTTTTACACTCTGGCTACAAATCTTTCTTGTACTCCGAGGGTAATAACAGCGAACACGACGTATAAAATAGTATATCGTAACTATTTTCTTTTCTGTGTGAACAGAAAAATTATTTCAACACACGTATCAGTACTAGGCAAAAATATCGTGATATGTAAGGAGACAACATGTTGACCAATTTTTCACCTGTGTGAACCTCTGTGTGTGGGGGGGGACTACAACGTCTCATTCCTGATGCATTGATTCAAGCTTAGCCTCGAATGGATTTATATTCAGGTCATTTTACCGGGGATGCATTGTCTTCCCGGTACTTTCTGTTTTGATGTTGTGTCTCATAAATATAGGTACTCCCTTTATCAGTCTTCTGTCAATGTTGATTAAACAGTTTTTAGTGCAATCACCGCAACATACGACGAAATGACCGTTCTTAGAAAAAACTCAGATAGACACACGAAAAGACAGTCCTTGGCCTTATCTTGAAACAACTCGGACAGATGCACAAAAAGACAGTCCTTGGCCTTATCTTGAAACAACTCAGACAGATGCACAAAAAGACCGTCCTTAGACTTATCTTGAAACAACTCGGACAGATGCACAAAAAGACCGTCCTTGACCTTATCTTGAAACAACTCGGACAGATGCACAAAAAGACAGTCCTTGGCCTTATCTTGAAACAACTCAGACAGATGCACAAAAATTGGAATCGATGAGATCTCGCCGACAATCTAATGTCCTTCTTGGATTTTCTCTTGAGTTGATTTTCTATAAATATTAACTATATAGCTGTCAACGCCTCATTAAAATACCTACCTCTCTATTGACAAATGCATTTCTGCGATATTTTGAATTAAAAGTAATATTTGTTTCAAATCACATTAAGTAAACATTAAATCAGCTAATATTCCTCAAATAAAGTTTCAAAAATGTATATTTTATTCTTGAAAGATTTTTAATAAAGAGGATTACATTGTGCTGACATATTGCTAAAATCGGCGATTTTTAGGTATTTAAAAAAAAAAGAACTCATTTCAATCAATTTAAATTCGTTTTGAAATACGTTAAATTATTTTGCTTATTGAAAGTATAAAATTTAATCAATTCGCTTGAAATTAAAACTAAAATAAAAATTTCCGGAAAGATTTTTCATTTTTTTAAATTCATTATAAACCTTAGGTATCACATTTCTTAGGAGATACCTAATTAATTGACATCAATATCTTTCTGACATTTTATTTGTCTTCAGCAATATGTCATCTTAATCTCAACTGAGATCCAGCAATGTCATTCGTTTTTGTTACTTTAGCTGATTTATTAATGCTAACTTCATACTTCCAAAATGTCTTCTGAATGCATAGCTTCATTTTCTGTCAGTTGACGTCAAACATTAGTTACTGATATTTTGCAATTTAATGACATTTTAATAAAAATCTTAGAAGTTTCAGCATTTGACAACTTCAAGTGCCTAAATATATAAAAGACTCAAATGATCATTCTTTATTCCATTCGTACTTCATTACTAACTAAGAAACATTAATACACATCATTATGTTCATTTTAAACTACGTTGTCGACGTTGTTATTGTTTTTCAACAATTTTACAAAGATTACTGCACATGAAATTTCAAATGAACTAAGAAAGAATATTTATTTTAAGATATAAGAAACCAAAATATTTATATATAATGTACGTACACTTTTTTCTTTCTTTTTTTGTTTCTTGATTTTTAAGCCGAATCGGAATTTTGTTTTTTTTAAAGATTTTTTCGATAGCCTCTCGCTTCACTTATGGCAAAATGATCATATTTAAAATTTAAAATATAAATTGTAGTATTTTAAATGGACCAACATTTATTGTAAAAAATAGAAGTCATGCCACGTTATCGGCATAAGTAATAAACTAGACATTTTACTTGTGACCATCTCCATGCTGTCAGGTTCTAGACATGAATAAACTAATATCGATATAAGAAATATACAAGAACAGACTGGTATCAATCAATAGGTAGGAATAGAAAAAAAACCATTGGGTGCAATTAAATATTTTATGGCATCAAAAAGGTAAGAAAATAATCAAGAATAAATGTAACGATCAAGAATCAGAAGTATTATTTAATTATTTTTAATTAATTTTTTTATACATAATATAAAAAATAAAATCCATTCTACTAAATTTCATAAAAGTCTATAGAAAAAAACATTTATAACCTACTGCGTATATATGGTAAAAAAAAAACTAGTAGATTTGGACCTGGTATCTATTTCAGTTTTTATGGATTGAGAGTAGAATGTGTTATAGTTGCTGTTGTAGCAAAATAATCAAGTTGAAGATCAGATATTGTTATTATTTAAACCATTATTTTTGGTAATACCAACATGTAACCAAGCGGATGGGAGAGGATTGAATAGAGCCGTGATTTGCACATGTGTTTATGTGTCCGCCATTGTTATAGACCTCTCCAGCCCAAACTCCCTGATCAATGGTCAATAACTCCGTGCGGTGATCTTCCTTAGTTGGCTCCGCCATAGCAAAATGCTACTACTGTTGAGCTTTATACTTGATTAAAGCTCTGTCTACCATGTTTAAATAAATGCTATTTTAGTTACGTTTAAAATAAAATGTATTGTTTGTAATTTGAAAAGGACAACAAAAAATTATCAACATTCACCTGTGAGCTTAAATCTTTGTGAAATTTATCAGTTTCTCGCACCACTGGTAATAAAAAGCAATAAACACACATACATACGCATACACAGACACACACACAGACACACACACACACATATATATATATATATATATATATATATTCTTCTATGTGCCGCGTCCCTTCAGGCCATAGGCGATCAAGTTTCTCTACAACTTTCTATTTCGTGGTAGTTTCCCCCTTTTGCTACCCCCTTCTCATTCTGCCACCTATTCTCACAAACAAAAATTCTATTGTCAGGTAAGTAGCTCGCTGCTTTCCTTTAACTCTCTTGCCCTCAATATGCCCCGTGATGTTTAAGTTTTCTTAGCACTCCTTCCTAATTATGTGTCCAGCTATGTTTTCCAGATTTTGATTATAAGTGTACAATTTTGAGTATAAGGCGCCATTTTCTTTAAGACTTCGTTGTTACTTCCTCGCTCCATCCATGGAATTTTCAGTATCCTTCTGTAGAACCACATTTCTATTGCCTCTAGCTTTTCCTCGTTGTCCAATATTCACTGCCAAATACGTGGGTATCACATAGCAAACCGGCATTCTTTTCTTTGTTTCTAACCAAGTTTTTCCGTTTCTTAGCACCTTTCTTAGCTTTTGGAATGTTTCTTTCGCTAGTCGGATCTCGGTGTCGCATTTTCCATCCGCAGTTAAAACGTTTAACAAATATTTGAACTTCTGCAACCTGCTTGATGTTTATTTCTCCGATTTGTAACTCACATCTTGAACTTTTTCTCTTGCTGATAACCATACTTGCTGTCTTCTTGCAGTTAATGGTTAGTCCTTTTTTTTCTCGCTTTCTTCTACCACCCTGTCTAGGAGATCCTGAAGTTTCCTTTCCGAGTCAACCATCAACATAATGTCATCTGCGCATTTTACATCTTTAAAATTACGCCTACCGATAATAAATCCTTAGGATAGAGTCGCGGTAGAAATTTAATAAATCTAGGAAGAAGAACAAAACCTAATCTAACGCCCCTTTCTATCTTTGTCTAGCTACATAATTTATTTTCTATCTGTATGCAGGTGGTTTTCTCCCAGTATCATTTCTAGATTATTCTAACATCTTTTCCGAATAGATGTACTTTTCAAAGAGATCCTTGTACCGTACTTTGACAGATGCATTTGCGTAAACTCTAAAACGTAAGTGCACTTCCTTCTGCATTGGTATTTCTCTCTTTGATATAATTCTAATCATGATATCGCATTTCTTGTTTCGGTTTCCTTGACAGACCCTTCTTTGGATTTTATCGAGAATCTTAAGATATATTGTAGGAGCACCAGGTCAGATATGGCAGGAATATTCAAAGCATGGACAAATGGAAGAGTTATAAAGATGCAAGATGGATTCTAGCGAGAAAAATTGTCTAGTCGGACACAGTGAGCCAACTTTCCTAGCAGTAGACCAAGCAAATGATTGAATCATTCCACAATATGTTAGAGAAAAATGTGGAGCAAAAAGGCGGAGGTTAATATTAGCCATGCTGATGGAAGGCAAAACAGAAAACAATCCATACCTTGCTCTATTTAACAACTGATTGGAGGTAATTTTCGAGAGCAGCTACCAGTTTTACTTACTATTAAGGCAGGAGTATATAGTTTTCTTCGTTATAAATACCTAGTTGGGAACTGATGACTTCGGGAAGGTCGTTGATGAATATAACAGTGTTGGTTCAAGGAGTACACACTCGTATTAATGTGAAATGATCTAGAAGCGTGGCCGTTCAACATGACATTTATTAAACGATTTCTTAAGAACAATTGGATTATGCCAAATATTCGTCCACCATATCTTGTGGGGAAGGCCAGAATGTCAAACCCTGTCACACACCTTCGAGATATCCGAGCCTCACCGTCCTTATCTTAAAACCTGATAGACAAATTCAGTAATAACCGTTAACTCATCGGCAGTAGACCAAAATAAATGAAAGCCTTATTGTTTTATCCGATAGAAGGCCGTGGAAAGTGTGATGCGTAATCAATTTGACGCAAAAGACTAAGGGTGATAATCAGAAAGGTCAGAAGGTTTACCAGAGTTCTTAAAAACAAGAACTATACACAAAGGAAACATATCGTTAATCATCAACTTGATCTGTTTCGACGTGTAGGCACTTTGCAAATCAGTAGGATTTCTCATTTTCAGAGTCTTTGTAAATAACTCTAATCAATCCTCTTCAAACCCGCCTGCCATTCTGAAAGTTTTTAAAGGGAATGGTATCATTTTATTGACCGTTCTTTTAATGTCGTTAATTTTTCAAATTTTAAATTTGATAACATTTTAATATATTCTTAAAGCTAGCTGTATATGGAAATGTAAACTATGGATGTGTTTGTAATTATTTTGATATTGTTAATATTGGATATATTGTTTTCAATAGAAGATGTCAAGGCGTGGGTAGGTCATATTATATGACTATTTTATCTAGTTTATTGTTATTGTTGTTACATACATGACCATAAAAAATGATAAAAATTAAAAGAAAACAGTTTCAATTCAAGGCCTTGAAATATTTAAAATAAATAAATTAATTCGTAAATAAAAAAAATAAAAGAATAATTACATTGAATAAATAAAAATTCAACAATATTTACTCATTTTCGTTTATTACACCACTTAGCATCCTCCATACACAGCTAACTTTAAGAGTGTTCCCAAATTTAAAATTCGGAAACTTAACGTTACTTTTCCTCCTCTTTACTCTGTATATGGTCATAAAGAAATGAGAAATGCAGATGATATAAACTGTCAGACAACGAAAGGAGGAAGCATTTAGTTTTGAACGTAGCTGAAATACTAGTTCTGTTTAGAAACGTGAAGGATGAGAGGAAATAAAAAGACAGAATTGTGGACAAATGTTAAGAAAATAGGTAATTTATTAGGACATTCTAAGGATATCATTAGACATAAATAGTTGACAATCGCTAGTATAAATAATTTGAAGATGGTATAGAAGAGACAGTATTAGTAAAAAGCGTCGATTGAAATGTACAATGTGATAGTAAAACCAGTATTGATATACAATTGTGCTAGGTGGGGAACCAACAATAATAATACGCACTGAGCAACGACATTAAAAGAACTATTCAATCATCCATTATAAGAGTTTCGAAGACCTGCAGCAATTTTGTGCGTTAGCACAGGACAAAGAGGTTTAGAGAGGATTTATAAGAGTTGCTGAAGATGAAAAAGCACACTGATTTTTAGCCTGCCTTCAAGTTGAAATCATGATGATCATGATTTACTTCTGTGTATAAATACAATTTACAAAATAACATCTCTACATTTATCTTGATAAAGTTCTACGGGGGGAGACTTTTATTACAGAAAAAAAATGATTAGATAAAATATATGATTTTTATTACGAACCACCATATTTACAAACGGAAGTCATTTCGTCTAAAACAGTCAACACGAATTTGTGTCGTTATTCGTAGCCGTTTAATTTAATCATAATTAATTAAGTGTTGTTTTTCTTTGCAAGACGCAAATTTCGGCTCTTATTTTTGACGTGAAAGTTTTTAAAAAATCGTAAAAACTCATTTTAAAAATTTTTAATTAATATTTTTACACGACATAAGTGCTGCAACTAAGAAAAGATTACTGAATGAATAACCAAAACGGATATATGATATATTTATGAGGTGAGAGTGTTCAATATCGGAGAAAGTGCGTTTGTAAATATAGATATAAGAACCAACACTAAATGGTGACTGCAAGTTTAACGGCTGAAGAGATTTTCAAACCAAGTGTCTCTACTCTTTTGTGTGTTCTATATGTGAGCCATTTGCTATAAAGTCGTTCTTGACAGTTCGTTTAGGGTTAAGGCTTAGGTTAATTATGCTCATGACCTTTACTTTGCTTATTTTGTTTATTTATTATTTTAAATTTGTTTATAAATTTTATTTATTTGTATTGCACATTTTTCTTTAGTCTTAAATTTTGGTGTTTGAAGTAAGGTTTGAGATTCAGGTTATGGAATTTTATTTGATCTTTATTTATATATGTTGTATTGGTAGCGTAGTAGGAATTTCTTTTTGTGTCTACATATTGAAATGAGTTTTGATTTTTTTGTTTAGGAGTTTATCTTGTTCTGGAAAAATGGTTATTTTTATTTTCTCTTTTAGGTAAAGGTTACATTGCTTTGAGATCAGGATCTATTTTTCTTATTTTCCGTGTTTTTTTTTTGTTTTTTTTGGAGGTGGGAGGAGTGTTCTTTTTTGTTTTTTTTGGTTTTTTTTGTGTGAATTGGTTGAGTTTCCCTATATATTTACATAGTCGTGCTGTTTACATATTTTGTTGTTAAAAGATGGTTTATGTAAATAGTTTCTGTTTTGAGGGCCTTCTGTTATTTCTATATACGTTTATCTGTTTCTTTCGTACACTACATTACATTAGTTCGTAGGTAGTATATTACATTAGTTTGTTACTCTTTAGTAGGTACTCATACATTGTTTTGCATTGAGAGGTGGGGGTTGTGGTGGTTTGCGTTGTACTAGTAACTTTTCTGGGGTTTTTTTTTTGTTGTTTGTTTTTTTTTTTGTAGTTTTTCAGGGCAACTATAAATAAGCTTTAATCTATTAGACTTAGCTATACCTGCAACGAAAACATGCTACAATTATTAAATAGATATGCGATGGTAATCTTTGACGTAGCAACTATGAACGGTGTTCGTTGAGATTTGGCAACACGACTCTTAGAGTGTTCCCCACTTGCCAGCTATGGGAAACTTCTAAATACTGTTGTTAACTAGGACAAGGAATTACTTGTTAATTTTAAGGCCATCAAAACGAAACTGCTCTATTTTAATCATCTGAGAGAACCCCTTTTGCCTTCCATCAGCGTGACTGATGTTAACCTCTAGAAGAGTGGCTCATTGGGCTTTCTCAGACTAATATTTTCCGTTGATATGAAGTGGAAGGATTATATTGAATCAAGTGGTAGGTCTGTTGCTAGGGAAAGTTGGTTCACTGTCGTAGTAGACAATTTTTCTCGCCAGAATTTCTTTTACATATTTATAAATCTGCCATTCGTCCTTACTTTATATATTGTTGCAACATCTGGTCTGGTGTTTCTGCTATATATTTAGAGATTCTTGATAAAACCCAAAGCAGAATCTGCAATGCTATTGATCCTGAGCTGGCATCTCAGCTCCAGTCACTTTCCCAACGCCTTAACGTAGTTTCCCTGTGTCTTTTTTGTAAATACTTTCATGCTAACTGTCCTGATGAATTTTCCTCTATGATATCTAGACTTTATGAATTTAAGCGCAGTACTAGATTGGCGGAAAGGTCTCATCATTTTACACTTGAAATGGTTAGATGTAGCCGTAATATGCTAATAGTTTCTTCTATCGCACTTCTCGCTTGTGGGGCTCTCTTCCAGCTTCTTGCGGCCCAGTCAACTTTGATTTTCAAAATTTTAAATGCAATGTCAATCGTTACTTTCTGTCTCTTTAATTTCTGTTCTTTTATTGTTCTCTTTTGGTAATAGTGTTTTTTCTCATATTCTCTAACACTCAGAAACCATTTTCGCCTTAGTAGTTTTATTGCCTTGCTTGGCGTGAATGATTTAAAAAATCTTTCTAGACAAGAAACAATGACAGAACTAAACCTTTCCCTCATGGCTTAGGAACTCTAAAGAGAGTCTATAGCTTTCGAAAGGCCAGTTCCAAATGTTATACACTCTTTGAAATCTCGTAGGCACTTAAATTTCCAAGTGTAACAAAGTGTTCGTGCAGATATGAAAAATTAAAAACCGTGATAAAGTAGTTGCCTTATATCGTAAAGGCATTGCGAGACTTGACAAATGATCACGCACCAAAATTTATAAGGGTGGCAGTGCATTATTGAATGCAATATGTAATTCAGACTTCATAATTGGATTTGGTTGTGAAGCAAATAGTACTATCAATCTACAAACAGCCTCAGCTCTCCAAGGAAATATTGTAAATATTATAATAGCTATGTAAAAAGCACCAACAAAAGATTAACGGCAGAAATGAAAACGTTGAAAGCGTTTAGAAGTGCATTGAGGATGTAAGTGAAACTATCCAAGAAATCCCACACTTCCCATTGAAGGAATCAAGTGTTCCACAGAGAAGTGGTCTCGTCGATTATAAGCACCGGCTGGCGAATCAGTAACACAAACGCCACTAGATTAAACTGCAAAAGACTACCATCGCGTATGTACTTTTTATTTCTGTTTAGATAAATTTATTGTAGAAATGTAATGGTAATGAGCAAGACATACTTTGCCGATTCGGCAAGATGTGTCGGATAAGCATAATCAATTAGGAAGTTGATCTAAGTCTTTAAAAGTTAAGTCACTCGATATAAAGATGGTTATTGTTGCTCATACGCATCTAACAGTTTCGCATTCAACTCTGGTGTTATTGAAATAGTTTACAAAAATTGTCTCCGTAGCACACTGCCAGTTTTCAACAAAATCGCTGGCATATTCCATTCTTCCTCCATGTTCTGCAGGGCGCTCCTTCAGCGGCTTCAGCTGAATGAAGATATATTGATATTATGATAATATCTGTTGGAAAATATTGACCAAATAATTGACATATTTACTGTATGTTACATGATTTGTGTTGTATATAATTAATACAAAGAAGTTTTAGAAACTGGCACATGGAGAATGTTTTGACGGTACAGCAAATGTGTTCTGAGCGATCGACATATTTTTCGCTGAACAGGAAACAATATAGTAATAACAAGGATATGCGAATGAAAAAATGTAACATATAAAACTTTTTTCCTCTTTATTCTTTTATTATTATTATTATTATTATTATTATTATTATTATTATTCGTTCAATCATCACTGATGGAAGATGATAACCAACGAAATCAAATTTTTATCAAGAATCCCATTTTCATATTTAACAATTAAATATATACGTTGTTATGGCCAATGTCTTTCAAAATTTAAAAATTATTTTTCAAATAATAATGATCCACTAATTTTTATGGTTTTTAAAATAATTTTGGATTAGTACGAAATTCCGTAAAAACAAAAACAATTGCAGAACGTCCCAAAAGCAATCCTGCCTATATTATAGCATTATCACTACATCCTCTGTGGTTCGAACTGGTGTTTGTCGAACTACAGTCGTCGATTCGCAGTAGGTCGCTTCTGCGGTCTTCAGACCAATACCCCAAAGTCGCATCATTTTGATTTCTCACTGAAAATCAAAAGCCATCATCTTTCATCAGGCGAAAGTCCGTCTTTTTAATAATAAATGATATAAGGCGTGCGGTCTGTATTGGCCAAATTTTATTGTGTTCAACAGGTAAATGTGGTTGACCACACGTCAGTAACGGAGAGGGCACGATGAGTGAGATTGCGTCTATACTCAAGCTAATTTTTTAGGCCATCTGCTCGCTTACCAAGGCAAAAACCTCACTAAAAATTCTTAAGCGAGGAATTTCTTTTTTTTACCAGGAAATCTTAACTTCTTACTCGTTGTTGATTATTCAATTAACGCACCAATGAAAAGACCTCGCCACAGCGTGCTTTTTATCCATTTTTCTTACGACACTTGTGGTAGTCAACTGACCCTGTCAAATATATCGTATTTCAGAAATACAATATATTTCCAGCAACCTGTGTGTCTGTTTATTAGTTAAGCGATGTTTTTTCTTCTTATCGTTAAGTTTAAATTGCTCGACTTTATTCTACATCCGCAATGTTACAATAATCTAAATATGATTTATATTTGTGTTAATTCTAATTGCAAACAATGTAATCAATCAGAAAGGTCCATGAATTTAAAATTTCACTTGTAAATATAATTCTCACAACTATCATTTCAGATTCTTTTCGATTAAAACTTTCCATTTCAAATAAAGGAAAGCGTCTGACAAAATTATTCTTCTTGGCATATCAAATAAGAATAGAATTTTCTCCTCAACAGTTCACACAATTAACTTGAGTATTATTCGTAGAATATTTTTCTGCAGAAATGTCTACGTGTATTATGTAGATGTGATTATTGGCAAACAGATACTAAAAAGAAAAATGAAACAGTTAAAGTGTATTTTCATGACAATCAGTGGACTGTAGATGACAATAATGAGATAATAAATAAACTGGTTTAATAATATTCATATAATATATTCATATTGTAAACATCACCTCATAAAAAGTTCACTACGTTAATTTAAATGTGTATGTATTAAGCATATAGCCTCTAAGCATTTCATCGTTGTGCTGTCATATCTTGTATGCAACACACATATACCGTGTTACATTGTTCATGGCTTAAATTTCAAATCCTAAAGAAGTCACCTTTTATTGAAATTTCTTACTGCAAAAGAAGATAATATGCGATGTTTATTTTAATTTAATCTAATTATCTGAGAGAACAAATCCACATAAACACATTCTTGATTTGTATAAATTATTAGTGGATTATAAATTAATATTTAAATCAATATATATTGCTAGTGATATAAAGAGTATCTTTAATAACAAATTAAAATATGTCGACTATAAAATACTTGATTACATTTCATAAGTGATTCATCTGTTATTTACAAAGCGTGGCTTAGTTTTAGAACAAAGTATGACCCACCCAATGAGGATTGATCTTATTACTTTTTAATGATCTATAAATCCAGCATGCTGACCTTTACACCCAATGAGGCGCCCACAAGGATATTCAGTTATATGTTAAACATTTAAATTTAAAAGCATTACATTTTTGTAAAGATAATTTCATCTTTCTTAACTTCCATGGATGCTTATATATAACTGGTGTCGGGTCACATTCCTTCTTTTCCTATTTTCTCTCGTGAAAAACTTTATGACTGGCAACAGAACAAAGTGCCAAAACAAGCCATGTTCTGTGCAGCTTTCAAAATGCTTTACTTTATGAGTCTCTCACATTCATAAAAGAGACGAACATATATATTCATTTTAATCGTGTAACAGTTCACCCCATCTCAAGGTTGAACTCCCACAGGTGTTTGTATCAATTTTATTCTCTTTTTCTCTCTTGGATTTCATTTATAATAGTTTATTCCTCAAATCAGATGATCACGTCAACAGACAAATCACAGAAGAAAAAGAATCAATACGGATTTTGGTTAGTTTCGTCAACTAACTTAGAATAAGACATTATAACATCTTTTTGAGGAAATTCTCTTGCATTTTTTATATCACTTTAAAAGGTGTCGACATAGGCGTTACCTTTAATCGAACAATAACGAGCAATGTTACTTTTTCTAGAATACACACCTATGATTCCGACTTCGCAATATTTAACATGCATCCATAAACTAGATAAAACGAAGACTTTTTCCAGAAAATATAAGATTTTCAACAAATTTTAGCAATTTTTTCCAACTTCCAACATGACACATTCCCTTGTTAAATGCTATACTTAGTTCTCACCCCCGCAATTCCCCATCTTTCTAAGTCCCCACTTTAGTTTCGGAACTGGAACTTAATTCTCGGAGAACAACTCTTATTGTTCAACAGTTTTTTTGTTTTGTTTTTGATTTTCTTCTAGTGACATGTTTATCGTGTCAACTTTCTGCATCGATCGACCTGAATAGACAATATTGTACAAATCTCCTTATGAAATAATCACCTGATTACATTTATTCAGGCCTCTGTTTCTTTGTTTTAATTTTGATATTTCTTTGCACCCGGTTTAAATCGGTCAGTGTTTATTTTTAGTTATAAGAGTATATTCGAATAAAGTATACCAAAGTTCCCACCTTTCGAATTAATGTTGGAGCGACAGAGAGGAGAGAGGAAACGACAATCCTATCTGAACTTCGCATCATAATGATGTGAAGTCCGACACAAACAAGATGATGACTCGTCCGTGTCTTATGACAGCTGACGAAGGAAAAAGATTTTTCCTTTTCACCGAGGAAAAGTTGGTGCTATGGACAAATAATTCATATCAGAACACTGTGTTTATGCCTATGTCAATATTCGTAATTGTTTCTAAATAATTCTACTGCATTTTCCATAACGTTTCAACTAAGATAAATTTCTTAAAACGTATAAATACTTATTTTTCTAACATTTCTAGAACTGGTGGAGCAACTTCTGTGTGAAAAACAAAAGCTTTCTACTCATAATGAATAATACGTAATTAATTTTTTGCTAATGAAAAAGGGGAGAAAACACTTAAATTAGAAAAAAATACTCAAAGGAATTGAACTCGTCATATTTATATATGAGTGTATTCATTATTTACATTATTCGAACTATTGTCCTCATCTTTGTTGCCATATTTATCACAACGTTTCGACCGTTGTACGCTCCGGCCTTCGTCAGGTGGTTGGAATGTCGAACTGAACCCTTTATTTCACTCGCTGGGGTAGACTGTTCTAGTTTCTAATGGATGTCAGTTATCAGTTATCTTCTGTTCTCCAAGTTCTCCACTACCTTAACCAGGTATTGAACTCATAACTCTTTAGATTCTATCACTGGATCTAACCAACGCCATGTGTCCTGTCCATGTGGTTAAGGCAGTGGAGAACTTGGAGAGGTGAATTAATAGGAGATAATTGATAACTGACATCCATTAGACATGGCACGTGGCTCGACATTCCAGCCACCTGAAGAAAGCCGGAGCGTACAACGGCCGAAACGTTGTGATAAATATGGCAACAAAGATGAGGATGATAGTCCGAATAATGTAAATAGTGTACATAATAACTCATCTCAGAAATATAGACAGAGTGTATTCATATCTGCGTTAAAGATAAATGCAAAAGATGTACAGTTGCTATGATGACTTTGCTTTCTTGTCAAATGATTTTAATATTTGATTCACTAAAATATTTATATATATCATCTTCCTTTAAAATTGAACTTTTTGCAATTAAATATTGATTCTATTCATGATATGTCAATATTCTAAAATATTAAAATACGATACTTTCACAACAAATCTTCAGCTTCTTCAATTTAAAAAATATTTTAAATCTTTAGAAATGTTCAACCTCGAAGTATACTTACTCTGTCTACTAAAACTATTGGTATTACTTAAGACTTGTAGCGATGTAATAGTATTTATTAGATTAATCGTAATAATTGAAATAAAATACCACAAATAGTGAACATTTCAAATTACATAAATTTATTTTTTTGAAAAATAAAAACAATGCTCTTGTGTAAGGAAAGCAATTATTACACAGCCTTCTGAAATAGTCTTTGAGTAAATATTTTTGTCTCCAAGTTATTTCAGAGTTAATCGCTTATAACAAACGTTCTCAGAAATTGTTTCTCTGACAAATAAAATCCGAAAGTACTTTTAAAATTAAAAAAATAAACATTAAAACAAGAAAGAAATCGTACGAACAGAAGTTAAATCTAAATATGGATCATTAAATATATTTTGCACGATATATTTGACCATAGGTGGTTTACTCAATTTCGATTGAAATAAACTGAATGTTACTCTTTTTGTTCAATTTGTTCCTTTCTTCTGCTTTCAGCCTTCATTGTTCTTTGGCTCTTACCCAACAGGCTTTAACTATGAACACTGATTGAATTAGGTATATTAGGTTTTAAATAAAAGATGAGATCGCAAAATAACACAGGATATAAATATAAACCAGTACAACTGGTTGACATAAAACAATTTGGCGCTTTTTCAATGCATATATTCATATTGCAAATAATTTAGAATCCAAAATGATCACATAAAATGCTAATCAAAGAACAGCTTTTTTTCTTTTCAGTGAATACGTGAAGGATGAGATTAAAATAGCTCCTGGTGTCATGAATTATTGGTAACGTAGGTGAATTGTAAATCTCAATTCTTTATAACCTAAAAGGATTAGCGATAATGTTTTTAATACAAAAGTTTAGTCGAAGAAAATGATTGAAAAAAACGTTTTTTAGAAAATTAGACTACATATTTTCAGGAGTAGATTAAACAAACCTATCTCCCCTTTTAAACTATATTAAAAATAGCTTTAAACTTACATTAATGAGTATAAATTATGGAATCATGTGAAAATATCTTTCTTTGTCATTATAAGAAAATTTAAATTAAAATTCGTATGTGTGTATAAATATAAATTCTCGACAACGAATTGTATTTAAAACCAAGACAGTAAATAAGTTTTCAAAATATGGCAAAAACCAAAAAATACTTTTTGCCAGAGTGTCTAAAAAATTAAGTTTTTTTTGGGTTTTTTTCTCTGAACAGTTCAGCTGGATTTCTGTCTATACAGCTTGTTGATAGAGTTGTCATAGAAAACATTTTCCAATTGACGTGCAAACCAGACACACACCACCGGTTGAAACGCCCGAACAAGTCTGTGTAAAGAAAATCACGATATAAAATCGGAAAATGAAATATTCTGAAGATACTTTATCAAGGTTCTATGCTGATAAAAAAAAAATAGGCTTAGAAATCATCGCATAATCAATTTTGCCCTTAGCTTACTTCTTGTCGGACTCGTTGGCCATCATTTACCATCTTCTCGTTTTAGGTTAATATTTCTAATCACAGTTTTCATTTAATTATGAAAAGACCTTGTAAGATGCTTGGCCAGACTTTATTTATTATTATTATTTTATATTTATTATCAGACTTTATTTATTTCTTTTTATGCAATAAAACCTTCATTTACTTGATGTTATAATTTTGTGATATTTTTATTTTATCAGCTGCACACACGAAAAAACAAAACCTCATGTAAATATGCAGTCATATTTTAATTATTTTTCGCATATTTATCCTTAGTTGTTAAAGCCAATCCGAAATATAGGATTTTAGTAAGAAATTCGCAGTAATATATACATTTAACAAATTTATTAGTGCATTTTACCGAGCAATAATCTCCCCTAGCAGTAAAAAGTATGTTAGATTGTATGGTATAAAACGATAACTGCATAAATATTTTCAGGTTTTTAAACGAATGTTTGTAAGGTACTAAAAGGAAACTGTATGTCGTATCTAGTTTGAGAATATAAAAAATTAAGTACATTTTGTGAATTCAAATATAACGCAACATCAAGAACCATTAAGTTAGCTGCTAGCAGAAATGCCCTTTCAGATGTTTTCTAAATTATATTTTCCAAAATATTTTGATGGATAATTCTGCGGATAATCCATTATGTCGGTTGCATGGGCGTTAATAAGGACATTACAAATAATGACGCCAATATAATGATTACTAGCTGCTTATTTATTGCTATTAACTACTAATAGGCAAATAACTTTATTTTCTCAAGTATATCTTTGAAGCTATTAAGGTGGAATCTATTTTGGTCGCAAAGAAGCTATTCACAGAAATAGGCGTCTTTATCTTTCTTTCTAATCGAATTGATTTTCTTGTTACATTTCAGCATTTTATAAACATATGAGATGTTCCTGAAAGATTCATCAGTAAAATTGGTAGACTATATTTAAAATATCCATTTTGAAGCATAAAATATTTTCTTGGTTTGGTTATTAGGCAAAATTTAATAGCTAAAATAAACTGATCTTGAAAAACAAAGAGTTTTAAATTTGAATAAATCCTAATCATCCCACGTAAAGTCTTAAAATCGGTACTTTAGTGTCTTCAAGTAAGACAATGTTTCATGAGATCAATGCATTTTTATCATATGCTTCTTTTGGTGGACGTAAAATAATGTTACGTCCAACCACCAAATTAAAAATTACACACGAAAGTGGGAGTCATACAGCCCCACCCAACGCCAAATATTTCCATGAAGTTTTCTAATGAAATAACCAATTCAGTATACAATTCATTCATTAAGGAATAAGGAATGAAAATTTCCTTTGAATCGGATAAACCCCAGATTTTTTATGTGAATATTTTAAGATAGGGTGTAGCATCCATTTTGGTAGCATCCATTTTGGTAGCATCTACTTATTACTATTCAATTCATCTTTTGTTTTTTTTAAATATTTCCTAATAATCTCAGATCATTACAATTTTCTGCATGGAAAACTATCAAAATACTTCCCGATTCTAAAACACAAACCCTGGCATATTTCAATTGAGCAAATCCACCAACAAAAGTGTTTCTCGAAAACTTGAATAATACTGGATTTAACTGCAGTGTCTTTTTTTTATCTGACAAATTAACAAAAAGAATATTACTTGAATACGATTGAAAATTAGACTGTAATTTCCCTCAAGTCAACCGTTGTATATCAATGAATAGAGGATTAATTTAAAAGTTAATAATTTCTGATGAAATACTTTCATTATCTGTAAATCAAAAGCGCATACTGAGTGTTCACTCTTGGCGTTTGTAAAATGTTCCTTTAGTACTTTGCAAAAATATGCACAAGAAATAAATGCAATAAAGGCTATTAAAGAAAATCGTATGGGTTAAAACTAAATAAGAGGCACCAAAATTTTTTAAAAAATGATGTCTTGGAAGATTTTATGAATAGCCTAAGAGAATAAATATTACTTACTCGCTACATTTATTGATTTTAAGTAAACAAAAACCCGACAGAAAAATGTCTGTCCATAAATGACTCAAAAATAATTCCAAAATAGTCAGTTAATATCTTTTGCTTATTTCATTTCGATTACATGTTAATTTCTATGTTCAGAATATTTCGAAAAAAAGAAATAAATACTAGTACCATTTAATACAAACACTAAAAATGTTCAGAATCACACAAAATTTACAGAACTTCTAAAGGAAAATTATTATATTATCCTTCAGAAATGTTGAATTTACTAAATTGATCAGTTAAAAATAGTCTGTGAATAGCAATAATTTCTAGCTATGTTACTTACGTGAAGTATCAGTATTTTCTGTTTCGTTGGGAGCTTAAAACTATTCAAAGTAAGTTCCAAAAACAGAGCAGACAGCAAACAAGCTAGCATTTTCATAAGTGTGCGCCACAAAATTATCAATGTTTTCACTCCAAATACAGCGGCTAGCTGACATCAGCGATTGACAGATATTCTGGCCTATGAGAATGTACACAACAAATTTGTAACGCTTCCAATTGAAAAGCTTCAATTTCTCTTTTATATCATTAGCCAGTTCAATGGAGAGTCGAGGAGCTGTGACAGGGTCGTATACAGTATTCGCAAGCGCTTCTGACAGTGTAGTAACAATCAAATGTTTGACTCTATGACAGACGAACCGCTGCGAATCCAAAGGTTCAAGTTGATATGTGTTTTCATAACGTAATGGTGCTGTCAGTTTAATTTCTGCTAAGGCTGAATTGGCGGCTTTCTTCTTTCGGGTTAATAACCGGACAACAGGTCGGGTATGAAGGCGTTTCAACAGAAAAATGTCCGACATAATTTTGTTCAATAAATTTCTTTCTGATCTTTTTTATTATTATTATTATTATTATTATTGGTTGTTTCTCTATTATGTTGATTAACAGTGGGACTCTCTTTTGTGATCTTTACTCGCTTTTCTTTCTTTCTTTTTTCTTTAGAATTTTAATTTGATTTTTTCTTTTTGAAAAGCGAGATTAATCATAATTTTCATTGTTTTTCTTCCAGGCAAACTTGATGCAAAAAGAAAATATATGAGATTAAACAGGATTTCCCATTAATCGACTTAAAGATGTAGAGAATTCTTTCAATCAAGCTATTTGGACTCTAATGCCTCTTCTTTTTTTTTCTTTTTTTTTTTTTTTAGTTAGGAAAATATACAAAGTTTGTGAACTGCAATACTTATGCAAAACTAATACCAGAACAATTTATTTGTAAAGAAATGAATTAATGCATTTAGCTGAAAATATTTATAGTGGTTTTTGAGGAAGTTTGAAATTTTTAAAATAATTATCCAGCTGCTGTGTTTTGTTCACGTCATTATTATTGAAAACATTTTGTATGTATATTAAGGTTTCTAAGAAGAAAAGATGGCATTTACTTTAGCCTTTCCTTTCTGTTTTTCATTCGTTGTCTGCTGTTTTTCTTGTGAGATTTCCTTCGTTAAGCATTTTGAATTTGTTAGGTTAGCAACTAAATAGGCAGTCACCGTGAATATACCCTAAATGGTCAAAACTGTTTACAAGGAAATTCTTCATGCTTCTATAAAACTTTATTGATTGGTACAATATAATTTCCTTCAAAGACCTTTTCACTTTCGCATTTGAAAAGTGTAATTTGGCAGTTTGACTTGAAAATCTCGGCACGCAGATGATAAAAAAGATTCCGGATTTAGTTTAAAGTGTTTCATGTGTCTGAACATTTAAAAGAAGGCTCCGAATATGATTTTTGGGTTTCCGTTAAGTGTTCACAGTCTGTGGAGACCCACTATGTTTGTGGTTGAGATCACCATAGCCGTTAGAGAAGTTAGATTGATTATTAAAATTATTTTATAAAATAATAAAATCATGAGAAATCGTAAAAACGAAATATAAAGAATAAGGAGGAACTAAAGAAAAACCTACGATGTTGGTGTGTAAGAAATGTACGGCTTTTTTGGCAGTTCTTAACGTCTCCGTAAATGTCCACAATTTTTTTAAGCGCCCAGTTCATAACACGTTTGATAGCATCTGTAACTTTTTTCTTCTCTTGCTCACTGTGATGTATTATAATTTTACTACTGTTAATACTGCTACTACTGCTGCAATTATAATGATTGATATCTTCTCAATTCTTAATGATACTGCTGCTGGTAGAGTTGCAGGAAGTCTATAAATAGACGACCTCCATACATTTCTTTGTTTATACCTTCCAAACACCCGCATTATAATTGTGATCTATTAATGATCAAGGTGTGTTGTTCGTACATGAAACTCTCTTTTCAAACCTTACAAAAGAGATGCATTCATGTGATTGTGTGTGCGCACGTGAGAGTGAGAGAGAGAGATGGAGGAGTCAATGTTTTTGTATCCCGTTACTTTCGTTTTCAAGTAATTAATACATTATGATAAATTGCATTTATATCACAACTTGTCTGCGTCTTCTGTGAGCATGATTTACTGTGGAAGTATACATCGGCGAATGTGTTTATACTTGAATGTATAATCTTGTATTTGAGTGCATTGCTGAACTGTGTATATATATATAATGACATTTGTTTCTATACATTCATCTTGGTTCAATTACTTCTGTGTACAAGCGTACAAGACACATATACACTATATATATATATATATATATATAGAGAGAGAGAGAGAGAGGGTTGCAGTTATGTGGTGCCAGAACAAAGGGTAGGAAGAAAACGATGACTATTTTTAATAATAGACAGACTTCGGTTTCTTTGTTAATGTTGAGCAATCGTCGATGTCTTCGCTGATATCTGATATAATCTGTCTTCGGAACTTCATTCTACCAACAAGCGGGCACATGTTACTCATAGTCCGGTTTAACTTCTCTATCTCGTGTAGATTCATGTCATGTCGGCTGTGCATAGTCTTCTCATCAAGAATACTGCAATTACGAGTTTCAATTTGATCCCTGGTGCGATGGATTAAACGTTCATTCATATAGAGCAAATCTTTGTCAAATTCTGTCTTATAATATTGGCAACTGGCTTTTCCTTTATTTGCTGGAAGAGGTGTTTGGATTCTGTGCTATTACCTATCACAATGATACATTTGCCAGGCATAGAAATTAACATCTTGAAATACAAGCGTCCTCTCTCTCTCTCTCTCTCTCTATATATATATATATATATATATATATATATATATATATATATATATATATATATATATAAAAAGAGTGTATGAATAAAAACAAAAGGAGAACGAAACATGTCCGCAAAGATAAGTTTTCCTTTTTCTTTAAATATTGTCTTTTACAGATATATATTTAGTTATATCTGAATCTTTACATATTACAAACACACACACACACACACGCACATATATATATATATATATATAGAGAGAGAGAGAGAGAGAGAGAGAGAAAGAAAGAGAGAGAGCTAGAAAAAAAGAGAGATTATAAGTTAGCTATGATGTCCCCAATGACCTTCCAATATGTTACGGTGTAGGGAAAGTAAAATTTACGCTACGTTTATCTTTCTACTTTCACACACACACACACACACACACACACACACACACACACACACACACACACACGCACACACACACACACACACACACACACACACACACACACACACACACACACACACACACACACACACACACACACACACACACACACACACACATACACACACACACACACACACACACACACATATATATATATTATTACGGACCGCCATCTTTTACTGTTATGGTAGTAGTGGGAGACAAACTAGCATACAATATATAATCACAAATTCTTTTCCCAGTGGTCCTTTCCTGATTGATCAAACATGGCCGAGCTAAATGGAATCAATCAACGAATAAACACAGTAGGTGATAAACACAGAGAAGGAAAAAGACATAGGAATAACAAATAACAATTTTATTATTAAAATATACAAATGGGGAGTAAATATGTTGAGTATATTAAAAGATGAAAAGATGGTCAAAACAAAACAATGAGACAAAAATAAATATTACGGGACAAAACAATAGGGAGACTTATCTTTTCGGAAAGATAAATATTATATTGACAAACGACCTGGTGTCAAACTTGCCTGAAATTAAAAATGACAAAATGGCAAAATGAGCAAAGGTAGAACAGACAATAGAAACAAAGGACTTATCTATTATTTGAAAAAGTCATTCTTTTTCTTTTTCTCTTCCTTTTCTTCTAGTGTCTCTTATATGTTTCTCTTTTACATTTCTTTTTATCTTTTCTCTTTGATGGATAGAAAGTTTATCTGTGAAATGGATTTCGTTTTGGTTTCCTTTATTTTTATTTTTCGTCTTGTCCAGGGGTTGAGTGAAGAATAAGCTGAATCTTTCTTTTCCTAGGCTCTCAGGATAATGTATCTTTCTTTGTTTCGTTGTATCTGCTTCTTTTAGCACGCCGGAGTTTATTTGAATCAACACTTTACTGAGTCTTTTCAGCTCAGAAACCTTAATAGAGTTCTCTCAATTCCGCACATCCAAATTTATAGCAGATCATAGCAAGTTTAGCTGGAAGTCCATTCTGTTTGAATTCTAACTTGGTGGCGGTTTTTATCTTCGCGCCTCGATTTTGGCACGTGACCCATGGATTCCAAATATGGATTTTTACATGTGTGGGTGAAATGAGGTCACTGACCCTTTTCCTTTCTCTGTCGTATGTCAGAGAGTTCAAGGTTGCTTTAATGCCTGGATAGTATCCGGTCAAATCATCACGCTATCACGTGACCAAGAAGAAAGTGTACTTTTCAAAGAATACATAATCTTTGCTCGGATGGATTCAAGTTTGATCAAGAACCGTTAATTGTCAAATTCACTTTATTTCTTTTTCATTTTCACACTTTCTGAAAGTACTGACTCCTCATTCAAAGTACTTCTAAAATATAAACTTTAGTGTTGATTTTAGAATAAAATTAGATGATGGTTCGTAACAATGTATAGGGAACTATCTTTTCAGATTTCTAAATAAATGTGATATTCTCCATACTCCTCCTCCTTCTCCTCTTTACGGGCGACATGTGGTCATCAAGGCGCTGATGAATTAAAAGAGGGAAATGCTCACCTTTTTTTTATTCACTGGACGTAATCTACTTTGGACTAATTTCTTCTTTTTGGGTTGTTTTTTCACTATGTTTCGTTCGGGTACGTACCGCTTTTCCTCGGATATCCTTGTGGAATAATATCTAATCTTATTCTGGTGTGGCATGAGCATCCCCAATCATACACATCATGTCCAGTTTTTGCATCTGTATGTTTCGGGATGTCTTCTCTCAACCCCACGCTGACATTGTAATTAATCCAAAGGGATATAGACAGTGAACTTGGGATTCTAAGGCTTTGGGCGATGGAAAAGCTTGCAAAGTTCAACAAGAGATTTTGAAGAGAAAACTTAAACTTTGCTGATGTAACTGAGTCTACTAAGTTGTGCTACTTGTTATATTTGAACATCTTAATAATGCAAATATGCAAGGGATAAATTAAAATCTATTAGCTTTTTGTAACAATTGAATGTTTCCAAAGACTGCTAATGCGTAATTCCGCTCAATTTTGATCGCCTTGAAAACCTAGGAAGATGGATTCAGAAGCATTTGCTAAATATACATGCTCCACTGGTTAATTGAGAAATCCATTTGTTCATGATCCATAAAAAAAGCAATTTAATTTTTCTTGAAAAAAAAATACTACTATCCATAACATCCATACGCTAAAGCACTTACAAATATCATTTGAGACGTGTTGGGTTCATATTGAGCAAAAATAGTATGAAGGTGCTTTCTGCGCGTCCGTCACTGTACAACTGTGATGTCATGCAAGGTCGACTGTGTATGCATGTACACCAGACTCGCTATGTTCACGGGTTTGGCCGTGATCGAATTCAACAAGGAATAACGGCAAATGCTTTTCAATACACTGATTAGGAAGTAGCGATCAATACTATTTCTCACTTAATCGGCAATGTCTTCCTCCTTCGGCTTCGAGAAAGTGAATTGCTAATTTATTAACTTCGGGCCACGGAGAGATGACCTTTACATTCACTGTCAGTGGTCTCGGCGACTGCTGACTCACTCAAGACTGGTTCGTCTCTCATCCTCTCTGACTTCCTGACCTACTACCGATCCCTCCCTCATTGACTGCTCTTAGCTGACTACTCCTTATATGGACACCGGCTGGGGTCCCACTACCCCTATCTGTCCACTTGTGTTCCGGAAAAGGACATCACTCATTCAGCTTCTGAGTTTTCAAAGTTTTTCAAAGGACTCTACTTTTATGATTATCTAAAATCACTAACAAAACAAAAAGTGTTTGCCAATTCAAAGACAGGCTGGAGAAAAGGTTCCCGAAAACTCTGGTCATTAAATTAACTTAAATGATGGACTAGAGACGAGATTCGTAAGAAACTCTTGTAATTAAATTAACTTAAAAGGAAAAGAATCTATCTATTTATCTCCAAAGGAGGTGTGAGAAATCTTATCACTACAATAGCTACATGGGCTAAAATACGGTAAAATTTATTTTGCAGTTCTCCTGTTTATGGAAATTAGGATTCTCAACATTTATTTGCATAAAAACTAAAGGTAAAAACTGCTAGCTGCTCAAGAAAAAAATGAGAATGGGTCTGTCAAGCATCTCTACAATACACAACCGATATGCAAATCTAGTCAACCATATGTATCCCATTATATGACTATCTAATGTGGTAATGCAATTTGCATATTGTTTTCAAAAGTGTTATATTGTTGAGGGAGAGGGGGAGAGTGAGATAGGAAATTATCACCATAACGCAACTTTACCTCCAACCAGGTTTTCTCCCAATAAAAGTCATGTAATTTATCGTATAATTTATACGGCCTGTCAGTTTAGCTGAAGTGCCCCTTCCTGTCTAACCCAATAAACTTGTCGCGGTAAATTTTGGCTTTTATTATCTTCTCATTTTCAGTTGATCTCCTTCACTCTTGGCTTTGCTCATTAGAAGCAGGAAGACATCGTCGTGATAGACGGTTAACTTAAGTTAGTAGCAGCCGGCAACGTGATGTCTCAAGTTCGTCCTCATGTAGTACTGGTAGGGTTCCAATATATGAAAGCTGTTATATAGGAATAAAGTGTCGCTGCTGACACTTAAGTTCGAACATAGATTGCCAGTGAGCAAACACTGGCGATCCTATTATTGAATTAAGTACACCACGTTACCATAGAGGAAACGCATATATAGGAAGTCGCGTAACGTCTAGATTGATCGCTATATTCTAATCTATCCGTTCACTCTTCTTGTCTATCCACGTGTTGATTAGTTTTCTAGGACTGCGTATTTTATTTTGGTCTAGATAAATTTTGCCGAACGAGGAGTTTTTGGATTATACGTTAAGTTTTTCGTTTTATATTTTCTGTTATTCTTAACCTTTTTGTATTTATTTTCAGTTTTGTCTTTCTTTGTGTATTTGTAAACTTTAATTTTTAGTGTATTTTCTTTTTGGGTTTTACCTGAATAGAATGTTAGTAAGAAGGGTCGATCTAGATTTACTAGATTGTCCCACTTTCCACCGTTTAGACTATTCGAATCATAGATTCGTCTGTGCCCGGGTGATGTTAGCTACTATGCCTAGAATGGCTGGACAATGGAAGTCCTTGATGAACAGGTGGGAGTTCCAGCAACAACTAATTAAGTTAGTGCAGCGGGAACTAGTGGGGGCGGTTATTGAGAATAAGTGATGGGACAGGCTTAAGGATGGGATTAGGTCCTTCACCACCGAATATAGCCAACGACTCGCTCTCGATAGGGCTAAAAAGGTGAAGGCTCTAGAGGATAGTCTATCCTGGTTGGGGGCGAGGGTTCCCTAGAGATAGTCGTAGCTAGACTGGCCCTGAAGCGTGAGGCTAGCAAGCGCTTTTAGGGTCAGGTAGTTAGACTTAGGATAAACAAGATGTCTAACGAGGCTGTGTACATGGGCGCAGAACTGCGCAAAAAGAGATCCGTCGAGGTTCCGATCGTTACATTCGCGAAGTCATTACCCCGGAGGAGCGTTCTCTGGGTTCGAACAAGGACATATGCGAGGTGTTTCGGCGGCATTTCGAGAGCCGTTTTTCCAAGGAGGCTGGATTCAGTGGTGATGAGTTTCATAGCTATTTGGCTGACTTTCCTCGGTTTTCGCCGACTGAAGCAGATAGCTGCGAGGGTGAGATCACATTAGATCAGTCCAAGGCATTTGACAGGGTAGACCATCAATACCTGGCTGCTGTCTTGCAGACCACCAGATTTGGACCTGACTTCTGCAAGTGGATCAGCCTCCAGTATCGCTCCCCCGGTGCTGTGCTACAGGTGAACGGAAGGCGGCCAAGTGCTTTTGCGCTGAACCGGCCAGTCCGACAGGGGTGTCCACTGTTACTTATGCTTTGACGTTGGAGCCCCTTCATCGCCGGCTGAGGGACAGGGCGTGCAGTTCGGACTTACGCGGAATCGCCGTTTTCTTTGGTAAAGTTCGAGCTAGGATTTCTGCGTACGCCGATGACTATCCATTTTCAGTCGTGTCGAGGCGACATTAAGGTAGTGCAGAAGGCCTTTGAACGGTGCGAGATGGTGACAGCGGCCAAAATTAACAGTAACTAGTCTTCCGGCTTGCGATTATGTGCCTGGAAGGGAGTCGCGCTGAACTGTGGGACCCGACCGCATTCTTGGAGTGTGGTTCGGGTCCGGTCTCCGGCTGAAGAACAATTGGTCAGAAGTAGAGGCAAAGGCCGGAGCGTCGAGCGTTCGTTGGACAACATTTTGTGGGGTGGTCGCAAACATTGGGTCTGCAAAGAAGCCTGTTACTAGCGTCTGTGTCAAGGGGTTGCCACACCTGGTGAGTCAGGTTGGCTTTCCTAAGCAGCTTTTTAACGGAGGACTCAATTTGGGCGCGGTGTGTTAGGGACGCCTTCCCTAGCCTTACCATCACTCCTCCCATTTATTGGGTGAAACGCCGTCGCGGTCGTTGGAGGTTGTCGAGTTTTCTCAGCGAATTTCGGTCAGTCTTGAAGGTGATTTCTCGGTCCAGTGATCTTTCTCGGCTTTGTAGACTATTGTTCATAAATTGGTGGAGGGTGTTTGCGAAGCATCCCCTGTGTGACCGGCTCGACTTGTCGGCATCAGAGTTGTGCTCTTTTTGGCCTTAGGCGCCAGCAGCGAATTATCTCAGCAAACCTGAGTTTTCACTTAGCTGGCGATTGATTCGGAACGTGCTACCTCTCAATGACGTAATATGCAGATGGGGCGAGGCAGATTTGCCAGATTGTCATCGGTGTGACCTTGGCTTAGAGGAAACGGTTTCGCATGCCTTCTACCATTGTCCTCGGGTGCGCCTTTTCTGGGATTATGTCGCCGAGTTGACGACTCGTATCGCTCCCGATCAACTCGTGTCCATCGATCTCGGGTACGCGTGTGACAATGTGTCGCTCCTGTTCTCCGGAGTAAAACGGATGGTATTTTTTTTTTTTGCTTTGCTAGCCGTGGCAAGAATGGTGGTGTGGATGTCGCGAAAGGAGGGAATTTTGCAAAATGAACGTTATTCGTATCAGGATCTAGTTGTTTTCTTTAAGAATCAACTTAGGGGGAAAATCAGATCTGATCGAAAGCGTCTGATTTCGACAGATTTCAGTGAAAGGTGGCACACTGAGGCGAGCCTGGTTCGTGTGGACTGGGCTAGCCTTGATTTTCTGTTTTAAGTCCCGTTAATGCAACGGGGTGGTTTCCTGTGACCCTTCCCACCGGTTAAGTTAGACACTATTTTGTTTTCCTAGTTAATGTAAATAAGTGTTGTTCCCTGCCTGTTCCCGGCATTTTCTTATGTTATGATCCATGTCGAGATTCCCAATCTCCCAGGTTTGTTTTGTCCCCTGTTTTCATCTCAGCTGGGTCAGCCTTTCATTTTTTCCATCCCAATTCCTTTAGTGAGCGTGCTTCTTGATTCTGTCTATCGGCAGAATACAGCGGCCACTATTATTATTTTGAGGGGTGGGTGGGTCCTATTAACATTTGTTTACTTTTAGTTTTATATTTGTGTTACATGTCTTGTTTGCTTTCTGGGTTCATTTCTCCCGCCATCATTTCATGTATCATGAAATTTTTATATATTTTTGCATATTACAAACTTTTACATTTTAAGTCAGAGGGTGTTTAGTAGGGGTCCCCTGTGAATATGCGGCATTGTGGTATGTGCAGGATTGAGAGGTGATGGACGAGTTCTTGTGGTAAATGTGTAATTGTAATGAATGAATGAATCGTGATTCGGATTAACTAGGACTAGGATAACTAATGAAGGCAAGCCCCCCCCCCCGCTTTTTCCCTTACTTCAGCCATGTGCCACAATTTTGTAAATGTTACAAAATAAATACTATATTCTAGTCTATCCTCTATACTATTCAGATCGCTATTTCTACTCTATCCTCTATTACTATATGGGCCGCTATTCTCTACTCTATTTACTATACTATTTCTCTATTCGGATTACTTTACGAGCGAGTATTATCGAGTAAAAGCTATTAGTGCGAATGATACTCGAAGGTGTCTGACACCAGTATTGTTCAACGGTGTACTATAGTTGTATCTACGATTACAAAGTCTCTACTACAACAAGCATTACAAAAATGACAACAAGACTTCGTTGTCATCACAAAGTGGCAACGAGTGTTCGTTGACATCACAAAAAAAGCGAAAATGAAAAACCTTGACAAATATATCTAAACAAGCCGAAGAATTTACACCTTTCAATTCCGCCACAACACTTCCGTTTTTTTCAACCCGTAATATATTTTTCAGGACAGGTAATCGTTTCCTCTTTTCCTTGCCTGAACTGCTACAACTCTCCAGTTTCTTTAGGGCATTCTCTTCGTACTGTTTGTATCTCCTAAGTGGGATCCATATGGCAACTGAAGTTCTGCAGTTTATTGCTTCAACTGTTCAAAACGGCTCTCTTTTAATCGTCTGAGAGAACATTTTCTAACGTCCATCAACATGGCTCATACTAACCTCTAAGAGAGTGACTCATTGCACCTTCTCGAGCTAATGTTTCCCGCTGACATGAAGTGGAAATATTATCAATTGGAATCAATTGCTAAGTCTCTTACCAAAGAATTGGTTCACTGTGTTGTGTGAGACAATTTTTCTTGCCAGAATATAAGTCAATGCTTTGAATCTTGCTGTTACATCTGCTGTGTATTTAGAGATTCTTGATAAAATCCAAAGAAGAATCTGCAATGTTATTGGTCCTGACCTGGTACCAGTCACTTTCCTATCGGTGTAACGTGGCTTCCTGTGTCTTTTCTAGAAATACTTTCATAGTAATTGTTCTAATGAACTTTACTCTATGGTACCTAGATTTTATGAATTTATTCGCAGTACTAGATTGGCGGCAAGGTCTCATCATTTTACACTTGAAATGGCTGCTAGATGGAACCATAAATTCTATGCTAACATTTTTCTTCTCTCGCACTTCTCGCTTGTGGAACTAACTTCCGGCTTCTTGTTTTCCAGCTAACTTTCATCATCAAAAATTTAAATGTAATGTTAATAGTTATCTTGTCTTCTTAATTTATGATATTTTATTGTTCTCTCTCCTTCGTAGTGTTTTATTTTCTCATATTCTTAGTGCACCTTTTAGTAATTTTATTGCCATTTTTGGAATTAAATAATTTGTTTGAAAAGCTTGTTTTCTTTTATCTTCCACTCCTTTCTCCTCCTCGAGTGATAAAAGTAACTGTTGAAGAGGAACAGTCCGATGATCACTACCGGCCATACTTTTTATTTTTCTCCGATTAGAGATAAGAAGATCGTGGAGGATGGCTGAAATTGGTGAAAAGAATGCTAAGTGACAATGCTGAGTAACAATGGTTGGTGTGTCAAGCGTCTTTTTTCTTAGTTAATGGTTAAGTGTTTCAGTGTAGCAGTATATGAAATTCCTAGTTTAGTATAAACTAGGAATTTCATATACTGCTACACTGATGGTACGTTTACTAATTATTCGGTTTTTAGAATACTTTCCTTAAATTTCAAATTAATTTTGTCAATAACTTTGATGATATGTTTGGTTAATAAAAAAAGATGAAATAAAAATTTTAGTGAAATACATATAAAATAAAAATTGTCAACCTAGAACGTTTTTGTTTACCAATATCAGTTTTCTAATTGCTGTTTGAATTTTTGCCATGAGAAATTATCATTATGTAAATTATTTATACCGGAGCTACTGTCCTCATCTTTGTCGTTATCACATCTTTTCAGCAATTGTGCTACCACCACCCCCGCCACCGCCCCCGATCTTCATCAGTTGCTTGTCGATCCGGGTATCTTGCAGGGAATTTTAAACTGAATAATGTACGGGGTTAGACTGTTCTCATCCCGCTGTTTCTGTCTAGAGTATTGCTCAGTTATTGCTCAGTTATTGCTCAGTTTGCACTACTCGGACTAGCAATTGAACTCACAATTACTATATCACCAAATTAATGTATTCAGCTATTGTTCTTAATCATGTTTCTTTTACAGACGTTTGTAGGCGTTGATATAATGTGTGTTTATTTTATTAGCTTCTACTATGAGAGGAGAGCTAAAGAAAAAATACCAAGGTATCACACATTTTCAGCTTACAGTGTGGCAAAACCACATATTTTAGCTAACTCTATAATCTATAATTTTTTCACCTTCACAAATGGTGAACTTCAAAAGAATAAATTGCAGTTGATTCTAATTTGCAAATTTTTACATATTTTATGAATGAAGAACCTAGGCTGAGTCGTCTACAACCTTATTGACTACAATTCGTACGTTTCAGTTAATCATTTCATCTTCATGGTTCACGTCAGCCAATAAAGTTGCAAAGAAAACATGTTTTTAGTTTAACCAGCACAGAATGCAAGCAACGAAGTGTTGGTGACGAGACGCAGCAGTTAAGTGAACAGAAGGCTAACATGCTGAACACACGAAACATGCATCTTTTATGAAGTTCCTAGAAATACTAATCATTCAGTTAGATTTGTTCATAGCCACAGGTTGCTCCTAAATATATTGTGCATGCTCAATAACTATCGGGAGATAAATACATTGTAAAAATGAAAACTTTTGTTATTAGTTGTTTGTTGACTGTAAAGAAGAAGTTATTATTATTTTATTTTTCAGTTCTCGCAAAATCAGAAAAATAATGAAATATTTCCCGGTTGAAATATATAAAAAAGAAAACATAAAAATTAATTCACTATACTTCAAAATATTTCCAAGTGACTATTTAAACATGGATCATTTAGACGATAAGTGTGGGGGAGTTAATAGATTATCAAAATATTTGTATTCTTTTAAGTATTACTTTATTCATGTTTACAAAAATAATTTTGAAATAATCGTAAGACCACATTAATTATACAAACAAAAAATACATTTTCATCTTATTGTTATGGATGACAGCCCCCCCGTCCGACCGATTCCTCTAAATGTTCTGAATCTTTAACGTATGACGAGGACATCCCCGTTAGTAGGTGAAATATGCCCAATGAGTCGTATGACAAGCTCCTATAGCTGACTATGTTAGGCTATGAGGGTCACCTAAGTAGTCCTATCATAGAAATAAATACAATGTGGGAGCAGATAGTAAATAAAATAACAGCAAGTTTGAAGTAAGAAAAGGTTTTGTGAATGTAGTCAAGCGAAACAAGTAGCAGCAGAAATGTGAACAGTATACAAAGTAGGTTTAAGGCTCCAAGTTCTAGACTCAAGATTGTCAATAGCCGAGTAGATTAAAGCGTTAGTTCGTGAATTTGGTGATATAGTAATTGTGAGTTCAATTTCTAGTCCGAGTAGTGCAAACTGAGCATTAACTGAGCAGTACTTTAGACAGAGACAGCAGGATGAGAACAGTCTAACCGCGTAATAAAGGATTCAGTTTAAAATTCCCTGCAAGATACCCGGATCGACAAGTAACTGATGAAGATCGAGGCGGTGGCGGGGGTGTCTGTGGTTTGTAGCACAATTGTCGAAAAGATGTGATAACGATAAAGATGAGGACAATAATTTACATAATGATAATTTCTCATGGCAAAAATTCAAACAGCAATTATTAAAACTGATATTGGTAAACAAAAACGCTGAAGGTTGACAATTCTTATTTCATTAAAATTTCACTTTTAATTTCAAGTTCTTTTATTATCCAAATTTCACTCATATTTATTTTACAGAAGAAGAGTTTGTGATGATAATTACAAGTGTTTTAAACTTATTTAAACTTTCTTGGTTCAACAAAACCACGAATAAGGTATTCGTCACATTCATGAAGGAAAACTTGCATGTCAAACAAAACTGTACAAATAGTAAGTATGTGTCAATGTTTTGTTGCCAGAAACTTCTAGAAAATCTTGTACGAAACGAGCTTCACGTGAAGGATTCATGATAAATTTAAAACTAAAAGTTTACAATTAAAGAGAACAGATACATTATTATTTTACTCTATTAATATTGCCAGATACAAAGAGAAATTGCCAATATATACGATAAACAATCTTAGAACTCTTCATCTCAGAAAATCCTAAGGAATATAAAGAAATGTATTTTTTCAAAGTTAAAGATAATCTTTGAGTGAGTCTTGTGGAAATTTTATATATTGCAGCATTTTATTTTTTCACGAGTCACAAAAATAGACATTCCATTAAGTATTCATCTATTAAAATATTCATATTAATCTTCAACTGATTTTAAAAGAATGATCGATAAAATAATTGATAGAATGATTAATAGATAACGCATTTGATAAATTAATTGTATATAAATTGTAAATTGTTACAATATATATATTTTACTTTTCAAGAAATAGTTTTTATAAAAACCGTCATATTGTGTGTGGCATCTGCAAATATACTTGTGATAAGAAGTAGAAATGGTTAGAATATGAGTAAATAACATCAACTTCCTATTGAATTTTTTAAAATGAAAAATCTTTCTTGAAGCTTTTATTTTAGTTTAATTTCAAGTTATTAAATTAAATTTAATATTTCCAATGAGCAATTTAAATTAACTGGATGGAGTTTTCGTTTTGAAATTGCTAAGCATCACTGATTTTAGCGCTATTTTAGATATCTTTCATCACAATGTAATTCTCGTTATTAAAAAATCTTTCAAAAATAAAATATACTTTACTGAAACTTTATTTGAGAAATATTAGCTGATTTTTCTTTTAATCGAGTTCACCCCAAGAAAGGCAGTAAATCCATTAATACACAATGGGTTAGTGAGTGTGGAAGAATTAAAAAACAGAAACATTACTAAGGAGCGAGAACAAAAGAAGAAGAATCAGGACGACAGTAGATAGCGATTGACATTGCATTTAAATTTTTTAAAGTTTTTTAAAATTTTTAAAGCCGAAAGGGAGTTCCACATGCAAGAAAAAATCTGTTAGCGTAAAATTTACTGTTGCAACTAGCCAAGCCAACTGTAAATTGATGAAATCTCACCGCCTGTCTAGTACTACGCTTAAATCAAAAAAGTTTAGCGAAGAGCTCATCCGAACAATTACCATGAAAATATTTATAGAAAAGGCACAGGGAGGCAACTTTACGGACCAATAATGTTGCTAATTCTTCTTTGGATTTATCAAGGAGCTCTAGATAAATAGCAGTTGAACTGGACCATATGTGGCAGCAATATTCTAAGCATGGACGAATGATAGACTTATAGATATGTAAGATAGTGAATCAACTTTCTTAGCAGCTAACCTAGCAAGGGATTCAATATAGTTTTTCCACTTCATGTCAGCCGAGAACGTTAGCCCGAGAACTCTTGAAGGTTAGCATCAGCCATGCTAATGGAAGACAGAAAGGGGTCTCTCAGATGAGAGCAGTTTAGTTTTGGAGGCGGTAAAATTAACAAGCCATTTTTGCCCTAGTTAACAACGGACTGAAGATCGTCTTTGAGATCAGCTGCCAATTTGACTTTATCGAACTTATCAGAATTACTGTTGAGACAGGAGTGAATGGTCGTGTCATCAGCGTAGATACCAAGTTGAGAGGTGATACCATTGAGGAGGTCATTAATGAAAATTAAAAACAAAGTACGTCCAAGGACAGAGCCCTGGGAGACACCTGCATTAATACGAATGGATCTAGAAGAGTAGCCGTTCAAGATAACTTTCACTTCACGATTTGATAAGAAAAATTGGATCAGTCCAGAAATTTGTCCGGAGACACCGTAACTTTTCAGTTTGTGGAGAAGACCTGTACGCCAAACCCTGTCGAAAGCTCTTATCCACTCTTATCTAAAGCTTGATAGACTCTTTCCACTATTATCCTCAGTATATCAGCGGTTGACGTGGAGAAATGAAAGCCATATTGCTTGTCTGAAAAAAGGCCCTGCGATGTGAGATGCTTAACCAATTCAACATTGATTAGAGATTCTAGAAGTTTCCCCAAAAGAGGTAGAAGGCTAATAGGTCTGTTGTTAGGAGAGTCGGACGGTTCACTTGAGTTTGTTGCAGACTGGTTGTTGTGTTTTTATTAATCAGAAGGAATTTCGAGGGTGTGTTCTAAAACATTCGTCCACAACAATTACTTAGAACAAATCATGCAAATAAAGTTGGAAAAACAAGACAAAAGTTGAATGCATAACAATAACATTAATTTATATACAATTTAAATATATACAAATGAGTTGGTGATTTGTCGTATATTGGTGTAATAAGACATGTAGTTTGTTGTTGATTATGTTTGAATGCTTAAATCAATGTTTTGATGATTTATGGTAAGAATTAAACAGTTTGCTGTTCAACGTACAAAAAAAAGTGTTTGATTTTACAGTTCAAATGTTAATGTGTGTATACGAGTGTTATTGTAAACATTCTTAAGTCGTACGAAGTTGCGTACCTTGAACTGTTATTTGTTGAAAGTTTTGTTTGTTACTGTTACTAATTATGTAGTGAATATATATTCCACTTTCTCAAGTAAAGTAAATGAATTTTTTGAGAAGTTTGTTTTAAAGAGAGATTGAGTAAACCATTAGGTTGTTGAGTCAGGTTAATTCGCGCGGAAAAGTCAAAGTTTAAATTGGCGTGGAATTGGTTGGCATCTCTCCGAGTGTGGAGTCCTGACATTATTTATTGTACTAAGGTACAAATGTGGCACAAGGCCGAAAAGGGGGTTGGGGTAGAAGGACGGTCATCACTTGTCTTAGATTAAAACTTAGCTAGCCACATCCACTGACCCTATCATACTGAACAATATTCCTTTCACCAAAACAACACATTTATCCATACCTTTCTTACTACATACACCAAAATGCCTCTTTGACTCCATGAAAAAACCTAAATAATCCCCTTATGTACAAATATTGTCTGTGGGGGGAGGGGCATAAAAAACAACAAATTCTAAAAAAGATCCCCAATGAAATATATACAAAATGACAAAATAATATTTACAAGAAACCAAATAAAATTAGTGTTAGTAATAAAAACCCCCACAAACTATTGAATGTGGCAGAAAAATCAGTTAACCGGACGAAATCGATGCGGGACTTATGAAAAAAATAAAGCCACACTCATTCATCCCAAGCATTCACACAGGCACACACTCATTCATACACAACAACAAATACGAAAAACACACGCACGAAAACGAAAAGCGCCCCGCATCTACCAGAGAACTGACATCACTGACCACCTAAAACGAGGGAGGGGATGGGGAGTTAAACTAAAGGAAAAGAAAATGGGGACAGAAATAAAAAGGGACCAATGAGCAAATACACCCTAGCTAAGTTTACCAGAATAGAAAACTAAAAGAAAAAATACAAAAAACCTAATCTAACCTAACTCCGGGATGGGATGCCAACCCAGGAAAACAATATCCTTAATGCCTAACCGGCATCCAGATGCCACTCAAGGTCAGCCCCTTTTACTCGGCACATTCGCGCAAGAATCACCCACCTTTTGCTGAATTCCGATGAGGTGAGCCGCCGCCTTTCCGTCCTGATCTTGACTTTAAGCTGATGCTTAAAGAACAAGATCAGTTGGAAAGAAGTGAACTTCTCGCCCTCATGAAATCCCTTCTGACGCGTCGTCCAAATCACGACTCTCATAACCCCTAGTAAGCAACAGAACACATAGTGTTCAGCCTTCGTCATCTGCGGCACCACATTGCTACAAACAGAACTGGCTTCCAGGACAAAAAACTTTCCGTGCAGCATGCGAACCATGAGGCCTTCAACAAACCTGCACAACGGCACTACCGCCCTGCACTGAAAGAAGGCGTGACCAATAGTCTCGACTTCCCCCGTACAGCGACGACAGTTTGGATATTTCTCCAAGCCTGCTGAACAAAGTCTCTTGCCGACCCAAAGGGCTTCACGAATCACCAGCCAGGTGAGTGATGCCTCATCGTTATTGAGACATTTCAACCCGGGCGCCCAAAGGCCATATCGAGCGAGCCTCCTGCTTCGTAAGACCGAGCTCGCCAATCAGATCATCTTGTACGGACCCCTAACTAAAACTTGATATAATGCCTTGCGAGACAACGCCTGGGCGTTGGAGAGACCATCCGAAGCCCGTAAGAGGAGCTTCAGAGCGCGACGACATTCACGATAAAAAGAGCACTCGGCACGTGGTGTACGGCCGGCCTCTTGTTCGCACGAGTGCACACTTTTCAGGGACGGAAAATGTTTCTGGACGTCTTCTTTCCAAAAGGCACCCTCCTCATTCGACCCACGACACATTCGATCTAAAAAGGTAATGCGGAGCATATATTGACGAATCTCAATGCTAGGCATCCCCAGACCGCCCTCAGAGGGATGGAGGCAACAGACCTCGCGAGATACCATAGGGGCCTTGCCTCTCCACAAGAAAGAGAACAAGGTCCTGACTAATGACATTAGTCGGGCATACGGGAGTGGAAGCACAGAGAGTCGGTAGAGGAGGATCGGATAGATGTGTGAAACACATACTTCCGCCCTTCCCTTCAGGGAAAGTCTCCTCCGAGACCACAGATTAACCGCGATCTCGGCCTTCCCTTGTACCTCCGACCAGTTCATTTCCAACTGGAGATCAGGACCGAACCAGACGCCGAGTATCTTGATCGACCCATCCGTCCAGAGGAAAGGTCCGGGAAGAGAAACTCCCTTCCACGCACCCAACCGCAAGCCCACAGACTTATCACGGTTGATCTTGGCCCCTGTCACCATCTCATACCCACTTATTTCTTTGCTGACTTCGTCAATCTCGGCTCTGCTCGACACAAGAGCCGAAACGTCGTCAGCATAGGCAGAATACCTGGCCGAGGTGGTAGCGCCAGGCAGGGTAATTCCGCGCAGGACCGGATTCGCCTTTAACTTGCGAAGGAATGGTTCCAACGCAAGAACGTAAAGCAAGGGCGATAGCGGACAACCTTGACGAATGGAGCGAGACAATACGAAAGGCTCCGACCTTACCCCATTCACTTCCACCAGCGCACCGGGGGTCGCATACAAGAGTCGGATCCAGGAGCGAAAGTCGGCTCCGAAACCGGCCGCCGACAGGACAGCCTCCAGAAACCGATGGTCAACCCTATCGAAGGCCTTGGACTGATCTAAATTGATCAGCGCGGCTTCACTGTCGACTTGTTCTAAGATCAAGCGTACCATATGAAGGTTATCCTGAATCGTCCTGCCCTTCACAGCACAAGTCTGTTCGGGGCCAATCAGACGAGACAGGACAAGCTGCAAACGGTTGGCTAAGATCTTCGCCAAAATCTTTAAGTCAGTATTTAACATCGTCAAAGGGCGAAAGTTCCCTAACCCATCCCCACCGTTCTTGTCCTTACGCAACAACTTGATCACACCCCCTGGTGAAGCGTCGAGGTAAAGACCCCTGCCTCATCCAGTGGTTGTAAATCAGCTGCAGCAAAGGAACAAAAACGGGCGACAGCCTCAAGTACACTTCGTAGGGAAGTCCATCTAGTCCCGGAGACTTATCCAGGCCAACCTGCTTCAGCGCTTCCCAGATTTCCGACTCTGTTATGGGACCCTCGCACCTAGCCGCTTCAGCTGCCTCAAGGCAGGGAAAGTCAGCCAAATAGGCATCGAACTGAGCAGAGCTCAGACCGGGCTCCCTGGTGAAAAGATCCTGAAAATAAAGCCGAAAGGCCTCGCATATGCCCGCGCTTGTAGTCACGGTCCGCTTATCCGGCAATGTGACGCACGCTATATGTCGCTTAGCCGCGTTCCTATTCTCCTCTGCACGCAATTCAGCGGCCATATTCGTCGCCTCAGAAGACATTCTTTTTAGCCTAGCCCTAACTACCAGAGCTTGATCCTTCTTGATAAGCAAGGAGGCCAACTCTGCCTTAGCTACGACTATGTCCCCACTAACACGGGATTTCACGGCCCGATCAACTTTATCTTCTAACGCCGTTTGCGCCGCTAATCTATCTAGATTGAGTTGACGACTAAAATCGGCAGCAAACGTTCTAATCTTAGATTTTAATTTTCCCCACCAGGCGTTTCCCACAACCGCCCCCGTCAATTCCCTCTGAATCATTAGTAGCAGCTGGTCCCGGAAATCCTGCTCACCAAATAATGAACAGTTAAATTTCCAGTAACCAGCCATCCTAACCTTAGGCTTATCTAAGTTTACACGGACCCGGACAAGCCTATGATCCGTATAAACTATATAGTGGAAACTTGGACACCCTAAGAGCCCTACATCGACTCTCCTAACTAACACTCGGTCCAGGTAGCTCGCAAGCGAGCCAGGATCCGAGTCGCCACTAGTAGTCCAAGTCCATGCTACCTCCTGAGGGTGCTCATTCCGGTACTTATCGACAAGATCAAACTTGCCGATAAAGCCCCGAAATGCCTTCACATCAGGATTGTTAGTACCCGGTTTTTACCTATACGATCTATATCGGGGTCAAGGACGGCATTCCAATCCCCCGCTAAGACTACCCGACGAGAAGTCGTCAAAAACGGCTCGATCTGCCGAAACAAAGCAGGCCGCTCAGTATGACTATTGGGCGCATAAACCCCAATGAGACGTAAAGCCTTATCCTTTATAGTAACATCCAGCACACAAAGCCTGCCCGCCGGATCTGCGAAGACAAGGGTACATGCAGCCTTCAAAGACCTGCTCACTAGCCAAGAGACACCCCTCGAACGACCATCAAAACATGCTGAATAAAGGGCGAACCCTCTAGACAGTATATCCTCACGGTCATGAGAAGAAAACCGGGTCTCTTGCACACAACAAACATTCACCCCGAGGCGCTGAAGGTCACGAGAGAGCCTCGCCCTGCGAGACTCGGACCTCAGGCCCCGCACATTTAACGTAGCTAACCAGAGAGCCATTGAGAAGTCCGATTAGGGTTGTTTACCTGCTTTAAACATGGCCGGGGTAAGGATACCGACAGCCTCTCCCATAGACCCATGGCCCATTTCAGTTTTGATGGTACCGTCTTGGGAGATTCCACCGATATCCCAGGGGAAAGTTAATTTTAGAGCTCTATACAGGGATGGGTGAACTAAAACGGGGACCCTCCCTGCACAAAGTTTAGATAGCTGATTCAACTGTTCATTTGAGTGATGGCAATGGGTAAGGCCATTTTAAAAAGAAGCAATAGCCTCCTCGATCATTGCCCAAATTGGCTTGGCACCACTACCAGTCCGCACCACTGTTAAAACTCTTTGGGCTTGTGGGAAATGATAGGGCACTTCCACATCTTTATCGGCATACTGCCTAATTGAAAGCAGGTATTTTAGCTCCTTAATCCTGTTTCCGTAATCTCGGGCTCTCTCTGCTTGCTCAGAAGAAATTCTACAGAGGTCCTCGCCTTGAGTTGAAGAAGAATTTTTTTTTTTTTTTTTTTCCTGTTTGAGAGGGGCTTCGTTCCGCTTGGGGGGAGGAGGCATTTCAGATTTTTTTTGACGGGGAAGGGCTAGGAGTGTGGCGAGGGGTTTTAACAGGAGAAGGGCTGGGAGTGTGAAGCAGGGGTGTGAAACGATCTATGTTGATATGGGCTGGGATCTCTACTGAGAGGACGGGCTTTTGTTGGTGAAGATTGAGGGGAAGGCTTACTTTTGGTTGAAGATGTGGACGGGGCAGAGGACGAGGAAGGAGTGGGATTTGAGTTGGTTTTAGCTTTGCTGTCCAACTTTCTTTTCAGCTCTTTAATTTTTTCAAATTTTTCGAATCCCGGATCGAATTTTTTGCATTTCTCTTGTAGAGAGGCCGGAGCATCGCCCTTGACGTTGCCAGATGGAGTGGGGCTGTCCGTGTCTTTTGCCCTCGGGGCATCAGATCTTCCCTCTGGCCTTACCAGCCACCAGCCCCCTCCCCCTTCTCCACAACTGCACTAGCAGCGGGCGAAGGCTCTTTGGGGAATGAGGTCTTTGATGTAATCTCAACCGGTGGTTTAACCGACCCGGTCCCGGAAGCTGGTACGCCCATTACAGGCGAGGCGGAAGTTACAGACGCGGTCAGAGGGGGATCTTGGTTAACTGGAGCTTGACCACCAGAGGCCTTCTTCTCTGGGCAGGAGGAGGAGAGATGACCAGTCACTCCACAACTCCAGCATACCGGTCTTCGGCCTGTTACTATGACCGGCAATTTCAAGCCTCCAACATCCAGACAGTTGGGGATGGAGCGGAAGGCTTTCTCATCCAACATGATGTCAAAGCTCCACCCCCCGCTCAGGCTATCACATGAGGCGCCCAGAATTTCGCCGTACTGGGTAAAGAAAGCCGTGAGATGCTCACCGATAACCTGAGGAGGGACCTCATATACTGTTAACCTGGTCCTTCTGCGGCCTTCGTACTCCGTGCGCAGGATAAGGTCTTTTGTGATTAGCTCCCGGCTCGCCGCAGCTACGCAATCTTCTGCTGTGGGTAACAGTACGTCCCACATGAAAAACTTTGCGCCCTTAACTATTCTTAGGGGGGCTTAAACCCCAAGGACTCTAGTGATTTTAACACTATGTTTTTCGTCGAGCGACAAATTTTGCGCGTACGCTTGTCGACGACGAAAACTGACAACTCAACACGTTTCTCAATCTTCTTCAATTCCTGGGGTTCTTCTAAGAGTCCACCTTCTACGACAAGGTGAGCGTAACTCTTAGCACGCTCCAAGAACTCCGCAAGATTGATGATACATTTCGGTGGGGACGACCAACAAGAGGTCGATTCCCCGGCCTCTGCATTCGTAGATGCGTTGTCCTTTTCTTGGTTATTGCTCTTTTCAGCCTCCATATTTTCGGAGGCTTTTCTTAAAGTGTCTACAATTTCCTCATTTGTAGGAACTCTGGGTAGGTCCGGGTATTCCTCCTTATTATTCTTATCCGGTTGGTCTTTCTTGGGATTAAAGAGGTGTTTCCTCATATTTCTTTTGAAAGAAGCAATTTTAGGCTTCTTTTTAACAATTAAGAATGAAGGCACTTTTTTATCCTTCTTATCCATTTTTTTTAAGCAGTGCAGGGGAGGGGAAAGGGGGGGGGTGGGAAATAAATTTATGGGCGAGAGGAAAAGAAATAAATTAACTAAACAAACTCAACAAAATAATTATGCACACCAAAAAACAATTACATTAAGGGAATAAACACGGTTCACTTAAACGTATACAAATATCGCCTAAAGGCGAAACAATAAAAGACAAACAATAAAACTAAAACGTTAGACAATAAAAAAAAACAGAAAAACTTCGACAAAAGCCGAAGCTAAAATAAAATCAAAATGGCCGACGTCAACAAAAAATTACGAAACAATAACACAAAGCTAGTTACAAAAAATGGCCGACGTCAATAAACAAAAAAATACGTAACGAAGACAGACGAAGCTAGACACAAAAAATAAAAATGGCCGACCCTAATCGAGTCGAACCAATAAACAAAAGAAAATAAACAAATAGATTAAAACGATTACAAGCAAAAAACACGTATAAATTAAAAGGATGAAAACAAAATAACTTAATAAGAAATTACAGCGAAACACAGAATAACGAACAGGACGAAAATAAAGAAAATGAAAATTAACACGAAAAACTAGAATGAAAAGAAAAATTAAAAGAAGAAAAAACTGCGGAAATTACAGGAGAAAAAACGAAATTCAAAAAAGCAAATTAGATTAAAAGGAAAACAAGTAAAAATTAAAAGGAGTAAAAAATTAAAATAGGAAAACTAGAATAAACAGAATAAAAGTAAAAAATTAAAGGGGAGGGTGAAAAAAAAAATGGAGAGTAGAAAAAAAAAATCAAAAACTTTTACAATAAGGTCGTAAAAATACAAATAAAATAAACAAACTTTAAACAAAATGCAGTTCAAACGGGCAACAGGTAAAATCACACAAAAAAGGTCGAGTTGTCAGCAAAAGTCCAAAAAATAACCAGAAACCAGCCAAGAACGGCTCCGAGTGTGGAGTCCTGACATTATTTATTGTACTAAGGTACAAATGTGGCACAAGGCCGAAAAGGGGGTTGGGGTAAAAGGACGGTCATCACTTGTCTTAGATTAAAACTTAGCTAGCCACATCCACTGACCCTATCATACTGAACAATATTCCTTTCACCAAAACAACACATTTAACCATACCTTCCATACTACATACACCAAAATGCCTCTTTGACTCCATGAAAAAACCTAAATAATCCCCTTATGAACAAATATTGTCTGTGGGGGGAGGGGCATAAAAAACAACAACTTCTAAAAAGATCCCCAATGAAATATATACAAAATGACAGAATAATATTTACAAGAAACCAAATAAAATTAGTGTTAGTAATAAAAACCCCCCACAAACTATTGAATGTGGCAGAAATATCAGTTAACCGGACGAAATCGATGGGACTTATGAAAAATAAAGCCACACTCATTCATCCCAAGCATTCACACAGGCACACAGTCATTCATACACAACAACAAATACGAAAAACACACGCACGAAAACGAAAAGCGCCCCGCATCTACCAGAGAACTGACATCACTGACCACCTAAAACGAGGGAGGGGATGGGGAGTTAAACTAAAGGAAAAGAAAATGGGGACAGAAATAAAAGGGGACCAATGAGCAAATACACCCTAGCTAAGTTTACCAGAATAGAAAAACTAAAAGAAAAAATACAAAAAACTAATCTAACCTAACTCCGGGATGGGTTGCCTATGTTAAACCCAGGAAAACAATATCCTTAATGCCTAACCGGCATCCAAATGCCACTCAAGGTCAGCCCTTTTACTCGGCACATTCGCGCAAGAATCACCCACCTTTTGCTGAATTCCGATGAGGTGAGCCGCCGCCTTTCCGTCCTGATCTTGACTTTAAGCTGATGCTTAAAGAACAAGATCAGTTGGAAAGAAGTGAACTTCTCGCCCTCATGAAATCCCTTCTGACGCGTCGTCCAAATCACGACTCTCATAACCCCTAGTAAGCAACAGAACACATAGTGTTCAGCCTTCGTCATCTGCGGCACCACATTGCTACAAACAGAACTGGCTTCCAGGACAAAAACTTTCCGTGCAGCATGCGAACCATGAGGCCTTCAACAAACCTGCACAACGGCACTACCGCCCTGCACTGAAAGAAGGCGTGACCAATAGTCTCGACTTCCCCCGTACAGCGACGACAGTTTGGATATTTCTCCAAGCCTGCTGAACAAAGTCTCTTGCCGACCCAAAGGGCTTCACGAATCACCAGCCAGGTGAGTGATGCCTCATCGTTATTGAGACATTTCAACCCGGGCGCCCAAGGCCATATCGAGCGAGCCTCCTGCTTCGTAAGACCGAGCTCGCCAATCAGATCATCTTGTACGGACCCCCTAACTAAAACTTGATATAATGCCTTGCGAGACAACGCCTGGGCGTTGGAGAGACCATCCGAAGCCCGTAAGAGGAGCTTCAGAGCGCGACGACATTCACGATAAAAAGAGCACTCGGCACGTGGTAAACGGCCGGCCTCTTGTTCGCACGAGTGCACACTTTTCAGGGACGGAAAATGTTTCTGGACGTCTTCTTTCCAAAAGGCACCCTCCTCATTCGACCCACGACACATTCGGTCTAAAAAGGTAATGCGAAGCATATATTGACGAATCTCAATGCTAGGCATCCCCAGACCGCCCTCAGAGGGATGGAGGCAACAGACCTCGCGAGATACCATAGGGGCCTTGCCTCTCCACAAGAAAGAGAACAAGGTCCTGACTAATGACATTAGTCGGGCATACGGGAGTGGAAGCACAGAGAGTCGGTAGAGGAGGATCGGATAGATGTGTGAAACACATACTTCCGCCCTTCCCTTCAGGGAAAGTCTCCTCCGAGACCACAGATTAACCGCGATCTCGGCCTTCCCTTGTACCTCCGACCAGTTCATTTCCAACTGGAGATCAGGACCGAACCAGACGCCGAGTATCTTGATCGACCCATCCGTCCAGAGGAAAGGTCCGGGAAGAGAAACTCCCTTCCACGCACCCAACCGCAAGCCCACAGACTTATCACGGTTGATCTTGGCCCCTGTCACCATCTCATACCCACTTATTTCTTTGCTGACTTCGTCAATCTCGGCTCTGCTCGACACAAGAGCCGAAACGTCGTCAGCATAGGCAGAATACCTGGCCGAGGTGGTAGCGCCAGGCAGGGTAATTCCGCGCAGGACCGGATTCGCCTTTAACTTGCGAAGGAATGGTTCCAACGCAAGAACGTAAAGCAAGGGCGATAGCGGACAACCTTGACGAATGGAGCGAGACAATACGAAAGGCTCCGACCTTACCCCATTCACTTCCACCAGCGCACCGGGGGTCGCATACAAGAGTCGGATCCAGGAGCGAAAGTCGGCTCCGAAACCGGCCGCCGACAGGACAGCCTCCAGAAACCGATGGTCAACCCTATCGAAGGCCTTGGACTGATCTAAATTGATCAGCGCGGCTTCACTGTCGACTTGTTCTAAGATCAAGCGTACCATATGAAGGTTATCCTGAATCGTCCTGCCCTTCACAGCACAAGTCTGTTCGGGGCCAATCAGACGAGACAGGACAAGCTGCAAACGGTTGGCTAAGATCTTCGCCAAAATCTTTAAGTCAGTATTTAACATCGTCAAAGGGCGAAAGTTCCCTAACCCATCCCCACCGTTCTTGTCCTTACGCAACAACTTGATCATACCCCTGGTGAAGCGTCGAGGTAAAGACCCCTGCCCCATCCAGTGGTTGTAAATCAGCTGCAGCAAAGGAACAAAAACGGGCGACAGCCTCAAGTACACTTCGTAGGGAAGTCCATCTAGTCCCGGAGACTTATCCAGGCCAACCTGCTTCAGCGCTTCCCAGATTTCCGACTCTGTTATGGGACCCTCGCACCTAGCCGCTTCAGCTGCCTCAAGGCAGGGAAAGTCAGCCAAATAGGCATCGAACTGAGCAGAGCTCAGACCGGGCTCCCTGGTGAAAAGATCCTGAAAGTAAAGCCGAAAGGCCTCGCATATGCCCGCGCTTGTAGTCACGGTCCGCTTATCCGGCAATGTGACGTACGCTATATGTCGCTTAGCCGCGTTCCTATTCTCCTCTGCACGCAATTCAGCGGCCATATTCGTCGCCTCAGAAGACATTCTTTTTAGCCTAGCCCTAACTACCAGAGCTTGATCCTTCTTGATAAGCAAGGAGGCCAACTCTGCCTTAGCTAAGACTATGTCCCCACTAACACGGGATTTCACGGCCCGATCAACTTTATCTTCTAAAGCCGTTTGCGCCGCTAATCTATCTAGATTGAGTCGACGACTAAAATCGGCAGCAAACGTTCTAATCTTAGATTTTAATTTTCCCCACCAGGCGTTACCCACAACCGCCCCCGTCAATTCCCTCTGAATCATTAGTAGCAGCTGGTCCCGGAAATCCTGCTCACCAAATAATGAACAGTTAAATTTCCAGTAACCAGCCATTCTAACCTTAGGCTTATCTAAGTTTACACGGACCCGGACAAGCCTATGATCCGTATAAACTATATAGTGGAAACTTGGACAGCCTAAGAGCCCTACATCGACTCTCCTAACTAACACTCGGTCCAGGTAGCTCGCAAGCGAGCCAGGATCCGAGTTGCCACTAGTAGTCCAAGTCCATGCTACCTCCTGAGGGTGCTCATTCCGGTACTTATCGACAAGATCAAACCTGCCGATAAAGTCCCGAAATGCCTTCACATCAGGATTGTTAGTACCCGGTTTTTTACCTATACGATCTATATCGGGGTCAAGGACGGCATTCCAATCCCCCGCTAAGACTACCCGACGAGAAGTCGTCAAAAACGGCTCGATCTGCCGAAACAAAGCAGGCCGCTCTGCATGACAATTGGGCGCATAAACCCCAATGAGACGTAAAGCCTTATCCTTTATAGTAACATCCAGCACACAAAGCCTGCCCGCCGGATCTGCGAAGACAAGGGAACATGCAGCCTTCAAAGACTTGCTCACTAGCCAAGAGACACCCCTCGAACGACCATCAAAACATGCTGAATAAAGGGCGAACCCTTAGACAGTATATCCTCATAGTCATGAGAAGAAAACCGGGTCTCTTGCACACAACAAACATTCACCCCGAGGCGCTGAAGGTCACGAGAGAGCCTCGCCCTGCGAGACTCGGACCTCAGGCCCCGCACATTTAAAGTAGCTAACCAGAGAGCCATGAGAAAGTCCGATTAGGGTTGTTTACCAGGATTAAACATGGCCGGGGTAAGGATACCGACAGCCTCTCCCATAGACCCATGGCCCATCTCATTCTTGATGGAGCCGTCTTGGGAGATACCGCCGACATCCCAGGGGAAGGTCAATTTGAGAGCTCTATATAGGGATGGGTGAACTAAAATGGGGACCCTCCCTGCACAGAACTGTTGTAACTTTTTAATTTATCGTTATCCACGATGGCGATGGGTAGAGCCATCTTAAAAACGTGTTCACCGCTTCTTCTACCATCGCCCAGGTTTGATTAGCCGCAGGTCCTGACCTAATAACAGTCAGGACCCTCTGGGCATTTGGGAAAATTATTTGGATCCTCAATATCTTTGTCTCCAAACTGCTTGATAGAGAGCAGGTACTTTAAGTCTTTGACTCTGTTGCCATAATCCCTGGCTCTCTCTGCCTGTGCTGGGGAAATCCGGCACACCTCCTCGCCAGTGTTGAAAAGGAATTTTCTTCCTTTCCTTTTCTCCTTTTGTGGGGCTTCTATGCCGCTTTGTAGCAGGAGGAGGCATTTTGGCATTTTTGCCGGTGATTGCTAGGGGTATGAAGGGGGTAGATTTTTTGTTTAACGGGAGAAGGGCTGGGAGTATTCATAGGGGTGTGAAATGACCTGTGTCTATAGGGGCTGGGATCTCTGCTGTGGGTTTTGGCTTTTGGATGGTGAAATGGGTGAAGGTGGGGGTTGTTTCTTTTGGTGAAGGGAGGGACTAGCAGGAGACGATGAAGGGATTGGATCTTTTTTTTTTGAATCCAGTTGTTTTTTTTAAGTGCTTTAATTTTTTTCAGACTTTTTTCGTATCCGGGGTCGAACTTTTTTGCATTTCCTTGAACGTTAGATTTGAGGCCGGGGCATCGCCCTTAACGTTGCTAGATGGAGTGGGGCTGTGAGTGCCCTTCTTCCTTGGGGCTTCAGGGGACTGAGGACCCGCTGTCCGGCGCTTCCCTCTGGCCTTACCAGCAACCAGCCATTCCCCTCCCCTTCTCCACAACTGCACCGGCAGCGGGCGAAGGCTCTTTGGGGAATGTGGCTTTAGGTGACGCGCCGACCGGAGGATTATCCGACCCGGTCCCGGAGGCTGGTACGCCCATTACAGGCGAGGTGGAATTTTGAGACGCGGTCAGAGGGGGATCTTGTGTAACTGGCGCTTGACTTCCAGAGGCCTTCTTCACTGGGCAGGAGGAGGAGAGATGACCAGTCACTCCACACCTCCAGCATACCGGTCTTCGACCCGTCACTATGACCGGTAACTTCAAAGCGCCAACATCCAGACAGTTGGGGATGGAGCGGAAGGCCTTCTCGTCCAACATGATATCAAAGCTCCACCCCCCGTTCAGGCTATCACAGGAAGCTCCCAGAATCTCGCCATACTGGGAGAAGAAAGCGGCCAGATGTTCCCCGATAACCTGAGGAGGGACCTCGTATACTGTTAACCTGGTCCTTCGTCGGCCTTCGTACTCCGTACGCAGTATCAAGTCGTTATTGATTAGTTCGCGGCTAGCCGCGGCGACGCAATCTTCTGGTGTGGGCAACAGTACGTCCCACATGAAAAATTTAGCACCCTTAACTATTCTAAGGGGCTTGAACCCGAAGGATTCTAGTGCTTTCAACACTGTGTTTTTCGTCGAGCGACAAATTTTGCGCGTACGCTTGTCCACGACGAAAACTGACACTATTCTTTTATCAATTCTCTTCAATTCTTGGGGTCTTCCAAAAGACCACCTTCAACAACAAGGTGGGCGTAACTCTTGGCACGCTCCAAGAACTCCACTAAATTGATTATGCATTTAGAGGGGACTTCCAACAAGAGGGCGATTCCCCGGCCTCTGCATTAGTTTTGTTGTCTTTTTTTCACTTTTTCTTTTTCTTCCATATTTTTGGAGGCTTTTTTCAATGTCTCCACAATTTCCTCGTTTGTGGGAACACTTGGGAGGTCAGGATATTCCTCCTTATTGTTTTTATCGGGGGGGTCCTTCTTAGGGTTAAATAAATGTTTTCTTATACTTCTTTTAAAAGAAGCATTTTTAATTTTCTTTTTTACAATTAAAAAAGAAGGTACTTTTTTTTCCTTCTTATCCATATTTAAAAAGGGGGGATGGGGAGGGGGGAAATGGGGAGGGGTGGGAAATAAATATATGGGCGAGAGGAAAAGAAATAAACTCAACAAAATAAAATAATTATGGACACTAAAAACAATTAGACGGTTCACCTAAACGTATAATAAAATACAAATATCGCCTAAAGGCGAAAAGACAAACACGTAAAAAAAAAACAGAAAAAACTTCGACAAAAGCCGAAGCTAAAAAAAAAATCAAAATGGCCGACGTCAAGAAAAAATTACGAAACAATAACACAAAGCTAATTACAAATATCCAAAATAGCCGACGTCAATAAACAAAAAAATACAGACACAAAAAATAAAAATGGCCGACCCTAAGCGAGTCGAAACAATAAACAAATAGATTAAAACGATTACAAGCAAAAAAAACACGTAAAAATTAAAAGGATGAAAACAAATAAATAAATTAATAAGAAATTACAGCAAAACACAGAATAACGAACAGGACGAAAATAAAGAAAATGACAATTAACACGAAAAACTAGAATTAAAAGGGGTAGAAATGAGAAGAAAAAACTGCGGAAATTACAGGAGAAAAAACGAAATTCAAAAAAGCAAATTAGATAAAAAGGAAAACGAGTAAAAATTAAAGGGAGTAAAAATTAAAATAGGAAAACTAGAATAAACAGAATAAAGAGTAAAAAATTAAAGGGGAGGGTGAAAAAAAAGGAGAGTAGAAAGAAAAAATCAAAAACTTTTACAATAAGGTCGTAAATATACAAATAAAATAAACAAACTTTAAACAAAATGCAGTTCCAAAGGGTAACAGGTAAAATCACACAAAAAAGGTCAAGTTGTCCGCAAAAGTCCAAAAAATAACCAGAAACCAGCCAAGAACGGCTCCGAGTGTGGAGTCCTGACTGGTGAATTGGACTGAATTTCGTCCTTTTATTTAGTTTGGGAAACCAAAGTAGGCTCCCAGTGTCCTGGCGCGAAAACAGATTTTTGACCATGGATACACATTCTAGGGTCGTCTCGACCAATCACAAGCCGAGTTTCACAATGTGTGGTGTTGATTGGTCAAAGCTAATTCTTATAGAAGAGTCTACTTTTAACGAAGGTGAGTAGACAAACATTGACGATTCTATAAGTTGTTAAAAACTAGAACAACAGATGAGAACTTCCAGCAGACAGGCAGCAAGTTATTTATTATACAGGAGCCGGTTCAGAAATATACTTCTTAATGACTATTACAAGGATATCATCAAGTGCACATGCTTTGTGGGGATCTAGATTGGAGATAATAGCAGAAAACTTCGAAGGGTTTATATTCATATCACTCAACAGGGACTCAGTTCTAAGTGGGAAGTTAATCAGGGATACTCAAAATGAGTAAAGAGTAGAGTAAGAATTTATAGGCGAAATATTCAGCCTTATCACCCGAAGATGTTAACACCTCAAATTGATTGAGGAGAAGAGAAATAGAAAACTTACACTTATTTAACATACTATTACAGAGTCGACACTAATAAAGTTATTAGATGCAATATGGTACCTCATTCTCTCAGTAAACAGAGGCTTAGCTCCTTAGAGGACACGAATACGTGCAGCAACGAATAGGCGTCTGTTGTTACAGGAGCTGTCATGCTGATATAGCCGAAAATAGTGGTTCCTGTGGGTTATAGCAGCATAGCATGTTGGTGTGAACCATGTAGAAAATTGAGTTTTCACCTTGTACTTCAGAAAAGGAATAAAAGCGTCCATGCGGGCTTTGGCCCAAGAGGATTGAAAGTTTAATTAATCTGATTTGAAACAAATATTACTTACTTTTTTACTTACGATTTTAATATCATAGAAATACATTTTTTGACACGGCAGTTGGTGTTTATTTTAAAGTGTTGACAAATTGACAGCTTGAATGACAGACGGAAGTTTATCTAATATTTTACTACGTTGGACATACCTGTAAAATTTACATAAATAATATAATATGAATGCCTTTTTTATATAATTTTTAACTACCCAGGAATCTTAGAAATTTAAAAAAAATATTCGCCATAATCTAATGTTTTATTAAATTTTAGGTACTTTGGTTTTAAATTGACTTTACAAGGTGCGATGAATAATTTGTCGCCTAAATTACACAAAAATGAAAATAACACTGGCATCTCGTTTTAACAGATATATTTAAATTACCATTGTCTTCAACTACGGCCTCCAGATGACTTTGGAATCTCTTGCAACTCTTCTAGATGGTCTTCTTGTTTAAGTTGGTGAATGCTGCCATAATCCTTGCCTTCGTTTCATTTTTGGTATTACAAGGAGTTTTGTTGGTCTCTCGCTCAACTGCGCCCTACACATAATAATCAAGAGGATTGCAGTCTGGGGAGCTAGGTGGCAAGATGTAAGGGGTGACCTGTTTGCAGAAATTGTCTGACAACCAGAACTGGGTTCTCCTGCTTGTTTGGCATATGCAGAGTCTTGTTTTCAGACATAGGGTCTTCCAACAGCCACCCTTGCGACCCAGTGCAGCACTACCTCCTCAAGGCACGATGTAGGCCTCCGTGTTGAATCTGAGGCCCTGTGGGAAGATGAATGGATGCATAACGTCGCCATCACTAGTGACCACTCCAAACACTGTCCTCAGATTGACACATGAATACTCTGAAATGTTCGTTCGTATTAAAATGTTATTTTAATATCAAGCTTCCGGTGCGAATGGCAAAAATTACAGCATGCCGTTTCCAAATTTCTGGCGGAGTAAATTGCAACATGGTGATCCTTTTCTCACGGACGGTGCTCAACTGACCCTATTATATTGTGCAGTCGACAAAATCAAAAACAAACAACACGCATGCGCGAAATTAAAAACATAAAATGGCGACAATTTACCAATCACACCCTGTAATATACTATTATTTTCTGATTATGTCATGTATGAACGTTCGTATTTACATATATCAGCACGCTTATGCACACAAACAAAAAATTTTAATTCTTTTTAAAATATTGGGCGTCGATGAATTATACTAATCTTTTCCATTTAGGATTAGTAAATATAGTTTTTGCTTAATAACAATATCACCTAATCTCTGCAAAATAAGATAAAGTTTTAAAATATTTAAGTTTTTATAAATTTTTATAATTACAATTTTAAAAATATGCAAACAATTCTTGTAAAAATCCATTATTCATCGAAAAAAGGTTTTTTCTTAAGTCAATAATGTACATCTTATTCATAAAAGCAATTATAAGCTTTTTTTAATTAAATAATCTCTTAGTTTTATGGCATTTTCTATTTTACGATTCACAGAAGATTTTCGGTAATTGGGCGTCCTCTTTTACAAAAAGTAATTGATTTAAATTCTGCTTTTAACTAATATAAACATTAAGAAGTGGCACAAAATTTAATTACTCGAAATTTCATTAAAGTTAAATAAGTGGAGAGTAGCAGATGTAAAAAAATATTTTTACCAAGATTTTCTAAAAAAGAAACATTTCTGAAATAATTTAATTGATTTGTGAATAAGTCCTAACAGTTTCATTATAATCCGACAATTATTCGATTTTTGCAACAATTTCCAAATCGATGTGTTTTTCACTGCAAAAAAAAGTTGAAATTTCCTATACTAATCTTTGTACATCTCGCTGACAAAAAACAAAAAAACAAGATTTATAACCCAAATTTCAAACATTCTAAAAAGGATCAAAAAATATAATTAAATAATCAAAATATCATTTGCTCTTCTTAACAATAACATAAAGATTTTGACGATAAAGCTTTGTTTTCATTAAGTTTGGGGCATTTTTTCATCAGCGCATGCTAGCTCTTAGAGAATCAGTGGATAAATAGAAAAAAACTAAAGATAATTGTAATTTATTTGAACGTTTTTGTTTTCTGGTACAATTTTTTGAGCAATTTTTAATGAATTGTAAACATCTAAATTAAAATATGAAAGCTATTGTAAACTTCAAAGGTATTCATCAATCTCTTCATAATACTTAATCATTTGACGTGCATGAATATTCGTTTATCTCAAACTGATTTTCGCGTAACAGTTTCCTGAGAAGATACAATTTGTCGTGGCACAAATTAGGAAGCACTTGTCAGTCTACTCTATATTAAATACAAGTTTTGTGTCTTTATAACACAATATCTGACGAAACAAAAAAATTAACAAAAGTTTTGTATTTAAATAAAATGCCACATTAACAAAAACAAATTTATTTAATAGTTTATGAAATTATTCATTTTTGGAAATTAACAATACTTATTTTATTTTCATTTAATTAATATCTTTGCTGTTTTAATACCTAATTAAACCATTCTATGATGCTCTTAATTTTGAAGTATACACAAATGTCTTGTGTGTTTCACTCTGGTACCGATAATTTACCCTTTGTTATCATGGAATGACAGGGTTTGTCATGGTTTTGACTTTTAACTTTCTACCAAAAGTGTTACTCAGTGTCACTTTGCAAGATGAACAGAAGACAAAGAAGCAAAAAAAAATCATCATTTTAAACAGAAATTACAAGTAAACAATATAAAATGTGACTGGGTTTATAATATTTTTCAAGTAAATGAAGTGCATTCAAATTCAACTGTCCTAAAATCAATATTTAAAATTGACACTGATCTACAGAAACATTACCACATGATTTATACACTGGACCTATGAGTAGAGCTGTGTACTGTACTTAGATAAGTGAGAAAGGAAAATTGGGTATATTATCATAATTGATAGAAACGATTGTTCACTCAAAATGCTATATTTTGCAAGTATATTTTTAGAATCTTGATTTTTTTTTATTTAATGACAAATTGTATTGAAGTGTCGCCTAAGAAATTTAAAAATAACTCTTGATGTTTCTTGTTGAGTTTCTGTGAGTAAGTACTGTACTTGACATCATATAAGACTCAATTCCAAAACAATGATTCAAAAATCGTCCTGCGTCTTAAATGCAAAGTTAAAGCCTCCTATAGGTTAATTTTATCGCCAATATATATTATAATTTTACTTTCGACTATCACTTCTAATCAGTCCGATCCATAATAATACTGCTTACTCAAAGTATGACATTATTATTATTATTATTATTATTATTATTAAAAATATTGTAAAAGGAATTATCGTGACAAAGTACCATTGACGCACGTTGGTATCAGCAAATCCACTAAATATACCTAATAAATGTTAACTAACTGGAAGTATCAGAAGAAAGAGACGTAAATGAAAGAAAAATAGCGTTAATGATAAAATACTGAACTAGAAAACATAGCAATAAGGTCGCAAAGATATATGTCCTGATACGAAGCAGAGAAAAGATAGTTTCACTATTGCTCATTTTTTTCTTCTTCAGCAACATTGCTTTTTATATACAATAATGTTTGCGAAAGTGCTTTTGTAATATTTTATAATGTGGTTCTAGTTTGCTTTTTATATACAGTAATGTTGTCTAAGGTGCTCTTCCATATTTTTAATGTACTGCTATTTTGCTTTTTATATAGAGTAATATTTTCTAAAATCTTGTGCATTTTATTTCAAAATTGTGCAAATGCTGGTGGAAATTTGGCCAGTTCAACTAACTGATTGATAAAGTAATCTTACTGATGTGCTTATTTCACATTTTTCCATTTCAGATTCAAATTATAAAATAGCTTTACAATAATTAAAAGATGGTGTAGATTATATTGTAAATGAATATTTTAAGCAAATTATTAAAATACTCTTAAACATGACTCAAATTTTGTCCATGTTAGACAATATTTTAATGAAAGCAGAATTGTTTCGAATGAATTAAAAATTAAAATGTACATTTAAGAAAAATACAGCTAGTTTTGTTGATACTGGTAATTAGTTTTCAAAACTAAATTGCAAAGCTTCAATTTTTCTGCCTGTTGTATGTTTTCTGTCAGAACATTGTTGGGTTTTCAACATAAAAAGCTTTATGAGTTCATGTTAGATATTTAGTTATTTTATTTCCTCCTGGTAACTCATAATCATTTTCTGTGCGATAATGTTTTTAATATTATTGTTACGGGAATGTGTTAATTCAGTGAAGTTTCTTATTATGTTATGCTATTTCCTAATTGTGAAAATTGGAATGAGTTAATCATTAAACATTGCCGAAAGTAAACTTATATTCATCAAGTAGTGGAGGTGGTTATCACCACTGGGAGCCAAGAAAAACAATTTTGAATTCCTCCTTCGTGACCAAATTTTTTCAAATTGTGAATTTTCGTAAATATCTGAAAAACAAAAGAAGGAATAATTGATCAGAACTTTATTTTTTTACAAACTTAAACCTATACAAATAACAATTTGTATTTTAGGTGCAAATTAATTTGTCTATAATTTTGGATCATGATAAAGTCCATATATTTTTAATATTAAAAAGGCATAAAGATGTTCTGAAAAAATGATATAATGATCGAAAAAGATGCATTTAAAAGCAAAACTTCCATTATAAAGTTTTTATTTCTAAGATAATATTAAATTGTATAAAAAATTAATTAATAAAATTAGAATTGTAATAATACAGTTTATTTGAAAAAGAAAAACCAGTAAAATGAAAACAGACTGTTTATTAAAAAAACATGATTGAAAATTGATATTCTTTGAATATCAATTTTCAATCATGTTTTTTTTACAAAAAAAAAAAGAGGCTCCACATCGAAGTTAAAAAAAACCCACCAAATTGAAAACAGACCGTTTGTAAAAAAAAAAAATGATTGAAAATTGATATTTAGAGATTTGAAAAAAAGGGGCTCCACATCAATATTATAAAAAACCATCAAAATGAAAACAGACGGTTTATAAAATAAATATGAATCAAAATTGATAAAGATTTGGAAAAAAAAGTGTTTCCAAATGGATGTTATAAAACCCCGCCAAAAATGAAACCAAGCGGTCTATATATTCTGACCAAATTTTACAGAAATTAGACATGTCTTTGAGGCTTTGATGTTGTCAAAAAACAGCTAAACTTAAATTGCAAACGGGCGCGGTTTGATTGGATATTGATTCTGAAATTTTTAACCAATGGGATAAAATGAGTATAGGAGTTGTTTTTGTTTTTATTTATCCGGAGTCACTTGTTTTCTATATAAGGGGAGAAATATTCACTGTAAAGTCAGAAAAAAATTAAACCACATCCAGGTGAGAAAGCTGTGATCTGGAACAGAATGAATACAACCATCCCGGCGAGAAAAAAGATGATAAAAGACTTCAATTACTACTACTGTTTCTCCTCCTCCTCCTCCTCCGCATCCTCCTTCTCAACAACAACAACAACAATAATAATAATAATTTTTCTAAACTTATGAGTTTATCTCATCCGAATGTCTTTTCTAAACCTAAGTTTATCATATTTGAGAACGCCTGTTCTGAAAGCCTGAATATTTTATTTACGGGACAGCGTCACCCGAAGTCACCTTTTCTCCCCCTACACCCCACTTCGACTTTCGATCTTTGAATTATCGAATTTATGAACTTTTCGAAGTAAATTTCTTTCGTTGCTAAGAAATTGATTTATATAACTGTTGCTCTTAAAGAAAGTTAATATTCTTTCGTTGTTAAGGAAAAACATTTGTCTTACATGAACTGATGTTTTCTAAGAGAAAACAGATTCATATTTTGAAAGAACTGTTAACTTGACATTATAGTTTGAGGTACACAAAGGGTAAAATCCTTTATTGCGTACAATTTTTATATTGGGGAAACTATTTTTGCCACATTAATAAATGTTTGTTTCTTTACAAATTTGACTCGGCGTAAGAGTTTTCGTGTTATTTTTTTAATTTTTATTTTAATTTTTCGTAAACGCCTCTAAAAGTACTTATAAATATGAGATTGAAAACATTTGAAATTCTCCTATCCTCTTCCCATTTTTTCTTTGTGGTATCTTCTTCATTCAGCACGCCGCCATTTTTGGATTTTATTTACCAGTCCCAAATCACTTCAAGGGATTTCTTTTGAGTTTAACTTATCCTTACATCAAGGATCATAATACACGAACATTCCAAAGACTTACCATTTGCATGTGGTTCCCATGTTCCTTTTTCTGGATTACTGATTTAACCACATTTGCATATCTACACATTCACACTTTAGAACATTTTTATGTGTTTTTAATATTTCACCTCTTTACCAGGTGGTCACTCCTTTCAGTTCTTACAAATCAACAAATGTAAATATTTAATTAAGTTGTTAGTTGTTTGCAAATAATAAAACTTTGGTCTTTTTATCAAGAACTCTGCCTTTGCTGTAACTCAGTTTTGGGTGTCAATATTTTCCTGTATATTCTTTATATAAAGATTCATGATAAAAACAGTGACCTCTCTGTTGGCCGATACAGTCTCGTTCACTAAAATGTCATTGATATAGGAATACACAGCATTTTCCGTACTATCCATCTTTTCTAATACTCTTTTAAGTATAGTTGCTATGACTTTTGACGCAACGTTTAGTCCAAACCCTAGACGGGTCAGACAATAAAAATTTCCATTAAACTGGACGAACTGGTATTTCCACAATTTCCTTGCCACATATAGGCAACTTTTAGGTCCAAAATGGTGGAAGCTCCTGTCATTTGTCTCCACTCCCGTATTGTTTCAGCGCACTCGTCTATTACAGAATGACACGACACGTACTCATTCAGTTCACGACAGTCAAGCACCGGTTTGACCTTACTTTTTGTCGTCATTAGCGACAACACTCAAGTCTTCTGTCTACCTCTGCAGTTTTTGTTCAAAATCTGCTCTCTGTTCCTCCTACTGTCGACTTTTGTCGACTCTTGTAACAGGGCTACATTATTCATAAGCACCGGAGATCCTCCTGTCCAGTTCCACTCAACTGTCCGATTCCACTCAACTGTCCACTTCTTGCCATCGAACTCTGCACAGAAGTCTTTATCTTCAATTTGACAAGTGTTTTTACCGTCCGTAACTTTGCCATCGCGTACTTATCGCACAATGCTTCTCACCAAATGTTGACTTCTCCAAGCTGATTGATAACATCCATTCCCAACACAGCGTCGATACCTGCAATCAAACGGTCAGTTACAATGACATTTGGATTTAGTCGTCAACCTCGTATTTCCAACGCCACGATGTAAGTTCCTCTGAATTTCACTTCTCCCTCGTCAAGCACTCTGTCCATTCCATCTATCCACTAGATTGGATCATACTAATGTTGTAGTAAAGTCAGTATCGACAAGGGTTTTTACTCTTATCTCCTCTACCAATATATCTTTTATTGGCTGTGATCTGCGACGCGCCGCTGCTGGAATGAACAGGTAGTTACAGGCGCAGTGACTCCCTTCAGTCCGTTTCCCTGTGAACATTATTTCACAATATGCCCGGTCTCGCCACATCCAAAACAGGTTGGTTTGGATTTTGGCGGGTCTTTACAATCACGCAGCATGTGCGGAGCCTTGCATCTGAAACACTGACTACTTAATGTTCTATATGGTTTCGCCCTTCTCTCAGACTGTTGGCTCCTCTTTGTATCGAGATTTGCGATCAAGCTCTTGTGTTTTGTTGGCTGTCAGCGCCATACCAGTAGGGATCAATTCACTAATATTAATTTCATTTATCCAGGGTTCTCTGGAAAGCCATTGACAAATGTCAATTTCGCTATCTGATCCAGCCTTCTTCCTATGAATCCCGCCAATCTTGCCAATCCCTGGATGTTGATAGCGTACACATCTACTGATTCTGCGGTCCATCTAATCTGTATCAGCTTCCCATGTGCAAGAAACGGTCATTCCGAAAAATGCATTGCATTCTATCCTATCTGCATCATTTGTTCGGCCTCATTCAATTGCAGATAGATAGCTGAAGCGTCACTTTCGAAAAACAAGGGAATAAAACTTGCAAGGATAACTTCGCAAACAAACCATGGATGCCGAAATAGCTTGTAGTAATTTTAGGAGGTAGAACAAATTTTTACAAAAGAAATATCTCACACGCTTCTTGCTTTCCTTCGTTCGTCCTCTTCCACTGTACATTCGTTCGCCCATCGGTCGATCCAATAGCTTGATACTTAATAGAACCTTTTTCGCCAACTCATTTCCCCTTTCCTCCTACCACCACTTTTCTACCTACAATTCCCTGTTGTTGTTTTTTGTTTTGTTTTGTTTTTTTCTTTTTGGAGCGGGGTGGATTTTTTTTTCACCATCCACTATAATTATGAGTGAGGAAGGTAACATCCATAACGACACAATAATTTTACTCTTTACATTGTACGCAGTAAGGAAACATTTTGTACACTAAATCTTATGGAAAAACACGTAAACAGTTTTGTCGTCAATGCTTCAAATGCAGAATGCAGCAAGCAATTAGATCCCCGATTAAAAAGAAAGTACGTTAGGACTGTTTATATTTTTCTTTAATTTACATATAAAGAAAAAAAAAAAAAAGGAAAATGTTCATCATAATATTTCAAAAAAATATTTCTAGTCTCAACTAAACGTAGTTCATCTGATAATTATAGTGAGAGATTTCAAGCGTGAATTGTTATGATTCATATTACCTTGTAAACATTTTACTTTAAGGTAATTTGTAAAAAGAAACTTTCATAATTATTGGTAGATTAAAAATTTTACTTCATATCCCAAGAACGAAGATGCCCTAATTAATTGCGTGGGGTAGAAAATATTTCAATATTTCAAAGATGTAGAATTCAATTAAAGAGATTATAGTAATGACGAACTGTGCACAACCAAGCAGCCAGTCTATCAGTAAAACGATTTGATTATGGTGTAGAAGGGATATGTAACACAAACATTACACGCAAAACGCGCAAATGATTTAATAATAATAATGAACGCTTCTGCAGAAGCAACTTTCCTGACTAGCCACATAAATTGATTATAATGTTGATAGCATAGGGAGAACAACCTGTCAAAATTATCGGCATATATGATTTTATTTTATTGGTGATGTCTTGCGCAGAAGCAACAAACCGGATTATTCTAACATATGATTTGATTATAGTGTTGAAGACTTGTGCAGAATAAACTGCCAAGTCTATCTACACATTTAACATAACAGTGTTTGACGATGGCTTGCACAGAAACAAGAACACAGATTATTGGCATACATGGTTTGATTATAGTTTTGAATAATTGCGCAGAACCAACTGCCAATTCTCTCTGTACATTTGACATGATTACCTTGATGATGTCTTGCACAGAAACAAGAAAAAAGATTATTGACATACATGGTTTGATTATAGTGTTGAAGAATTGTGCAGACCCAACTGCCAATTCTATCAGTGCCTTTGACATGATTATTTTGATGATGTCTTGCAAAAAGAACAAGAACAAAGATTATTGGCATAAATGGTTTGATTATAATGTTGTAGACATGTGCAGGCAAGTGCCAATTCTATCTGCACCTTTGACATGATTATCTTGATGATGTCTTGCACAGAGACAAGAACAAAGATTATTGGCATAAATAGTTTGATTATAGTGGTGAAGACTTGTGCACAACCATCTGCCAAGTCTATCTGGACATTTAACATGATTATCTTGATGTTATTTTGCACAGAAAAAAGAACAAAGATTATTGGCATATATGGGTTGATGATAATGTTGAAGAATTGTGCAGAACCAACTGCCAGTTATATCTGCACATTTAACATGATTATCTTGATGATGTCTTGCGAAGAAACAAGAACAAAGGTTATTGGCATACATGTTTGATTATAATGTTGAAGACTTGTGCAGACAACTACCAATTCTATCTGCACATTTAACATGATTGTATTGATGATGACTTGCACAGAAACAAGAACAAAGATTATTGGCATACATGGTTTGATTATAATGTTGAAGAATTTGCACACAACTACCAATTCTATCTGCACATTGAACATGATTACCTTGATGATGTCTTGCACAGAAACAAGAACAAATATTATTGGCATACAAGGTTTGATTATAGTGTTAACGAATTGTGCAGAACAATCTGCCAAGTCTAACTGCACATTTAACATGATTATCTTGATGATGTTTTGCACAGAAACATGAACAAAGATTATTGGCATACATGGTTTGATTATAATGTGGAAGACTTGTGTAGACAACTGCCAAGTCCATCTGCACATTTAACATGATTACCTTGATGATGTCTTGCGCAGAAACAATAACAAAGTTTATTGGCATACATGGTTTGATTATAATGTTGAAGACTTGTGCAGACAACTGCCAATTATATCTGCACATTTAACATGATTATATTGACGATGTCTAATGCAGAAACAAGAACAAAGATTATTGGCATACATAGTTTGATTATAGTGTTGAAGAACTTTGCAGAACCAACGGCCAATTCTATCAGCACATTTGAAATGATCATCATGATAATGCCTTGCACAGAAACAAGAACAAAGATTATTGGCATAACTTGTTTGATTATAATGTTGAAGACTTGTGCAGATAACTGCCAATTCTATCAGCACCTTTGACATGATTATCTTGATGTTGGCTTGCACAGAAACATGAACAAAGATTATTGACATATATGGTTTCATTATAATGTTGAAGGCTTGTGCAGACAACTGCCTATTCTATCTGCACATTTGACATGATTATCTTGATGATGTTTTGCACAAAAAACAAGAACAATGATTATTGGCATACATGGTTTCATTATAATGTTGAAGACTTGTGCAGATATCTGCCAATTCTATCAGCACCTTTGACATGATTATCTTGACGATGGCTTGCACAGAAACATGAACAAAGATTATTGACAAATATGGTTTGATTATAATGTTGAAAACTTGTGCAAAAGCAAATGTCAAGTCTGTCTGCGTCTTTGACAAGATTATCTTGGTGATGTCTTGCACAGAAACAAGAACAAAGATTATTGACATACATGGTTTGATTATAATGTTGAAGACTTGTGCAGGCAACTGCTTATTCTTTCTGCACCTTTGACATGATTATCTTGATGATGTTTTGCACAAAAAACAAGAACAAAGATTATTGGCAGACATGGTTTGATTATAGTGTTGAAGAATTGTGCAGAACCAACTGCCAATTCTATCAGCACATTTGAAGTGATTATCATGATGATGCCTTGGACAGAAACAAGAACAAAGATTATTGGCATAAATTGTTTGATTATAATGTTGAAGACTTGTGCAGAACCAATTGCCAATTGTATCTGCACCTTTAACATGATTATCATTATGATGTCTTGCGCAGAAACAAGAACAAAGATTATTGGCATATATGGTTTGATTATAATGTTGAGGACTTGTGCAGACAACTGCCTATTCTATCTGCACCTTTGACATGATTATCTTGACGATGGCTTGCACAGAAACATGAACAAAGATTATTGACAAATATGGTTTGATTATAATGTTGAAGACTTGTGCAAAACCAAATGTCAAGTCTGTCTGCGCCTTTGACATGATTATCTTGGTGATGTCTTGCACAAAAAACAAGAACAATGATTATTGGCATACATGGTGTGATTATAATGTTGAAGACTTGTGCAGACAACTGCCTATTATATCTGCACCTTTGACATGATTATCTTGTTGATGTCTTGCACAAAAAACAAGAACAATGATTATTGGCATACATGGTTTGATTATAATGTTGAAGACTTGTGCAGACAACTGCCAAATATATCTGCACATTTAACATGGTTATCTTGATGATGTCTTGCGCAGAAGCATTAAAGTTTATTGGCAACATGGTTTGATTATAGTGTTGAAGAATTGTGTAGAAGCAATTGCCAAATCTATCTCCGCCTTTGACATGATTATCTTGATGGTGTCTTGAACAGAAAAAAGAACAAAGATTATTGACATACATGGTATGATTATAATGTTGAAGACTTGTACAGACAACTGCCAATTCTATCTGCGCCTTTGACATGATTATGTTGATGATGTCTTCCGCAGAAACAAGAACAAAGATTATTGGCATACATAGTTTGATTATAGTGTTGAAGAATTGTACAGAACCAACTGCCAATTCTATCTGCACCGTTGACATGATTATCTTAATGATGACTTGCACAGAACCAAGAACAAAGTTTATTGGCATACATGGTTTGATTATAGTGTTGAAGAACTGTGCAGAAGCAACTGCCAATTCTATCTGCAACTTTGACATGATTATCTTGATGATGTCTTGCGCAGAAACAAGAACAAAGTTTATTGGAATACATGGTTTGATTATAGTGTTGAAGAATTGTGCAGAACCAACTGCCAATTCTATCTGCACCTTTGACATGATTATCTTGATGATATCTTGCACAGTAACAAGAACAAAGATTATTGGCATACATGGTTTGATTATAGTGTTGGAGAATTTTGCAGAACCAACTGCCAATTCTATCTGCACTGTTGACATGATTATCTTGATGATGTTTTGCACAGAAACAAGAACAAAGATTATTGGCATACATAGTTTGATTATAGTGTTGAAGAATTATGCAGAACCAACTGCCAATTCTATCTGCACCTTTGACATGATTATCTTGATGATGTCTTGCACAGAAACAAGAACAAAGTTTTTTGGCATACATGCTTTGATTGTAGTGTTGAAGAATTGTGCAAACAACAGCCAATTCTATCTGCACCTTTGACCTGATTATCTTGATGATGCCTTGCACAGAAAACAAGAAGAATGATTAATGGCTTACATGGTTTGATTATAGTGTTGAAAGAATTGTGCAGAACCAACTGCCAATTCTATCTGCACATATGACATGATTGTATTGATGATGCCTTCCACAGAAAGAACAATCTTGTAACTGATGGCATGATATATTATCTTACTGGATTAAATCATTGTGGTTAGGAGATATAGAATCAATAAATGGGTGTAAATTGACACAAAGCAGTATTAGATAGTTACCATTGGTCAATGATAGATATAACAGCAGACCCACTTCATGCCAAATGAATACATCTCACATTATTATCAAACTACTACAGGCCTGCATGATACCTTATGGAGAATTGAGTTTCTGCCTAAACTATACCATTAGCCTGAAATAACTGAAATTATGATTCATTAGACCAGGCCACACATTGCCAGTCCATCAAGGTTCAATTTGCATTGTCATGAGTTCTTATAGCCCATAAACTAAAAACTACTGAATTGACCTACTGGATATGCATCTGGTACTTCCTGCATTGAATGTGGATGCAATTCAACCAAATAAGACTAGTCATGATCATTAATTACTTGTAGTCAGCTACTGTGCTGTACACAATGTGAGCACACAAGTGACACTGCAAATGGCACCTACTATTATGCCCATTCAAACTCTCATAATTAACATCATGATATCAAGTTATGGTGGTGCTCCCACCATGATTTTTGACATATCAGTGTATTTTTTTATTTTCTTATATTTTCTCTCCTTCTGAAGAAGTTTTCTTGAAATATACATTCAACATTCTTGATAGCAGTTTGGAGATACTCATACAATAACAGATAATTAACCATTTAACAATACCCCTAGTTTATGCTGAGAGCTTCACAACTGACATTGTTACCTGAAAATTTTATCCCATTTCATACAAGGTGGATGTTAATTCAGTAAATGAGTAGGGTGAAGCTTGCACTAAATTTAACACAATCTTTTTCTCTTTCCCACTTTCCCTTTAGATTTGATTCCCTTTTACATTTGTCTTTGAATTGTTTCCTCAAGTTTGTGTGTGTGTGTAGGGAGAATAACTTTATATATCTCTTCAAATAAGTCCTTTTCAAGTACATAAAGTGAATGTTGTAAATAATTGTAATACAGTAGTGTTTCAATTTTCGGCTTTCTTTTTAATTTCCTATCAATTTTGTCATAGAACTCAAGCAAAGTTGAAAAGTTATTTTAATCCTTTGTTAGAAATACTTGTCAAACACTTGTTAAAATAGATTAAATGTTCTGAACTTAAATAAATATTTTTCACAACATTTAATCAATTACAGAAAAAGATTTCATTGAAATACTTATGTTAATACTTATTTGGCATAAAAATAAAATGGATTTGTTATTGTAAATTACGGCATATCAACCTCAATGGGTTATTTAATGCTGACAACTTTTTTTTTTTTTCCTGTAATATTTTGTTTTGTCAAAAGTCTATTTCTGGTAATATTTTTTTCCTCAAAAATGTATTGCTGGTAATATTATTTTAAAACATGTATTGCTGGTAATATTATTATTTTTTTTTTTCAAAGACATATTGCTGGTAATGTTTTGTTTTTTTTTTCAAAAATATATTGCTGATAATAGTTTTTTTTTTCTTCAAAAATTTATTTCGGGTAATATTTTTTTACAAAGTATTTCTGGTATTAAAACCTATTTTTACACTTTTAAATGCTTTTTACCTCAGTTTCGGGGTTAACTATTTACCCATAGTTGGACCCTAACAGGTGCTACCACCCAATGTTAGGGTGGACCTGGGAAACCAGCAATTCCACGCTCCTCAAAACCTTCTGATCAGAGGCCTTGCTGCATCATCTTACCCAGGAGCAGATGCAGTTTATCCTCATACCCAGGACAGAGATAAAATGGAGTGCCTTCAAACAAATATAAAGTTCATTATGTTTGAAACAGAATTGTTAGATTCTAACAAAAAAAGTTTATTTGAGGCTTACGCATATGCAGAGGTATTCAAATAAGAGCATGAACGTATTGTTTTTAAAGTAGCGCCAGATTTAGGATACTTCATAGGCCTAGCATTAAAACTGACAAAAACTATAATAAACACTCAATCTGTTTTTAATTTATCATTAAAATCTCAGGAAAATTATTCTCTTAATAAAGCAGCCTATCCTGACATCAACTTAATTGAACATGTGCTCAAGTTATTGTTAATATTTCAATTAAATAAATATATCATGTTAGCAGATATGTACTAAGTATGATAAAAGTGACACTATATCAAATTTTATTATGCAAGTCAAATTCATATTTATATGGTAAATATACCATATCATCTTTTAATAACTACTAGAAAGGTTTACAATTACTACTTTGATGGCATAAAATGTTATTATGCAACACAGATATTGTTCATCATATATTTATTGATATTAATTTTTTTTATATCAGATTTATCTAAAGATTGCCATTGGTCATAAGAAAAATATCATTTTAAGAACAAATAAGATATTGTAAACTTATTGAATGATGGGAAAACAACATTGGAAATTGCAAAAAGAGCTTTACAGAGTTCAAAGAACAATCAAAAAATAAATTGAAAACACTGACAAAATAAAAACAGCAAAAATAAAAATACACTGCCTTCAAAAATTTGAAAAAAAGAGATTTGGTAAAATTATAAGAGTAGCAAAAAAAAGTGAATTGTTCAGTAAGAAAATATTTGAAGAAGCTGGTAAACACAGAGAAAAGATGCAGAATAGTAAGAACATTGGCTACAGAGATGAAAGCAACTATCAAAAACGTTTAACTATAGCGAATAAGTAAATAAAAACTGATTTCTCAACAGTAATGTTAGTGATGAATGTAGAACAATATTGGTCGAACCTGATGACTGGGTATTGCCTACATTGTTCATGGAAATATTCAACTGACATGATTTAGAAGGTAACAGTGGGGAAGTGGAGTAATGTTTTGTGATTGTAGACAATAAAATTACAGGTCTCTTCAAAGTTGACGATTATATCAAAATAAATACAGAGAATTATTGTAAGTTCTTACACAAGATGCTTTTTGATTGATAGAAGTCACAACAAAGCATAAGCTAATGAGCATATTCATGCCAGACAATTCTCCTTCACATTCTGCAAAAAAGATTTCAAAGATAACAAATTAAGGGAATATCTTCAGATATTAATCCAATAAAGGATCATCATTAAAAGAGATTTATATAAGAATGGAAAACAATATTCAAGTAAAGAAGATCTCCGGGAATCAATAAAAACATTTCAAAGTAATTGTAAAGTTGAAAGAGTAGAAAAGTTAACAAAATCAATGGCTGAAAAACTGATGAAAATGAATGTCAAAGAGTCTATATAAATAAATGTAAAATAATAAAATAATTTATACAGGTATATTGTGTTAATCAAAAATATATTCCTATGGTCTATATTTTTATCTTATTTGCATAATTAAACCTAACACCCCCAAAACCAGTTCTTATCAATTTTTTTTAAATAATATTTTATATATATATATATATATATATATATATATATATATATATATATTATAAAGTTAAACTCGTGATATATTGCTCATTTATCCTAAACATTATGCCAGTATTGATTGTTTAATACAAATTTTATTTTCAAAACATAAATTAATGCATATTAAAATTTGATAATGTAGTTTACTGAAAAATTTTATTTGATTTTGTTACTATATGAAAGGAGAAAAAAATTATGTTTCAAATATACAAGCATTATTTTTCATTTTCATGCTAATACATTGATATTAAATTGTCATAATTTGTGGAATTAAATATGGTTCAAATGGTATTTGCATTGGCATGTTAAAGACAAACTTCTGCATCAATAATTTTGTTAAAAGCATGCTAATTATTTAATATTAAAGTGTGAATTTAATCTTAGATCAAAGAATACAAATAGTGAAGAATTCAAACAACAAATGATAATTGATAAGGAAGAAATGAGAGCCCTAGTCTATTTAATCTTTTCCTAGACTATGCCTTGTGCATTTACAAACACAGATGGGATGAGATGGTTTGATGATGTTTGGTGATTCCTGAGGCCAATCCCTTGACTTGTATGCTCCTAAGACTAAAGTACTGAGAAATGTGAGAAAGAAAGATATTTTAAATATGTAAAAACAGATGAAACATGAAATAAACACTTTATTCAAATTAATCTAAATTTTTATCTATCTGATTGGATGCCTGGAGTCATTGCGCAGAAGGAAGTTGGTTAGACCACCTTCCTTCTGCACAATGATGATGAGTGCGCGGGCGGGTTATGTTGATCATATAGGTATTTATAGTTGGGATAAGAATGATCTTAAACAGAAAATGTTCCAAGAAATAGAACTCAAGACAAACAGAAAGTATGATCTAGAGTTGGAATAAAAACAGTAGTGGCACATACCCTGAAATACATCATAAAAATTCAAGATGTGGAATTAAATACTAAACACTTCAAATACCTCAGCGTATGGATCAGTTATATAACAAATTTAGTATAATAGAAAAGGATATTAAACAAAGAATAGGCTGCGCCAGAAATAGTTTTGCCGAAAACCGCAAATTATTATGAAACAAAAATTTTGTATTTTTTGCTTGTTTGTTTGAACATCCATACAAAAAATAATCTAACAATTATTAAAAATGAAAATAAAAATTACTTAAAAAAAACAAACAAACCGGTTCACATTCGACAATGGCATTATTAAACTTTATTTTTCGATTCTTCAAATGTCCTTATTAAATAATAAGAATTCTTACGAACAGCAACTAGAGATTAATTTCAAAATCACACTGAAAAACTGCAATTTAACAAATAAACGAAAAGTATAATTTTTTTTCCTGTCCAATCTAAAGAAAGACAATAACGTTTTTTAAATTATGAAAGCTAGCACCAACTGCTAGAAAAAAATTATTTTCTCAGTTTTTTTATTGAATTATTTTGGGTAAGATTCGAGACGAATTTTCCGTGCGTTCACACTATTGCATCGACTTTTGAAATAATATCTTCACTTTATTTCTCTTTAACGCCAACAATATAAACTAAACTAAAAAAAATCATGAAATTGAAATACATACATGGAGATTAAAAAGTACACGCGAGATAAGGGTGGATAAAACAGACTCCCAAAATTATTTCCACAGAGATTTCTCAATTAAAATAACCTATCCATTAAGTACTGGAAATAAGCGTGGAAAATTATTTGTGTCCTTTGAGGTGTGAATAATACTCATATTTTTGGCTTGTGTAGACATTCAGCATTTTTAAGTTAAAAATAAATAAATAATGCATAAAAAATTAATTTCATATTTTGAATTTTACATACAAATACAATGATTTGCAAACTATGGGCAAAGACAAAATTATTTTTTTATTTTCATTTGCAATTAAGTAAGTTAAGTAACAATATTGTAACATTATGAATAAAATAAAACATTTTAGTGAAAAAATTTTCTAAAAAACTTTTATAAATGGTAGTTTTGTAAAACAAATGCATAGTACTAATTATCTGTTCTATACTTTCATGAACAGCGGAAATTCACAGATGACTAATGATTCGGGAGACTAAAAACTAAATTCATTCTGAATCACTAAGTCACTATATTGACATTGAATGATAGCAAAGCTGTCTGTATTGTGGGTAAACATAAAGTTTGAATTTGATGTACGAAAAAGAAAATATTCATTTAAACGTTTTATTATTTAATTTCATAAAAAGATCTTCCATTTTTTTTACGAAGTAAAAGATATTTTACTTTTCATTTTTTTTTATTTGTTCATTTAACGTAATGTGGCCTTTTTTACCTAAAGGGAGTCTAGATAGGTGAGTAGCTTTCCTAAGTTATTTCCCTTAAATGTCGCCATCTTGTAGTTTCCTGAATAATCGAGTGATACCGAATCCTTCGTTCATTTCCGGTATATTACGGTGTACTACTCTACTTTGAATTTGCAACCGTTTTAATGTCTACGTAGATATTCGAAAATACCCGAATATTACCGAAAGTTGGTTGATAATAGGCCGCCATATTTAATATCTTATCAAGGTATGTGTTCGTTTCTGTTCTCTTTTCCATTACTTTCTGTTAGTTAGTTAATTAATTACAACTGGCGTAAGTGTTAAGAATTTGATTAAAGAATAAATTATTTAATGCCTGAATTCCCTCAAATTTCTGTTGTGCACATTAGGGTACACTAAGTCGGCAACTATTGCCGCCATGTGCTTCTCCTACTGCTTCTGCGACTTTTATGCTATTACTATCGACAATGGATTTAAATTATATTCATTAAGTATGTATATATATATATATATATATATTATATATATATATATTATAATATAAGCTTTTAACTTGTCACTTCACTTCTCATACTGAAAATGATTGTTACTAAATATTTTTCCTGATAACTTCTCATTCTTGTCCATTTTTTTTCAAGTAGATTTTTTGCTTACTTTTTTAAAATTATTTTGACTACGACTTTTTTTTTTTTTTTTTTTTTTTAAAATTGACCGGATTATTTATTTAATTATTTTATATTTTTTCTTCATAATCGAGAGGAGGCTGTCGGTTATAGAAATGTTAGTGTCACATGCCGGTTGTCTTTTTTTTCTCCGATAATTTGATCCATTCGGTAAAAAAAAAAAAAAAAAATGCTTTCGCTATTAATTTTGAATCCTCCTTCGAATTGCTTATGTACATTTTATAATTAAACACAAACTCGATTGCTTTCTTTGCCAACATTTTACTTCGGAAAAAAAAAAAAAAATTATTTTGTTTATTACATTTTTTTTTTTTTTTTTAAGTCAACTTTTAAAGCTGGGAGTTAGGTTTGTTTTTTTTTCTAAGTATCTAATCAATAGCTCTTTATTTTCCTTGAACAATCCTGTTTAAAATGTTCGTGCAATCTGAAAAAGATGGATTTTTCTTTACTAAGTTAGTAGAAATAGCTTTTTCACTAACTTTTACACAAGATGGCAGCAGCGGGTGCAATAATTGCCATGTGCGACCAACTAATCCTTGCTGGATTATATTTATTTTAAATTATTTAACTATTACTACTACAGAACACATTTAAACAACTGAAACGTTTGAAATTTTGTATCTGGAAATCAGTTGCATATCAACTCAACCCGATTTCGTCGTTATTCGTGTCCAAACTATCAAGTTTTAGGGAGAAAGATAACTGTCTTTATTTTTAGGGGCAATGTGTACTCCACTGCAGTACCTGCATGTGAAGTTGTTGATTAGCCTGTATTTTTCCCTATTAACAGTTTAGCTCTATGTATTACATTCTCAATTTTCGTCAGTGTCATTTAAAATTTTTCTCGAATTTGTTTTTACAAATCTCCTCACTATTTTCACTAACCTATATACTTTTTTTTTCTACCATTGTTTTTAAACCATCATTATTAGGTAGAAGTTATGATCCATTTATTTAACTTAATGTGATAAATATGACATCCTATTTAATTGCAACAGAAATACAATCTTAAAAATACTAAATGTAAAAACTCCACAATAAACAAAATATTGTTAGCTCAACATATGCACCAATAAATATAAGCAATTGCTTTTCATTTTCCCTTATTTGAGGCATTTTTTACAATACCTTAGTAAATTTAAAGATAAAACGTTTCTTTATTCACGTTTTCCCAAAAATGTTTTTGCTTAATATCTGAGCATTTATCTTGAATTTTCTTCGGTTGCACTGAAATTAGAAAAATCATCTTTCATACACGACAGTCAGTAATTTTGCTTGACTTTTTTTTTATTATTATTGACGTGTAGGTATTTTTCATATGTACAAATCATCCACTCTATGCATAATATAACCTGCTTATTTAAGTAGATTCGTATAATTTTCATTATATTAACAGGTACAATAAAAGAAAAAAAAAAGTACAATTTAAGGGGAGTAACTCAATTTTTCGCTTTCAGTTTTACCAAAATTACGTAAAATTTTTTATTATAGCAATTTTTTTTTTTTTTTTTTTTAACACTTGATACTTAACCGTTTCTTATTGCCGACACTTCCACATCGCTGAACAAAAATATAGAGAAATTCAAATGTTTCTAAAATTTTGTTTTACTTTGGATTTAAGATTTAAAAACTTATACGCGTCATTATGTATCTTCCTATATTTTCAGGAAGGACAGTCAATTGAAATCCTCTTTTTTTTTTTTAATCCTTGCAATTTTTACTTTAACTAATAATTTGTCTGTTTCATAATCATTTTCTTTCTATATTCACCGACTTCTGGGGAGGACGAAAGAGTCCCCCCCATTTTTTTTTTTCCTTTTGCAAATGCACTGGTACTTGAAAGAAAGCAGGAAAAAAAATCAGTTCATGAAAGCTGACACGAAATTCGTGCCAGCTTTCATGATTTTGATTCCCCTTTAGACTTTGTTTAATTGCAATAACTCTTTGTAATATCCAGTAAAGTAAGACTAAAATTTGCTAGCTTAAAACCAAGTGATTTCCTCTAAAGTTTTTGGTAATTTGGAATTCAGATTCTGAGTTGGCTTATACCAATGTTATTCACACAATGCATTTTATTTCTTCAGATTTCTTATGTATCTTGACTGGTGGTTATTTGTCGCTACAGTTTTTGCTACTGCATTCATCAGCTGAAAGTAAGTACATGCAAACCAGTGGCTTATCTATCTCTCCTTTGATATACCAAATTTGAAGTTACACAATTGCTGAAATAAGATTTCATTATTTTGCAGAAAAGCTTTTCACCATTACGAGAGCTGTTATGACAGAACATGTACTGTTGCCATGGCAACAGAAGATCAATGTGATGACAACAATGGTGGGAACCAAACTAACCTCATTGTTAATTACATCCCCCAAAGTCTTTCCAATGAAGAATTCCGAGCCATGTTCCTCACAATTGGGCCTATCAAGTCGTCAAAGATAATTCAAGACAGAGCAACAGGTTACAGTTATGGCTTTGGTTTTGTTGACTACGAGAATCCAGAAGATGCTAGCCGGGCCGTACAAACACTGAATGGACTGCATATTGAAAACAAAAGAATTAAAGTGGCCCTTGCTCGCCCTAGTGGACTTGGTGTGAAAGGAGCCAATGTCTACATCAGCCATTTACCTAACCATTACACACAGAGTGACCTTATAAAACTGTTTGAACCTTATGGTATCATCATTCGTTCAAGGATAATGACTTACCCAAATACAAATCAATCGAAAGGAGTTGGTTTTGTATTATATGACCAGAAAAAGATGGCAGAAGCTGCAATTGCAGATTTAAATCAGACAATCCCACCCGGTGGCAGTGAACCCATCATTGTGAAGTTTGCTAATGAAACTCCAAATGCAAAAAAAGTGCGTCTTCCACATGAACATTATGTTACACCATCTAATAACAATTTACAAAATTTCTCTCCACCTGTTCTGATCCGGGGTCCTGCCAATGAGTTATTTTCTACCAGTCCAGTACCCAATAACAATTATTCCCCCAATTCTGAGTACCCCAATAGTCCCGTATTGTTTATCTACAATACAGGGAACATGGATGAGACTGACCTTGGCCAACTCTTTTCTGGGTTTGGTCATGTGCAAAAAGCAAACATTGTGCGTGTGCAACAGAAGACTAAAGGTTACGGTTTTGTAACTATGGCTAATCACCATGAGGCAGAAAATGCCATCAGCAGGTTGAATGGGTATCGCTACCGAGGATGGGGCCCACTTCAAGTTTCTTTTAAGAACAAATAAGAGGAAAATGAAGTTCTTTAATTTGTAATATTACTTACACAAGGTATTTAGTTTTATTATAAATACTGAGTGTTCAGTTACATTTCACAAGTGGACTTTATCCAAGTTTCAAGTTATTTTATAACAAACTCAGGCTTTTTAGTTTTTGAGGTATTGATTTATTCATATATTTTTTTTTTTTTTTTGTTCATTTCATTTAAACTCTTACTGCAAATAAATGGGATGACTATATGCTTAGTAAATGCATTCTTTTGTGACTATAATCAGCTTATTTTCAGACCAGCATGAAAGGCTGCCATTCTTGATCAACTGAATTCCTATAAGTTCACAGCACAAATTGTGCTATTGCCAAGTCTTGCTGAATTAACCTTCAGATTAAAACATTTTCAAAATGTCTTGTTTGTTTGTAATTTTTTTTCTCCATTACAAAAAAGAAAATTTTAAATATGCATGCATGAAATTAAAAAAGGAATAAATTTAACTGAAATGACTAAACAAAAACAAGTATGGATTTCAAATTTCTTTTCAATGTATTTCCAAATGAAATTACAAAAAAGAATGATCATGTAATGTAATAATTAAGCAGTTTAGACCAACAATGACCATCTTTAACCTCTATTTCCTTTGCAAAACTTCAAATTTCCAATATGATTCTTGGCATAGAATTGCTATGAAAGTTTTTTTTCCATCTTCTCCGTAAAGTATATATACTAAGTTAGAAACTGAACTCGTCAGGACAAAACAGGTTTATAAATAGTATTGCCACACAAAAAAAAAAAAAAAAAATACATAAAGTTGAGGTTATTTAGAATGCTAAGGATGGCAACATTTTTAACCTGCTTGAAAAATAAAGTTCAACTTTAATCTGTGTGCAGTCATAACTTTAACATGCTAAAGAAAGAAAAGAAAACTTTCAATGTAGAGGCTTGGTACATACTTTTATCACTGAAGCATGCTAAAGTGATAGAAGCTGCAGAAAATACACTGTAAGAGAAAATTTTAACTAAGTCATTATAGCAGCAGCATCAATTCAAAGTTTTAAGAGTTCCTGCTTACTGCAAATGAACACTAAAAACTTGCTGCTACATTTAAATTGACAGATTTTTAGAGGGTAGATAGCATTATTTTTAGCCCACCCTATCCCTTTTAGCATCACTGGTTGTTGGGGTCCCTATCTGCGGGGGTGGTGGCTGGCAGCATACAATCTCTCCATCCTGGCATAACCCTGAAAAGTAGAATTGGTGGAAAATTAATTTTTAGTTTAAGAATTTTTTATTTATTTTTTTTTTTTTTTTTCATTAACATGACAGATTAATCAACAGCAAACAGGACAAGATATGAAAAGAAAGAACAGATGTTGCTCTAAATTTTGCAGGGTAGAGAGGGAAAAGAAAAAATTATAATGGGCCCTCCTACCTCATTAAGTACTAGAATATTAAAAATTAAGCAACATCTACAAATAAAAATTTATGATACAAATGTAAAAGTTTAGTCCAGCTACAGATCAAAATTAGAAAGAGGAATAAAGAGACTTGATGAATTGTGTGTCTGTGGGTGTATGAATATATTTGTTTTATAAGAAAATGAGAAAAAAAATGCATGTCAATTTAAACAATATGAAAATAGAAAAACAAAATGCCTGCATCCAATGCCACCAGGTTGATCAAAGATGGAGGGAAGAGTTCAGAGGTTCCATCATACTGAAGCGTTTCTTTCAATATATGTTTCAATTGTCAAACTCATGGATTTGGGCAAATTTACTTTCTATGCAACTTCCAAAGTGTGGGGTAGGGTCAGATCCATCCAAACTTTGCTCAGTTGAACACTTGACTGAACAAGCTGAATCCATGTCACTTGATTCCACTCCCCACCCCCAACAAACACACAAAATTTAAAAGAAAGGAGAAAAAAAAAAAAAAAAAAAGAGAGACGGTGGGTGGGTGGGTGATTGAAAGGGAATGGTTTGTGCACAAAACTGAAAGTAACCTAAATTCCTTTTTTAAAGAGGTGGTTTAAAAAAAAAAAAAAAAAAAAAAAAAAAAGAAAAGAAAAAAAAATTTTTTTTACAAAATGCAAAAAATAAAACTACCACATTTACATCATGGCTGAAGGGAAAGCAGTTTCAAATTCTATGAAAAACAAAAATATCTTAACAGCATACATACCAAATACATTCTGTAAGATATAGTGGACTTATAATACCTAAAACAGTTACTGTATGTAAAGTGTTCTTAATGCTGAAGCAGGAATTTAAAGAACATTACCACCTTAACATCAAGAGTATAAGAGGAGGAAGCACAAACAACTAACCCATCCCAATATTTATTTGTAGAGTCTACAAATCCATGTCAACCTAATGCAAAGGCTAGTTTAACATCAAATTGTAGCAATTATTTACAAGGGGAAGTATCTACTAGAAGGAAAAAAAACGAGGGGGTGTACAAAGAGGTCAACACCTAAACAGTAGCAAGAATGAGCTAAATGCTTATATTAAACTAAGCCACTTACAAGTAGTAAGCATAAACATATCCTTGTATAAGAGATTTAAGTGATATTTATTCAGATAATCCAGATTGTTACCTTAATAACCTTCCTAAATTAAGCATAGACAAGATCTTTTCAGTTAAGTAATATGAGGAAAGCTCAAGCCACTCCAGATATATACATGTATATGAATAACTTTAGACAAAAATTAGCTTTAATTCACTTATATTTTGGTTAGCAAGCTATAGTTAGCATAACCAAAAAGTTGTTCCTGCATTAGCATTTTTTTTTTCACAAGGTAAATGTCAAAATACATATCTAATGGTTTTATGTATAAAAGCAATGTAGCTAGGCATTTCAATCTGTTCTTATACAAATTAATGGCTACTGAATCAATGAGATTAACTATAAAAAAAAAAAAAAAAAATAAATCCACCTACCTGGTAGTAATAAATTCATGCCTTATATCACCCATCCCAACCGTATTTTTTTTTTTTTTTTTTTTTTTTTTGACATCAAGTTTACCTGATTATATTTATTACTCAGTTCCTAGTTTTCTACTAGGATTGCGGTCTGATAATTAGTTTGCCCATATATATATATATAATAAAAAAAAAAAAAAAAATTAAAAAAAAAAAAAAAAAAAAAGAAAAAAAAAAGACATTTTTGCAGAGGTAAAAAGCGCATATTGCAGAAAGTAAAAAAAAAAAAAAAAAATGGAAAAAAAAAAAAGAAAAAAGAAGAAAAACTCAATTCCAGTTCTAGTTTATTGTCAATAATATATATATAAAAAAAAAAAAAAAAAAAATCCATTCTTTTTAACCATCATTTATTTGCCAGAATACATATTAAAATGTTACTGAGAACATCCACTGAATGAAACAGAATGCAATATGTAGCTTGCTGAAAGTCCAACATCTGGGTATAAAGATTCTAAGCCAAAAAGCTGCTTACCACAATAAAGCTAAAAAACTAAAAGTAAATTTCACTCAACATAAGACTCTCCCCCCCCCACCATACCCCCCCCCCACACACTAGCACTCTAGAATTACAAAAATTTGTTTCGAAACATAACTGTTGAGTAGCTTTGTATTAATCTAAAAGGAGGTAGTTCAAACATATCTGGCAATTAGTAATAAAATAAGGAAAAGAAAAGAATTGGTAACTATTGAAAGCCACAGCTGCTAATGCACACCAATATACAATGTATTACCTAAGGGTTTTTAAGTATACAAGTTAAAATTCAAACAGAAGCAGCAAGAAAGGAAAAAAAAAAAAAAAAAAAAAACTTTGTGTAGAGCTCCCATGTGCAATTATACTTCATCTCTTGGGTGTGCTCAGTAACAAATTCATGTCAATTTAATGAGGGAAATCATTGTATAAAAGAAAAACAATTCTGCTGAAAGCAAATTGCAGTTTATGCAACTAAGATACAATTGTCCTTTTTCACAAAATGTGTTTATATATATTAAAAAGACAAAAAAAAAAAAAAAGACAAAGAAAAAAAACAAAACCTATCTGGATTGCAAGATGTTGATAAGTCAGCCCAAGTCTATTGCGAAATGACTTTAAGAGATGGTGGAGTGGGAGGTTAATAAAAATAAAAAGTTTCAAAAAGAACAAGGACAGGGTTTTGTGTGAGGGCAGTAGGGAATCCCAGATTGTTACTATTATGTAATTTTATTGATGGCTTTTCTTAAAACCTAATGCATTCATCCTTCAAAATGATGATCCAGGAAAAATGGAAAGGAGGAAAAAAAAAAAAATGCGTAAAAAAAAAAATAAAAAAAAAAATATGTGTGTGTGTATATATATATATATATATATATATATATATATATATATATATATATATATATATATATATTAGATAGATAAAATGGAGAAGCTTTTTCTAAAATGTACTAGTTCTTGAATTTCACTTGCAGAGGTCGACCACAACCAGTATAGTCATAGCCATTGAGTCGTCCAATTGCATTCTGAGCTTCTTGTAGATTGGTCATTGTGACAAAACCATAATTTTTAGATTGTCCCTTCTGGTGATCTCTCATGATGTTGACTTTCTGCACCGTTCCAAAGGGAGAAAATAATTGCCACAAGGTTTTTTCATTAGAATTAGTTCCAATGTTGTAAACAAATAGAACATATCCTCCCTGAGAAAGACTCAAACCAGAGTTTGGTGTTGAGTAATTGCCTGTAACTGGATTATAACGGAACCTATTGCCTGGACTTCTCATTGGACCAGGACCTGGTGCTGGAAAGCATGGAGCAGTATTGATGTAGGGCATTGCAGGGGGACGTACCTTCTTTGCATTATCATCAGCAAACTTTATGAGAAGTGGCTCTGTTCCACCAGCAGGAACTGTGCCACTTATCTGGCTTATTGCTTCTTCAGCTTGCTTCTTCTGGTCAAAAAGGACAAAACCAACACCTTTTGACTGACCTGTAGTCTGATCTGTCAAAACTCTGGACTGTATGATAGTTCCAAATCTCTGGAAAAGACGCTCTAAATCCATTTGCTGATAATGCCTAGGAAGATTTCGAACATAAAGATTAGCTCCCTTTATTTCTTCACCGCCTGGCCTTGCTAATGCAACTTTGATGGTTTTATTTTGCATCTGGAGTCCATTTAGGGTTTGCATGGCTCTTTGAGCATCTTCAACTTTTTCATAATCAACAAAGCCAAACCCATAACTGTAGCCAGTAGCTTTATCTCTGACTATTTTTGCAGATTTGATGGGCCCTATGCTGAGAAACATAGAACGAAATTCTTCATCTGTCAAAGTTTGAGGGATGTAATTTATTATCAGGTTGGTTCGGTTGTTATCTTCCATCTCCAGCTTGAATGTTTATATTGCAGTCTCTCAAGAACCTCCAGGCAATATGTATGTTCCTCCATTGGGAGAAAAAAAAAAAAAAAAAAAAAAAAAAAAAAAAAAAAAAAAGAAAATTATATCAGAGGAATCCTGGGAAAATTGAAAATATATAGACAACAAAAAAATAAAAAAAAAAAAAAATTAAAAAAATTATGACCAATTATGTTGCTTCAGTGTTCTCCATAATTATTTAAAATAAAATGGTTTTGAAAATTAAAGATTTGGTGATTTTTTTTTTTTTTGTGGGGGTGGGAACCTGGGGAGACAGTAATTCTTTAATCAGTTTGAAAGGGAGAAAAAAAAAAAATTAAATTGTTGAAATGTAAAATTACATTTTAACAGCATAAATCTTGCCTCCCCACAATGCAACATACAAATTTTAAAAGCTTTTTCCTTAATATCCAAATAGTAACCATTTTTGTTATATCCTCTCAAGGACTTTAAATAAATATAAAATTGATCATGGGTTTCAAAGTAATTTTTGAGAGAGAAATGACATGCAATAAAATTTTTATCAAAATCAGCCATTCATCACACAAAGCTAAAACAAAATGTACCTTCCCCCTGCAAATGAAGCAAGAGTAAACATTAATCTAAAATTGTCTTAAATTATTACAGAAAACTGAAGTTTACATTTCAACCATTTAATAGAATTAAGATTTCCCAACACAATCACACTGATACCAGATACATGAGGAAACACGCACAGGGAGGGGGAGGCAGCACAGAGAGAGAAAGAAAGAAAAACACACACACAGGAAGGAGGGCACACAAAGAGAAAAAACATGTACAAATGAGAGGGGGGGCGACACAGAAAACACGCACAGGAAGGAGGTGACAACAGAGAAACAGAAATAGGTTAAAAAAGCACTTTGCTTTTTCATGTTGCCACACAGGCCATGGAGAACACTGTTGCAATTTTCATATCAATGTTCACTCTTCAGTACCATCCAGATTCATCCAATATAAAACGATTTTTATCTAATAAACAGCCAGTGTGACATCACATGTTCAAGATAATTTGGGTATACAGAAATCATCTAAGAGAAAATGGTATGTTATATATATCAATCCTGAAGTTTGATTCAGGTAAACTAAATTATGTACCACTTTTAAAATAAGTACTAAATGATATATAGAAATATAAAAGCATTCCAAACTGTTGCATAATTCAAGCAGATTGACAAAAATATAAAATAACATCATGTGTACAAGAAGCATGCCAAGGAATGAAATGAAGATTTTATATAGTTTAAAGCATTGAGTCCTGGAAGTTTTCTTGTGGCACTGTTTATATTACTACCTTAAATGGCAAGTGTCATGACTGATATTAAGTACTATAATTCAGAACCTACAAGAGGGTGGGCAGATTTATTTCCAAGTTTTAAGAAAAAAAAAAAAAAAAAAAAAAAAAAAAGACTACATTCACACCAAAGCTTAGATGGCAAAAAGGAAAAAAAAATACAGTTTAAAATAAGCTAAAAAGAAATATAACTTCAGAATCAACTTTTACCCAGATTTTTTATAACATTTGTATAAATAAATTTTAAATGAATTTGATGTATTAAAAAAAAAAAAAAAAACCTACATCTAAAATTGTTAAGATAAGGTAGGCTTCATTGATTATTTCATACAGAAAAAAACGAGCAACAGCGAAGTGCCAATAAACTAATTAAGAATTTTAAGTCTTTAAAGTACCCATAATTTCTACTAAACCCCTAGATAAAGTTGCTTTAAAGCTGATCAATGCAAATCAAGTATTTGCATAAAAAGAGGGATGGGAAAAAACCCATGAAAAGTAAAAACTAATGACTGTGTGATTATTTGAAAGTAATCAGATATAAGAAACTGGATCCTGGAAATTGAACACAACTGAAGGGAACAGAGAAATAGAAAAATTACATCAAGACACTTCTCTGTTGCCAATATACAAAAAAAAAAAAAAAAAATTCACAAAGTGAAACAGAAAAAAGCCAGCTCTATTTTAGATTCTGAAGTCATATTCATTAAAGTAATAAATTCTTAGCAGAAACAATAGGAGAAAAAAAAAAAAAAAAAAAAAAAAAGTTACCTCCCACTTTCTTGTAAATAGGGACTCAATAAAAAACTGGAATCAGCAGGTAAAAATGTACATAGAAAGTCTATGGAAAAAAAAAAGCAAAAGAAAACAATAACATTAGGCAGAGAAATATGGAAAAAAAAAAACGAAACAATATGCAATTATTATATATGTGTGTGTGTGTGTGTATGTATGTATATATATATAAAAAAATACCTCCCTTCTTCTTGTCATCTGGTAAAAGATTAAAGAGCAGTTATTTTTGCACGCATATGCACGGAAGATTTGGAAATAATACAAATACGAAAGTTGTTAAGGCAAAAGCGCACATATAAAGCATTTAAATTAATTTTCTAAATAAAATAAGGGATCTTAATTTGCACGAACTTTTGGCTGTTTCGATTTGTAAGCTACGTTAAGATAAAAACGTGCACTTTAGTAGGTATCTAATAATTTTCACAGCATTAAGACTTTGAATGTTGCCATCAGCAAGTTCTTAACGTGATCAAATAGACACAAAGTGACTAAAAAGTATAAGTTTCTAATATTAGAATTCGAAGTTCCTATTAAAAAAAGCGAAGGATTCAACCATCACTTTAATAGAGAATTCTTGATAGTATAAATTAGATAAAATTTAGAATACTGTATATATGACAGCAAGACTGGCTTCGAATAAAACCATCTCCAAAATTTACGGAATTTATCAAGAAAATCTTTTCGAAATATTAGGATAGCAAATTTGAAATTCCCACGATTTTGAAAGTCCAAGGTAATTTTAAAATAGTTTAGAAATTTTAACAGTTTAAATTTCAAAGTGTCTGCAAATAGAGAAATAAGCAAAGCTTTAGTCACTGATGCATGTAAATGTAAAAATAAAAGTATTCAAATGAGAGAAAAATTATTCTGATGAAGTATAAAAAAAAAAAAAAACTTTCATATTAAAAACCTAAAGAATCTAAATTCAGGTTTCTGGCATCAGAAATTTTTTGCATACTAAATTCTGAATTACCTTTAGATTGCTTTATCTAGTCTCAGTCTTACGTCCTTTTCCATCAACTAAACTAAATTCTACCTTTGCACCCATGAAGACTTACAATTTGATCATAAATAAAATGAAAGCTATAGTCTGAAATAAAATTATTTTATCTCTCCAGACTTCGTGAAAAAGCTAATCATTTGTGCAAATAAACTGTATAATTTAAGTTCAAATATTAAAAGTTGATCTTTTGGCTATACAGGAAGAAAAAAAAAAACAAAACAAAAAAAAAACAAAAAAACCCCAAAAAAACGAACTAAATATTGAAAAAAAAAAAAAAATTTAATGGTGAACAGATTTGATATTACGTTAAGTAATAAGATAATTATAAAACAGTTAAGATTTTTTTTTATACTCATTGAGATTAACAATAAACCTTAACAGAAATGACTTGCTGGTTAAAAAAAAACAAAAAAAAAAACAAAACTACCTCAAGACAACAGCATTTTTCCTTCTATGAAATGAAATCATGACATGAATATAAAAAAATTGAAAAACTTTAAAAAGTCTCAAGAAATGAATGTATACAAGATGAATTTTAACTAATAGATGGATTTTAATATTTTCTTTACAAATCATTAAGTGAAACGGTTACTAAAATAATTGACAATAAATTGATGGAAAATATACATTCAAGAAAAACGGATGTCATAAATCGCCTTTTACATCAATTTGTTCTCTTCAGTTATTGTATTTATTCTCTGCATCTTTTTTTTTGGAGGGGGGGGGCGATAATTTTTAAAGTAAGTGATCTGCAACTTCTGCGAACCTATTCCTTAGTTGCTGCAATAAAAATACATCTTTCGCTCATTGTCTAAATTGTTGCGTATGATTATACGCGTTTCAAAGTTGTCTCCAGGAATAATCTGAAATGTTTTTTTTTCGGGTGGAGTCTGGCTTTGGAAGCCTGATGAATAAAATGCACTGCCGGTATGCACCAAAACAATACAAGGCACAAACAAAAAAAAATTCAACATTTGTCAAATGGATGGAAAATGTAAATATTTTAAGATTCATACGGATGCTTAACCGTTCAAAATGAGGTTATTAATAACGGTAATATTCAGTTATCCGAATAACAAATCCATTTCCCTTTTGTTAACTATATTTCGTCCCCACCCCACAAAAAGATAAAAAAAAATCTTAGCATTTGAAGCGCATTTTAAAATGATTCATTAAGTTCTCTGTAAAATACACAGCAAATTAAAAGGTTTACGGCCACAAATAAAATCAGAAGACCATGTGATGTCACACTGCTGACTGGGGAAACAGAGAAATAGACTACACATATATATATCTATTAAAAAAAGATGGCCATTAATAGTGCAATTTTCATCAACTGCTGAAAAATTGGAAGATCACACAAGCCAATAGCAAGCACTATTACTGGGATAAATTTATCTTGGAGAGAATGTGATGATTTGGATTTTAAACGTCTAAATATTATGCTATGAAGACAAAAATATCTTAACTAACCACGGTTACTGCAATGTGCATTAGACTCAATATGGCCGGGCAAAAAGATTTATAGAAATGTTGATCAAAGTATGCGACATTTCAAGATTCTCATCTTCCTACTCTTAACATCACTGATTTCGAAAACAATGGAGTTTCCTACCTCAATTCTATTTCATGCACGCAAGGTAGAGAGCGAATGCTACTGTTGCTTGTAATAACGAACATCAAATAGATTTTGTAAATCTGTTTTTATTTATTAATTCCAATTTTTCAACTATAAAAAGTAACGAAAATGTTTAATAGAAAATTTTCCATTAAAAGCTGTATTTGCGTTAATTTTAGATTGACCCATCAACACACTCCAACCAAAATTTGGTTAAAAAAAAAAAAAAAAAAATTGCGTATCGAAATTCAAGGTCCAAGCACAAGATAAAAGTTCAAGAAAAATGTGTGCTGCTGAAACGTTCGTAGAAAAAAAAAAACTCACAGTAATCAAGGTGACTAAACAGAACAGAGAATATGAAATGAAACGGTCAAATAGTCAAAACTTATTTTAAGTATCTTGGTATTTTTTTGGTGTGGACGGGGGTAGGCACAAGTGATGTAAATGAAGTAGTTTCATCTTCCCATAAGATCAAATACAGCCAATAGATTTAGTAAGCTTTAAGTAGACTTGGAGAAATTTGTTTATTTTTAAATTCGTCCGAGAAACTTTCTGAAATGGCGCGCTTTTTTTGGGGGGGGCATGCAATATCCAGAAAGTAACAAGTCTCGTAGTTAGAAAGAATATAGAGGTGGGGAAAAAATACATGAAGAACCTTTCTGAGAACGGATCTTTGGAAAGTTCAAGCAATTTTCAAGGTATTATTTTTAAACGTAAAAAAAAAAAAAAAAAAAAAAAGCCACGGCTTTGTTTACTGCCGATTGGAAGTAAATTTGAAAGAGAAAATTAAGTTTGATAGGGTAATCATCCATATACACGCAAAGCAAATTGGTCGTAATGCAGCTAAATGAACCTGCTTCCCTTGCACGTGACTATCATCCTGTCGAAACATTGAGCAAATGCTTAATTCTGAGGTGAGGAGACGTAAAACAATCCACATTCATCTAGAACTATATCTTTATTATAATGGAAATATACAGACAGAAACCGCCAAAGTCTAGTTTTAGCTTATTTCTACTGGAAATAAATTACTAGAAATAAGTTTTCAGATAGGAATTTTTGTAAGCGTTATTTTATTGAATAAAATAACGTTTAAAAAATAAAATGTCGGACTAAAAACAAAATGCATTAGTTTAAAAATTACATAGCATCGAAAGTGTCAGCTCTATTAATAATCCAGTTCGAATGCAATAAGCTCCAGAATAGGTACTGAATTTTCAAACCAATTTAATTGGATACAAAAGTGCTAAAAAGACAGTGTCTCGGGAGTAGAAAAGCTGTTTTGCAAACATGATTTTTTGAGTAAGACGACCTGAACGCAATTTGCATTTCAATGTAGTTAAAAAAAAAAAAAATAGATCGAACAAGACATCTGGAGAATTTTTTTTAAAATAGCAACATTGAGAATATACTATATACAATGATATATATACAATGATATTTTGGAATCAGTTTCGCTCGAAGAAAGCGATTCATTATAATAACCAACTGGATGTTAGACACAAGGAAAGATGGGTTGCAGATAATGGAATCAGAGTAAAAAGTGGTAGTGGATCAGCAAGAAAAGAATTCAGATTAATGCAATTTTCCCAACAAAAAAAAGAAAACCAATCGCGGAAGAACCTCCGACTGCGTTCATGTGCAGTTTTTAAGTATTATAATGTTTGGCTTCTTTTGTTTTTGTTTTCACAATTACAATGATACGATACTGACCTGCACAAGAAAGAGTAGAGAAGGAAGCCGCAAAATATGGCGTCTCGACAATTCTGCTGGGTAACTTTAAGCGGCAAATTACGAGAGAGAAACCAGACTGACCAATAAAACTCACGTATAGTAGACAGCGCGGGATTGTTATGACGACATTATAAAAAGAGAGAAATAAATAAAATACATATAAAAGATAATTGAATCATACAAGTTTTTGTGAAAAAAAATAAGAAGCTTTTGGCACTAGAGAAATAAAATATTATTGAATGAGTAATAAAAAATTCTATTCATCTTTTCTGCGCGATCATTTTCGTACCCCGTGTTTCAGAAAGGGAACCCCCGCCATAATAGGTGGATATAAAGTCAGGGGCATAATCACTAAGCGTATCGATTCTTTCTTAAATTCTCTTTGTTCTGCTATGGATAATTCTAAAATTAATGAAAAAAATTATTTTCATTAAAATCAACGTTTACATGCTAATCGGCATATTTTGTGAAATAATGTAAAGTCACTTGCTCTTGTCTTGATTAGGAGCTAACAACATTGTATTCAATTGTAAGTTGATAAATTTATCAAAGAAGAATGATTTATTTAATTTTTTAAAATTAAAGATTATTCAACTAAAAACGATAACACTAACACTTTGATGTTTTTTTTTTGTAACTTATTTCAATTAAGCAACTTTTCTTTTTTAAAATTTATCGCTTAACGAAATTTCTCGAACTATTTAAGAATTGTGTATCGCGAAAAAATTCATTTTTAGCATTTTTACAAAATCTACACATTGAACATAATTTTAAAAAATCTTGAAGCTTGCTATATTTATTTAGTAGGGAAGCGGACTGATTGACAATTTAAGGAAGCTAGTTGATTGTGATGGTATCGGGTCTTTTTTAAACGTTGGATCGTTTGTCATGCCATGGGTATCTTAGCAAATCAAAAAATTATTCTTTGTATGAATTTTTATATCTACGATGTTTTTTTTTTGTTTTTTTTAATAATATCTAGATTCAAGAACTTGTGTTTTTGCAGTTGATCAGAAATGCCATAAATTGTTTTTAACCTTTTATAGCTTTTTAGTGGAGTCTCCAAGGCAACTGAATAAATATTATTATTATTATAATATTTATTCAGTTGCCTTCTTTCAGTTTTCGTTTAGCAAACAATGATAATCAATTGATATGTTAGAAAAAGAAACATCAAAAATGAACCTAGTAAATGTCATATTCGTTGACAGATTGAATGAATGCTGTGTTGGTTGAAAACGGTTGATACCAGAATCGATATGAAATAAATTTGGACTTCCACGTAATTTTGAAAAACCGACCAGATACTTTTTGCTTATTTCTCAAAGAAAAAAGAAACATAAGAATTCAGTCAGAAGCATGAAATTGTTTCAATTGAAAATTTTATGCTAGTTAAATAAATTAGGTACCGAGGCTAGAGACTTTCAAAATAGTAAACGCATTTTAAATGTCTTTGAAGTTAAATTTTGGTTTTTATCTGAAAGAGCTTAGTTCCGTATTAAAAGAAAAACAATTTCCGTATGTAATTAAAGATTTTATGTATTTTAAAATATTGGCACGTTCACTCATTGACTCCTCGAACCGCCATTTTAGACGAAAAATGGAAACAATGAATCTGATGTTTAACCTAGAGATGTTTCGAAGTTATTTAATAAATTTAAGGATTAATTAAGCGGATTTTTTAAAAGTCATGTTTACTTTTTACTTAGAATTTAATGAAAATAACGTTTATTTATACACGATAGCTTGTAGGGTTAAAGGTGTGCACAAAAACAGGATAATGACTCCCCTATATCAAAAAGCGCGCGAAAAATTAAAATTGAAGGAATACGGAACACCAGTAGTGCAATAATCAAGAAATTGGTATTTGTATTTAAAAATAAATTACCTTATATGACCAATAGATTAAAAATATTTTTTATTCTATACACTTTTGTTAAACTTAGTAGAATGAATAATTTTATATATTAGAAGTACTTTTTTTTAGATAAATGACACTTTTAAGATTAATTGTTTATTTATTTTTTATTTTTTTTTTACATATTTAATACCATAAAATATATAATTGCACCCAACGAGATTTTTTACAAATAATTCTGCACTTAAGGAAATATATTAAAATAACAAAATGTGGGCAAAATTGGTAAAGGGTTATTGAATTGATAATGTTAACTGATTGCAGTTGCTTTGAGTTCTTTCTTCATTATTCATTGGCATTGATGTAATATCCTTTATTTTTTTTCCATAAAATTATTTTAATTCTATATAACCAATAGCTTAAGAATACATTTTTTTTATTATATATGCTTTTCTAAAACTTAGTAGAATAATCAAAGGCAAGAAATCAGAATTATTTTCCTTCTGTACATCCATACAAAAAATAATCTAAGATACTACATTAGAAATATTTTTTAGTCAAATTATACATTTGAGTTGTTTTTTTATTATTATCTTATCCATTTGATGTCATAAAATATTTAATTGCACCCAATCTGCTTTCTTTTAAATAATTCTAAATTTAAGAGTTATTTTATTATCATATATTACTATTCCAATGAGGTAAATTAGTCAAAGGTGGTAATTCAGAATTATTTCCTTCATGAATATCCATACAAAAAATAATGTAACAGCTAAAAGGAAAAAATAAAATTTCTTTTAAAAAAACATTCACACTTGAAAATGGCATTAAACTTCTTTTGTGGCCATGTTCATACTTAATCTTATTGAATATTTTCCTTCTTTATTATTCGGGCTTCTATATTTTTTATTTTTTTTTTTTTACACTTGGATGAGGCTATTATACTTGTTTTTTCTACTAATTTTAAAGTACTCCAGTTTTGTGTATTCTTTGAATTTTCATTCCATTTTTTCATTAGAATATCAAAGAAGCATAGTTGAATAAACACAATTTTTATGTCATTATGCCCCATGAATACAAACTCACCCATTACAATACAACTTCACCTGCTGCATTAACAGTATTTGGAGGCTGGAAATAGAGTCAACTTCAGAACAAAGTCTCTATTTTCAAAATTTTGCATCATCTGGATTTCCAAGATAATCCTGATCATGGTCACATGTCATGCTTTCTGCAAATGGATCTTAAGTCTTTGAAAAGTTTGATCATTGAGAGAATTCCTCAAACAGCTCATCCAAAAACAAACAATTGGATGTTAGGAGTAAAGCTTGATGAAAGTAACCCATCCATGAATTGACTATCACCTGTTTGCACTTACTGCAATTTGTTCATGTAAAAAGGATTCTTTACTTAATCTTGTGTTTACTGTTGATATAATAAATATGGCTTTCTTTAAATCAATAACCTCACTCTCTCCCAACCTTCACCAAATCAAATAATTGTCCCAGGAAAATCCTCTTGACCATAATGATGTAATCCATTACAACTTCTTGTAGTCTGGTCAGTTTAAAACATTTTGACTAGCAGTGGTGAATAGAAAGGAACCTATTATGCAAGACATCATGCTTTACATATCATCCAGCAAAAAATGATCCTGCTCCACTTACCCTATTCACCAAAAGAACTGCCCACTGTGCTGGTTTCAAGTTTTGGATGCATATACAGTGTAACCTGGATATAAGAGAGTTGTCGGGACCAGAGAAGAAGTCTCTTATATCCGGGTTTCGTCTATTTTATATACATTAACACAGGCTCTAATTTGGGACCAGAGAAAATCTCTCTTATATCCGGGTTTCTCTTATATCCGGGTTACATTGTACATGCCAGCAATTGTATACCAATTCAAATCAGATTGAAAATATGCATGGCCCCAGTTTTTATAATGATTGAATATATTTATTGTCAGATTATTGATAACATTGTTTGCTTTGACTAATAATGTTGTACAAATTTATTATGTCTGCAGGACAAAGAAGTTGTTAGATTGCTATCACTATTGTTTCATACTTCAAGAACATTTTTAACATTTCTGTTTCTGTAATACTTTTGTTGCATCTAATTGTATTGAAAACATACCAGCTTCTTTTACTTTCTTGCCTACTTTATTAATGATAAAATAAACATTATGATGTTATTCACCATCATTTAGGATAATCCTGAACTACCATGACCTTTACTTCCAGATTTCTCTGCTATCAGACATTGTTTTTTACTACATTTTCTAAATACCCCTACAATAGCAGATCATATTTACTTAGTAAAATGAAAAATTCTTGATTTCCATGATCTATCGATGAATTAAAACTTAAGACTGACTCATATGTATTGCAGTTTAGTCTTTCTCTACCAATCAGTTTCACAACTTCAACAATTCTTTCCATTATCTATTCATTAATTTTTCTTCTCACTTTATGAGTAAACAATAATTCTTCAATGTTTTCATGGTTGAAACTAAAACTAGAAGTTTCTGCCCAATAATAAGTATGGTGTTTGAATCTTCATGTTCATTTATCATAACCCATCATAAACAAATTGTTCTCATGCTCTTTACCATATACAACACGGGGAATTATTAAATTGAGTGTATGATAATCAATAACACAGAGAAATATTTTTACTCTTAAATATACTTTTTGATGAAAATGGGAAAGAACTATAATCATGTGGTTGCCTTGGATGTAGTTAAAAATAAGAAAGATCTTTCATTTACTCTTGGCCTGCTAAAAAATAATCTTCTTCCTCTTTACATACAAAATGTTCTTGTATAAACCCTATGTTCAGTGCCTGCCTTGTCTCACATCAACTTCATGAGTTACATTTTTTAGAATCTTCTGCTGCAGAAATATAATATCTGAGAAACTTAGTCTATTTTCTTGTGTTTCATTTTCAACATTATATTAATATTAATTATAAAAATATATGTGTGTGTCTGTCAATAAGTAATAGACTATCTGAAATGTGGTAGAGAGAAAATTAGTGCAACAAAAGTTGTACTTGTATAAAGAAAACCAATTTGAATATTATATTTAGAAAATTCCTTATTGAAAAAGCTTCTAATAATAGTTTTGTAAGCATGAATTTACAATAAAATATTTGTACATAGTTTATGTTCAAATAGCTTGACCACATGGAACATAGCTAAAGTTTTTGTTAATATTTATTCTTGTAATTTCTAAAATCTTACAAAAAATATGGCTTGAGGCAAAAAATTGGAGAGAAGGGAAATATGTTACTTTCATTATAACATCACATTTATTCTTAATTTTTCACATTTTTTTCATTTAAAATATCAGTTTCTCTGTAAAAATAACTGATACTTACAGTTTCATGTGGGGGAGAGAATAAAAAACAACTGATTCAGCCTGCCCCCCCCTCCTGCTATCTCTCAATCAATATGAACATCTTCCATTCGTGTTACCCAAATCATTACAGAAAAACATAGAGACTCTTATTTACAAATGGGCCCTGAATTACTTTTAAAACAAAAAATTCAAACCAATAAGCTTGCACATCAGGTATACAAAGGTATGCTGTATTCAAAAGACTCCACCATATCACTGCAATAAATACATTCTGATAAAACAATCAGTACTGATGCAAAATGCATTTGTCAACTTAGAGCACACCTTGGATCATCAACCAGATGTTGCCTCATCATTATTGAAGCATTGAAGGCCATAGGAAATGAGACACCCCTGTCATCAGACAAGCAACATGATCAAATCATTTCATATAAGCACCTTACTAATGCTTGGTTTAATATTTTTCTTGATAACAGCCTGGTTTTCAAAAGGCCAGTCTTTACCCAAGAGAAAACAAATGTAAGACCTGCTTGTCATCCAAGTGCATGCTTTTGAAATCTTGAAGTCTTTCTTAACACTTTCTTTCCACAATCCATCATTATCATCATGCATATGTATTCATTTTATGAAATGTAAACAACAGATCTTGAGATACTGACAGATCTTGATGTTTAGTATCCCTTGACAATGCTCAGAGGGATGGGGACAACAGATCTCACAATACAACATTTGACTCCAAAGGGTTCTTTCTAGCTTAGCTAGTTTGATACACAAGAATGGAAATACTGATAATTGTTAAAGGATGAGGTGATAGAAGTGCAAAACACATCTTGGCCTTTTCTTTAAGGAAAGATTCCTTTGAGACTACAGATTAATTGTATCATCGACCTTCTCCAATACCTCTGATTAATTCTTCTACATTATTATATGATTTGATAAGACAAGCATAGTCATTTTGATTGTTATACTCAAAATGTTTCAGCCATTGTATCATCTGGACTTGTCCAGATGTTATTCTTCATACTTGGTAACATTCTTGGAATTTCCAACTGAACCATAAAGGGAGATTATTCTCATTCTGCATTCTATGTTTAGCGTTTATTCTATCTCAGCACTCCTCATGAGTATTGAACCGTTGTTCTGCTTATTGAACCTTTCAGTTACTTGTTCATTTCTTCCACTGCAGCAGAGCATGTAACTTTTCAGCACTACCAGATCCAGGGATTGATCTCACAACTGCCATGAATACATATTGGATTCACTGGCAGTTATGAGTATGGACATCATAGAGAGCAAGTCATGTGATATGAAAGGATATTTTTTAACTAACTGACTTGAAGTAAATTCGTAAATCTTAATTTAATAACTTCATAAGTGTTATCAAAAAGATTTTTCAATTGTAAATCCGTCTACTTAGAAATGGCAACTTGATAAAGTTTCTAGTGAACCTTGAAAATTTTAAAAGACTTGAATTTAAAATATGGGCCGCAAAAAGCCTTGGATTTCTGAAAAATTGGGAGGAGAAACTTTCCAGGTGTGCCATATCTAACGTTTTCTTTCTGATGCCTCTTATTATCCTACTTTTTTAAGCAGAATCTTTTAGGGTTGTTTATTGTATTTTTGTGTTTCAGGAAGAGATTTTATATACTTACCTAATTTATTTCAGTTTCCCTAATGAGTCAAAAGAAGCATTCTAAAAAATGGCCTTAAGAATCCCCCCCCCCATCCCAAAGGGAGCAGACTCCTTTTTTGTCAAAGCCAATGAGTGGAGAGTTCTTTTTTTTTTTTTTCTTAGAAGGAGCAGAAGTGGGAGCCACTCAATTTTAGAAGAGTAATGATGCACTCCTTTTTGAAGGTTGAAGTTGTGAAATTTGAATGGTTGCCATCAATCTGGTTTGTCTGGACCAGCTTTCAGTTATAGGAGATAGTCTTGAAAATATTCAGTGTGGTGGTGGGAGGGAGAGAAATTTGTTTAGTTTTGCTTTTTAGTTAATACTGAAATAGTCTAAGATGTCAGCATTTTATGAAAAATCAATAATCATATCAGGTTTTCTTCAAAAGTTCTTATGTGCTTCAGCACTCGATGTCAAATTCACCAGCATCAACTCAACAAATTTGCAACTCAAAGATTTCTTAGCTGTTACATTTGTGTTGCCAAAATAAAATTCACCACAAATGGGGCCCAAACAAAAATGAATTGAAGCATTGAAAAGCAACCACAAATTTTCTAACAGTTACACCAACCAACTGCTAGTCTCTGTCTCTGTCTCTTTATCAACACAAAAACCACAGTAGTGAAATATTCTTCAGAATGTGCTACACACAAGAAATTGCCACAGCATCCTTGAATGCACAATTCTTCAAACACTTAAATTTTGTTGTGATGTTAATCATTCACAACAAAACTATTCAAATCTTCCTTTTCAGGCTATGAAGAATAGAATAATTTTGAACATTATGGACATATTAGCAAAAATAAATGTTCCAAATTTTTTATGGGGAGAGTCTGGGTCATGTGGAATTATCCCCACATAGTTTGCCAAGGTGCCATTAGGTGGCACTGTTAAACAGTTATAAAATGAAACTTGTTTCTGGCTTGGTGATTTATTTCCTCAGGTGACTGAACTCTTTCACAAAGACACACACACACACATAATTCTTAATAGCTATATTTTTCTTTCCAGCTATTTTGGAATGCATACAACTATATTTCAGTTCTTGCTAATCATTTATTAGCCAAATATAAAATACATGAAAATATTGCCTTGTTTAAATTTATCCCATTTCTTTTCACCTATAATTAATTAATGACAACCTGTCATTTACCTGTATAAATCTTGTTCGCCACTGCTTTTAATCCAACTACAAGTACATATTGCAACACAGCTTATTTTAAAACTATAAATTTTCCTTTTAATTTTTATTGCTTTTGAGGGAACTCAATTTTAAAAAGAACATTTAAAAGTGTAATGCCTACTTAATTTTTAAATAAAATTCAACTAGGGTACTTTAAATTACGTTAAATATTCCATAAATTGATTTGTCTGGAAAGGTATGATTAATCAATGTTAACTGCACAAAAAACAACTCACAATTGGCATAAAAAAAATGAGAGGTATCAAATCTGCCCAAAATGAGTTGTTTATATGGTGGGTAGGGATAAATAGAGACTTAAACTGTTTTCTGTTAACAAGCACCAACAATGTTCTTATTCTATACTACACCAATGTTTGAAACAAAAAAAATTTGTTAGAAACAAAGAAAAGTGTGCTGAATTGCAATGTGATATCAATCCTCATATATGGCAGTAAATGCTGAATAATTTCCTCATAAATGAAGAGGAGACTTGAGGCAACAGAGATGTGACTCTACAGAAGGATGCTGAAAATACCATGGATAGAACATGTGACCAACAAGGAAATTTTAAGGAAAATGGGAACAAAAGAACACTTTTAGTTAGAATCAGAAATTGACAGTTGAAATTTCTGGGATACATAATGAGGAATGAATACTAGGAGAATGTAACACTCTCAGAACATATTGAAGGTAAGCAGGGCAGAGGCAAACATCAAACTACCTACTTAATGAGCTTGTATAAATGGATGATAGAACAGGTTCTGCAAGGAGTAGTAAGGAGACAAAGACTGCTTAGTGCTACAAAGAATATGAAGCTGTAGAGAGCCATGATCAGCCATATCCTGAAAGGACACTTCACATAAAAGAAGAAAGAAATAATGTGATAGTTGTGTAACAATTATTTAACAAAAAAACATTTTCAATTGTAGATATTAGACAAGATCACAAACACTCAATATTTTGTGTGTACCTTCCTATTCAGTGGAAGGACAAAATTATTTGTAGTTGTGTCATTGAATAATATGTGCATGCAAACATATATATACTCAAGTTGAATGTGGTGTAATGGTTAATTTCTCTTTCTGTCTGACAACTTCTGGTTAACAGAAAAAGTGTGTCTGTGTACCACTTTGAATTCATCTTTATGACATCTGTAAAGTGAATATATTTTTCTGATAAATGAACAAACAATTCAAATTCTAAATTTGATCATCTTGTCAACAGTGAAACAATGAGTCACCGAACTAGAAGCAATAGGTACCTCCTAAAAAATGATCATACATGATGAAAAATGGGGAACCATAATTTATTATGAGAAAGTTGAGCATATTTATGTGGTGAAAAACACTGTTTTGATTTTGAAGATTCTTGCAGAAACACAAATAATTGTCAGACTTTAATGAAACTTTCAGGACGTATTCACAAAGGAATGAATCCATTTTTGAAATCTTACTTTTTTAGAAAATCTTGGTAAATATATATTTTTTAACATTTGTTATCCTACAATTATTTAATTTTATGAAAGCTTTTTGGTCAAACAGGACTGATCTGCAAATGTATTCAGTCAAAGGATCAAGCACATTTGTTTTCATTGGAAATTGTTGCTAAGCCGGATAGCCTTTAATTTCTCATTGTAGATTGCAGATAATTTTTATAAGTTTTTGTTTACTGACACTTCTTTTGACACTTGCAACAGTCACTGGTGTAGTAAAGCAATACACACAATGCAATGCACAAGTTGGATAAGTACTATCAACTAAATGATTCCAAAAAATATAACATAAAAAAAATCATCGGCAGTTTTTGGATCACTTTTTCTGTTTCCAATCTCCAATTAATGCTGCAGAATTGAGGCAATCTCTTGATCTCATGGGGAAATTTTCCACTTCCACGTCACCCATTTTTTTCAGGAAATAGTTTGCACTACTCATTCATAAGTTCACTCTTCACTGCATTCAAAAGTGAGTTTGAATTCTGAATGAATTCATAAATTTCATTCCAATGGGATAGCTGAGTATTGGTTTACAAGAGAGATAAAGAAGGCGAGTACAAAAGTGTCCAGTCATGGTTTTAAAAAATCTTTCAAAAATAAAATATACTTTTCTGAAACTTTATTTAAAGGATATTAGCTGATTTCAAGTTTAATTAATCTGATTTGAAACAAATATTACTTACTTTTAGTTTAAAATACCATAGAAATGCATTTTTTAACAAGGCAGTAGCTGTTTATTTAAGGTGTTAACAGGTTGACACCTTGACTGACAGCCTGAATTTTACCTAATTTTTTCTATGGTGGATATATATATATGTAAAAATTACTTGGGGAAATATAATGTGAGCACCTTTTTTATATGTAATTTTTAACTGCCTAGCAATTTTTAAAATTTAGGAAACTATTCTCTGTGTTCTAATGATTTTTAGCATCCCCCTACCACTTTTTTTACCAATCTCAATTTTTGTGCAAAAAGCAAATCACAGAGCTTACTCAGCTTCATATATATTTTCAGGAAATCTCATCTTCTGATTGGTCACTTAATATTTAAATCATGTCCGAATAACATTGACCTAGTTCTTGACTTAACAAAAAATAATTCTGCCAAAATCTGTCAATGCCTTTTCGATCCTGTCATGTGATTACGTTGATTATAAATACCAGACATGAGTTCATTCTCTTCCTCTTTCTTGATTTCTCTCACTACAAAATGGAGTTGTAAAAAGGATTCATGTCTTGACCACATGCAGTCAGACGCTATGAAAACATATTCACACATGCACACACACAAGTATGTACGAAAATTTCCAAATCACATTACAAACATACAAAACTTTTCAAACTTCATTTCACACTACAGATATTCAACTACAATCAATGGAAACTTAATTACAAACATTACGAAACATTCAACCCTTCTGAAGCTAAAAGTTTATTTGGCATTTTCTCAGCTTTATAATTCTTTCAACTCTCTCCCAGTGAACATTTTGAGTGACAAGTTCATTCAACTTTTATGAGCTTGGATAAAAATATTTCATTAGTAAAAACTTTAATTCAGTCAAAGGCACCAACAAATATAGTAACCCTTATGCTTGTACATCATTATTATACAAATATAAATATTGTTGTTGTTACAAAACCGTTTTGTGTTCCTTCTTGTTGTTTCATATTTTGTGGTATTTTGCGTTAAATATAAATTGAGTGGACATACCAACTAGCAGTCCTCTACAGATTTATTGCATTTTAGGTACTTAGTCTTTATATTTACGATAGTTATCGCACTTTTTATCTTTTTTTTTCTTGATAATGTCATATATGAACGTCTGTATTTACAAAAATCGGCATGTTTATATCATACAAAAAAAAAATCAAAATTCTTTTTAAAATATTTGGGGGTCACTAAATTGTAATATTCCTTTCCATTTATGATTAGTAAATGTAGTTTTTACTTTACCTCTACAAACTAAGACAGAATTTTAAAAGATTTAAAACTTTATTAATTATAATTAAAATTTAAAAAATGAAAACGATTCTTGTAAAAATCAATTATTCATCAAAACATTTTTTTCATAGGACAATAATGTCCATAAGCAATTAAAAGATTTTCTAATTAAATAATATCTTAGTTTTATTGCATTTTTTTATTTTACGATTCAGATCAGATTCTCGGTAACTCAAAAAGAAACTGATGATTTAAATTCTCCAATGAGTTTTGCTTTTAAACATTAAGCGAGTCAAAATTTAATTTCTCGAAATTTCATAAAATTATATAAATGAGGTAGAGTAACAGATTTAAAATAATCTATAACTCGCGGCCCATTTTGATTAAAAAACTTTCATGATTTAAATTCTCTGAGGACATTAAGTGCTACAAAAAGAATAGCTCAAAATTTAATAACAGATGTAAAAAAAAAAAAAAAGATTTTCTGGTGAATTTTCATTTTAACACCCGAGCGTCATTTACTGCTGAACTATTTTCTTTCAGAAATTAGTAAAGCGAATTTTTTTTGTACTTAATTTAAGAATAAAGTTAACTTTCAAAATCAAATATATGTAAACATCGACAAATAAAAGAATAACAAAAGAAAAAAAAAACCTAACCCTAATTTGAAAGTTAACTTTCTTCTTAAAAAATAATTTAAAATATGAAAGAATAACCAAGAAAAAAAAACACCTAACCCTAATTAGAAAGTTAACTTTCATCTTAAAAATAAAAATAAAAAAATAAAAGTATAACCAAAAAAAAAAACACCTAACCTTAATTTGAAAATTAACTACAAGGAATTACTGTTAAGGGAGTAAATAGGCCCAAATTGTATACGTCCACCGGATTCAGCACTTAATTACTTATCAATAAGCCGGTAATGAATGACCAGGAAAAAGTCCGATTTTTTTCGGGTCGTTAACATCCAAAAAGGTAGGTTTCTTTAATATCTAATTAATTATTGTTGCTTTGAGTTCAGCATACATTTGCACTGAAATAAGACTACTTGGGAAAATTTGAAGGGATATTAGCGCTCGGGTGTTAAAACGAAAATTTACCGATTTTCTATAAAAAAAATAATGATTTCAAAAATAATTTAATTCATTTGTGAAAATTTTCTGAAAGTTTCATTAAAATCCGACAATCACTTGCTTTAGGCAAGAATTTCCAATTCAGTGTGTTTTTCACCACAAAAAAGACGCTAAAATTCCCCCTATGTTACAATGTTCACACCGGAGAAAGAAGATTTTTAGCCAAAATTTCGAACGTTCTAAAATGGATCAAAAAATAATTTTTGCATTAAAAATCCTTTGATCTTTTCTAATAACAAAGACTTTGACGATAAAAGTTTGTTTTTTATTAAGTTGTAACATAAATTAAGTATGGTCATTTTTAGTGAATTTTTAGAAGTATATATATATATATATATATATATATATATATATATATATATATATATATATCGAGAGAGAGAGAGAGAGAGAGAGAGAGATGACTCAACTGTCGCAAAATTTGTTTATTAAATTTAAATATATCTTTATTTTGTAAATAAATATGCATAATGATGTCTCTTGATAATAAGTTATCTTACCTATTTATCTCCCCTACATTTGCTCAGCGAAGCAATGATCTGGTCAGTAACCTAATCCGTACGTACTCAATAATGTTAAGATTTAACAACAAAAAAGCTTCTTTAAAGAATTTTCCAATACATGCATAACTATGTGAGTAATTTCAGTATGACTACTGATTGAAAAAAAATATTGTACTAAACCTGCTTACATTACTTATTTTGTGTAGGGGTGGGTGGGTGTTTTTGTGCGTGTGTGCTCAACTTTGTTGATTATGCACAAACTCTTCAAACGTTCAGGGAATATAAAGTGGACGTTTTTATTATTTGCTTTGAACGTGAACTTTCGCCAACACAGATTTTCATTTTAAAAACATTCCAATAAATCATTGCACTCCTCCCAAATATAGGCATATTGATCTTTCCATCTGTAAACAATTCAATTTAAAAAGCGATTCATCCTCCCCGCCCATGTTTTAAATATAATAATGGCGAGGCTCGTGTAACACCAACCACATGTTTTCGAAAAAAAACTGGTAACAGAAAAATGGTATAGAGTGCACCTCGAAATCTCCAAACAACTCTCATCAGGTTTGAATTCAGTTTCCTTCTCCTAGAATGTTTTTCAACTAAGATGGGAGACCCCAGTCTGCCCTGCTATTTAACCCATAGCTGGGGTGGGGAAAGAGATATTTGCTATGTACTACTAAAATGGGTGCATTTTTTCTGAAATGAATGTAAAAAGTCGCTACCTACTGTTTGTTAAAAATTGCAAAATATCAGGAAATTATCCGATTTTAAACAGAATTGTCAGTATATAGCGATTTGCTATGTTTTCCACGCCCACATTTTATTCGCCTGCGATTGGCTAATAAATTACTACTATCTTTGTATAAGACAATTTAGCCATCGCAGTCGTTCCTTTGAATCTTTTGGTTCTGAGCATACTTACCTATTCTGTTTAGTACGAGTGTAGTGATTGGTTAATTTTTAACCAATCACATATTTTAATGCAAGATCATTAGATGAATGAATTGTATACTAAATAGGCCATTTTATTAGAAAATTTTGTGGAAATGTCTTTTGGTGGTTCAGTCTTCCCCACCTTCGATATCTTGTGTGTACATTTTAATTGGATGGTATTCGTGAAATCTTTCTATAGTTGTATAAAGAAAAATCCCTGAAAATGTTGTTATAGACAAGCGTATGGTTGCAAGAAAGAAATACGACAACAGCAGAAATAGATCTACGTGATTTATTTCAATAGGAACGTGTGGTTTTGGGACAGCTACCTTGTGGTATAGTTCATAAACCGGCCCCCGATCTGGGTTGATATCTCATAGTAGTTCTCACTGGTTGGCGTGGCGCTCTTCCTACTGACTGCCCAGACTGACCGTGACAGATCTCTTCCCTGGCCTCCTGTTGACTGCTAGTACTTCCCCGTGTGACCCCTTTTATGGCGTTTTTTTAATGGCTTAACAGGCTCGAAAAACGACGTGAGTATAATTAGGAGGGAAGCATTTTTTTGGTCGAAAAATAGAAACACTTTAAAATATTATTTTATTTTTCGACCGGAACTCGTGCGTCGGGCCTATGCGCAAACGAGGATAATGGTCATTTTGTGATGGGGCTTTGTCCCGTTCACATCCGGCTCTCGCTTTTGAGTATGTTAGTTTATTTGCCTGCAAATCAGCCGTGGTATGTCTTATTTTATTTTATAACAATTTATCTCAGTGAGTAAAGGTTTTATGCAATATCAAGCGTGAACATACAGAAAATTCGCCCCGAACCTCCCCAAAACAATTCAATAAAACTCAAAAAATAATTTGTGGGGGGCGAGTTGGTATTTACATAACCTAATAAAACACACATTTTCTTTCAGAAACGGGCACCTTGTGTTGTGTAAAAGTTCGCAAGTTTGTCTTGCTAGAACCATTACAACTAAGTAGTGAGTTCGGTCATCATTTGTTTCCACATACTTTCGGCCTTTTCCCATTTCTTAGCTACGCCTAGAAAATCACTACATTTTCATTTAGAGCGGACAGAGGTAAAAATCTACACTGAATATTTATTTTCATTAAATTTACTTTAATATTTCAGTGTAATTTTGAAATGTATCCCGTTGTTGTTCTTATCAAGAATTATTTTTACTTTTAGTAAATAAAACACGTTTGAAAAATCGATAAGTAAAGTTTTTTCAAGTGTGAATCATTTTTAAAAGAATTTTTTTATTAGTTTGTTAAATTTTAGAATTATTATTATTATTATTATCATTATTATTTCTGCTATGGACACACTACCTACCAAGTCTGCGGAAAGACCTAGGTTGGTGTTCATTTCATGTTAATTTTTTTTTTTTTATCTCCGTGAAGTTCATTACATAGACAAAGTTCTCCTTTTGTGTGCTTACTTAATAAGACAATTTTCTGTATGTCTCTTAAGCTGGGGTTTCAGGGATTCTTTCAATGTGTTGTTTTGTTCCATTTTTATAATTCCAAGTGCACCTATTACCACTTATTATTCTTGTTTTCAATTTATTTTTTTTCTATTTCAATTTCCAGGTCTTTGTATTTTGATAGTTTTTCAAATTCCTTGGTTTATGTTACAATCCGCTGGACAATTAAAATTTAAGTTTTTTCTTTCTGGTTTTTTGACAATAATGTCCGGCCTATTTGCTTCAATTTTTCTGTCTGTGTGGATGGTATAATCCCATAGAATGGTGACATCTTCTATTTCTGTAACCGGCGCTGGCCGATGTTCATACCAGTGTTTTTACACATTTTCCAAAGTGTTTACATTTCCAATATTATCGTGACGATTTTTTAATATTCATTTGGGGCAAGTAAAGAACATCCTGAGATTAGATGGTTATTGTTTCTTTATTTCAAGAATTATTTTGGATCCACATTATTATAAATGAATTTGCCTGAAAATTTTGAAAAATCGCTGCAAGAATAAAGCCTTCAGTTTCAGACTTTAATCCAGATGCTCGTAACCATCGATGAGTATTAAATCAACATTTTTGCACGTTCTGGATATTGGCCATGCAGAGGTTTGTCTTGCCAGCGTTGTTTCATCTGTTCAAGGGCTTTATCCTTGGCTTATATCTTTTTGCAATAGTTGGTTCTTGGCTTCTGTTTTGATTTACTACAGAATCTACTAAATTAAATGTTGTTTTGCCTTCTTTTATTATTGAATATTTTTTCTTTCTGTTTTCATGTTGTTTCACTAATTTTTATTATTATTATTATTATTATTATTATTATTATTATTATTATTATTTGTACAGAAGTTAAAAAGGAAGTAATTCTGGATTACTACCTATGACTAACTACTCTTCTCTATCAAAATTGTAATATTTGATAATTCGATAACTCTTAAATTCAGAAAAACAAAAAACTCATTGGGTGCAAATAAATATTTTATGACATCAAACAGGTGAATTAAACTCAAAAGTATCACTTCAGTAGATTTTCATTTAATTAATTTCATTTTTATACTTCTAATGTCATATGAAAAATGAAATTATTAATTCTACTAAACGTAGAGAATAAAAAAATATATTCTTAAATCATTGGTTATATAAGGTTAAAGATAATTTATTTTTAAGCATAAATACTAAATTCTTGATTAATTTTTGTTGTTCCAGATTTCTTTAATTTCAAAAAAAATTTCGTGCACTTTTTAAAAGTCAGGGATGACAGTAGAACTTGTAGTAGGATTAGGTATACGAAAATATACACTTTTCCTCTTTACTGAGTGAGTGACAAAGAAAATTCTCTCTCCCTCTCTTCTATATATTTCCTTTCCTTTCCTTCCTTCTATTGTTCCTATCCTTGGTAACAAACATGAACCCAGACTTAGTTTATGTGGGTCAGTGAACGTCATGAAACAATCAACCAATGACAATACATCCCGCTAAAACTCAAACGGGAAACACGGATGTATCAGACCTAATAAAAAGAAGAAAACTACGTACGAGACTAAAGACGCCGCAGTGGAGAGGGACTTGATTCGAGATAGCAGTTCGAGACACAAGGGTTGGTAATTCATCGCTGTGAGTTTCACCTGACGTACAACTCCAGAAGAAAGGATGAATACAACGAATTAATTCCCGTCAACCAGAAGGAACAAAACAGCCCTGTATGAACTCGCAAATCGCAAAAAGAACTATGACGATAATCAACCATTTTAAACACTGTAATGGAGTCAACAATAAATGATACCATAGACAGTAAATTTGACTTTTACTTCATCTCTATATACCATAAACTACTGTTTTGTTGACACATGACCTTGATCACAGCTCACAGGCTATCTTGCATAAACATTATTTTCATTATGCTTTAAACATTACTTTTATAAAATCCCCTTAATTAATCCTTAAATTGACTAATTCGTTTTAAAAACCCATCTCTCGGACAAACATTGGATTTTTAAAGAACTTTTTAAATTTGTTCTTTACGTTTTTCGCCCATAACAGTGGTTCTATGAGCCGATGAGTGACGAGTGAATGTGTCATTGTCCAAAAATGCCTAAAAATTTTATTTACATATGGAATTTTTTTTCTTTTCATTCATTAGCTTTAGGCTATTATCTTTGAAATAAAACCAAAATTTAACTTCAGAGAGGACATTTAAATTATTTAAAAGGCGTTTTTTATTTGTTTTGTTTTAGCAAGTCCGTGGCGGTACCTAGATTAGCGCGAAATTGAATGTAGGGAATCAATATATAATGTTAAAGAAGTTAAAATTTTAATTAAAATGTTTGTATATTTTACATATAAAGATGATCACATTCAATATGAAATCTTAAAATATGTTTTTAGTTTCGTTACACTATGGTAATTATTTGATGAATTGTCTGATAGAATCAAAGTGAACAGTGTGAATTGAGAAAACATTTTATTCGTTACTAGCAGTAGAGTCCGGCGTTGCCCGGGGATGTAACAGTAAGAGATAGATCAAGTTTCGACCATCATAAAGACTGAAAAATAAAATTGACAAAGATTATTGTTTAAGGTTGACAGACACGCATGTCTTAATTAGTTTTATTTTTTTGTTTTGTTTTGTTTTTTTTTTACGAATTGGTCAAACCCAAACTCAAACAAAAACATTGTTTTCAATCGCTATGAGTCTACCGATTGAATAGAATTTTATTATAAACAATTGTCTTGTAAATGGAATTTTTAAAGCATTCTGAATGTAAAAATAAAGAAAAAGTGTGCAAGACAATAAGAAACACTACCTGCCAAAAAAATTGAAGTTTTGTTGAAATCGGTTGAAAAATGTAGGAAATCCGATCCCATATATAAACGAACACACACACACACACACACACACACACACACACACACACACACACACACACACACACACACACACACACAAACAACCTGGGTTTTATAATAAGTATAATTCGATAACTCTATATTAATAAGTATAACTCGATATGAGTTGTCTCCCTTTGATTAATGCCTCTTAATCGTGTTTTCAAATTGATTTCATGCAAAAACAATTGTATTTTTCCAACTCTGGGCGCTGTCAGAACCACCGCAAGGTAATTTTACGTAGTCCTGTGAAGTTTTGTTGAAATCGGTTGAAAAATGTAGGAAATCCGATCCCATATACACACACACACACACACACACACACATACACACTCTGCGTTTTATAAGTAAGATCAACGCATCTGTTAGCTTCATTTTTTATTATTATTTAAAATTACCAGGTATATAAAATCTACAAAAAATATTTATTAACAATCTCGGATCGAGGAAATCGTTAAATCTGTAGGATTCTCGCCATGTGTTAAGTGTCACATATATATTCAGTTGTAGTGAAAATCGACAGATGTATCTTTTCATAGGTTATATCATAGATCTGCTATATAGGAGCGCTCACACAAAACTAAAACACAAATCTTCATTGGAAGCAGTATGACTTTTGGTACATGCTTAATTCTGCTTACAATATGGAAGCTAATTTTTATTACAGGAATAACGCACAGTTTATCTTCAACGCGTTCTGGTAAAACAATTCATTTTATTACTTACTTCATATTTTAAGCATAAAGGAAATACTCGACAGTAACTTAGTTTTCTTAACAGATGAATTATATTGACTATCTAAATATTAATATCTGAGAGAAAAATGTTAATAATATCATTTAATTCAACTCTAAATTGTCACTAACATTTGAACCATGAGTCAGTCAGTTATGGGCCATGCGTGATACACACTTAGGCGATCATGTATCTTTCGATACATGACTGACGAGGCAGATTTTTTCCCTCAGTAGGTTGCCATTTCTTTCTGCGGTAGACCAGTTGCCATCCAAGGTTATAGAACCCTGTATGTCCTGCTATTTACCCATAGCTGGGTAAGTGAATGTAATTGATTCAACAGGAATTCGAACTCGGCTCTTCGATTTCTCAATCCGAGCCGCTATCCATTACTCCACCGTATAATTTGAAAATATTCGTAGCTGTCTTTCTCAAATAAAGTAGCTATCTACATATGTGGCTGGTAAAACGAATTTTACCTAAATATGTTCTCAACCACATATAGCGTTCTGAGTGTGTTTCATTTCATGTGCTGCTTTTTTATGTATTTACTTGACATAAGGAGGATTCAGATAAGAAATTCAGATATATTTTAACAAAAAACAAGTTTATGGAGATCACAGCAAAATTCAAACTCACAAACAACGACTTGTAATTAATTGGTATTTTAATTAACATTACTAGATGCGAGTGTTTTATTGTGTAAATTATGTTGTTTCACTGTAAAATCTTTCCTTGTTTAAAAATTAGTGAATATATGCCCATAATGGATTGCGACTCGGATTGAGGAATCGGAGAGCCAAGTTCGGCTTACGTGCAATATAGGTGAACAAGTCAACTAGAAAAATTGGAAATAAATATTTTATCTTAAATAAACCAACAATGTTTTGCCGCTTTGCGGTAATTTTTAACATCAACTTGAGAATTTTCATGTCAAAAAAAAACTGAATAATTTTACCACATTCAGCATTATGGATAACAATAGTGAATTTTAGGGTTATTTTTTTCAGACTTAACATGAGCAAAAGAAATTCATAAATTCACAGATTTGGGCAAAAAATGACCCCATAATGACGTCAAAATCCGAGATAATATTTCAGAGTCAGCTGTGCTTAGTTTAATTTGTAATTTATATAAATGTAGATAGAAAAAAGCAAATGTTGATAAGATAGCGGGGGTGACAAAGAAATGCCCGGGGCCCATGGTAAGAGAGTTCGTGGGTAGTATGCACCGGCCCTGTACATATTTGCATAAGGAAGTTGTTAAATTGTGAATCCATTTTTAAGTTTCTCATAATTAAAGACAAAATTGCAACAAGTTATGTTGTGACATTTCTACTTCATAAAGTTTGATCCCCCCCGCCACACACACACCTGCTTCATTATGACGAGTTTCTGAATATTTGTGTTGTTTTTCAGACTCTCGTATTCGCGAAGTTTTGATAATGAATGGGACTGGGCAGATGATTGAATGTCCTGGACAAAGTCGGATTACTATTTTGTTCTCCAGTGACTTGTTTGGAAAGCAAATTAATGAGTGCGGAAATGACTTTTACGAGTTTTATGTTAATCGCAGGTTTGTATTCTTGTTTTATAGGAAAACTAGCAGTAGAGGCCAGCGTTGCCCGGGGATGTAACAGTAAGAGATAGATAGTAAGAAACACTACCTGCCAAAAAAGAAGTGAAGTTTTGTTGAAATCGGTTGAAAAATGTAGGAAATCCGATCCCATATATAAACACACACACACACACACACACACACACACACACACACACACACACACACACACAAACTGGGTTTTATAATAAGTATAACTCGATATGAGTTGTCCGCCTTTCATTCTCGAAACAGCGATGCCTCTTAATCGTGTTTTCAAATTGATTTCGTGCAAAAACAATTGTGTTTTCCCAATTTTTGGCACTGTCAGAACCACCGCAAGGTAATTTTATGTAGTCCTGTGAAGTTTTGTTGAAATCGGTTGAAAAATTTAGGAAATCCGATCCAATATATAAACGAACAGACACACACACACAACCTGGGTTTTATAATAAGTATGATGTGTCTACAAATTGTTGCTGTCTCTATTTATTTCCTATGTTGAAACTGATGAAAGTACCCCAGGATTTATCAATATCATGAAAGGATTTATTTTAACTGAACCATAACACACGCACATTTGCGTGCACCCGCATACACAGACACGCATGCGCATGCGTATACATATTCGAAATTACATCTCGGAATTTATTTTTCAGTGGAAAGAGTGCTTTCAACCTCTCAGAAACATTTCCCTAAATCACATGATGTTGTCGGAGTTAGCTCCTCCTTAATTCCCTAATTGTTCACTCGGGGGCGCTCTCCCTACACTATAAATACTGGGCGATTTCTTGCCTCGTTCTCTTTTTCATTTCTTCATTTCCAGCGAACACATCTGATAGTGTCTTCCCATTTGTGGGAGACGCCATGAACATTAAACACACATACACGTACATACGAACATTCACCAAAATACATACACCTTACGTTCACGCACAAACACAAATGTTGATGTCTTTGTCACTTGTAAATTTATTGTTTAATACATATATTTGTTGACATATATATATCGGTCTTGTTTGTTTTCTTACTTCTTCGGTTGGACTCAACTTGAGTCCGACATGCTCTTGTAGTTGGATCTTCTTCTAGCATGAATAAACAGCACTTTTTTCCTAATTTAACAAACTCTCAAACCCACACGGTCCTTATATTGGTTAGTGTTAGTTATAATTATATAAACTCTGTGTGTGAGAGTATGTTTGTTGGAACGGGATATTAATCATTCCAGAATTCTATTTCTCTACATGTTTTATACTTGAATCGTGCACAAAAAATCCGTATTTGAATAAGAAGCATCCGCATTAATTATTTTCCAAAATTAATCGAACAATTTCTCAGTGGCATTGGGATAGCAATATTGTATCGGTATGTTGATAGAAATGAATTAATTTGTTTTGGAAATAAATTAAGAAAAATACATAAAAACAAAAAAAAATCTTTGAAATTTTGTTTATTTTTTGGGGTGGGTGGGAATTATGATAAAGAGGTTAAAAAAGTTACATTTAAATATAAATGTCTTTAATCAGTTTAATGCCAAGATGCTATTTTATGCATAAATTTATTTACTTTAAATTTACACTCTGGGAAATTTTCAATTTGAAAATACTTGAAAAAATCAATAAACCTTATAAAAAGATCATAAAGTACAATACAATTACACATAAAGGTGTGTGTGTGTCCTTTATGATGATTTTTTTTTTTCAAATAGTTTTATCTATTTTATGCATGCGTATGGGTATGCTTTCCAGATCTACAGGGTCCTGATCCAAAGTGTAGGAAATGTTATTCTTCTATGAATATTTCTAATCTCATTCATGCGTTCAGTCAACTGAAGTCAACGGATTAATAACGAAACCCAATTTCAACATCGGATGATGATTATAAAATTTATCAAATGTTTTTTAAACAATATTTTATACTATAATTTTATCATTAAACCTATGCAAGTATACTTTAGTCTATAAATAATTACAACAAATAGTGGATAAATAGATAGAAACGTTGTGAGTTAACAATAAATGAAACGAACTGTCATCGATCAGTTTTTGGTATTATATTGTTCGACAAAAAGATATATTACTTAATAGGATACACTTTCATAACGTGAACGAAAGAACGAATAGAGCATGTAAATTTGACAGATGACTAAATTAAAAAATGTTTTTTTAGCTCTTTATGCCTTTCTATAGAAAATGTTTCTTTATTCTACAGATGTACATTCAAACGCAGATGTGAATTTCCCAGATTTAATGATGCCTTACAGAAAAAGTGTCCAGGAGGAAATAACATGCCAGTGAAACTGAAATACAAATGCGTACATGGTCAGTTCATCGTAAATAGAATGATTGCAATATTTTATCTCTTCCTCGTTTTTATCTTTATAATTTTGTATAGACAGAACACAGATGATTTTAATTCATTAACACAACTGTAAAGTGTACAGCTAATCAAGCCTAAGTAAATGATTAGTCGCAGACTTAAGTCCGAAGACAACGGCTTTTAATGGTTTTGTTGGAAGTTCATTAATTATTACGAAATTGCTCTTTGAAATAATCTTCAAATACTTAAATTTGTCCGACAGTATGTAATGTTACACTTTTTTTAGAACCCTTTCACAAGACGATAATGCCACTAGAACGTTACTATGTTACAGGAAGTGAAAGAGAATGAAATGACTTTAGCGAGGAAAAGTGAGGAAAGAATAATAAGTGAACAGCGATGGCGATTGACGTGGCATTTAATTTTTTGAAGATTGTAGGTGACAGGAAAGTAATAAATCGGATGGGAGTTTCACAGGTGAGAGAAATGCGAGAAAAGAAACTGACGTGACGGTTGCATATAGTTACTCCAGCAGTAAACTGATGTAACCTAGTTGCTAATCTAGTTGTCAATATAGTAGCACATTTACATTCACACAGTCGAGGCACTAAGGAAAACAGCTCATAAGAAATATTTGTAGATAAGACGGGGGAAGACAAGTCACAGCAGTGATAAAATGAGAGCAATCGAGATGCCTGATCAGAATCGATTACATTATGTACACTGCTTTGAATTTTGTCAAGAATCTCGAGATATACAGCAGAAACATCAGACCAGCGATGGCAGAAGTATTCGATGCGTGGACGAATGACAGATTTATAAATGTGCAAGATGGATTCTGACAAGAAAAATTATCTGACACGACTCAGTGAATCAACTTTCCTAGCAACTGTCGTAGCAATTGATTCAAAATAATCATTCTACTTCATGTCAGTGGAAAATATGAACCCAAGAAGAGGCAAAGTGTTGCTCTCCTGGAGTTTAGCATCAGCCATACTGGTGGCAGACAGAAACGGTTCTCTGTGGTAATTAAATGACAGCAGTTTAGTTTTGGAGGCGTTAAAATTTCCAAACCATTTCTTACTCCAATTAACCACTGATTGAAGGTCCTTTTCGAGAACAGTTGCCAGGTTTATTTTGTTGGATCTGTCGAACTTACTACTAAGACAGGAGTATATAGTTTTGTCATCTGCATAAATATCTAGTTGGGAACTGATGACATCGGAAAGGTCGTTGACGAAGATCAGAAACAACGTAGGTCCAAGGACAGAGTCCTGGGGGACCCCGCCTTTATATGAAATGATCTAGAAGCGTGGCAATTCAACTCGGCTTCCATTACACGATTTGTTAAGAATGATTGGATTAGGTCAAATATTCGTCCCGTGACACTGTAGCCCTTGAGCTTGTGGAGAATACCAGCATGCCCAACCCTCTCGAAAGCGTTTAAAATATCTAGAGCCACAGTCTGAGCTTCGCCATTCTTATCTAAATCTTGATAGCAAATTCATTGATGACCGTTAACACATCTGTGGTAGAAAGAAACGTTAGCCATATTGTTTGTCCGAAAGGAGATTGTGCGAAGCGTGAACAATATAATAAATTTCGTTAACGTTGTATGAAATTTGTTTTTGATATGTTTTCATTTAATCTTAGGTAAGGAAGTAGTTCGTCTGGCCAAATTATCTCTCAGTCAAACATTAATCATATCTTGCCCATTTGACACCAGTATTCATTTGATGAAAGCGATACAGGGCAACAAAGCGGAAAACTGCTATTACAAAATGGCATTTCAATTTATTGATCAAAGGTAAGTTTAAAATAATTGTATTTCAATTTTTGCATAACTTTACAATAATGCGCATATTAAAATAAAAATAAAATAGATGAAAACGTTTGAAGAATGAGGTTACCTTTTCATATTGCTAAGAGCAGTCACATGACTAGTCACCAATATTTCGTCCCACAGTGCGCTTCTTATTCAATGTGAAATCGAAACAGAAAGGAATTGTTTATTTACAATAATATTTATGTAAAAATGAAGATAGGTGCAGAGGTTGCTCAAAAGGTTGCTTAAAAAGTCTTCCTGGATTTCTTCAGAAACATGCGGGTGGAAAGAATTAGTCATAGACAACACAAAGCAGGCAAATCAACTACTTTTCAAAAAATTTTTTACTGACAAGTGTATCCTCTCTAAAAGTAAAGGAAATGATGTAGACAGTAAAGTAAAGGAATTTGGTGAACTGTTTCTCTGGACAATGAAGGTTAGTTTTGCAGCAGGTCCTTCATTAAGAAGAGATGACATTGTTGGGGAAAGATTCCTTAGTTCACCGTTTGAATAAAAAAAATGAGAGAAAAGATTATTGCATGTTCAGATAAAATTATGTATATTCAATAATTCGCCGAAAAAAACATCATAATATGATGAAAAAAGGCCCCAAACTTAAAAAACAAAGTTTTACCGTCAAAATGTTTATGTTATTATTAAGAGGAAAGACCAAAGTATTTTTTAATTATTTAAAAAAATTTTTTTTTAATCCTTTCTAGCACGTTCGAAATTTTGGTTAAAAATCTTGTCCTTTTTTTTACGTCAGCGGTTGACATAATATTTAGTATTAGTCTTTTTAGCGCTTTTTTTTCAGTTGAAAAACATTAATTTTGAAATTCTTGCAAAAATCAAATAATTTTAATGAAAATTCCAGAACTTAATAAAAAATGAATAATAAATGTTTGTTTTTAGAAAATCACGGTAAAAATATTTTTTACATCTGTTACCCACCTTTAATTAATTTTATGAAAACTCGAGAATTCGACTATGTGTATTTTTGTAATTATTTCAGTTAAATGCAGAAGACTTTGAAAAATATAACTCATCGATTTTTTTTTAAGAATAGCTTTATAGTTAAATAAGCTGGTTCACTTAAAATTCGATAATTTGCCCTGACGTTAGTTATCGATGCATTGACGTAAACGTCATTTCACACCTCCAAAACCAATCACCACTGTTAGACATACCTCATGTATTTCCAACTTTTTTTTTCTGCTAAAAAATTAAGTAATAATTGTTTCCAATTACATTAAGTAAACTAGGTACCTCCAATAATTCGCTAAAAAATCAGTATAGCATAATGATAAAAGGTTCGAAACTTAATAAAAACAAAGTTTCATCATTAAAATGTTTATGTAATTATTAAGAGGAAAGAACAAAGTATTTTTTAAATATTTTTTTAAAAAATTTTCCTTCTTTCTAACACATTCTAAATTTGGATAAAAATCTGTTTTTTTTTTTTTTTTGTTAACTTGGTAAGACTTGTGGTCATCGCTTTTTTTAGTGTAGCAGTTTCGGGGAAAAATCATTAATTTGGAAATTCTTGCAAAAATCAAATAACTGTCTAATTTAAATCAAACTTTCAGGGCTTATTCAAAAATAAATAGAAAATCTTGGTAAAAATGTATTTTTTTTACATCTGTTATCCCCACCCATAAATTAATTTTATGAAATTTTCTAGAATTTCAAAGAGTTCGCAAAATGTTTTATATTACTTATAAGAAGGACTCCTTGGAGTAATTAAATAATCAATTTTTTTTTTCACAACTACTGCCAACTTTTTAAAAATCTGCTCCAAATCGTAAAATAAAAACTGCAATAAACTATCTAATTATCAAATTAGATAGGCTTTTATTTGCTTTTATAAATGATATACATTAAGGACATTATTATCTGAATAAATTTTTTTTTTTCGATGAACAAAGAATTTTTACAAGAATTGTTTTTTCATTTTTTTTAAAAATTCTTTCATGCAGAGTGTGGGGTCGGTTATTAGGTTTTTAAGTGAAGACTATATTTACTAAACGAAAATTAAAAGCTACCAAACTTTTTACCATAATTAAAAAGATTTTTTCTTGTGCGTCAAAATGTTATATATTTTTTTAGTATGATATCTCATAAGTGACATTATGGCTAAAAGGTCACGTGTTTCAAAGCTTGAGGAAAGCCCCTTGACATGTAAAGGTCTTATCTCACTCTCAGTTATTAAATTAAAAATTAAATTGAAATAATAAAATTATCTCATTTATCTATTTAAACAATTAATAACACAGTGAGATATTTTAATTATTAATATAATAATAATTTTATTAGTTATTATCTCAGTTATTAAATTAAAAATGTAATAACTTAATGTAATATTAATATTTAATAAAATTAGTTATCATTATATTAGCTATTAAATAATGAAAGAGATAGAGGTAACTCAATAATGTAAGAAATTTTTATAGTATTTTAAATTATTAAAAGAAACAAAAAAAAAAAAACATTATGTCACTTTTGATGCACCGTACTAAACCTGTCAACACATTCAGCCATCAAATTATCGATGGAGACGTGAAAACCCCGAGCTCAAGAAATGTTTGTCTAGAACATTTGTTATGCTATAAGTGATTTTTGTTTCAGAACCGATTAATTTAACTTTAAATTTGCTAATTTTACGAAAGTAACGTTTCAGAAATGTATATCTTATTTTAGCAGGATTTTTAAAACTGAAAAATAAGTTCGTTTACATTTCACTAAAAAAAAATTAAAAATGGCAGTTTCGATTGTTTTTTCGGAAGCATCAACTAAAAATCATTCAAATTTCTATTTGAAATACTCCACAGTATTTTTTTCCTGGAATTAGAACTTTTAATCCTTTAGCTTTCAATTGAAGCGGTTGGAAAGCTTCGAAAAGGATTTTTCCTTTATGAAAAATATATTTAAACCTTAGGTATACCGAATTTTTGTAGGTACCTAAAGTAAACTTTAAATTTTCTAATTTTCCTAAAATAACTTTTCAAAAAAGTTTAATTGAATTTTACAAGATTTTTAAACGGATAATTTCTCTTTTGTTTACAAACCTGTCAAAACATATGATCGATTCTATGGCAATTTTGCTGACTCAAAAAAAAAAAAAACAAGATTTTTAGCTAAAATTTCGGACGTGCTAGGAAGGATTAAAATTTTTTAAAAATAATAAAAAAATAATTTGGTCTTTTCTCTTAATAGTAACATAAACATTTAGACGATAAAAAATGTTTATCAAGTTTGGGAACTTTTTTCATCAGGGTATGCTCTTTTTAGCGAAGTATTGAATATACCTAAATAAAATGATATTTATTTAAATATTTTACACAAATTTTAATTGTAAAGATTTATCATGAAATGAAAGTTAGAAAGAAGGAAATTAACTTTAATAGCCTTTCAGTGGGGAAGAGAGAAAGTGAAGTTGGGAGACAAGATCAAAGGGAGTCCGCCGTTGCTTGGGTGAGAAAGACAAAACGCCGAGATTGACTCATGTCGCTTTACTGTTGTCATTTTTTCTTCCGAGTTGAATGAATGCTTTGTTTTTATGGTTTTGTGTAGGATCCAGAGGTCTGTGTTTTTACTGTGACGAAAGCTGATTTTATTGGCTATTTATTTTTATTAAATTGAAAATTTGATGTTTGAAACCCGGAAGCTTGCGCCGAGCCCTTGCGCGGTGTGTTTAATTTTGTCATTTGCTCCCTTGATCTGCTGTTGTTTACTTCCGCCTACTTTACAACATGTTAGAAACAACTCTTATAGTTTTTTTTTCAAAAGAACCTATATTAAACTGGCTGCTAGGTAATCGAAAAAATTGAATATTTTTGCTTCAGAAGTATTATATATTTTATGCGCATTATATCACTGGTGAATGGTTAAAAACTTAAGAATATATTGACACTTCAAATGTACCACTCGATGTTTGATGAGTGTCACTGTAACAAATCTTATCCAATATTTCAGGAGTATGATTTTAATAATTTCATAAGTTTTATTTTATATTTGACAAATCTCTTCTAACTTTTCAGAAGTATCATTTAATGATTTAGGATTTTCATAGAAGTTTCAAATGACTTCTGGTTTTAGTCTATGTTCTTGACTGTACTGTGAGCATGGTTCTCTTTTATATGTTACCATTTTGTTGTTAAAATATAAAGCAGAAAAGGTGTCAATTTGGTTTCTTTATTGGAAAATGTTGTTCTCAGATTTTCTTATTTACTTGGGTTTGAACATGTCCTTTTTGAAGTTCTAAAACGCAAAGTTAACATGTGTGAAGAGACAAGAGGAATGTTGAGAAATCATAATATTAAAATGATTTTCTACGCATTTCTGATAAGTTTTAGGACGGACTACTTGATTAAAGTATAAGTAATTGTTCATAAAGGGAATAACTCAGTTATGAACTCTCCATACAGAGCCATGCATACATTTAATCAAATACATGCCTTTCTTTGGCCTTGTGCCACATCTGAGCTACGCTTGGAAAATCACTACATGCCTTTCTTAAAGTTCAATTCTCCATCCAATAAACTACGAACAGGCATCAAATCGATATTTTTATGAAGTTTTCAGCTAGTTTGAAGTTTAAATGTTTTAGTGCTTTTATCACAAGATAGAAATTGTCTATAGTAAATCTTATAGCAAAATCATCGTCAGTCAGAATAGACAGAGAACGAGTATGTCGAGGACATCTTATATAAAAAATACTTACTTTATTTTTTTGTTTAGAACCAAGAAATATACTCACTTCGTAAACAGTGGAAGAAGCAAAATTTTTTTTCTGAGTTTGTACTTAGAGAAACCGAACGGAAATGCTTATTTTGCTTCTTCCACTGTTTCAGATTTTTAAGTATACAATCAGAAAACGAGACAATTAAATTTATAATTTTTGTTACCATTAATAACCGATATGCATATACTATTTTTAAGATTTATTTTGGTTGTTCTACACGTTAATGGACAGATAACGTTTCTGATTAAACTAACAACACGTGTTTTATAGTTTTACAAAATTTGCAAGCGAAATTACCATTTACTGATTTTAGTGCCATTTTTAGCCATCTTTCATCAGAATGTAATTCTTTTTGTTAAAAAAAACTTCCAAAGATAAAATATACCTTTCTGAAACTTTATTTCAAGAATATTAGTTAAAGTTTAATTTATCTGATTTTAAACAAATATTACTTTAAGTTTAAAATATCGCATAAATGTATTTTTAACACTACTGTAGCTGTTTATTTTAGGTGTTAACATGTTGAAAACCTGAATGACAGATTGAAGTGAATTTAATGTTTTTCTATGGTGGATATATATGTAAAAATTACTTATGGGATAGTGAGCGCTTTTTTATAGAATTTTTAAGTACTCAGTAATCTAAAAAATTTGGGAAATCCGTAATCTAATGTTTTATTGAATTTTAGATAATTCGATTTTAAATTTGCTATCGTGATTACTCTTATTTGCTGATAAATTCGTGTATGAACCTCCGTATCTACAAAAATCGGCACATTGATACGTGTGTTGCAGACATCACATTAATTTAACTTTGATAAGAAACAAGACTCACGCAAGGAGAATGACCAAAAGACATTGTTACACATAAAATAGATGTATATTAACAAGATGTACAATATCAACAACGATGTGAAAGAAAACATGCATTTAAGTAAGAAAGGTTGAATTATTCAAGAGTTTCCCCACTTTGATTGAAATTTAAGAGTTCAGTGAGAGATAATTATTTGGTTTAAAGATAACTGGTTCATGAGTGTTTGTGTGTGAACGTAAAGAGTTTGTAGTTTGGTGAAGGTGTACAAATTATCGTCAGCATGTGGGTGTGCGTGTGAGTGAGAAGGTTGGTGTGTGGTTCCAACTGTCGTGGGTTCATTTAGCAGTTGAGGTCTCACTATATTTATTGTACGTAAACTGTACAAATGCGGCACAAGGCTAAAAAGGGGAAATGGGGAAAAGGACGGTCATCAACTGTCTTAAGATTAAACTTAGCTAGTCACAATCACTGACCCAGACATACAAACAATATTCCATTCACCAAAACAACGCATTCTTACTTGCCATTCTTTCTTCAAACTTCATAATGCCTCAGAAACTCTATGAAGTTCTAAACTAGTTCCCATATTTACAATTCATTGTCTGTGGGGGGAGGGGGAATAAAAATAACAATTTAAAAATCTAAAAACCCCAATGATTATTTACATATATGTACAAAACTATATACAAGAAACTAAACAAAATATTTTGTTAGTAGTAAAAAACCCCACAGCCCTAACTGTGACAGAAACATCAGTTAACTGGACAAAATCAATGCGGGACTTTAGAAAACTAAAACATTCGTACAAGCTATGCACTCGCTACAAACACACACTCATTCAAACAGAACAACAAATATGAAAAACACATTCGAAACGAAAGGCGCTCCGCACCCACCAGAGAACTGACATCACTAACCACGGATGGGGAATTAAACAAAGGAAAAAAATAAGACCAGAAATAAAAGGGGCCAATGAGCATACATACCCTAGCTAAGTTAACATGAAAAAGGAGAAGAAAAAAAACTAAAACAAAAACCGACCTAAACTAACCTATACATGGGAAGGGTTGCCAATGTTCAACACAGCAATCCCAAAATTCTTAATGCCTAACCGGCATCAAAATGTCAGCACCTTTCACTCGACAGAGACGCGCCAGACTCACCCATCTTACGCCAAATTCCAATGGATGGAGTCGTTTCCCTTCCGTCCTGATCTTGACTTTAAGCTGATGCTTAAAGAACAAGATCAGTTGGGAAGAGGTAATCTTCTCGCGCCCATGAAATTCCTTCTGTCGCGTCGTCCATATCACAACTCGCATAACCCCCAGTAAGCAAAGGAACACATAGTGCTCAGCTTTAGTCAACGGCGGTACTATATTGCTACTGATGGAACTGGCCTCGAGAACAAAAAACTTTCCACCATCATGCGAACCATGATGTTTTCAAGTCAACGAAGTCGACACTACACTCCCAGGGTCTCCATTTCCCCACTTAGCGAACGATGGCGATCAAACCCGCCGATAAAGTCTTTTGGCGACCCAGCAGGCACCTCAAATCATCGGCCAGTTGAGTGATGCCTTTTGTTAGTATACGATTTATATCGGGATCAAGGCCGGCATTACAAGCCTCCCGCTAGAACTGACCGAACTCGCCAATAACGGCATCCTGAACGGCTCGAACACCTGATATCATGCCTTGCGGGAAACAGGCTGGTCGTGAGAGGTCATCCCTCGCCCATAAAACCCAATGAGGGGAAGCCGACATTCACGATGGAAATATCCCTCATGAAAAGGCGCCCGGCCAGCCCGCGAAGACAAGCGCACATTTCTCAAGGATCCAGAATTTTTTATGTTGTCTTCCTTCCAGAATTCGCCGTTCTCATCAATTGAACACATCCGGTAAATAGATACGAATGCGTAGCGTATGTCGACGAGTCTCAACGCAAGGCATGGTCGAACGCCATCAGAAAAATAAAGGTGATAGATCTCGCGACTAACCATGGCGGCCTTGAGGCCCTGAAGATAGGAGATCTTTGAGCCTCCGACCAAACGCCCAATAAAGTGTCAGACGGGGTGGAAACACGGTGCCGGTTAAGGAGAACCGATTATGTGTTGGGACACTGGTTTGAAAGGAAAGATTCCTCCGAGTCCACAGACGAACTCTCCGACCTCCCATCTCCCATCCGTCTTCCGACAAATTGATTTCCAACAGAAGGTCGGGACCGAACAGACCCAGGTATCTTGATCGGTTTGTCCGTCCAGAGGAAAGGGGAGAAGAGAAAAACCTTGGGACCCCCTGCACACACCCTTGTCCCGTGTTATAATTAGGTTTCTTTTTTTTTTATCTTTAAGTGGAAGAGGGGGCATTTTCAGTTTTGAGATGAAGAGGGAGCATTTCATTATTGAAGGAAGAGTTTAGGCATGCCCCAGTCCTTTAACGGGGAAGGATTAGCGCATTTGAAGAGGGATGTAGCCATTGACATTTTGTTTAACTGGGAAAGGACTGGGAGAGGCATAGGATGATATTTTTTTAATAGGGGAAGGACTGGGAGTATGAAGAGGGGTGTAGCCGGATCTTGGTCGGTAAGAGATGGGATCACTGCTGAGGGGAACTGGTTTAGGTGATGCCAGAGGGAAAGGTTGTTTCTTGGGAGACGGTGTGGATGGAAACGCGGATGTTGAAGGAGTAGGTGATTTTGGCAGGGTCTGTTTCTGCAAGTCTAATTTTTTTTAATTCCTTAATTTTTTCCGTCTTTTTATAGCCCGGGTCATATTTTTTCTGTTGTTCCTTCAGAAGTTGTTTTGAGGCCGGGGCATCGCCCTTAACATTGCGAGAGAGAGTGGGGTTGTGCGTGCCTTTTGCCCTTGGGGCTTCATGGGACTGAGGACCTGCTATCTGGCGCTTCCCTCTGGCCTTACCAGCAACCAGCCATCCCCTCCCCCTTCTCCACGACTGCACTAGCAGCGGGCGAAGGCACTTTGGGGAATGTGGCCTTGGATATTGCGCCAACTGGGGGTCTAACCGTACCGTTCCCAGAAGCTGGTATGCCCATTACAGGCGAGGCGATAGGTAAAGACGCGGTCAGAGGGGGATCTTGGTATACTGGAGCTTGACTTCCAGAGACCTTCTCTGGGCAGGAAGAGGAGAGTTGACCAGTCTCTCCGCACTTCCAACATACCGGTTTGCGGCCGGTCACAATGACCGGCAGCCTGAATCTTCGTACTTCCAGACACTTGGGGATGGAGAGGAAGGCTTTTCGGTCTAACAAAATTTCGAAACTCCACCCTCCTTTCAGGCTATCGCAGGAAGCACCTAGAATCTCGCCACACTGCGATAGGAAAGCAGACAGGTGTTCCCCGATAACCTGAGGAGGGACCTCCTATATTTACACGCTGGTTCTTCTTCAGCCTTTATACTCTGTGTGCAATATTAGATCTTTCGTTATCAAGTCACGACTTGATGCAGCAAGAATCTTCCGGTGTGGGTAGCAATATGTTCCACATGAAATAGCCGGCTCCTTTAACGACTCCGAGGGGCTTAAACCCCAAGGACTCCAGTGATTTTTATCACTGTGTCTTTCGTCGAGCGACAAATTTTGCGCGAATGCTTGTCCACGACGAAAATTGACACTATTCTTTTATTAATTTTTCTTAATTCTTGGGTCTTCTAAGAGTCCACCTTCTACGACAAGGTGAGCGTAACTCTTAGCTCGTTCCAAGAACTCTGCAACATTGATTACACAATTCGGTGGGGACGACCAACAAGTGGGCGATTCCCCGGCCTCTGCAATCTTATTTTTCTTGTCTTCATTTTGGCCATTCTCGGCTTCCATATTTTCAACGTTCTGGTTCTTTTTGGCCTCCGTAGACTCAGCGGCTTTTTTGAGAGTATTCACAAAGTCCTCATTCGATGGAATTAAAAACGGGTACTCGTTAGTATCATCTTTATCCGGCGGGTGCTTTTTAAATGCAAACAAATGTTTTTTAACAGACCTTTTAAAATCAGCCATTACCGGTTTCTTTTTTTAATCAGAAAAGACGGCACTTTTCTTGTTTTTTTCTCCATTATTAAAGAAGGGGAGGGGTGTTAGGAAAAAGAAATAAACGTTATGGAACAAATAAACAAGGTTCACATAAAAAAAACAGTCAAAAAGAAAAAGCACAAAACAGACGGATGTAAAAAAAAAAAAAGACGAGAGACGGAACCAAATGAACAAAGTTCGCCTAAAGCGGGATAAGTTTAAACGTACAACAATAAAATAGATGAGAACAAAAAACAAGGTTCGCCTAAAGGTGAAACAATAAATTTAAAAAGTAAAAAAAGGAAAACACAAAACGGAAGGACGTGCAAACAGATTAAATAGACAAGAATAAACAATAAAAACGAAACGCTATGCAAAGAAAAAGGAAAACGTTATACAAAAAATACGAAACAATAAAGCTATTCACAAAATTAAGATGGCTGGCGCTAAAAACGCGTCAACCCAATAACAAATGAAAACAAAAGAAAAAGTGGACAAATTAGACAATATAAATACAAAAAAGTTAGAAAAATATGTGCACAAACTTTAAAACAAAGAAAACACGGAAAAATTAATGGACATTTAAAAGAAAACAGGCAATAAACGAAGTAACACGTAACAATTAAACCAAGAGAAAAATAAAGTCAGTCGAAAGAAGGGAAAATGCGTAGAAAAATAAACAGAGTTTGATAGGAGTTACAAAAATAAAATAAAAAAAAAACGGAAAAATAAAATTAAAAAGGGAACTTAAAAGTAAAAGAAAATCAAAAAGAAAATATAATATTAAAAGAATAAGAGCAAAATAAAGGAAAAAAGGAAAAAAAAAGGAGAGGGTAAAAAAATTGAAAAATCAAAAACATTTGCAAAAACAGTCATAAAAAACGCAAGAAAAGACGGTAAAAAATAAATCAAACTTAACCAAAATGTAAATTACAGGTCCAAAAGAAACGTAGAGTGTCAGAAAAAAGTTTCGTGGTAAATCCCCAGCCAAGAAAAAGTCAGGGCGAGCAGTTGAGGTCTCACTAATTGAGATGAGAAAAATATTGGCTTAAATAAGCGACTATAGGCTCCGATTCGTTGCGCGGGAAAGATTATTCTTCACGTGCAAACGATCTGATTGGTCGGCATCAACCAATCTGCGAGCGAGCTTTGGGGAGATTAAAGAAGTTTCTGTGAGCCATTTCTCCCAAAAGTGCACAAATTTGACTACTTAAAAATAAAGCGATTCCAAAATTGTCGCATTACTGCGATTTGTAAATTGCTGTAGAAAATGTATTAGTGATTTATTAGCCGATGATCGTTTGGCATTGTACATGTGATTTTGTGTTTGTATGTATATGTTCGTACGTAAATAGGTTCGCACAGATATACAAAAATAAATAAATAAATATATATATATATATATATATATATATATATATACTGGTGTTCGATAAGCTTTTCCATTCATGATTGGTAATTATAATTTTTACTTAATAACAATATCACCTAAAAGGCACAAAGAAATAAAGAAATTTAAAAGATTTAAAATTTTATAAATTATTGTAATTGAATGAAAACAATTTTTGTAAATATTCAGTATTCATCGAAAAAATTTTTTTTTTCTTAAGACAATAGTGTCCATAACTTATATTATTCATAAAAGCAATTAAAAGCTTCTCTAATTAAATAATGTCTTACTTTTATAAGTCGTGAATGTTTCATTAAAATCCGACAGTTATTTGATATTTGCAAGGATTTCCAAATCAGTGTGTTCTTTCACCGCATAAAAACGATGCTAAAATTTCTTATGCTAATCTTTGGACTCCCCGCCGATTCAAAAAAAATATTTTTAAACAAAATTTCAAACGTTCTAAATATGGTAAAAATATGGTAAAAAAAATATAATTTAATAAGCAAAAATCTTTCGCTCTTTCCTCTTAATAATAACATAAAGATTTTGACAGTAAAACTTTATTTTTATTAAGTTTGGGGTATTTTTTCATCACGCTATGCTAATTTTTTAACGAAACAGTAGTGGCACCTATATTATTGCATTGTTGTTCTGATTTTAAGGGATATAACTCTTTCTTGTGGTTCAGAATGTATATGCGCAGTACTAATAAAGTTTCTTCCGGTTCCCAACGAATCATATGGTCTGTTTTCTTTATGTGGGTCAATTATATTGGTCACTAGCCCACATCCATTCAGCTATCGACACAAGTTATGGTATCAGTGTGATACCCAAGTAACTGAACGAAGGTTTCGTTCAATATTCTGCAATTCCCGTAAGTACTATACTGAAAATGACGTCAACACGCTTTACCTTTAATGACCCAACCTCATGGCCGGCGTAGAAAGAACGATTTGGTCATTTTTGTTTTGCGTCAATGCTTGCAAAAGAAGAAGGTAAAATACTAGTTCCCTGCTATACGCAATGGCTCCAGAGGTAGATAGGATTTTCAAGACCTTTGAACTCACTGAGCAAGAAAGAACGATGCAACAGTGTTACGAAAGTTCGACGAACATTACATACCCCATCGTAATGTAATTTATGTTAGTGCATAGTTTCATAAGAGTGACCAAAGATGGGAAGAAACCGTAGAAGAGTATGTTAGAGCTCTCTACGAATTGTCAGAGGATATAGATTTTCCCAATAAGAAGGATTGCATTAGGGACAGACTGGTGATGGGCATTAGAGATCAAGAACTCTGAAAAATTCTAATCCCAATCTTAAGACAAATATTGCTACTGCTCGCCAGCTACGAAGCAATGGATCTACAGTTTGAATAGAAGTGTCTAGGTCATAGAAGTGTTGACAAACCAAGGCCAAAGCACTACCTCTTAGCGTTCAAGTAAAAGCGTGTATCAGCGTCGTTCAGCTAGAAATGACCAACAGAATGACTGTTCAGCTAGAAAAGACCATCACTTGTAAAAATGTCTTAAATGTGGGGGGAAAACGATGTGCCGAGTGTGTAGAACAAAAACCAAGAAGAATACAAACGACGTGCAGATATATGACATGGATCAAATTGATTCCCATGGAAAAGGAAAAGACATGGGAAAAGTGTTATTCATCGACGCAGCTGCCTCCAACATACGGGTCAAGTGTCAGGGGATTATGTCAAGATCAATAAGTCAACGTGGGCATCATTTGGGAAGCAAAATCTTTTTCCTACTGAGAATATCACTATCAAACCTGGGGAGAAACCTAGATATATTGGGAAAGTTTAGGACGAGGATGAATGGAAAAATAGACGTCATTATCTATAAGATTAACTGTGGGGTTGATAATCTCCTTAGTCGAATCATATAAACTGTCCTAGAGCTGGCTAAAAGAGCGACAGATAACAGAGAGAGAGAGAGAGAGAGAGAGATTCATACATCTACTGGGGTTCTGCATTACTTTCAAAACTGGGCGCACAGTCTTGTTTATGATAGATTCTACTGGATCTAGAGACCGCCAAGATGACTACCTTCATAACGCCTTTTGGAAGGTTCTGTATGAAGAGAGTCCGGTTCAGAATTAGTTCATCACCAGAAATCTTCGTATATTCTTCAAGGAATAGAGGGGGGTTCGATGATATTCTGTGCCACGTCAAGACGTGAAACGAGCACGAAACGTTCTTGAATCAAGTTAATCAGCGGCTGAAAGAATCAGGACTCGAGATAAACAACGGAAAGTACAAAGTGCGACTACCGGAAGTCCGAAATCACTTTTCACAGACATGTCATCTACTCGCATGGCTGCCGCTCAAGATCAGACCAAAATCGAAGAAATCCAGAACCTACCTAAATCATCCGATGTCACCAAACTCAGACGGTACTTGTATATGATGAACCTTCCACATCTGCCTACTATTCTGAAGACGTTCAAGTTGAAATAAAGGTTCTTTTGAATAAACTGTTAAGACAGGTATTGTTGAGTGAAAATGTTAATGTAAATCATTTTAGAAAAACTTCAAAAAGTCAAATTAATTTACTGACACCAACCTTATTGTAGTAGGAGACAAACAGAAACAGATTTCTAGAAGTGACTTCAAAAGCCGGTCTAGCAATATTATTATTATTTCACTGTTTCAGCCGTTGTACCATCTGGTCCTATTCAGCTGTCTGTCGATCTGGCTAACCTACAGGGAATTTTGAAAGGAACAATTTATTTAATTTACTCGAGTAGAATATTCTCGTTCTGCTATGTATTTTCTTTTTTAATCTGATAATTTAATAATCTGATCTTTCTTTTAGTCTTTCTTATAAATGTTACAAAGATTCTCCCAAGAATTTCAATAGTGTCTTGTCATGTTTTTAACAAACTTTTCTTTCGGAGACATTCTTTCTTCGATTCGGTTTTTATACTGCAAAATTTTTAATTATAAAAATGTCATTATTTGTTAAATAAAGTTAATTTAATATTTTTCTCTAGTATGTTGTTATTTATAAGAAATATATTGATGATAAAATTTAATTTTTATGAGTAATTTGTGTTTTTTTTCTAAAAGAAATGTTGAATTTTAGTTTAGTTTTCTGTTAAAAACATAAAATAGGAGCAAATGTAATATTTTATACTACAAAATTAATGGAAAATCATTTAAGAATGTTGTTACTTAAAGTTAACGTCATAAAAATTTAATAAATTTAATCCGATATTTTTTAGAGATCGTAAACGAGGAGCACGAAACGTTAACCATAACCCTATTGCTAAATCACGCATTTTTAAGAGTCAGTTATTTTCTAGGTACTTTTCTAATTATAAAATGTATATTTGTGACAATATTAATTATGCTATTAATCTCTACATTTTTCTTTGAATTTCTTAAGCAGAATACAGCAGCGAATTTTCGCAAACTCAAACCAAATCTAAAATTCTTAGCTCCCAATGGAACGATGAGTCCTTGCCTTCTGTTGTGTGACACTATTTAGCTATGGTAATTAATTAATTAACCATAAAAATTAAACCAGAAAATACTGAGAACGGAAAAGAAGAAACCCCGAGATTTTTATTTTTTACGTTAAAAATAAGATCGAGTTACTTTTCTCAAAAACCCGAGAATTAGCGTAAACAGTAGACTCACAAAAAAGGCCATATGCGAGCTTTTGACAATTGATTAATGATGTTTGTAAAAGTACTGGTCGAGAAAACACGCGGATCAGAAAAAGCGTTTAAGATATCAGGTGACAGGCCATATGTTGATTATAAAAATTTTACCACGAGAAAATATTCCGAAATTATTTGCCGATACGGGGTAGAGGGAATTACCATTATTTATTTTTCAAAGATATCATTTTAAGTACCGGCAAGTTAAGTGGCCATGTGTTGATTATAGAATTTTGGCATGAGAAAATATCTCGGAAGAATTGCTGAATTGAAGAAATTTATTATGAGTTTTTTTTTTTCTCAAGAAGCCAAGGGTTCCCGTAGACGCTAATTTCAGGAAGGGACCAGATAGCAGACTTTGACAATTGATTGATGATGATTGTAAAAGTACTGGTTAAGAAGACGCAAAGTGACCAAAAGCGTCGAAGATCTCAGAGATTTTAAGTGGCCATGTGTTATTCGTAAAAAATTTGGCCGGTGGGAACGAGAATTTTGTAAACAAAAAAATTCTACATTATAATTTTAATGAGGCCAGCTTAGCCACGACCTTACGGCCGTGACGCCATTGGTCGAGTGGTAGCAATGGTGATAGGCGGAGGTAATTTGATGAGAAAGACGGGAAAATTATTAACGCCCATTGAAAGGATTTGGTATGAGGTATCAATGTGAGGAGGGAGGAGTTTGGGAGGATATCTGTCCTGCAACCTTTCCTCACGGACGAACCCCCTCCCCCAAAAAATGGGAAGTGATTAATTTTTCAAAATGGGAAGTAATCAAGTTTCCTGGCCAGACAACAAAGCGGTTTCTTGTCAGAAATCGAGATTTACCGAAAACCCCAGGCTGCGTCTAACCCCGCACCGGTTTTTGGTCGGTGTCCATATAAACGAACGCCCTCGGGCAGTTCGCCAGTTTTGAGTTGAAGTTGAGCAGCGAGTTTTTGGAGTTGCAGTTCGAGTAGCAGGAACCAGAGTGTTGCCTCGCAGAAGCTGACTGGGAGATTCCACGATTTCCTATCCTTGACTTCGCCTTTCCTACCAAAAGCAACTTATACTGACGAACGAAACGAACGGTTTGGGGGGAAAATACACACTCCTGTATATAACAGACGGGTAAAAGTTGATTTGTTTTCTTTTAACATACTTGAACTGCTAGGGTTTTTATTTGCTTCTTTTCTTTACGCTTGTGAGATATCACCTCCAGTCTAGACTCATCTTACACCACGGTCAGACGCCTGATTGATCTCGTCTACTTAAGATCAAAATCACAACGTTGGTAGGTTAGACTTGAGATCGAAGTAGTTGCTTCGGTAACCAGACATTGGTAATGAGCTGAGAACGACGGAGCTGGTGTCGAACCGATTGCAGTTGGTGAAGCCGTTAGAATCGACCGACCATCCTACTTGGTACCCTAACCAAAGGATTCCGCCGGGTAGCGACGACCACCGATCGACCGGAACACAGGCTGGTGGCAGCGACTAAGAGTCAACCCCAAAACGCCGGTAGGAGAAATATCACAGTTTTGCGTCGCGACTGAGAGTTGACCACGGACCGACAGCTTCAGTGTCACAGTGACCCTATAACACGATGTAGTATTTTAAATAGGAAAACAATTTAGATTTAAAATTTGGTTATCTTGCCATCAGCGAACCGACGTGTTTTCTATTTGCTGTAATCCCTACAAGGACGTTGGTGATCATCGCACTCCACAATTTCCTGTCCCTTGTAGCTTTTGTCTTTTTGCCATCTTTCGCATACCCTGCTCCGCCATTCATTTCACTGAAACTCGCCAAGTATCTTTTGCGTTGCTTTCCTCTGTTTCTCTTACTTCCAATCTCTCCTGCGTGTATCTAATTTTCCAAGCCTTCCTTCCTCATTATGTCTCCCATGAAATCTCAACTGTTTCTTCCTGATGTAAAGTATAAAGGTCCATTTTGTTGCCATTGTCTCTAAAACTTTTGTTGCTGCTCACATGTTCGGTCCATGGTATTCTCAGCATCCTTCTGTAGAATTACATTTCCATTGCTTCAAGTCTCTTCTTCATTTGTTAAGAGATTGTCCAACATTCACAATAGGAGGACTGATATAGCGTAACAATTCTTTGTTTTATAACATTTTTTCTGTTTCTTAATGCTTTGCTAAACGTTTGTAAGGCATCTTTCGCGATCCCAATACGCCTTCGGAATTCCGTGTCACCTTTTCCGTTCCCTGTTAATACGCTTCCCAGATATCTAACTGAATTTGTTTGATTTCGGTATGTTGGTATATTTGTATGTTGGGCTGTTCCTTTTGCTAACAATCATGCATTCAGTCTTCTTGCAATTGACGTTTACGGAGATAACAAATCTCCCCCTTTCATTCTCAACTAAGTGTGGCACAACATACCAACTGAACCACCCCCACTCATGCCTGCTTCAGACGCGTTTAACGGTTGGCAAATTAAAAACTACCAAGAGTAAATAACTAGGTGTTGGAGTTAAGTAATAGTGTTGAAGTTAGGGTCATTCAAGAGTAGATGAATTTCTCCTCTTCAAATGTTACTTAAGAGAAATAGGACATAGCGCACGTATGAAAACTATTGCGCCTTAAATTACTTTACAAAGTCAGATAAATATTCAAAAGAATGAAAGATATTTCCAGCACGTAAAAAGGTTTCTGAGCGTTTTAAGAAATTCGGCATATCTTGGATAGATTTTTACGACGCAGAATTAATTCCACTTAAATTTCTTCGCTCCTAGAAAAGAAGAGACAATTATAATTGTTCTTCTTCGGACACTTTGAAGAATCGTTGATAGATCACAGTCACTTTTTATCGGAGGTTTATTTCAAGATATGCGAAAATAATTTGACTGATGTAAGTGCATTGTGATTAACTAAAGTAGAGGTTTTAAACTTCTTTTTTTTTAAACTATAACTAAAGCTCTAGGGCATACTTTAAATTTTAATAAGGAAAAATTAGTCATTAAATTTGAAAATAGAAAAAATAATATTCATTTAAAGGTATTTATGAAAAATCAGCAACTTTTTTTAGAGAGGACGATAATAACTGATTTTAATCTCTTGAAGAAGGCAAAAGGGAAAAGATTATTCAGTTCTTCTTAAAGATTAAGAAATTTAGCATCCAATTTAAAATATCAAATGACAAAGATAACTTAGATAGAGAAGCTTCTATTAACTCGGGGCACACCTGGCTTACCTTTCAAGGCACATTAGTTCACCCGGGTGCACCGGTTGAGAAACGCTGGACTAAAGACTGCACTAACCAATGCTTATGTACTAGCTCATATTGTATCTAACTATTGATACATCTAGAAATGTACAACCGCAGAACTCTGAAAACATTTTTGAAGCTATCAGATACAGAAACAGGATATAACTATTATATTAATGTTGGAATGTCGGTACTTCCACATTTTAACTGACCATAAAGCGTTACTCAGTGCATTTCACAACAGAATTGGTCATTATATGCCACGAAATATACGTCATCTAAATTTCCTGCTTCAGTTCTCATCTAGTATTAGTCACATCAAAGAAGCTAAAATATACGGCAGCAGGTAACCTCTCTTGCATAATATACACCTGTGTGCGGCATTTAAAAAGTTCTACAAAAACTTTGGCTTCTGGGTAGGAAAATGAGAAGAAACACTGCTTCTTATTGAATTCCACTTCTTTGAACGACAAAATATACCCAATCTCTCATAGTGGGTTAGTGTGCAACATATCTATAATTACGTTCTTTATACACACACACACACACACATATATATATATATATATATATATATATATATATATATATATATATATATATATGTCGACACCAAGGTTTTCAAGATAATACGTAACGTCTAACAACCAGGTATAAAAGCTTCAGTTAAGCTGATATCGGAACTTTTTGTTTCGTTAAAAGATACATCTAACCTCGAGCACAAAACCTGCAGGGTTTATCAGAAAGCGAAAAATAGCAAGTATACTGGCGACTGTTGGACCTTTCTTCGCTACAGACAAACACTTCTCTCAAATTCACATCGATATTACGAAGCCATTTCCGCTGAACAATGATCGCTGATATCTCCAGTCATATAATGATTTGTTTATGTGCTGATCGGGGGCGCTTCCAGATACATACATTACGGTCGATTATTTCTGCATGAATGTATATCTTGATCTGACGTGCCTTACATCATTACAAAGGACTCAACTGTAGTGCGTCTTTACGTGTGGCACAGTTGTTTGGGTGAATAAACGAGACTCAAATTGTCACCTTCTATGAGGATATAAACGACACCCAATCTAGATAACCATCCACGCGGAAGTGAACCAATCTGTCAATGTGCCAGATGTGATATCATTCCTGACAGACTCATGATGATGCAAATCACACACACACACACACGCACACAGACCTACCAAAAAGACCAACATAACTGCCACGATCTTTATGTGAATGCACACGTATGCAAGTAGAGATCTCTACTCAGTCAGTTAAAATATTATGTTGGTAAGAGAAATATTTTGCGATAGCGATTGGTGTTGATAAGCAAAATATCAAAATCGGACAGATTGAAACCAGCCTTCCTAGACGTGGCATTCAAAAACAGAAGAGAAAAACAACAGAACACTGAGGAAGCAAAACTCCGTAGGTACCTGCAGAACTTCATGTCAAAAACACAACACGCAAAATTTACTGAACACGTGGTAATCTCCTTGTGTCCCTAAAAGTAATCACGTGAATCGTACTAAACAGACATATGTCAAGATCGATATAAAAGTGAATTGCCTCTCTCGTGTTTTCTTTTTTAATTAATTCGCCTGAACATTCGTTTGTTGACTATTGTTATAGACAAGCGTATGGTTGCAAGAAAGAAATACGACAACAGCAGAAATAGATTTACGTTATTTATTTCAATAGGAACGTGTGGTTTTGGGACAGCTACCTTGTGGTATAGTTCATAAGCCGGCTCCCGATCTGGGTTGATATCTCATAGTAGTTCTCGTAGGTTGGCGTGGCGCTACCGCTGCTGACTGCTGCTGACTGCCCGTGACAGATCTCTTCCCTGGCCTCCTGTTGACTGCTAGTACTTCCCCGTGTGACCCCTTTTATGGCGTTTTTTATGGCTTAACAGGCTCGAAAAACGACGCGGGTATAATTAGGAGGGAAGCATTTTTATTGATCGAAAAATAGAAACACTTTAAGACATTATTTTATTTTTCGACTGGAACTCGTGCGTCGGGCCTATGCGTAAACGACGATAATGGTCATTTTGTGACGGGGCCTTGTCCCGTTCACATCCGGCACTCGCTCGCGTATGTTAGTTTATTTGCCTGCAAATCAGCTGAGATATATCTTATTTTATTTTATAACAAGGCTCCCCCAGATCTCGGTCTGATTTACAGTGAGCGATATTCGTGTATATTTGGGTGATTAATTCATGATAAAGTCTCTGAAGCGTGTGAGAAGTTGTCCTCGTGTTCTTCTTATTGGCATTTGTTTTGGTATGGAGTTATTTGCTGAATTATGTGTCCCAGAGGGATGTGGAGGAGAATGATCCTGGCGACTGTTACATGGTGGAGGCAGAGGGATTGTATTAGAAAGATGTGTTGGGCGTGGAGCCAGTCGTCGAATATGTGCACGGTAAATCTAGATTGTATCACCATTATCGTTTTGCACCTGACATATCATATTGTTCGTTTTTATAATGGTGTAATTTCCTATCCAGGGCAGATGAGAGGATTGGGCAACAGTTGAGTGTCGCCGATGAAGTAAAATCTTGTCACCTACTTGTATTGGGTCCTTGTATGTGAGGCGATTTAAGTTAGTCTCAAGTTTGTGGTCAGCTTCATTGTTGGCCAGGGTGACGTGGTGGTGAACCTGATTTAGCAGGGCATTAATTTGTATTCCATGTGCTTCAGGATCATCACTTGCGATTTCTTTTCTGTGTAGTGTAGGTAGATCGATGTTGGGGTGACGGTCAGTAATGGCATAGTGCGGGGAGACACCGGTGGCGCTGTTGGTCGTGGCATTCATGGACGAAACGACAGATTCTAGAACGTCTGTCCATTCACAGTTCCTGTCTTCGCATAACATATAAAGTGCGTTCTTCATCGTGCGATGTTGTCTCTCGATATTTCCTGAGCTTTGCGGGCGCCAAGGACAGTGAAGTTCTTGCGTGATTGACATCTGGTTACAGAATTGTCGATAGACTTCTTCTGTGAAATGTGTGCCCCGATCAGAGGATACTATGCGTGGAATCTCTCTGTGTCGAAGGAAGAAATGGTACAATCCGCGGCGGCGTCGATAGCACGGTCTCTCGCGCATGGTGTGGCTTTAAAATGTCGGCTGAAGCTATCCAATATGGTTAAGATGTAGCGTTTTCCCTTTGAGTTGGGCAAAGTCTATAAAGACGAGATCGAATGGTCTCTTTCCTCGTTTGCAGTGGCCAATGGGCCAGTGGGTACGTCCACCGTAGTTGCCCTTGCACTTAGCACACGTGTCGCAAGAATCGACATAGGCCTTGATGTCGCGGTTTTTGAATTCCCACCAGTAGCTGGAAAGGAGTTCTCACATACGGGTAACACCTGAGTGGTTGTTGCCCTCGTGTGCCTGGTAGAGGTATCTGGATCGTAGTTTATATGGTACAACCAACTCGGAGAGTGTTTACTGTCTCTTATCAAAACGGAGGTGCCTGGTTCTAGAAAAAATTGGTACAAATGTTTTTTGAAAAGCGTAGCTCGGTGGTCGTCAGGATCGATATGAGGTTCGCTTGGAGTGGGTGACTGGAGGGTGCTGATGATCTTTGCCAGGGCGTCGTCCTTCTGTTGTTCATTTGCGATGCCGAGGTGGTTGCAGATTCTCTCAGTGGGGATGGTGGTGGTGGAGTGATAGGCGAAGAAAGCGTTGGTGACGCGCTTGTGGGTGAGGGCGTCTTGTGGTGTGTGAGTTTTGGGAATGAGCTGTAATCCGTTAAACTCGCCGAGGCACCAAGATAGGATGTATACGCAGAGGTCTGAACCACTTACCTCGAATGTCCTGCCTGCCGGTTTAGGGTCGTTCAGGGCTTTCGTTTTCTTATGTCCTCTGCTGAGCATGTCAGCCCATACATTTGATTCGCCTTCGACATATTCTAAGACGAATTTATAACATGAAATTTCTTCTTGCCATCGTCATATTTTGGCATTATTGAACTCTCGTTGGTCCAGATATGTCAGCGATCTGTGGTCGGTGAAGGTGACGAAGAGGCGGTTGCGAAGGAAATAATCAAATTTCAATATTGCCCAATTTATTGCATATGCATCTCGTTCCGTCGTGGACCAGTTTTGTTCCGCTATGATATCTTTCTTCCCGTTGTCGGCTTCTCGCATTAAGATTGCTCCACATGCGACGTCACTGGCGTCGGTGGTGAGTGTGAAAAGTTTGGAGAAATCCGGAAACGAGATGACGGGTGACGAAGAGAGACGGTCCTTGATTTTTTTGAAGGATCTGTCGGCATTTTGCGTCCAGATAAACGGTTTATTAACCTTGTTGAGTTCGTGTATGTGACCCATAAGTTTTGAAAACATATTTGACCTGATTTGTTCGTGAAGACGTGTCTCTAGGAGTTGTCTGATCCACACTAAACGGCCGATAAGGCTTTGTAATTCCTTTTCTGAAGTTGGAGGTTTCATTTCCCTGATGGCACGAACGTATTCTGGATCAGCCTTGAATCTTTCGTTGTTTACTATGCGTCCGAGGAATTTTGCCTCTGATGCGAGGAAGGAACATTTATCTGGATTCAGCTTGAGTCCGAATTTTCTGAGGGCAGTAAAAAATTGTTCGAGGGAGAGTATGTACTCGCTAAATGTCCTAGCGTGGACCAGGTTGTTGTCGATATAGGAAGAAATGTTGTCACGGGATGTGACCGTGGCTAGGGCTTCTGCTATGCAACGGGAGAAGATTTGTCCGGCAGATGTAAGGCCCACGCTGATTCGTGGTGTGTGCTGATGGTTTCTGCGTGTCGGATGGTGGCCATGTTCGGGTGGGTTGGTGAGGCCCGTCTGCTGTGGGTTTGGTTGCCTGCTGGGTCGGAGTGGCGCGTTTGACCGCTGTGGTTTCTGTGTGAAATACACAGTGTCGTGCGAAGTCGTGTCGTTGGATTTTACACCGCGATCAAGGTATCTTTGAGCTTCGGAGGCTATGCCAATGGCTGAATAGTAGTTGTCCATTGTCTTGACGAGATGTGGGTAAAGATTTGAGTTCCAAATTTTCACCTTTTCGCTCATTAGCATAGCGCCGATGATGGAAATAAGTCCATCGACTGTTAAGTCTGTATTTTTGTCTTTTTTGTATTTGTTTTTTATGTGGACGGCTGCCTCTCTAAGGGTGTTTTCGAGTCGACCCGCGAAGTCTGTTAGTTTTTCGCCGTCTCGCCGTTCCAGATCCCAGGTTTGACTGAAGTGTTGGCAGTTAGTCATCTGGCTTCCGTGGGCTGCTAATAAGTATTCCTTCAGTCGTTCGAAGGTGGATATGTCTTTTTTTGGGTCAACCATCTGCTGAAAGATACTTTGATCCAGTAAATCTTTAGCAGACTCGACGAATTCGCATTCCAGGCTGGGATAGGTGCTGAGTTCTGGCGTGACGTGGATTGTGTATGCTTTGTTTAGAGCCGTGATGAATCGGTTCACGTCGTGTCCAGGGTGAAAAGTTTTCTCTAGCTTCAATATGTCGCTTATAGTTTGTTGGCGCATCATTAAGCTGAAATCGCCGTTTGTTTGAGCGGTGGGAGGTGTTGAAGTAGTTGATTTTAGGGCAGCCAGCATGTCGTTTATATCGGCTTGAATTTCTTGCATCGTGGCTTCAGAAGGCTGTGTTGGTACCGTTTTCAACTTGAATAGTAGTGTTTTCTGTTCCTTGATGAGAGTAAATAGTTCGGCTCGGGTGAAGCTCGTGTAGTCGTCCATATTTCTCTTGCTGTACGCTTCTGACACCAGTGTTATAGACAAGCGTATGGTTGCAAGAAAGAAATACGACAACAGCAGAAATAGATTTACGTGATTTATTTCAATAGGAACGTGTGGTTTTGGGACAGCTACCTTGTGGTATAGTTCATAAGCCGGCTGCCGAACTGGGTTGATCTCTCATTGGCGCTGACTGCTGCTGACTGTCCGTAACACATCACTTCCCTGGCCTCCTGTTGACTGCTGTTGTACTTCCCCGTGTGACCCCTTTTATGGTGTTTTTTATGGCTTAACAGGCTCGAAAAACGACACGAGTATAATTAGGAGGGAAGCATTTTTATTGGTCGAAAAATAGAAACACTTTAAAATATTTTATTTTTCGACTGGAACTCGTGCGTCGGGACTATGCGTAAACGACGATAATGGTCATTTTGTGACGGGGTCTTGTCCCGTTCACATCCGGCACTCGCTCTTGAGTATATTAGTTTATTTGCCTGCAAATCAGCCGAGATATTTCTTATTTTATTTTATAACACTATGCTATGTGAAATTTCAGCCTGAATTAAAAAGAAATTACTTTTCTGAAGGTATACTTTTATATACGGTAGTTTTTCTCTTCTGCGCACTTATCTCACTGAAAAATTATCAGACTTCAACTGGTAAATTGTTTGTTCAATTTTCTTAAAATACCTGGTGATTCTGAAGGCAAGGAAAATCCTCGTTCACCAGACAGAGTGGAAGGTTATTCTATGGAAAGGCATTTGTGTTCTGTTTTTTTTTTTTTTATCATCTCATAGTACAGGATTTTAAAATAATTTAAAGCGACGATTTCATTCGTCGTTTTGGTTATAAGTATGACATTTTTAATTCCTACATTTAAATATATCTACCTTTCCCACGATAAAAGCTTGTATTATTTTGGACTGACCTGTAGTTCATTCTTTTTTGGAAAGATATTCAAGAAATCTTTGCGTTTGGCACGAATAATTTTAGTGCTTATCTCAATGTAGGGATGCAAAGGGCGATTATCTCCCTTTAAGATGAATTCACGAGGGTCACGTGATGACCGGCGGGTAACATCAGTTCGTGATGTGACGAACCCCAGTTGCTATGTAGATGACAAAGATGTAAGACATAACTGCCCAGGGCAGATAAGTGAGCAGAAGAAACCACATGGTCTACCTGGTACAGAGAGGGCACCACCGGCCTGTCCGTTTTCCTTTCGGGAAATATTACAATGAAAAACATCTCTATTTTATTTTCTCCCATCCATAATGTCTGTTGTATTCATAAGTGTTATAATTTATCTGTGCGGGCAAGTTATATATATATATATATATATATATATATATATATATATATATATATATATATATATATATATATATATTTCGGCAGCAACTTTTCATTAATGCATATTTTCATTAAATAATATAGATAAGTTTTGTCTATTTATTTTAAGTAAGTTCCTTTCATATTGTCTGATAAGCTTAATCACATTATCGTTGAAAGACGAAAGGAAAACACCATATTGATACATGTTTAAATCCAATCTAAGCTTTCGGTCTACAAGGGTGGACTATCATTGTTGTTTCGTCCGTCGTTGTTTGATTTATTGAAATTGTGATCTTTGATAATGGCTACTTAAGAATTTTGTTTTTTTCTATGAATAATGAAGTTTACAAGAATTGTTTTCATACTTTTTAAATTTTAATTAAAATGATTTTTTAACTTTTAAATCTTTTAACATTTTGTATTAATTTTTAACTGTTATGCAGTATTAACATTAAATTAAAATTGTATTTACTAATTCAGGATGGAAAAGCTTACTACAATTAAAAGACACCCAGTATTTTAAGAAGTGTGTGTGTGTGAAAACATGTCGACTTTTGTAAATACGGACGTCCATACGCGATATCAGACACTAAGAGAGATACATATTATAGATTAAAAATTATTGCTAATTTTCTAATATTTTCCCAACAAGCGTATTCATAAGAAAGGTTATAAAGCAAAAGTACATAAAATTTAATAAAATATTAGACAGCTTAAAATATTTTCTTAAATTTTAAAGATTACTGAGTAGTTAAAAGAATTATTTAAAAATGTTTTCACGTTGTTTTCTCGTGTAATGCTTTTTAATTATGTGTCCTTTACTTAAATATAAATCAGGCTATCAAAAAATCACTTAAAAGGTTAAAAAAAAAACACTCCGTATTAAAAAGGTACTTTCTGCTACAATTTAAACTAAAAGTAATATTTGCTTCACTTCAGATTATTTAAACTTTAAATAGGCTAAAAAGAAAAGACCAATCAGTTTAAATTCGATTTGAAATACACCAAAGTATTCTGCTGATTAGGAATATTAAATTTAATCGATTAGCTGGGAATTAAAACTAAAATTAAATCTTCAAAAAATTATATATAACACAAAATACGTTTCCATATATTCATGTATGTATGTCTATGATACATTCACCAAACTAATATGTATAATAATGTTATAATATGTGTATATATATATATCATGAAGCAAGAAATTTCACCAATGTGCATCTATGACAAATTGCTCAATTTTAAATGATAATAACGGACTTATATTAATTACGCATTTGATTGTTTTTAACCATTGTTTTTAATTTGTTCATATAGTTGTCGCTACAAGAAAAAGTGTACAGTTGAATTCAGATCTATACCCACAACGTGGAAGTGTCGAGAAACTGGTGATGTAGTAGAAATCGATTATACATGTCAAAACTGTAAGTTTATAGTTATACCATATATTGTTAATTTCTTATTTTTAAACAAATATTTGTTCACTTTGAGTCCTGTGACTTTCAAAAATAATTTCTATATTTTCCAGGTGCATGTACTCGATAAAAAATTGAAATTATTAAATTTTACGGTGAAAGCTAGTTCATTTCTAGATTAGTTTATATAATTTTTTTTAAATTGTCCATCGAAAATATGGTATCTGTTGTGGATTCAAAAGTTGGAATAAATTGTTATAAAATATTTTACAAATAAAGGTTAGTACAATATGTATATTAAGGTGTCGTTGATTGTTTTTTCATTGGATTTTGCTTAAAGAAACTTTTCAAGATTTTCCATTCGCTAAATTTGGTTGTGTCATTTGTAAGTAAAATTATCAATGTCAGTTCATTAAAAAAGAAAAGAAACACAATGTAATAGAAAATACAACGCATTATTTCATTCAAATACCAATAAAATCCTTCTGTGTATAATCTTCCATGATATCAAATTTGTTACAAAAGACGTCATTTATTTTAATCGACTTTAAAATGTACGATGCATCCAAATAAATGTAGAGATTTAATAACGCTAGATTTGCAATAATATATGACGTGTCGAGAGAAATTTGTAGAAATTGATAATATATCTTTCATGGTTTGGAGAGTTTTAATATATTGAAGAAGTTGCATCGATCATGAAATATTCAAAGGATGTCGGCAACTAGAACGATAAGCATGGAACCAAAATCTTTCATATATTTATCTCTATTGATATCGACTCGAAGTTATTTGAAAGGAAAATTTTTGTTGACCCAGAACAGTTCAAATAGAATGAAACATTAATTTTTTCACGAATATTAACTTATTTTCAAGAAGTTTATTATATTACATGCTAAGTGGGTTCTGTCTGTAACATTTGGCTGTATTAAAACGATCTCCCTAGTACTGGTAATATCAGGTGTTAGTGCCTTTGTTATGAAAATGGCGAACTGTTCGAACAAGTGTACGAAGCTGGGAGATGAAAAAACATTTCCATGAAAGAGCGGAGTACAACAACAACAACTGGAAAAATATATTTAAATGTTCACTAGTGAAAATTTTCTAATTATGGGAAGAATTTAATAAAATATTATTTTCATATATACTGTCATTTTTTTACAACATGAGTAAAAGAGTACTTTTATAAAAATATTTGAACGTTATAGAAGGGATGAAAAGTTTCATGCAAAAAAAAAAAGGAAATTAAAACAAAACAAGCTAGTTATATTTAGTAAGTTTATATTTCACATCAATTTTGAATAATACATTTACTAATTGATACTGACGGTGAAGATTGTAAAACAAGGACTTGCTTAAAGTTTAACTTTAAGAACTCAAGGCAGAAGCACTCTAGCAGATTTAATAAAACATCACCTTTAGTTGATTTGCAGAACTTGGGAATCTTCTGTTTTCATATAGAAACAATTTTTTTTCTTTTTTCTACAGATACAGTGAACGTAGTTTCAGCCCTAAAAGGAGAATCCTTGACTCTACAATGTCCAATTGATTACATGATAGACATTCAATCTGCAAATTATTCCAGCGGTAACGGGAAATGTTTTGATCCTTTGGCTGAAGTAACGGTGATCGACAGGTAAATCTGATTGATGCATATCAAAGCCGATCAGGAATACACATCAGAAACAAATTGAAATCCATTTCGAGAATGACATTGAATTTTAACTACTGATACAATGGTTAATAGTTTTAGATTTTTAAAAACTTTTACCAAAAGCAGGAGGTTTAGTATGTCCACTGATCAAGTAGAATAACTGAAGATAAATAGTTTCAGCATTTAAAATAATAAATATGTATATACGGCTTCCAAACGTTATTGTTTAGTGGATACACGTTTCTAAGTAGACGTCCCGTTTTTTAAACAGTACTTATTACGTCTACCAGCATGCGCATTCTAGAAAACTTAGTGAATAAATTGTGCTCTCTGGCAAGGTTTGAACCTATGTCTCCCTTTGTAGGTGAAACCACCGTCTGATTCGATGTGCTTTGACCGCTCAGTCACAAAGAGCGTCACAGTCCAACAAGGTTCTATTCAGCTTTTTTCAGTAATACTCGTTCAAATTTTGTAGAAAGCCCATGTCATTTTCCATTTACAGATGTTCTACAAAAAATAGATGCACTTTCCACGATGATGTTTCACGACATTTCATGAATTTTTGCTTTCAAGGGAGAAAAAGACTCGAAGTGGCATACAGTTGTGTAAAAAGTAAGAAAAATATTGTTTAAATTTCACTTCATTCAATTAAATTGGACACTCGTTCATTTTGAATATGTAATTTTCAAATACAATTTAGTAACATATTTTCATATTTTTTGGTATTTGTTTAACATACTTCTATTTTGCCGAGACGCTAATTATACAATGCCCATCTTTTTGAAATTCTAAACATGTTGGCTAAATAGTTATTTTAAGTAGTTTAAAACAATGATAATAAATGATTAGTCAGTGTTAAAAATGTTAGTCTCAGGAATTTCGTTCGACATTAGAGATAACTTGCTAAAGGTAATAGCTTGCATATTTCCCAATGATGCAGAAAGAATACCATTAATAGAAGCATACCATTAATAGAAGCCTACCATTAATAGAGATTAGCCGATTCAAAAAAGTTTTTCATTCTATATCAACTCATTTAATGGTCCCTACAAAATGACTGTGTATTTAACTTAAATAATTTTTTATAAAATAGGATTAATGTTTTTAGAAAATTTTGACATTTTATTGAAGATTAATTAAATTTTATAGCAATGAGCAGAATATTTTCACCTAATTAATTCTTCTGAATAAATGTTTGAAAATGAAATTATACCAAATTTACCATAACATGAATTTTGGCCACTTACATTTTGCAAAGATTTTGTTTAGATGGAACAGGATAGGAAGCAACTTTATTTTTGATTATGGCTTTACAGGATTTATTATTGAAATAATACGTGGGAAATAAGAATTCAAGTTTATTGGAACTTTAAATTTTTACAGAAATTCCCGCTAATATTGAAAAATATGAAATATTGAAAAATATCTAGTATATTAAGTAAATAAATTGAAATAAAATTTCTTAAGGGTTATGAGCTAGAATGGCATAAAAAGAGCATGGTGAGGAGCCTACAGCAATTTTCGGATTGGAGCGGGAGGCAGAGTTTTTCTAAAATTAGTCAGACAATTAAAAAGCTAATTGAAACCTAATATTCTACAATATTAAATTCAAAGTTAAAAGTCTGTACTCAGTTTGAATTTTAAAGCAAAATCTTTTTTTTTTTTCTATGGCGGGTTTACTAAGTTAACAATGAATAAGGGTTTTTTAATTTTTTTTATCAATAAACTGGTAAAGCTTTCGAAAAATGCACAAAATTCGTTTTTCCGAGGGGTTGTGGCAAATGTTTGCTAACTAGAAATTATGTAAATCTTGTAAAACCAATATTTCAATGTTTTCCACACATAAATCATCAAATGATTATAATCAACTTTAATTATTTTTTTTATTTTTAATAGTTTAGCTTCTATAAGTGAAAAAAACGACCCCCCACCAAAGCTAAATAGTAATATTCTCATTGTAAGCGGCCTATAACTATGAAAGTCCGTAAGATTGGGATAAAATAAAATAGAACGATTTTCTTCATGTATTAGACTAGGGGACCATCATGTACTATATGTTAAACTTACTAATTATAAATTGAATCAATAGAATAAGGGAAGGTTCCGATTTACAAGTTGTTTTTATTTTATCCCTCAACATATGATACTGTAAATGTAAATGTAATATGTTTAATATTTGATGGAAATATGTTAACGAATACAATCCTGGAATTCAAAATAAAATCATTAGATTCATTTCTTATTATTTTTTAATCAAACTCCGAAATGCTTTCTGAATTTTCTTCTTTTTTTTTTCAGAAAATTTTTTCTTTAAGCGAAATACTAATTCAGCTTTTATAATCCACAGTCAATGATACAAAAAAGTTCATCGTTTTCCAAGATGGTATGCTAGATCTGGCTTGTATTCGAGGTCAAACCATTCAAATCCTTTCTGCTAAATATGGTAATGATGATCAAAATTGCTGGAGCATAACGACACAGACAAGATTGATTGAAAAGTGGGTACTGAAATAACCCTTTTATATATATATATATATATATATATATATATATATATATATATATATATATATATATATATATATATATATATATATATATATATTATAAAAAATAAGCTTTCCGTCATATCGCAACCTTTTTTCCTATACTAATGTGATCCTGTAATTATAAAAGATTTGTCTTTGTCGTATAATCTGTGCTAAGCAAAGCTTAGGAAGTAAAAAGTTATTTTAAAATTTCTGAATTACATTTTTCATATTAAGAGAAATTTAAAAAAACAAACTGTGACATACAATTGATTATTTATGCAAAGTATAGAGACAAACCTTAAAAAATGCCACAAATCGAGGCATTCTAGACAGAAACCTTATTTTCATTTTTATACTTACGGTTTAATGGATTAAGTTTTCTGATATGTAAATTATAAACGTACACATAAAGTGATTGCTATTATCGGAAGATTCATTTACAAGGAACTGACAAAGAGTCTTAAATTGCTTTGGAATTTTCACTTTCTTTAATCGAGAAACAAAATATCCTTTCTAAATGAAGTAATTACTTAAATACAGGAAATATTAATTTCTTGATCAAAATAAATTAAAGTTCTACGACTATACGAACCAAGTAATAATAATAATAGTTCTCGTTCAATATCTTCATAATTGAAATTCAAGCAATAATTGAAATTCAGGCAACACCTGGAACTAATGTACTTAATAGTTTCTTACTTGTCTTAAAGTAACTTAAAAGGCCATATTGGAACACAGTCAATTTAAATTATTTTTTAAAAATTTAATTCAATCATTCTTATTTAAAAAAAAAAAGAAAATTCTTTTAAGTCTAATAAAACAATTTTTTGTAGTTGTTTTACCGTGGGTTGATATATATATATATATATATATATATATATATATATATATATATATATATATATATATATATATATATAAATATAGCTACATAATGATCTAAGCCCATTTTTTACATTTTAATTAAATACTGTTTACGAAGAGTTAAAAACCCAGCATCAACATTGAAATTATGTTGTTTGATGTAAAACAAACGGGCTTAGTTTCCTCTAACTGAAAAATTGTTTTTACTACCTGTCTAGGTGTGAAGGAAAGATAAAATGTTGTGCCTATGCAAACGACGGTTTCCTTGGTATTTCTAAATGCCCAAAGAACACTCGGAAATCATTGACTGTAATCTACAGATGTCAAGCAAGTAAGTTGTTATAGAGATCGAAAAAGTTGTTTTCCTTTACGAGGCGATAGTTTGGTTTAATCTACTCATGTTGTGCCTATGCAAATCGTGAAATGAAAGTAGTTTGGAATGGGCTACCATTTATTCCTGTCGCAATAGCAAATCCGTCAGAGCTGACAAAGTTAACCTGGCCGCTGATCTTGAAAAGGACCTCCAATCAGTGGTTAACTGTGACAGGAAATGATGTGATGTGGCTTCCCTCTGTCATTTCTACAAATATTTTCATGGCTCTGATGATCTTTTTACCCTGGTGCTCCGACTACATAAATTTAAGCATGTTATGAGATTGGCATCTAGGTCCCATCTTTTTACTGGTGAAATAGTTAAATGTAATAGCCACTTCAACAGTTTCTTTTCTTACCAACATTTTTCTTTCCGTTTACTTGCTTCTCTGAAAACTACAATCTTCAAAAATTTAAATGCAACGTCAATCCCCATCTTCATTCTTCTTCAATCCCTCCCATCTGTTATCCCTTCCTCAATCCCCACCTATACCCAATCTTTTCTCTCATTTTCATTTTCTGTAACCCCCTGCATTCCCACCCTGCTTGGGGCGAAATGATTAAAAACAAAAAAGGGAGAAACCATATTGGCAACACAATATTGGAAATTGGGGAAAATTCGACCAGAGATCAAGCAACAAACAAAAAAATAAAAAATAAAAATAAATTGAAAACATTGAGAAGATAAAAATAAGAAAGATAGTTATGTTATAAGAAACATCTTCTAAATGTTATTATCGTTATTAGCATCAATTTTATTGTGGAATACTGAGTTTCGCATCTTTCCCAAAAAGTTTCAAAGAAACTAAATTAATGTAATGTCCCCCGCTCAGCCTTCTAAATAATAATTCAATCAAAAACGTGTGATCATTTATGAAAAAGAGAATGTATATGAGAATGGAAACCAACATTCAAGCAAAGATCTCTGGGAAGTAATAGAAACTGCTGAAAGTATTGCTAAAGTTGAAACAGTAGAAAAAAGAATGAATAGTTGATGAATGTTATATAACGTTAATCAGACTATATTATCTTTTAAAATAATTTATGCGTGTATATAAGATATTGTGTTAATGAAATGTTTTTCCTTTACCTATATCTTTAGCATTTATTTATAAGTAAATATATACGATGCGCTGTTTTTTGCTTTGATTTTTTTTTCATAAAACCTGACAATACAAGACAAGTTATGTTTTAATAAGGATAGAAATTTTAAGCTGAAATTCACACAATATATTGCTATATAAATATTTCCCGAAAACTTTACCAACAAGGTTAGCTACCACCAATTTGATTGTAAAAAAAACTTGACTTGCATAATAAGGTCTGACATGAATATCTTCTGAAATTCTTAAAACTTTATCAATTTAACCGTGTCTATCACATAATTTAAAGCTAAAAATTGCTTTATAAGTCTATTTTAGCAACAATTATTAATATATTTTTTTATTTAATTTACTGGTAAGTATCTAACTTGGACACTTTAGAAAATGTTGACCTTGAAGAAAGTACAGGAAAAGCGTGTGAAAACATTCGATTTGAACTCGCTGCTTCGTTTGGAAGACTGACGTCAGAAACAATTAAGACCATGGATCGCGAGCTTTTGGTACGTTTTTACATTATTAAATATATATAATATGTCTTATAAACAAAAATATAATGTAATTTTGAGCATTTGGTTTAAAGCCTGGAAAAGAGAATTTGTTTGTATATTCATCTATTTATTTATTAAGTAAGCAAAATATTTAAAATTGAAAAAAAAAATGGAAATAGAAATAATGCTGAGAGGAAATTTTTTGTTTAACTAGAATTTCTATTACGAATAGATTTTTCGAATTTTTATCAGTATTAATGTTTTTGTTGGTTCGAGAAATAGAGGTATTTTATTTTTGTTGTTTTATATCAAGAAGCAAAAAGATACACAGAGAGATTATATATATATATATATATATATATATATATATATATATATATATATATATATATATATATATATATATATTTATGTAGTTCACTGCTACTAACAAACAGAATTTTTTTCTCCTGATGATGGCCATGCTAGCCGAAACCAATCGAAGAATCTAATTGAAATAATAAAAACGAAAGAATACTAATATACAACCCAGTGTGTGATTTTAATTTTTAATATTTTTATTGTTCAAAACATTATATATATATATATATATATATATATATATATATATATATATATATATATATATTATCATTCATGGAAGGGCGTTTTAAGTCACCATGGTATTGGTCGTGTGAATTCTAATCCTTCTCACTATCTGCAGGAATTTAATCTTAGTATCACCAGCAACCCAGCTTTAGTAAGACCACGTGGATGCATCCTCGCTCGAAAGACTGGCATCTGATCGACTACGTCCCAAAAGACGAGACATAAAAGATTTTAAGATAACGCGTTCATTCCACGCAATATGATGTCTGTCAGATCACGTTTTACTTCGGAGTAAAGCTACAATGCATCTGCAAAAGCGAATTGTTATAAAATCTACAGTACCCAAGCGCATTAACGTACTGCCTCTTAAATCGACTGAAACGAAAATTGAGCTCTCTGACAAACTTGATGCTGCACTTGATTCTGTAAACATTACCAATGATATCGAATTATCTTGGAAGGCTTTGCGTGATGTAACATATTCTACATCCTTGCAGGTTCTCGGCCTACCACATCGTAAACATCAAGACAATAATACAGAAGTTCAGCAGCTTATAGATCAATTGCACTCTTCTCATAAAGCTTGGATTGAGGACAAGAACTCGTCCGATAAGAAGATCGCTTACAAGAAGTGCAAAAGTCAGGTTCAACGAGCTCTCAGAGCCATGAAAGAGCGTTGGTGGTCTGAAAAGAAATTTATTAATCTGGTTAGTGTAGTAATAGGCGGTGGAAATGTAATACAGAAACCCAAGGCGCATGGAAATAACGAAGGTGTCTTCCAGAAACTAAGCAAAGTATTAAGACAGGAAAATTTATTTAGAAATGAAAAAATGTGCTGAACTGCTATGTAATATCAATCCTGCTGGTAGTAAATGGACAGTCTTTTCACTAGTGAGAATGAGATTTAAAGCGATAGTTGAGAATAGCACGAACAGAAAATGTGAGCAACGAGGAAGTTTTAAGGCAAATAAGAACCACAAGGAATCTTATAATTGCAGTCAAAAAGGGACGGTTATAATTTCTGGGAAGGTGAACCTGGAGAATGTAAAATTCACAGGACATATCGAAGGAAAGAGAAGTAGAAGAAAACAGTGAGTAACCTAACCGTGTTTGTGTAAAGGGGGAGACAGACGGACCAAGAAGGGTGGTAAAGTGTCAAACATAATTTTGAGCAATAAAAGACAGGAATTTGGGGAGAGCCATGATCGCCATGAATAGTCAACAGATAAACAGATTTATACAATTTGGTATGATTTTTTTTCCTGACAATAGAAAAACGTCAAAACTGTTTTCTAAAAGATGCACAATATGATAAAAGATTTTAGAAATATCCTAAACATTGTTCAAGTTTTTGTTTTCAGTAATTAAGTGGTTGTTGAGTAAAATAAAAGATGTGTAAATTGTCTCTTTGGAATTCTGGAAAATTAATATGTCGTTAAATTAAAGGCAGTGTAGCATACATAACATTCAATCTCAAATACATAACGGAAGTGACTAGAAGGTATTATCGACAACTTTATCAGACGAAAAGATAAAGTCCTGTTTTTGAAGCGACTTGAAAATACCAATGCACCGATTGCAAATGAAATTTTGATTTCATGATCCGCCTATGTATTTTAACAATGACTGAATTTGTAGAATCAATGCTATATATGGCGCCATCAATCTTGTCTGCATTCCTTTCTCTTCTCTCACACACACACACACACACACACACGCACGCACACACAGACACACACATACACGCACGCACACACACACACACACACACATATATATATATATATATATAATTAGGAAATCAGCCAATTCCGCTACCTTGGTTTCAACATTATATCATGTCCTATTTATTTATATGTGCGTTTTTGTATATTTTGATAGGCTAATTTCTAGCGATTACCAAAGTAAAAATAGAAATAAACAAATCGGAACATTGGGAAAAAGTGCGATAACAATCAAATCAGAATAATTATTCCCGTATTCAATCAAAATATCATGCAATGCAAATAAAACAAAATCTAATTTAGTTTTCACAACAACATAACTGCTTCATAGGCATTATTTTCTTTTACGTTTGACATAAGAATTCCTTCTTTTACATCAGCAATATATCCTAAGTAGAAATAGTTTTAAATTATTTTGATGCTTAATAATCTCCACTGTTATAAAGAATGAGCTAATAACGTATTCATGCCTCAAACTTTAAATAAGAAAATGTTTCATTATCAGGTAATGATTGGTGGTTCCTTGCCAAAATTGAAAGAAATGAGTGTGGGAACATTCGATGACGTCATTGGATACATGAAAAACATTGAATTCTTTTCAGCTAATGAGAATAGTTACACAGAAAGATACGATTCTTTTAATAACACAGAAGTTGGTATTAAAGATTTCATTGACCGTGAGAATGTGGTAAGGCTTATTATAGCATTTATTTTTATGATTAATTTTCGTTGTTGAACCGAATTGGTTATACGCTTTATTTTCTTAAAAATGCATTGATATCTGTGCTTTGCATTTAATAATTGTATATTCCTTGCATCAATTATTTGTCTTCCATTTAATTTTACATTTCCTTTTTTTATCGAAGTAAAACATTAGCAATGATTTTGCACAGTTTGGATTCAAAATTATTTTAAAGTTACAAATCTTTACTACCCTTTAAATATCACATATTGAAGTAGTAGCATTAATTGGAAAGTGATTTTGCCTTTTATCACTAAGAATAGAGGTTCCCTTGTGAATAGTAAATTACTATGAGATAAACACAATTATCATTGACGAATTTCGATGAAAGACCTTACAAAAAGTTTCAGGAACAATTGTAATATTGTTCATATTAATTTCAACTTTGATACAGTTTTTTATTATCTATGTGACAAATAAGTAGATATTATAATATTTTTATGCATTTTAATCTGATCATTTAGAGAAACCAAGGCATTTAATGATTCTAAGTTTACCTTAGCACTCAATGATGATAAAGCTCAGGGGAGTATAAATTCAGGAAATTAATTGTTATAACATTTCGGCGAGGGATCCATTTCAAGATAAATTAAACAAATGTTACTTGATTATTTATTTGGTATCTGATAAATAATTACGCCTAAATATTTAGAAAAACATTTAAAGAACTTTTTATCATTTTCTTCATAGAAATTTCAAGCCGTTAGTTGGTACCAAAGATTGATTGGAAACGCTGATATTTTATCTGAAACTGAAATTAACATCGATGAACTCTCCCATTTGGTGACTACAGTCGGTGCTAGTGCGAATTCAATAAAAACTTCCGTTTTTAATCGCGAAGGAGGAAACCAAACAGTTGTGGATATGGCCATTCTAAGATTTCCAGACTTTAAAAATCCGTTTTTCTTGGTAAGATTTATTTATATTCTTCCTTACAAGAAATCTGGAACTACTGCTTTAACAATATTTGGCATTTAAGTAAAAGAATCGTCTCACTTGAATTAAGAACAATGATCGATATATAACTACAATCAGCCGAAGGAAAAATGAATTGCTTATACTGTTAGAAAAAATAGAGAAATTATTGATTATTTGATTGTTTTATATGTATAGTTTTTATTAGTAATCACTCAACAGAAAATTTCAAACGCTTTGTCAAATAATGCTTTTCAAAGGAAACTAATTAACATTTATTTGTCTATTCATCTACATGTTGATGAACTGAGAAGTGGGTAAATGTTTTAAAAATTTATTAACTTTTATGGCAAGAAATAATTGTTTTCTTTTTACAGTTTTCCATGTAATTTAAATGTTAACAATTTCTCTATACGATTAACAACAAAAAAATATGAATTTATTGTTTCATATACACATTTTTTACCGTGTGTATTGTCGTAGTTCTTTTGTTGTCGACATTAATTTCATAAAGATAAACTCAATATACATCAAACTATGAAGAATATTATGAAGAAAATATTTTTTGTTTTAGAAAATGCTCCTATTGAGTGGAAAGCACTAAAATTTATTTTTCTGGAATTTGTTTATTGTCACACAATAAAAAATCTCAATAAATAATTTTTTTGAAACAAATGCATATGTCCGGTGGGGGAATCGCTTAAGTGTTATAACTTTACTTGACAACTTTTTTAACCCACCATAAACCATTGAATCCGATTCAAACAATTCTCAGCAATCGTCGAATGAAATAGACTCCAGTCAAGATAAGCCCATTATTCAAATTGATATATTTCCTGTTTTAGAGCTACAAAACATTGTAGCACTCTTTCCCGGCCAAACCATTCTGCATCGTATAATACGTAACTGTATTGAATCAAGAAAAGCTTTGAATATTCTATGTTTAAGGTGTGTGGAACGAAGGTAATTTGCAATGGAAACTACAGATATAACATGATCGAATTTTATAACTTTTCCGTATAAAATCGGCTGATTTATAATAAAATAATAGGTGAATATTTGTCTCCAAATGAATTCTTGTTGAAGAGAAACAGCTCCAATATTTCCCACATATAGCAGGAGCACATCAGCGCAAACAGACACTAAATTTGTTAAATCATTTTCCAATTTAACACATTTTTATTTCATTAAAAATATCCTGTCTAGCTGTGTAGAACGTTAAAGACTTTATGCCAACAAGTTCTTCACACATGACAAAATTTTCTCCACTCCTCTAATAAAAAGAAACTGTGTTCTCTGTTAATAGTCTTTAATTGCTCTGTTAAATTTACAGGAATATCAGTTACTCATCTCTGTATCGTTATGCATCAAAGATTGACATTTTAAAACATCGCCTTTTCTCTGACACGGCAATTAGTATGCACTTCTTGGAGTCTCCAACTATGAATGATTTTCCGATGTCAACAATTTCCATGGAAATTACTGAACTTATTCTAATCACCGTTTAATGTCCAATATTTGTTACCGTGAATCCTTCTCAAGATTTTTCACCAAGCCGCTTGCTGTAATACTCTTTTCATGCGAATTCATTTTTGTGTATATTGTATGTATGCTTTCAAAGTGCCACCTCACATTTTTTGGGAAAGACAGGCGATTTTGTTATTGAAAAGAATGATCATTTTGCCGTCAGTGAAGCGACTGCGTACCGAACTAGTAAGTCTTTAAAAAAATTCTTAAAATTGACAAAATCTGAGTCGGATAAAAAATTTACAAGAATTCTAAGTGCATTATATACAAAACAAAAATTAATTATAATCATCTTCATTGTCCTTATGTCTAATTACTGGGCAATTTTGCTTCCATTCAGTTTGCATCGGAAAATAAAATGGATTCATACAAAAAATTAACACAATTATCAAATGCATATTTTGTCATAAAATACTATAGTAAATACAAAACAAACAGTACCGTTAGATTTAAAACAAAGTGTTTTTCTATGTCCCGCTCTATTTTACCCAGATAAAAAAATATGAAATAAAATATAGAAAAGAATTCAAATTAATAATAAGGCATTTGCTTTTCTTTAAAACCCATATCTCTTTTTCTCACGTCGGAAAATAAAATAATTTTGACCAATAAAAAAAACTAACAAAGAGACTTTTGATGTTAACTGAAACGAAGCTTCGCACTAGCGTTCCCTTTTTTAAGTGGTTATAAACTGACCAGCCGACAGGCAGAGAGAGAGAAGGAACCACCAGAGATAACAGCTAAGCGTGTCGCGTGAAACTAGTGGTCATCTGCTTAAGACCTTTTTCCGCCATTCTGAGGACCGAGAATACACCTCAGATTAACCTCCCACCACCTATTTCCAAAGTAACCACACTCCTGTCATCAGACAACAAATTGACCACTACTACCAAAGTCTAACTCGCGATTTATCAAATACTCAACCGAACGAACTTTCGCTACCCCAAATTACAAAAGACTCTTTTTGAAATGTCCTCCAGTGTGAATCCGTTTGAGCAATAAGCACACCTATACAAAATTGGAAACATCAAAATTGTTGTATTTAACAATAAATGACAAATACACTTTTATTCATGGAATATACATTTGGGGTTTTAAGTTCACTGAAAAAATGAATCAGTCTTTTATACACTCTTGCAACAACAAAAATCTGTAGCAGAATTATGTTCTATTCTGAAATCCCAGTTTGAGCCGGAGGGAAATTGTGTTGCCCTTAAACTTGTTAATATAGAATTTGTGTTGTACTTCACTGAAGTAGTGAAAAAGTAATAAATTCTCAAGGAATCTTGAAACAACTAATATCTATAGCAGCCGTAGGAATTATACTCTAGTCTAATCTGTTATTATTTTCTCAGCATTTGTTTTACAAACTTCTCATATCAAGTCAATGGACGAAAGGACACTATTGATAAAATAAAAGTATAAAAAAGAGATAATAATATTAATGGAATTTTATCTTTATGACCGACAGAAAAAGAAGTTTATATATTTGTTTGACCGAGTATTTACTTTGAAAATACTGCAATAAAATGTAGTAAAGAAAAATTGGGACTTGTTTTCCACAAATATTAATAAATTTGTAAGCTCAGTAAGTCTAGTATAAGAATTAAAGGAAGATCCTTCGATTCCAAGGGAAATATTTTTAATACACTATGTAATTTTCCAGTCCAAACACACGGATGATTTTCTGTATGTACAGTATAAAAATACGATTCCACAACAAGCAGTTTGAAATTGCAACTCGAATCTGTAAATGATATTGAGAATGTAATTTACTTATAAAACAAATAAAAACAATTCTTTCAGTACATGTTTTATGAAAAAAAAAGATTTTCTAACTGTGAACGGGAGTAACTACAAATTCCACTTCTTTACATTGCAGATTTACAACATAAAACTAACGGCGTGGTGGCAAACTTCTCGACTTTTATTTTTTGAAAAAGCTCGTAGTGGAATGTCCGGTCTGTTTCGTTCTATAAGATTCTTGCCAAACCATGAATTTATCAGCACAAGTGAAGAGGAATTGATAGACAAAGCCATGAACGAAGTGAATAGTCTGTTCAAGATGCCTCTAGTTTGAAAGTGTATTTATGTAAGTTTTTGTGACAAAGATAATTTTTGTTTAAATTACAGTCATAAATACACCCCCCGGATTATATCTATCTATCTATCTATCTATCTATCTATCTATCTATCTATCTATCTATCTATCTATACACACACAGAGACACACAGAGTAGGTAATCGAATGACAACATGGAAAATCAAGGCAAATATAGGGATTTTATATTGCAACTAGTATTTAAAAACAAAAATAAAAATGTTAACTTTTCAACATTTTTTTAAAATTTAAGAACCCTCATAAATATGCATAAGGCTAACTGAAAATCTAGGTAAATTGTGGAAGATGCTAAATGATGTAATTTAATGTCTAATAAACAAAAGTGAGTAAATGTTGTTTCTGTTGATATTTTAAAAATGTAATTAGTATTTATATTATTTTAGTTTGGGATTAATTTACGTATTATATATTTTAAATAATAGAAGTTATGAATGTAACCGTTTTCATTTAATTTTTTAGCATTTTTATAGTCATGTATGTTGGCTTAGAAAAGGAGTCTTTCTTTCAGAAACAGTGATATTTAAAAAAAATGAAGGGCGTAGAATTATGTTTTGGCAAGTTTTAATAGCAGCACTTTCAAGAATTTTCTACCTAAGTTAGTTACTTTTTCTTTTAATAAGGTGGATTTTTTTAGATCGAAGTTGTGGCTGAATTTATTTCTATGTATGATTAATGCATTTGATAAACTGTTGTGCATAAGACCCTTTTTGTGTTTAACCAAATAAAACAATCGTCGGAATATAATTATATTGAAATAAAAGAATATATCAGATCAAACCAAAACTGCGTTATGTATTTTATGCAATTTCCATCCTACATTGTTAAGTCTGAAATGAGATCATCTAGAGTTAAAAAGATTAACAGAGATTTATAATAAAAAAAATTCCACATATAAAGTTGTATTAACAATAAAGGTATTTCATTTCTAAACATTAGAATGTCTTCGTGAGATTTAAACCGCATTGAGCAGGTAAATAAATAGATATACGCATGCAACGACTTCAGAACCACGTAGACTGAATGCCACCGTGTATTTGTAATTATTTAAACGAAGGGAGGAGCTACACGTTATTAGATAACTTCTCTCATTTTTTATCATTTTAGTTTATAATACTGAGAGAATGAAAAGAGCGAAAGAGAGAGAGAGAGTCGTGAAGGAATGTTTGATGTGTGTACTGAGTTGTTGTACAATGCTTCTTCTTCCTCCTCTCTCTCTCTCTTCTCATCTCTGTTAGTTAGGACATGGACGATCAGTATACTTCACAGTCTGTGTTTTAAAATTTCCTCGATTCTCATAAAATCTGTCTATCTTTTTCTTAACATCGCTAAAACTCTATCTCTGTTGCTTGTAGTCTTCATTGCATCTAAATTCTCCATCATACATTGCTATATTCCGTCAACTGTTAACCAGATACTTAAATTTATGTACTTATTTATGACGTCCTCAATACTTAAGTCACACCTGTGTTATGATCTATTAACAATACTCCACTTCCAATATGAACGCTGTTTCATTACTGCCGGATTCGTATTACCTTTGTCTTTTGATAAACCTTACTTACAAAGGAGGGGGAAACGTGTCTTATATGACCTGATGTAATGGTGCCAATTTTCTACAGTCAAATGTCGATATTTTCTTACCAACCGATTCAGTGGAGAATAATGGTTGTTGGTACATGTTTACGAAACTCCGTGTAATCCAGTATATGCAGTTCAATGCTTTAACTGGTGAGTAGAACCGTTGTCGGATTGGGATTTGATTTGTAATATTCTTCTTTGCTGGGTCGTTACCATGCTTGTCATAGGTTGTCACATTCTTGCATCAGTTGTTGTTGGTGTCCGCAGTTTTAATGTACCGCTTATTTTTCTTCAGAATACACATATTTCTGGTCTACGCTTTCTACTGTTGACAGCGATATACCTATATTATTTTCTAGTCCGAACTATGATTCCTATAGCGTTAAAACCTATATGTGCCCCATGGCTGCCACAGCAACACTGTCGTAACTACACTAATTATTTAGTTACAACGCAATGCATATGTTATACAGCCTAGGTTAGTCGATTGGTTGATTTTGTTTAGCGGCATATCAACCTCTATGGGTTATTTAATGCCGAAATGTAATTAATTTCAACATTTTATAGCTTAAACAAATATATTTTGAATGCAATTGTATGCCTTCAACTACATATTTTATGTATTGATGATGTTGCTTTAAAAATGGATTGTTGCTAGTTTTACTATAAATAAATTGTTGCTATTTTTTCTTTTTGTTTACACAAAAATGTATTACTGGTACTTTTACTTTAAAAATGTATTTTTATAATTTCATAGCGTTTTGTTTGAGATTTCACTATTTGCACCTAACTGGAACCCTAACAAATGCTACCACCCCGGATTAGTGTAGACCTGGGAACATCAGCAATTAACAGGTTATACGGCATAGCCTTTTTTTTATAAATGAAAGAGGTTGAAACCACAAATATATAGATATCTCTAATTTATTTCCACTTTAAATGCAAGTATATATAATTGTACATTAATATGTATTTAAAATTTCATTAAGGTAAGGTTACACATGCACACGTGCGCGCGGGCGCACGCGCGCGCGCACACACACACATACACACACGCACACTTATAAACAGATATACAAGATTGGATCAATATGTCCGAAGCCTGGTGCATAATATTAGCTGAAATTGTCACTGTTCGAATAGTGATAAATATTATGCAAATTCTGTTGAAAAGTAAAGGTATGTTGCATCAAATAAATACTTTTTTTTTTACCAACGCTGTAAAATAATTTATGTAACTACAAACATTTACAAATATACAATATATATATATATATATATATATATATATATATATATATATTAATCGCAACTTGGTTCAGGTGAGAATTTTCAGCGGTCCCTCGAGCATACATGTTAAAATGATGCATATCTGTATTTGGGTGTTCTATATGTAGATTTGTATGTACAAATATTTACTTACTGAAAAGGAAAGTACATGTTAATCTTTTTTGTCTCTTGCAGATCCCAGCTTTAGGACAAATGACATCAATACCGATTAAGAAACGTTTTGTCAACTTTACTTTTATACATTATTTCTCTAGAGTCTGAATGCTTTCAGGAAAAATAAATTCTAACGAAATGTACTTCTTAATTAATATTTATACACGCACATACACACGCACGCGCATATATATATATATATATATATATATATATATATATATATATATAAGGTCCAATTTACATACAGTCCCTTCCAAAAGAATTGGAACGGCAAGGCTAATTCCTCTGTTTTTGTTGTTCACTGAATACATTTGGGTTTACGAGCAAAAGATGAATACGAGACAAGAATTCAGAATTTCAGCTTTTATTTCCTCCTGATATTTATATTTAGATGAGTTAAACAACTTAGAACATACTACCTTTTGTATCAGATCATCCTATTTTTAGGTGCGCAAAAGTAAAGGAAAAGATAGTCTTAAAGTTAATAACATTTAATATTTGGTTGCATAACATTTGCTAGCAATAAATGCATCACGTCTGCGATCCATTGACATCACCAAACTTTTGCATTTTTCTGATTCTCTTCCAGATTTTAACGCAGCCACTTTCAGGTCTTGTTTGTTTCGGTGTGTAGGGTGTCTTTTTTCAGTCTTCTCTTCAGGAGATAAAATGCATGCTCTAGTGAATGACTTGGCCAGTCTAAAACTTTCCACTTTTTGCCCCGATAAAGTCCTTGGTTGTGTTGGTAGATAAAGTCCTTGGTTGTGTTGGTAGTATATTTTTGGTCCTGCTGCATGATAAACTTCTTCCCGATTAGTTTGGATGCACTTCTCTGTAAACTGGCAGACAAAATGTTTCTGTAGGCTCTCCAATTCATTCTGCTGCTACTATCATGTGTTACATCAATAAATATGAATTAACCTGTTCCAGAAGCAGCCATGCAAGCCCAAGCCAAGTCACTGCCTCCACCATGCTTTACAGATGATCTTGTATGCTTTGGTTCATAAGCAGATCCTTTATTTCTCCGCACTTTACCATTTCCATCACTTTGGTAGAGATTAATCTTGGTCTCATCAGTCTATAAAACTTTCTTCCAGAACTTTTGTCCTTCATCTTTGTACTTTCTTGCAAATTCCAGTATGGCCTTCCAATTCTTACTATTGATGAGTGGTTTGCATCTTGTGGTATGGCCTCTATATCTCTGCTCTCGACGACTTCTTCGAATGGTGGATTGTGAAACCTTCACCCCTGCACTGTGAAGGTTGTTGGTGGTGTCACTGACTGTTGTTCTGGGGTTTTTCCTCACAATGATTCTGTTATCAACTGTTGTTGTTTTCCTTAGCCGATCTGTTTTATATCTTTTGCTCACTACACTGTATTAGTTTCTTTCTTATTCAGCATATATTTTGAGCATGTATTTTACCATGTTAGTTCTCTTATTATTTTTATGTATATGTGCTTTATGTGTGATACACATTCTTGCTATTTCTGCACATTTTTCGTTGAGCAATTCCTCTTTAGCCCATCTGTATTTGTTCTTTATTTATTTGTGTAGTATCTTATATTCTATTCCGAGAACTTGATATTGTTTTTGTCGCCTTTTCATCATGTCGAGAATTACATGATATCCATTCGCTTTTTCGTCAATTTTCCTTTGAGATAATCTCGATGGCTAATGCTACTAAACTTCTCTTTTCATTTTGTCCTTCGTATTTGCTTTTCACACAGTCCATATATTTCTCCTTCAGGTCGTTCAAGAGTCTGTCGTATTTTGCAGTTTTAGTGTTGCCTTAGGTTTCTTCAATTTCCGTTGTTTAAATATCAATGAAAGGTGATTACTTCTACAATCGGTATGTTTTGCAGTGTAAAATTGCACTCCTGAACCTCTTATTGATAGTTGATTTTTGTTTCTCCTCCTGGGCTTCTCTATTCGCCTTGGGTGTTCTTGAAACCATGTGTTGGCCACTACCTGGTCGTTCGCCGTAGATTTTCGACCCATTTTTCTTCACGTTCATTACGGATTCCTAATCTGAATTTGTCAATTATTTCGTCATTCCTCTCGTTGTCTACTTTGGTATTCTGGCCTCCCATGATAATTATAATTTCTTGCGACTTGCACTGAGCCTTCACGTTGTTCTATTATATCTTCTACGCTTTGTGCTGTCGGTGTATACACAATCATGATGGATATGTTGAAAGGTTTTTTTTTCGGTTTGATGGCAAGAATTATTTCAAATAATTACCAATATCCCAGAACGCATTTCTTCATGTTTTGGTTCAGTATCAGTCCTAATTTTTTCTCTTCGCTTGCATATTTGATTCTGTGTTTGTCACTGACAAAGTCGCCATTGTTTTCCCAACTTGTTTCACATACGCCTAAAATGTTGACATTTAACATGATTACAGTGGTTTAATGTTCTAATATTCCGTGTCCTGAGAATTATGTTTTGTTTAATGCGAACAGTCGCTGGATGACAGTCAGGTGACATCTGTTGCACATGTCGCTACTTACCGGGAGAGGAATGAATTCTAATAGACATAAGCCCCTTCTCGTTGTTAGTTTTCATATTTTGTTTGTTGAATACCATGATTGATAGTGGAGTGGTTTCCCGATGCCTTCTCCCAGATGAGTTATTGAGACACAACTTCTAGTTAGCTGGCTGTTGACTCATTAAGAGTTATTCCGTCTTTGAAAGGTCTTATTTCTAATTCTACATGGTTGCTAACAACCCGCCTCGAATGGGGTAGCCCGTTTAGTCACCGACCCTCCGACACTAGCCAACATACTTATCCATACACACCCTCCTATATATATATATATATATATATATATATATATATATATATATATATATATATATATATATATACACTTGACTTTCGAATTAATAGTGTAAGAAGGTTTCATTTCTTAATATTCGACTGCAGTCATAGTTTCATAGGTGGTAGTCTAAAATCGATTTTTCTGCTGGTTGTGGATTGATTTACTGGCTGTTGTACCATCATAGAATCCTGTTTGAAGTTTAATAAACCCTGATATTCCGTAGTGAGAGTTCCGTAGGTAATATCTTGTTCTGGTTTGGATACATGTGAATACCTACGCCTTGTGGAGATTGAAGTCCAGGAATAAACATGAGACATTCGAACTGGTTCTCTGTTAGTTCTCATAGCTGATTTTTTTTCTTTTTTGCATTCTCGATTAACTAGTCAGTTACATAGTCGTTCGCCTCACTTTTTACCAATTTTAGGCGGTTATATTTAACATGAAAGATTGACTATTGTACACCGAATATTTCCGTAAGTAGCATCTCGGTTTGTTTAAAATTTAAATCCTTAACCTGTTTGGGTAACATAAAATTAGTGAATTGTTCATGTCGTTTGGTGCAAAGTTTCCAAAGTAAAAGACGGGGTTTCCAAGCGCCGTCGTTATAAGAAAATTCGTGTTGGAAAGTGTCTTCCAAACGTTTGAACCATGAAGCAAGTGTACGCCTGCATTTGGTTGTAATGAAATTCAGTGATGTTTGTCCATCGGTCCACTGAGCCATTGTTGTTAACGTTGCACGTTGCTAGCTGAAGATTGAACTATTGACTTTATGGCATTCATTAGTTTAAGCAGTGCCTTTGCTAACTGCTCATAGTGTTGCCGCAAAATCTCTTAAATTTTCCGGAAAAACTGCCATATTATGTCCATTCAAAATATCAAGTGTTACGCAGAGAAAATCTTTACCTTAAAAGTGATCTTCTCAATGATGTTAACTTGTAACTTTTCTTTTTGTCATTGGAAGCCTTGTCTCCCTAACAGAAAGATATTCAGATGACACATAACCTTTATTGTTAACAGCCTGCGTGCGGAAAGAGAACAAATTCAATGTATGCACAAAAATAGACTCGGATGCACAAGACAATCCCTCTTAATGAATCCTACTGCCCACACGAAAAATGTCAAAACATTATTATTATTATTATTTTGTAAAGTCTTCAATCATGTCAGTATACTCGTATTATTAACGAGCATTTGGAGCATACGAAGGAAAAAAAATAGTGCCCAGCAATCTGAACACGAATCGCACTTTCCCTACACAAATGGCAAGTTAAACTACATGATACAGTGGTAATTTCATGGTAAAAATACAAATTTACGAATTAGATGTTTGTAATATTGCATCATGTAAGTTGTTGGCGGTAATAATTATTAGTAGCATTGAATGTTTATAATTTTTTGTGATAGAATGCTTAATATATATATGTGCAACTGGAGATGTATATGTAGCGGACCGTGGCGGTGATGAGTATTGTAGATGAATACATGTGGATAGAATTTCCTGCTAGCCGGTCCAACTACATGAGAATGTTGGACTTTAATTAAGTCCAAAGAAAACAAACAAGACCTATAAATATATGTAAACAAATATATGTATTAACAAGTACAAGTTACAAGCACATGGACAGTTACATGGACAGAGTGCGTGTGGTGAATATTATGTGTGTGTGTTGTGGTGAGTGTTCGTACGTACGTGTATTGCTCTTAGCGTGTTCCCAGAATTTGGGAAACGCTGTATCTGTGAGAGCTCACATCTGCGAGGTGGTATAAGGCCGAAGGCCTGAGGAAAAAAGAGATCGAGGCGAATGGTCAGCCAGTATTTATAGCCAGGGGAGAGGGACCCCTGGTGAAGGGTTAAGGAGCTGAGGAGGAGCTAACTCCGACATATACAGTACTATTAATAGCCGTTTCATTCTTCGTAATTTTTATGCATTTACTTACGATAAAATGGGTTTATTTTATTTTGTTATTAATAACTATGTATTATTTTTAATTTTCGACAAAGTTTTATGTGTTTATCAGCAAAATAATTAGGGAATTTATAAGCATTTTTACAATGTTATTATGTTCTTTAAAAATGATATATGAAAAGAATAAACATGTAAATGTACAATTAGACATTGTAAATAAGATCTATTCACAAGACAATATATGGCAAGAATTATTCATTTAAAATATAATCTTCAAATTTCTGTCTAGTGTGTCAGCCTGAGAAGGGAAATGATGCACATTTTGGATCGTCCCTAAAGATAGGCGTTAAAATAAAAATAACGCTTCTGAAACGAATTCCATTTGGCTCTTTTCCAATTTAATGTTGCGGTTGAATGCAAACTAGTGCCATTTTAACAAGATAAATTAGGCAACATGAGAGGCCTACCTTCTGTTACTTAGAAACAAAGTGTGCTACATTCTTGTTTACCACAATTAATATATTACGAAAACATTCCCTCGCGAAAGACCAATGTTTTTATGACTGTATTGCGTTAAAACATGGAAGAAGTTAGGGTCTTCGAGAAAATCATTAAGAAAAAACGTTGGTTTTATAAAGACAAAAGTTTCAGTTTATTATCTGTTCAAAAGTAACTTTATTCTTTTGTAAATGCGCAAGATTAGTTTTAAAATTTGTTGTAATGTTTTCCCGAAAAAAAGATTTATTATTTTTCACGAATTTGTTGCAGTTTTCTTTAATCCTACTCGGCGAGTCAAAAATAATAAATGACCGCCATATTTGTTGTCATCAGAGGATTGTATCAGTGGAAAAATGTGCAAAAATATCGGTCATCTTTTATGAAAAACCATTAACATATAGCAATATGTTAATGGTTTTTCAAATGAAATTATTGCACTTTCCATCGAATAGATACACATTAATTTGAGTATGAATGTTTTTCTGGTTCCATTTCAAGTATCACTACAATATTTATTAAATACATTTGCCCTATCATCCAAAATAACCTTATGACAGAAATGCTCATAAATTAATTTAAACATAAGCAATTTTGTAAGTTGTTACGATATTCCTTGCAATATAAAATAATTTCAGTTTTATGGATCAAAAGTTTCTTCAGCTATTTTAAATATTTCAGAAACGTATCTCAATTTTTATGTCAATTTTGATCTTCACAAATTTAAATGCAATGTCAATAGCTATCTACTGTCTTCCTGATACTTCTATTGTTCTCGCTCCTTAATAATGTTTCTGTTTTCTAATTCTTTCACACTCAGTGTTTGCATTGCTTGGGTGAAATAGATTAAAAATATTTCAGTTCGTTTCAAAAGATTTTTAAAATTATATATTGACGAGAGGAACCCTTAATATCATAAATATAACATTAAAATGGCTGAAAAACATTATATACCTTATACATATAGACACACATAGAAAGAGAAAAAGAGATCGTGGGATATTAAAAAAAAATTAACAGAACAAGAAAGGAGGATCACAAAAATAAAGAAGTGTAGAAAGAATTGATTTTGTTCTTATTACTTTTTCTTTTTTCTACAATGTTTTGACCTTATTTATAGTTTTATGTACACAAAAATGATTCAGCTTCGTGATGATAATACATTTCTAATTTTCTTCAACTCTTAAAGTAATTAGAAATAAACATGATAAAGTCACTTAATTCATTTTGGTAATGGTACTGTTACTGGTTAGTCTTACTCTTAACAGATTCAAACAGATTGTTATTCGATATTCTGCCAACGATGTTTATCAGAGAATAAATGTCGAAAGTTTTTGAAGTTTGCTACATTCTAGTACATATCACACACACGCATACAAACTCTCAAACACAGACTATACAGATATATTTGCATACATTCCACATATGCATTCATATTATAAATATACGAATTCATATTCGCTGTATTGAAAAAATGTAGTCACATGTGAGTGCAGTCTGGCACAGGTAAAACAGTGTTTATCGTAGCATAAAGTAGATTCGTTTGCAAAGAGCTTCCTTAAGGTTATTTGAAGGAGAACCTAAAATATGTATACACGTGCTTTTGGGTATTACTATCAGAATGCAATAAGGTTTCTTTTTCTGAGCATGTAGTTATGTTTATTTTAGTGACAGCGTAATTACTAGAAAGAAGCAACAAAATTATAACAACATATACTGAAAAGGCCTCGACGCTATCAATAAGGGTTTCAAAAGATCTGATCATTTAGGTCAGGTATTGAGAAGTGGATCGAGCTTAGAACTTTTCAGAAACCTCTTCTTGACGCCAAGGTGATCATATTTTGGATTTCCCTCATTATCAAATAAAGGAAAGATTATTTACATTTATTTATTTTTATTTCACAGTCATACACACATGCAAGCAAAGAGAAAAATATTCTCCGTAATCTAATATTTTATTGAATTTTAGGTGCTTTGGTTTTAAATTTAGTTACCTATATTAATTTTTGATAATGTCCTGTATGGACGTCCGTATTTACAAAAATTGGCACGTTTATACACGCACAAAAAAACGATGAATTGTAGTAAGCTTTTCCATTTGTGATTAGTAAATATAATTTTTACTTAACCGGTATAAATTAATACAGATTTTTAAAAGATTTAAAACTTTATAAATTATTCTAACAAAAATTTAAAAAAAAACGAAAACAATTCTTGTAAAAATTAATTATTCATCGAAATTCTTTTTCTTAAGAAGAATTATTGTATCCATATTAATAAAAACAATTAAAAGTTTTCTAATTAAATTAAATTAAATAATGTCTCAGTTTTATTTTTTTTATTTTACGATTCCGAGCAGATTTTCGGTAACTTGGGGTCCTGTTTTACACAAAATATAATTGATGCTTTAAATTCTCAAAGGAGTTCTGCGTATAACTAAACATTAAACGATACAAAATTAATTTCTCGACATTTTATAGCATTAAATAATTGGGAGGTAATAAATGTAAAAAAATGTTTTTACCAAGATGTTCTAAAAAAAAAGAAACATTTCTAAAATAATGACATTCGTTTGCGAGTAAGTCCTGAAAGTTTTATTGAAATCCGATAATTATTTGATTTTTGTAAGAATTTCCAAATCAATGTGTTTTCCACAGCAAAAAAAAAAAAAAAAGACGCTAAAATTTCCAATAATCAATAGTTACCCTTTGAATAAGAAAAGCAAAATTTTTAACCCAAATTTCGGCCGTTCTAAAAAGAAGCAAAAAATATAATTTAATAATAAAAATCCTTTCGTTTTTACTCATAAAAACAACATAAAGATTTTTAGACATTTTTCGTCATGGTAAGTTAATTTTAATGAAACTATCAGGACTTATTTACTTATTTTTTAAATGTTTCTTTTTAAGAAAATCTTGTAAAAATAATTTTTAATCTATTACACAACAACAGGCAGATATTTAGTTTTTATGAAATTTCAAGAAATTATTTTTTATCGCATAATCTTTATATTTGTTATAAAGACAAGAATTCAAGGAATTCAAAGTGAAACAGCTCTAGTGATATCCAAAAAAGCAAAACGAAAAAAAAAAAAAGAGGATGACAGTGAATGAAAAAAGACAGCAAACCAGGCCAAGAAACACCACAGTATATAAAAAATATAAATGCGAACAGGCAAAAAAATAAATGACTCAATAGGAATTGTGCAGAAGTAGAAACACTTCGGAAGATAAACATAAAGGCATGCATGAAATCATAAAATAATGAATACGACAGATTTTCTCCACGATAGGAAGCAAAGATTCTAAAAAGCGAACACTCATGATAGCAAAACCGGTAGTTTAAAGATTCTGCAACAGCAGGCAAGAGAATCCTGCAATATTAAAATCCGAAGTAATATCGGTGCTGGCCAAGATGAACAGAAACAAATCAACAGGACAATATCCAGTTGTAATATATATGCTATCAGCTTTACGCAAGTTCAAGATCGACAATATTACTGAAATAAGAAACAAAATATATAACAGAGGCTATATACCAGAAGACCTCATCAGATCTATCTTCATAGTGATGCCAAAGAAGATAAGTACAAATGAATGCGAACTCCATCGGGCAATCAGCTTAATAAGACATTTAACTAAGGATTATAATAAATAAAACATAATTAAAATTCTAATAAATAGAAGTTGCAACAGAATTAGACGAGGAATGGGGCAAAAATAATGCAGCTTTGTTCAAGACGGTGAAAAAAAAAGAATTACCATCATCAGGATCAAGATGATATCGGAGCTAGCAATGAAAATGCCGAAGACCTACTGTAACGCCACTTAGTCGGCGGTAACCAAATATATACCCCTAGACAGCGGTAACCAATTATGTCACCTAGTCGTCGGTCCTCAAGTTCCTTCATACCAACGTGGTTACAATTTAGCTGACACTTCACTCGTTAGTGCGTGACTCGTTTTGTCGCTGGTATCGTGTTGGTGAGCACGGTTCCACTCTACTTAGCTGGCGTTAGTCTGCTCACAACCATTCACTCCTCTGCTTTTGATCTCAGAGGATGAGAAGATCGTTGATGAAGCAAACTTGAAATGAAGACGGTTTGAAAATTTGGGAGCCATACACACAAAAAAGAAGAAACTTTGGAATAAAGAATTAACTCTGGTTAAAAATGTAACAGCGATTTGGTTTATATATGATTTGTTGTATGCAGCAGTTTTAACCTTTTCACTTGTTATAATCAAATGATACTGGAATCCTCTTCGGAGTCTGCAGTTTATTTTAGTAGTAACTTAAATTTCTAAGTTTTGGTTTTCATATACGGCACAAGGTCTTTGGTCAGGAGGTCTCGGCGAACGATACGGATTCCGGTTTGTGTATGTGTCTCTCTCTCACTGTTTCTCTTTTCTGTTGTTCTTGTCTTGTCTCTTGTTGTTCTGTTATCCTGATTCCAAAATCCTCAGCTTATATGGAGTCCTGCGTCCGGTAGGGGTGGGGTTGACTATGGTCTGGGTTCAGTTGTCTTCTACAATAAGTATCAACCTTTTCTAAATTTCCATATGTAAAAATACATTTACTCAAGTGTTTTTCCAAATTTTGGGTTGTCCAGACCCCTTTTGAGAGTGGTCAGAGTGATCAAGATACCTCTAAACTCCAACTTTCTTTACGTCTCATCTCGGATCATCCCTCCATATAGACGATGCCTTCTCTTTCTTTCTCCTTCTCCTTCTCCTCTTCCACCCTTCTCTTCCTTCTCCTTCTCTTCCTTCTCCTTCTCTTCCTTCTCCTACTTTCTTCTCAACAGCCAACTCGCTACCTGGGCTGGAGTAATAAATCCAACTTCCAGATGGCACAGCGAAGACAAAAGGGATTTTCAGTCATTAGTCCTTATTTATCAGCTTGCACCATGCTGGGAATCTCTGGATCGATCAGACCACTCAAGAATTGGAAAAATAAAGAAAAATCTATTTCCACTCCCCTTAAAACGAAAGTTTATCTTTTCTTTTTGTCTTATGCATTTTTTACGATCGAATATACTTACCCAGTTTTCTTGAATTACTATTTTGAAGTGACCATGGGATCACTTCAAAATAGTAATTCATTTTTTCTTACCAAAGGAATTCGAATTAATGTTTGGATATAAAATACGTGTGCTACCACAAAGTTCAATCGCAAATTTGTAGTAAACAGTACAGCAGACAATGTAGTAATGAAAAAAACGAGGTCAGAAATCCAACCTTCACTTCACAACAGCAGAAATGCACTTTCGCTCAACAAGCTCAAAAATCATTCTGCTCGGTAAGCAAAAGCAACGGCTTCTATTCACCGAGCAATTTTTCCGATTGGCCATGCCATTCAGGGAGGAAAGAACATTAGCATAGTTTCTCTGATACTTAAGTAGCAGGTTTTTCTTTAATTCTCCTTTGGCAGACCACGCACAAAGCAAGAACTCTTTTTCGAAGTAGGTGATTTTTCTCTTTCGTTATTAGAATACAGAACGTATGAACGTCAGTAAGAGTGTACGCTTCGAAATGGAAACATCAGAATCAAGTAGGTACAGACATTTAGCTATCTAGTGGCAGAAGACGGAAACTGTAACACAGAAATTTGAAGAATCAACGGAATAGGGAAGGTGCCTTCCAGAAACTAAAGCAAAGTATAGGATAATTTCGTTAGAAACAATGGATAGAATGTTGAACTGCTATGTCATTTCCATCCTCCTATATGACAGTGAATTCTGAACACTTTAATGAAAATCTAACGCACATAGGACAGTGGTCCCATAAAATAGTTCCCTTGCGATTTTAACACAGAATATTCAGTATGTTATTCATTTTTTAAAAGCAGTCTGCAAAGACCTCTCTCGAAATCGCCATCAGCTGCTTCGTTGCGTTTTCTTTCATCTCACCTATAAGGCCAACAATTGTATAGAATTTGTCAAACAGGCACAAAGTTTGTTCGTAAGGTACTATAAGCAACAATGATAGATAGCAAGAAAGGATAATAGGTGCGGTGCCACTTACGATACACACTGGATTTTGTTTCATCTAACAACTAAAGAGGAGAAGGTGTCTATTACGCAAAACAGGTCACAAACGAAACAACGTAATACCTTTGACAGCGTAGACAGGGGGCCAGACGAGGTAACACCGTACTATATTGGGCAACATGACAATTTTTAGCGACGATATATATTCACGCAATGAATTTGATGCACGTTTAAAAATAGAAAAAGATGCAATGTTGCTGATTCTCTGACTTTTTTTCCACTCGGTTCCTGGACATAATTCAATATCTCGAACTGTACAACTAAGAAATGCATTCGAAACAATTTGCCACTAGCTACAGAAATACCATAAAATCCTTTCTTTTTTAACAGAGTAAATCTCGATATTACACGAATATTCGTTCTGATGATTTTACCAACAGGCATATCAGAAACGAAATATCTGTATAGTTACATTGACTCAAAAGACTGTACAACTAAGAAATGCATTCGAAAAATACCTATCAATTACATCACTACTAAAAATGCATGTGAATCCATAAAGACTGCTTTGATATAGTTTTCCTATTCAGAGTCGTTGAAATAACAGCCTAACAACCTGTCATATTGGTACAGAACCAGAATTACTGTCTTTGCTCGTTACTTTATATTAACGAGCAAAGACAGTAATTCAAAAATAAGTAAGGCAAAATCAAATTCAATCGAGAAAATTATCAATTCATTAAAATTTGAAAGTTTACTTTCGAGAACAGCTTTGAAGCAGGCACGACCTTTTATTATCTGAATGCTTGCAATCATACTAGACAAGGAAAGAGAATCTGAAAGAGACATGCTGAACAATATTTTCTCATTCAACCACTAAAGTTATACAACTTATTGCAGCTATCAACATGTTTATTTGCTTTTTTTACAAGTTCAAAGGACTGAGGTAAAGTGTTTTAGTGTATTTGAGGTGCAGAAGTTTTGTCGATTCACAGAGATTAAATAATAGAATGTTTTAATAAGAAAAAAAAAGGAACTATATTATCTTTCAGGGCCGAATTCAGCAGCTAGCACCAACTCTTCAGCAGTTCGAGTGAGTGCTGAAGGTTATCGGCTCGACCAAGGATTAAAAATTCTGATGTTTAATCACTTGATCAGATTTTGGAAAGTAGGTTTAGGCTCAACCGAGGCACCAATCACGGGTTTAATAAATTATATAATCACTGAATCTGACTCACTTTGGGAAGAAGAATCAAAGTTCAGATTCATCGATGGTCTGTCTACAAATATGTACTGGGAATGATTGACGAATTTAGTAGAACGTGAAATATATCCAAATAAGAATATACAATAAGTGAAATCCTCTATGTGCATTGCATTTGATCCAGATTTTCTGATTCAAGCCATAAAAAGGGGTTAGTTACCATGTTGGCATCTGGCTACACTGCACTGAAAGTCATTCTGAATATATAACCACCAGAAATTATGGATATAAATGATTCGAAAAGCAAAATCATTGTCGTCTCAACATTGGTTAGACTCGGAAGATGAATGTATCCTATTACCTTTTTACCTTTTAATTTTTTTTATTGATTTTTGTCAACTTGACCCAACTAATAAGTTTATAAGATTGTCTATACGAGTTATATTGTTGCATCATTTAAAGATAAATATTACTTGTGGTTATAGCAATGATTTCAAACGTTGTTCTTTACTCTATAAAGTGATTAGATATATATATATATATATATATATATATATATATATATATATATATATATATATATATATCAGATCTATGGTAGTTATGTTTGTGGGTGCGTACGAATGAGGGAAATAATATAATTATATATATATGTATGTATACATAGTAGTCATTGCATGACCACGTGGTGATGGAAGGTATATTTGTTTTCAATGTAGCAAAGATAGATTAGCCGTTTAGCTAGTTCAATGTAGCAAAGATAATTAGGTCGTCAGCTAGTCGTGCAAATCTCGTATTTTGTATCTGGGTATGTTACGATGACCACAGTATCGGAGAATCGGCAAAATTAATTTATTGAGTGATTTTGGTTGATTTTCCCTTTGCTTATATACACATATATAGATCCGCATTGAAAAGGCCGTTCGTTTCTCATAGGCTCGCGATTATGAAAGCTTTCTGAGTGGTTGGTTGAACCAATTTAGTTAGAGATGATGACATTTTTGCCTCCTTGTCATTATTTGTTTATTTGTTTTCTTACATTCTGGTTGCGAAAGCTTTCTGATTGGTTGGTCGAACTATGGTTTTGTTTGCCTGGAGATTTGTATTATCCGTCTATTTTTAGAGATGGTAAAATTTTGGTCTTCTCGTTATTTATTTTCATTTATTTCTCTGTCACCACAAGTCCTTAGTGATGTTCTGTTTGCTTCGAGTAGCCCAATTCAATTAGTCCTTGCAAGTACATGCACAAAAAATAGAAAATAAGTAAGTAAATAAATAAATAATACAAGTACAAACATGTCTGGAGGGTATGGATGTGCATTTGGTACTAAAACGTAACAAGGGAAAATACGCTACCTACCTTTTCATATAGCTTTTTACTTGTACACAGATTTTAAACAAAATCGAACAGCTCTATAGACGATAAATTGCTCACGTTAAAAAAAAAGTAAAAGTAATGCCGTTTTTCAAAATGCAGTCAGTACAATTTTCCAGTGTCCTTTTTAAAATGTTTTATTCTTCATTTGTCCCTCTATACTTTCATGTATTCCTTATTTCTTGCTTTCTTCCATTTATTTATTTGCTCATTCTTTCATTTATTAATATACTTTAATGTATGATTTAATTCCTTTCATTCCGTAATTTCTTTATTTCCGAGAATTCTTTTTCTTTCGTTAACCATTCATTTTTTATTTTTTATTTCCTTTCTTCAATGTTTTATAATTCCATTTTAAAAATTCCACTTTATACTTTAAAGACAGCGAGTAAAGACGCTCTTATTCTAATAATACTTGTTCGAATAAGCGTATTGTTAGACAAATTTAGGATTCGCGCATGCGTGCATCGATAGGTATGAAGAGCCCGATATAATCAAAAGCTAAAAATAGAGTGGAAAATAATATAGCTGCGCTTCGAAATACTACTAATAAAAATCGATCTTTTTATGTGCTTCATGCGATAAAAAGGCACTCTTAAATACACATGAACACGAATGCATATATGTTTCATTAGTAGACTATGTATTTAAAAGCTCTGTTTATTCAGACAAAAAGTGTAACGAAGCAGAGAGGAAATCTCCTTTCTAATAATAGCAACTGACGAAGATGAATGCGTATGTAAATCTATTAATATCACAAAAGATAGGAAAGAAAACGCCTGACATACCCATTTGTTGATACTGCTTCTATTTTCAGATATTTTTACTTCATTATGAAGCTCACTGTCATCGTTAGGCTAAAAAACTTTTAATAGACAAAGCACGATTTTCACTCTGCATACGCAAACATAGGAGCACACAGGCGCGCGCCTTAAATACAAGTACTGACGTACTAAATATACAATGTTTCAGAGATGTAGAAAGACAGATGCGCGCACATTGAAACAAATGCTCACTCTCACATACTCTCGTTCATTCTTAGACGAACCTCCATTTAATTGATTTGCACACGAACACAAAACTAGACTGTTTGCGTTGAGATGTTTCTGGAAATCGACACTCCAGTCATTTCTATTTATAGCCCAGCATTTCTGATAGCTTCTGACGTCACACTTAACACGACGTTTCATCAGTATTTCTTTAAACTGAATTTTGAAGGATTTTATGGACATAGGCAAAACATTAATTGTTTCTTGTTTTTTTTTTTTACAATTTTTCCCCATTTCTTTCTTTCTTTCTTTCTTTCTCTCACTCTTATATATATATATATATATATATATATATATATATATATATATATATATATAATTAAAATATTTTAAAATAAATAACTATTCATTAATTTTTTATTTGCTGATGAAACTAAATTGTTGATCAAATGTCATAATAAAACAAGTTAAACCAAAACACCGTAGACTATTTTTTTTCGTGCATAATTTTCTTAAGAAAATCGTATAATTGTTGAAAGTATCTAACTAAGCAATTGAAAGTGTACCACATTAGCATCTTTAATTTGGTTTAGTAATAATCCAAGAGGAAGTTCTGTAGAGGGAGATTAGTGGTTGTTAGCGTGGACAATGGAATCAACAGTGTTCAAATTCCAGCTGAGATTGTTTTAGTTCACTTAACACTACTGCCCTGAGAAAAACTGGATTTTTTCCTGGCTGTAACTAAAATGGTAGGTTAGACTGGATTTTCTAGCCTTGGGTGGCAACCACTCTAGAAAAAAGAAAACACTGAAATAAAAAAAAAGTGGTGAAGTAATGGTAAATAACTTCACTACCTTTCCTAAGAATAACTTACAGATAGAAAAGGAAGCTATAGAGAAACGTGATCACTTACGTTCTAAATTGATATGACACTTAAGTTAGATGAATCTATTAAATCGCCAGAAGACATTTAGAGCAGTGGCACAAAAGTAACTCAATATTAGAAAATTGTTATAGCGAATATATTGAAATTTACCATTCAATTCAATGCTGCTATATAGATTTTGCTTCATTGCCTAAACATATTACATTTCATGAAAAATGTATGCATACGGGTATGTATTTTGAAATTTCCCTCAGAATCAATTGAACAGATGTCTTTGTTCACAACATGGAATTTCGATTGAGATGAAGTTGTTTCATTTTCATTGTTGTATTCACGTGAGAGCTGAATCACTTACCGGAGACACATGAAAAGGCTGGAGTAATTCCACTTCCGTCGGATATTGCGTATCAAGTGGCAAATGTACACAAGTAACGTTGATATTCACGAACGCATTTAGTCTGCATGTCTCTGTTATTTCAGTGCTAGTTGCGATGGACAGGTTATGTGGTCAGGAAGAAGGACGATAGGATCTCTAAGCAGTTTCTATGTGAATTGGCGAAAGGGAAAAGACCAGCACACAAATCAAAATTGCTCTATAAAGATTGCAACAAGAACACATTGAAGAATTGAAGAAGTTCAACTTCATGCAAAATGACAGGAAAAACCTGGCTCAGGATTGTTCATCCTTGAGTAAAGCAGTGCACAATGGTAAGAGAGACTTTGAACAGAATCGTGTTGTGCATGAAAAATTCAAATGTTTGTGAGAGTCTTGATGTTAATATCTCTGAAAATGTTAACAGAAATTGATCTACCGTGTAATGAATGTGGTCACGTCTAAGTAGAACAGGCCTAAGAATCATCAAAGATGCCACACATATAGATGAGTCGTTCATTACACATTATGTAGCATTTATGTAGCAACTACTGCAAAATACATCCAACGTTGCAACATCTGCGCAAGAGAATGTAATATCCTAGCTTGGCTAAAAAGCCACATCCGCGCTGCTCACATTTGAGGATGGATCAAGCAACAGCATTGCTAGAAATTTAGTTGCTGCTATCATCATATGTGTATGTATTAATATTAATTAATATTAATATGTATTTTAATTTCGATGTGTACCTCATATATCAGGACGATATCACCCACCAGTGGGCGATTTCAACTGTTGGCTGAGGGATGAGTAACTGAACAGAAAATAGTGGGTGAGTGAGAATTTACGTGGGCGGTATAGAATTTTAAGTATTAAAAAGGTATTTCAACATATACTACCCGAAAAAATATTCAATGAAGATATGCAAAGAATTTGTCATAAAAAAAAGCAGGAAGCTAAATGGGAATAAGTGAGTCATATTCCTAGATAAGATATAAATATCCTCGCAAACAAGGAATCTTTGGGTATTTTCTAAGGTTTTAAGAAGGTTCATTAATATTCAAATAGTTCTTCGGAGATAAATCAGATAAGGGAAGACCAAGAACAACTTTGCTTCTAAATTTAAGAAGAGACTATAACATTTTTACTTTCCTATCAACTCCAACTGTTCTTGTACCAGACACAAAAAAAATTCCTTTTGTGTGCCTCAAAGGCGGAATAACAACTTTCAAAAATTATCAGCGTAAAGCGAAAAAAATACAAGCAACAGAAAAACAAAGATTGTGTAAATAACAAAAGGAGAAAACAATACTAGAAGGCAGTAAACAATAAAGGTTCAGACACCTTTGAGGAAAAACGAAAAAGACCAACTTTCAGAGCAGTTATTTTGAAAAAGGGTCTCTTTTCACGTTACACGGTTCGTGCTTGAAATGTTCTTCGAAATCTTTTCATTTTAAGCTGTCCAACCACAGGATAATTTTCACTTGAACTTTTGATCTCTCCGCAGCTGGCTTGGCTAGTAACTGATACCTTCTTTGATGTTAACGACCTGTCTTGTTCCCGTGTCAACAGTTCATTATTTTCTTCTTTGCTCCTCTCAGCCTCTATCCGCTGATAAACAATCCTTTTTATTGAAAAAAGCCCGATCATGCCGGCTCCGGTCAGAATTTCGCAAGGGTCTGAAAAACTCGTTTCTCATTGGCCATTCTCCGAGAATTAAAAACTGAATCCGCAGCAGACCAGACAATTTTGGTGGTATCAACCGCTTGAGCCAAAAAGGCCATAAAAACTGCAAGAATTTTCAATACAAACCGTCTAACCTTCAGAAGAATACACTTTTCTCAAAAACACGTATACAAAAAAACTACCTAAACGATTATACATAGAATTTTAACATTTTTAAAAATAATAAAAATCAAATTTTTATAAGACTTCAGGATAATATTTAATATAAAATTATTTTTGCATTTTATCGTATTGCTCATCTTGAATTTATCAAGACAGGAAAAGCGCCCGTCAAAACATAATTTAGTCGTCACTAAAGATGCTGGGGAAAAGGATGTTTTCCTGTACTGCTTCAGTAAGTTACATGACTCCTCCCGATATGCTCTACCTTTACAAGAGTCAAATCAGCCCGAAAATAGAATGCTACTGCTATAGCTAGGATGAAGCTTCCCAGTCTTCATTTTCCAGTCTTGAGTCCAAAGGCGTCTACGAGGCTTTGTTGGTGATGCCTTATTTTCTACTAACAACATCTTTATCACAGACGAAATGTTGCAAGCCTCTCTCTAATCTATCGCTATTTCCATGGAAAATGGCAGAGGATCTACATTTCTTACTTCCACCATCTTTAACCCTCACAGCTAAGATCTGCTACGTTCCGTTCGCGAGTAAGTTCCACTTGAACATTTTCTTCCTACGAACCGCTACTTACTTCTTATTTTTACCGCTCACACAACACTGCTTGAATAACCCTCTACCTCGAGTGGCTTTTGAGCCTTGTATAGAGTAACCATTAATAAAAACAATCTACAATTCAGTTAATGACATTCTTACTTAAATCCTGATATTACCTAAAAACCGACATCAATAACAATTATAGTAAGACAACAACATTTACTTACTCAAATCTGATAATATTTAGGAATTCAAAGAAGAATTTAGGAATTATAGCCCTTAGTTGTAAAAAACTGTTCTTAGATATGTGCAAAAGTTTTAAGCGATCTTTTTGGAAAAATAAAGTGTGTACATAGTCGGAAACTGGATTTTCGTTTGAAACTTTTGTACGCATATATAAGAAACCTCTTTTTCCGTGTGCGAGCGCGTGTGCATGCGCGCACGCACGTGTGTGTGTGTGTATCAAGAAAGATCATACATTTTAGTTAATGTTAATCCTCACAGTTTACAGGAGAAAAAGGAAATATAATAGAAGCTAGCGTGTTGTCTGAGTTATGAATGGGTCTTTTGATCTGTATGCGTTTATCTCTTTCACTAAAAGGAGTCTTTTTGTAGATCTTAGCTGATGAATTGGCATTTCTCAGGTGACTGACCATGTTTCAAAGACTTTTTATACAAACACGAAGGTTTTAAATTTAATCAAAATAACATAGATTATAACGTAGATTATATTTTGGACATTTTTTCCTTGAAACCTGTCTTGAGGTTGATTCTCTTTTTACTGATTTTTTTACATTACTCTAAAATCTTTACACGTTAGAATTGTCAAACTCTAGGAGTTATAAGAAACTGATCTTGTCTTACTATATATATATTGTTATTGATGTCGGTTTTTATGTAATATCAGGAGTTAAGCAATGATTAACAGAAAATGTTATCTAAATTGCAGATTAACTGTGTTTGTTGTAAATCAGCCGAAGAAAAACTTTACAGAACGCGATCGAAACACCCCTAAAGCAGTAAATTTCATTCTCATATCTGAGCAGATATAAATAACTACTTTATAGCGTTATTAATTTTCTATTTAAATTTTCATTGATATATCGATAATGAAATTCACAGAGTGCATGCAGTAGTGATAACGAGGCATGTGAATGATGGATTATTTTGATAAATAGATAAATAAAAGAAAAAGCGTAATAGTATCAGTGAAAGATATGTGTTTTTACAAGTGTGTAATCTTTTTTATGTTCGTATTGATGTCGCCTTGTCATTCATAACTGTCACGAACTTTAGTCTTATATTGTAACTGTAGATGAAATTAATTTATAATTCAATATTTATCTCCAATGCTGATGCTAATTTTGAAGATCTTAAAATGTTTGACAACCTCAAACCGTTTCTAGTTGCTACATACTTTGAATTGCTTAGGAAATTGGATGAAATATTTTGATATATTTCAGTAAATATATAACTTAAAAGTATAATGAGCTAGATAATATGTTCGCCATTTCCTAAATAATAATTACTGAAAGCATTATTAATGTTATTGGCTGATAAAAGTGTTTCTTTTGTATTGGTAACAGCGAATCAAAAGATGTCTTACTACTACTACTACTACTAATAATAATAATAACTGGCATAGCTTTTAACTTTTTCTGTCTCTTTTTGATTTATATTTTATTCATTTACACATTTTTGCTTACTTTATATTTGTTTAATGGCTAAAAACAATTATCTCTTATTTGATATCATAAAGCTTTAACGAAATTTTTATGATAGTTATTTTCAGATATTATAAGATTATTTTTGACAATTACACCTCACTATTAAAAGTAAATAAAACTTGTATTTCTTCAAACATTATTTCAAAGAGGCCTTATTAATAAACTATGAAGATGGTAATAAACCTTTATAGCACCATTCATATTGATTTCATCGTTATTGTTTAACTAATCATTTCCTAAATTTAAAAAATCGTCACCTCTAGAAAATCTATAAATATCTATGACTGCATACAGTCCACTACTGTTACTTCTACTAAAATCAATGGGAGATCTGCAGATGTGGAGGCAGAAGGGATATTCCGTGTATAAACAACAGCTTCTATTGCCGATAGAGTAAGGAGTGCAAACAAATGTTATTGCTACAAGTAGTGCAACTGACAGAAAATACAATCTTTGCAGAGTTTGTGTATAAAATCTCTTGCAACTATTATTAGTTCTGTTACAATTGCTTATCAGTCACATGCGTAATAGTGGTCTCACTACTAAGTGAACTGCTTGCGTCAGACCTTCAGGGAGATTCCCGAGCCTGTCAGAAATAACGGGCACAAAATTAAATAAATACGGCACACTTCGCTCTGGATTTCCCTTTCTTTTAATTATTTGGAATGCAACAATATATATATATATATATATATATATATATATATATATATATATATATATATATATATATGATTTGCTTAAAAACAGTTGAGCAAGATACCGATAGGATGAACTGAGACACTACTGTGAAAAGTTTGTATGTAAAAAATAAAATAGACGTCATAAAATGATAATAAAGACTAAAGAGGTTCTGTTATTTCCGTTAATTTGATATATAGACGAGAATTTCAACATTGTCAGTCATCTGAAAGAAAGTAGAAGTATAAAAACTTGTCGCTGATCTACATAGAATAAATTGTAGAAGGGAATACATAATCCTACCTATTCATGACATTAATGATTACTACTATGTTGTGTACAGTAGGATAATAATTCTAGTATGTAATTAGGCACAAGAGCGCGTATTGCGTGTGCAAATCTGACAGTCATTTATTACATTTACTTTAGTCACTTAGTCTGACACAGTGATACACTAAAATGGAACACACATGCATATATATGCATATATATATATGCATATATATATACATATATATATGCATATATATATATATACACACACACACACATATATATATATATATATATATATATATGTGTGTGTGTGTGTGTGTATGTATGCATAAGGTCCAGTTAATAATACAAATATTACGAAATATTACTGTGTTGACATTCGATAAGTATTGAACGTTTTTTAATAAACGTTTCCTATTTTGTTCTTTACTAGTAATATATTATTTTTATTATTATTATTATTATTATTATTATTATTATTAATCCGTTTTCTTGCGGATGTTTTTCAAATGCTTTAAAAATTTTAACAAATATGTATTTTCTTAACCCCTTTACAGCGTTGTTTCACGCTAAACTATTTTTAAATTGGGAACTCTTCTTTGACGGTGTTTCCATGTTTTATTTTTTAGGGAATGCCGTAACTTTGAAATAATGCCATTGCTTTTATTTATTAGATTATGGAAGTTCTTGTATTCTATAATCGGCCGTTTTTCTTATATATAAATTGCAATTATATCCTATATTTCTTTATTTTTTATTATTATAATTTGTTATTATGTGTATAATATGAAAATGCTAGAGAGAAATATAGGAAGTAATTGCAATTAAGAAAAATTCTAGAATGCGCGAGAGTACATAATCTGATCAATAAAAGGAGTGAAATTATTTTCAACTACTGGTATTCTTTAAAAAAGTGAAAAAATAATAAATCTAGTTCCCCATTTTGAAAGAAAACAGCGCGATACAATGCTGTAAATGGAAAATAAAACATTAAATAAATGTTATACATACGCACACACACACACACACACACACAAAAACACACACACATATTAGCACTCTGTAACGAAAGACTAGTAAATAATATGTAAAATTGTGTTAAAGACTCGACAAGTAAATCTGAACATACACGTAAGCATTTTTTGAACCACTGGACTGAAGTAATGGAAATTTCTGAAAGCATTGAATGAGAACGAAGAAGGTTGTCAAAGTATATCCCAGTAAGACCCGGAAAGACAGAACGGTTTCTCTATCACGTGGGTTAGCAGTACAATCAAAAGAAAAATGTCACTTAATCCAGACAATACACAAAACAGTGAGCAGAGAGATATAGTTTGATTTTTTATTTTTATTTTTTTTCCACAGTGTCATCGTACTGGATATGTTCTCGTTTGTTCAAATTTTCAAACAATGAACGAATGTGTATATAGAAATTACCTAACTACAAATGTTGTTTCAACTGATTGCAGCCTAAAATAAAATGAATTTTCGTCAACGATGAGAGAAGCAGTTACAGTATCGGTCGTTTACATATTTCTGAATGAGTGAGGAAAATCTATTACAAAATTCCCTGCAATATGGGCTTCTCCAAATATTCATTTACAGATACTGACTGAAACTACACATTTTCATAGCGAATAGGTATGACCAATAGATCGCTGGAAAATGAGCATAGCAGAATAATAAATGCCTTAAACTTGATGAAAACAAAATTTTATCGTCAAAATGTTTATTTTTTCATTAAGTAATTTTTAATTATTTTTCAAAATTTTTCTGTTTTTATTAGAGCATTCTAACTTTTGATTGAAAAATCTCGTTTCTCAGCATCAGAGGGTATCCTAACCCGAGAATGGCATGTTGAAAAAGCTATGATAATTGAATCAGTCTAACATAAATTCGATTAAATATGTTTATACCATTTAAAATTGTGACACAAGCAATAAAAGCTACCGAAAGATTTGCTTCGTGTGCAGCCTTTTCATATATTCCACAACAGGAGATAATGATAACGAAAGAAACTTAAAATCTTTGTTATTTCAGATATTTTATCTCAAAGTTGCTGGAAAATAAAGAATAGGTTTTTCCCCACTTTAGCGTTTAATTAATTAAGTTATTGCATCAGTGGCGCTATTTTTTAAGTTTTACACGAAATCTTTTTCAACTTGACAAACTTTGCAATCCACGCTAATTAATCCGCTTATAATCATATTCAAAATGTTTCTATCCTAAAAACTCCTGATTAGAAATAATTCGCTTGGCTATGAAAGAAAATTGAAACAAACACACGACTTAGAAAAGCAAATGATTAAATTTATTTTGAAAGTTTAAGAAAGATAAAATTCCAAAAGAGTGTCTTATAAATCAAATCAATTTTTATATCAAGCAGAAAATTTTATGCTCGTTAAAACTTCTCCCATTAGACAATTGTCGATGCTGATGCCAGTTCAGAAATAATTCTAGATAAGTTCAAAAGTTCTTGATAGGATGAGCGTTAATAAATCATTCTCATTTTATAAATATTAAGTTATTGATTGACGGTATAAACAATAAGAAGTCTAGCTTTGATGGCAGAAAACAATTCTTAAGTAAAGTATCAATACTCCCAATTCTGAATAACGATTTTCAAGAGCAGAAAATGAATTATATATCTACAATTCAATAAAAAATTGAAAATAGTCCTCAGCTGTGAATTTGTTATAATAATAATAATAATAATAATAATAATACAAAGAAATACTGATAAAATAAGAAGTGGTAAGATTTAAGCTAAACCAATAGCAACCAAATGTATTTTAGAAAACCATTATGCATGGGCCCTGAAGTACGTTAAGAATTATTGGTAAAAATACTTGTTTTTACTGATGTTGTACTGTGGGCAATAAATAGATGTCACTATTTTTTTCAGTCAACCAATTTTAACTTTTCACATATTCTCATTTCTCTTTCTCTCTCTCTCTCTCTCTCTCTCTCTCTCTCTCTCTCACTAACACACACGCATATACACACACACAGTGTATGGAGAAGAGTAGAAAACATCTAATAATATTTCTATATTCATCATTAGATTTTCTTTTTCCAAATGAAAATGACACTTCCTTAGAATTTTGTAATTTCTACATTAAATTGGTTGACTAATTTAAAAATAAAGTATTTAAAGGGAATTGCATTAACAAATTTCTTGGATAATAAATTTTTGTATTATTATGATTGATTTGAATAAAAATAGATATTATCCAATTTAGAAAATATATGTTTTCATACTTTAAACCTCTATGTTGCTTATTTATAAGTTAGAAATTTTAAATTGATTGAATGGAATAATGAACCTTTGTATTGATTATTGTAAGATTTATTTCCAAAGCATTTTATAGAATTTATGATCACTCACTGACGCAAATCCATTTGATTCATGATTTAATGAATTACTGCCAAGAAACTTGTTTGTTTTAAATCCTGAAGACGTCTTCTTTTAAAGCCAGAAGTTTGCTTCCTTTAAAATTATTTAATAAACGTTTAATGATTGCTCTCAGTTGACCCGGAAAATACAATATATTAAATTCATCAACATTGAAATACTTCTAAATCTGTTTTAGATAATTTATAAACACATTAGAAGTTACTTAGATGAAGTATTACAGAGTTTAATTACATGAAAATCAATTGTTTTTCTTTCTTCCGTTTTTCTTTTATATTTAATCTCATTCTACAAAATGAATTGCTGAAATCAGTAAGAAAAGCAATACCCTTCATCCTGATTTATAAAACATGATTTTTAAGGCAATTACGAATGATGAGGTCATCACCAGAGCAAGAAAAACCAGGAAGCATCGTCATATTGCCGAACATCATCATTGCTTCATCTTGCAAATCAACATAATGAACGTCATTACTTATCACCATTATCAAACTTCTTTTAAAAAATCCTTTCAGCATTAACTTAGTCACTATTAATAGCTCCAATATTTTCTGTTTTGGACTTGAAGGTTCTCTTTCTTATCAGATGTCTTTTATTAATTATATTTTGAAAAATACACTACATAGGTTAGAGATTTTATTTTGTAATTAATAAAGAGATGCTGAAGAATTATGTCACAAATTATTTTTAATAATTATCCAATATAGCAAAGGGTCTCAAATATACACAACGTTTTTCTTTCTATCTGACACCCATGATTCTGCACTTATTTCATAACATCAACCATACCCCAGTCTATAAGCTTAACTAGAAAGGAAGTGTAGAGAAAAGTAGATCATAGAATTGGAGATAGGTGATAGCTGGAAATCTTTTTAATTAAAAGTTCTAAAATTAAATCATGTTTATTAGTTTATATCTTCCTGTTTAGATTCGCACATGTATACAATAATCATATATGCATAAAATTCTTGTCTAATTATATTTATATGCACATGTGTGCATATAAATATACTCAGGTAATAAAGCATGATTGCAGTGTGTGGGATACTATAATAATGTTTTGTTCTCTTGCAAATTGATGTATTATTAAAACTTATAATGATGAATTATGATAAGGAAGACGGACGTTCACACATTACGTGCATATTCTGAAGAAAACGAATACGAATGATAAAGTGTTTACTTAAAAAAAATGCCTTCAAAAAAACAAAATAAAAAATAAAGTATAAACAGTTTTAGCAAAACCAGGACCTAACTGTTATTACATCTTTTAGTTCTAAAATTAGTTTTACTTTTACTAAATTTAGTTAGCAGGTGCACAACAGAAATGTAGAAATGGCATGTACCCACCTACCATGTGGAAATGTGGGTAGGCACACACAAGCGTGCGCGCGCGCATAAAAAATAAAACTTATCCCTGTCTGGTGTCTAACATTATTTGTTCTGAGACATAAGGTGCCAACTCGAGCAGGCTAATAATAATTACTGCTCCTTTAGATTCTTTCTGCTTTCCTCTTGCTATTACTGCCGTTTCATATATACACGCTAGTAGTAGAACGTCTGCTACAGTTGTGCCAAATCGTATAGCCTGTACTACAGCCGTTCTTCGACATTGATTTGGCAGAATTACTATCGACAAACACGCACGCGCAAATCCATGTACAGATCATCTCCAACAACTGTAGCAGCTACACAAGAATTGTCAGATTATAGAATGACGTCATGAGACCTGATGACGCAACCAACAGTTGCTCCAGAGGTGGGTATCTGGAGCAGTCATCCCTCCCTATACACATCTATTTCGACGGATAATTGTTTATTAGCCGATGGTTGGTTGTCATTGCCTTAACTCCCATTCACGCATAATCATCGGTAATTATTGTGTTGTGACTTATCAATATCCTCTCGAGATGACTGCTCTGGCCGTAGTGAGGCCGCGCACAGCAGCTGACTGTACTTCACCGGACACTAGGGTGGACGCAAGCACAGGACACTTCAAGAGGCGACGGCGGCGATAAGGAAAACTCGTTAGGTTGGAGACTGCAAAAGGCTCATTTTACAAATATAATTTAATTTAAAATGTATATATATATACAAACAAAGCTTAAATTTGGTGCAATAAAACTACTTAACACAAAAAAGAGTATGAATTGCGCACATAATACAAAAGACCCAAGGATAGACGCACGCATACAGACACGCGTAGCACATGCATAATCGATTGCCGTACACATGCACATAAAATATCTGTAGATACACACACACACACACACCTATATATATATATATATATATATATATATATATATATATATATATATATATATATATATATATATATATATATATATATATATATATATATATATATATATATAAGCACGATGAAAGTGCTGTAAAAAAAAAAAAAAAAAAAAAAAAAAAAAACGATGACGAGGTGTTTAACGGATTTATTTACTCATTTTCCAATCAAAGAACATGACTGTCCTAAACGAAATCAGAAGACCAGCGTTTCTTTATGGTAAGTACTTAAAACCTTTGCTTTACAAAAGTAGTTTAAAACAAGTGTAGGTGCGGTAGAGATCAACATAAATGATTTCTTCTTCATGAATTTCTTGTTGAAAAAATGTTTACATGTGTATTCGAAGCTAAATTTAGATCAATCAATTCATATATTTTATTCAATTTATTGTTATTTTTTTTTGCCCAACCGTAAAGAAAAATGTTTTGTTTTTGTTTTTTGTTTTCTTTTTTGCATCTGTCATGTTATTTTGTTTACAGGTTCCTATGTGTCATTACACGGATGTAGGCATGAGCATGTGTATCCCTGAATGAATTTAAAACATTTGTTTTTTTATTATGAATCAATAATCGATACATTATGCATCAATGTATTTTGTAGTGTGCGTCTGTGTTGCACAAACTTTTGTTTGATTGGATGAACGAGTGTGTTGTGTGTGTGTGCGAGTGCTTGTGCATGTATGTGTACTTGTCAAGTAAATTTTATGTGCCGGATTAAGTTATTAATCTATCTACTTTTCATGTGGATACATATATGTATGAAAGTATGCTTACATATGTATACTTGTCTGTTTTCCGCTCATCATTATCAATATATATCAATTCTTGTTTGCATATTTATAACGATACCTGTATGTGGATATCAATACATTCTCTCATATCTATTCTTTTATAATCTTTTATAATACAGATATGATAAAATAGTCATAATTCAAATGGAGGGGCTAATTAGTGAAAATGGAGTGTGTCTACCATAATTTTGGATCAACTATAGATTGGCCAAGTCTTGTTTCATAGAATTAGCAAAAAGTTTCTGCTTAGCGTCTTCTTCACCTGTACCATACACAAAAACATTGAATGATTAGGAGTTTTAATTACATTTCAAATCTTTTTTTGCCTTAGAGGACAAAATAATTGAATGGTCGATTCTGTTACTATTTTTTCGCTGTGATTGGCATAGATTTGTATTTCGAGTTAAATCCGCTAAATTATGAAATGATCGATTTGTCAATGTCAGTATGAAATAGTAATAGTAAAACATCTTTGACGGATGTAAGTGACCTTCGACAGCTATTACATAATACTTCTTCATACTGGCCATTAAAATGAATCACATGTCTTCTTGGAACAAGTATTTTTTAATACTCAGAACGTCCAAATATACTTTGCTACCATAAAGACCACTCCTTTCTTATCGGATGAGTGGAAGGAAACTCTTTAAGTGACAAAACTTAAGATAAATCTTTGATATATTTGCTTCAATTCACTCAGTAAATCAGATTCGTCAAGTATTATAGATTTGTCTGCAAGCATTTACAGAATTCGCATTGTGAAAGGTAGCTGATACCTTTTCATGAGTCTATAATGCCTCTAAGTGACATGTCCCTTAAGGACATGGGCGATCATGGCTCTCCATAACTTTTGTCGCTCTAAATAACTATTTCAACTTTAGAACTCATTTTTGTCTTTGTGGTGCTTGTTTTGCCATTCATTTACTCAAACTTGTCAAGTCGATTGCTTTTCTTGTTTTCAGTGTTCTCTGTAAGTTCTCCAAGTCCTCTTTCCTCATTATATATCCTAAAAATGTCATCTGTCTCTTTTTCATTGTTAGCAGTAGTTCCTTTGAAGTTTCAAGTTCTTCGTTTGGTATTCTCAACATTCCTCGGTAGAACTACATCTCTGTTGCTTCAAATTTTTTTCCCATCTGTGAGGAAATTTTCTAGAATTCAGTGCCATATAGGAAATTAGACATTACCCTGAGCAGTTCAAGACACTTCTTTCTTTTTAAGGAAATGTTATGATCCCTTAACACCTTGATCATTACCTAAAAAGCATCTATCGCTCTTCGCATGCGCCTACCGAATTTTGTGTCGTTTTCCGTAGTCACAATGCTACTTAGAGAATTTTCGAACCTTCTTGATTTTGATCCCAATACGTAACTTACACATTGGGTTTTCCATTTTGCTGATAATACTGTATTCCATTTTGCTGATAACACTGCATTCCATTTTGCTGATAATACTGCATTCCTACTCATTACAATTAAAGGTTAGTCCATTCTTGTTTTCGTCGACTTTAAATCAATATAAGCATATAAGAAAATGTTTTTGCTTGTTGGGCATTCAGTCAAATTCTATATATATATATCTTGTCCTAAATAGATTTGCACATTAAGTAATTTTAATCTGATTTTTATCATACTGAATAAATGAAAAATAAAAATCAGAGAAAAGAATTGTTTCTGTCAACAAAGCACAATAGGCAATAAGATTTTGGTATCTATTTCAAAGCAGAAAGAAGAAATAGCTTGACTACAGAAAATAATCACTTTGCAAAAAGCAAAGTTTTGACACTGGATAAGTTCTTTATAATTTTGCCTGCTATAATATTTTTGAATTTTGATTTTTGCATTTTCCCTAATCTACTACTTTGACTAAAATTACGAGTAAATAATTATTAGATTTGAAATGAAAGTAAAAATTCTCTGTATTCGCTTATGTCTGAAAATGCAATAAATAAAAATAATTGATAAAATTAAAAGAGATAGTCATAACATTTTTATAGCACTGAAACCTTTTATTTAATAAATGTTCCAACACATGAGTCAAGATTATATTAATGAGTTCGCTACCTTTTTCAAAATATAAATACGATGTCAAATTTATCTTCAGAAATATCCAATTGTCGTCAAAAGATAGTAACTGCTAACATAATTATTAATTCCTTTAATTATCTATAAATAGTTCTGATATTACTGACGATATTTTACCCCTTGAACCAATTAAATTATTTTGATTCCACAACAATAACTACAGTGCCATAAATATATATAAAATGATAAAGTATAGCCAAAAAATTAATTATCTAAAGTATATATAAATTTAATAAAAATGTGAAATTCACTGAACTTCGGTTTCAGAAATAGTGAAGGAAGGGAGGAGAAAGATGTATCAACTGCAACAAACTGCAAGCAATAGATACACGAATATGGACATAAAGCAATAGATGCACGAATATGGACATAACGCAATAGGCATATGAATATGGACATAAAGCAATAGATATACTATGGACATAACGCAATGCATACACAAATATGGACATATGCAATAGGCACATGAATATAGACATAAAGCAATAGATACACGAATATGGACATATGCAATAGGCACATGAATATGGACATAAAGCAAAAGATGCACGAATATGGACATAATGCAATAGGCACATGAATATGGACATAAAGCAATAGATACACGAATATGGTCATTAAAATAATTGAAAAGTAACCGATAAAGATGCTAAGAGACTGAAAAACAAAAAGTTATATTTATTTAGGTAGGTCTTCATTTTTTAGCAGTATACGAATATGTTTGTATATGACATACAAATTTATGTTTATCGAATTTTATCAGAACGCAAATCGTGTTAAACAGTCTCAATTCAGGTTCTTAGACTTACCTCGATACACTCAGTCATCCACGAAGTGCCGTATATGGCTATATAATGATTGTTTTTGTTTGTTTTGTGTGTGTGTGTGTGTGTGTGTGTGTGTGTGTGCGTGTGTGTGTGTGTGACTTTGATCATGCAATAGTTGGCGTCTTCGTTTGTGTTCAGTTACCATTTTTAATGTAATATTACAAATAATGTTCATAGCCAATACATTTTATTTTCATTTGAAAAACTTGTTATTACTTCAGATGTTATTAATGGATATTTGTATCTGAAATAACATTTGAATAAAAATGTCGGATGAAAAATAAATCCATTAATTCTTTAGAAATAACTTGTTATAGTACAAAAAATTAGTTTGAGACAGAATTTTCTTTAATTCCTCGCCGTTACCATCATTGATTATCTGCTCGCCTGTTTTGGTCACTATAGTAACGAATGACGAGGTGTCACGTGAGAGCAATTTCCCAATTGGTCGTATCAGCAGGAGCGGCAAGCGACAAGAGAACGAAATTTACCGAAGATATTGAAAGTGCAAAAAATAGATTACTTCCTTTTTTTGGCCTTTTTTTCTTTAAATCAGTTTAATTTTATGTTTATCTTTCTTCTCTCGTTGGCGAATGCGAGCATTTAGGTAGCGATATGGTCAGCCACTAACGTTACAGAAATACACAATTGTGGCGAAGAGGATAATGACGAGTAATTACTAAAATTAGTGTTTGCCTTCTGAGATCCGTTTTATTCCATCTTTTCTTCCGCCCACTTTCACATCAAATTTGAAAGTATTTTTATAACAAAGCATTTTGTATAATTTTATTGTATTCATTCTGAAATATTTTTCAAATTTATTAATTCTCAAAAATGATAACTTTAGGCGTTGCTACAGCCGTTGTGCTAAGAAAGAATTAATAATACTACATAATCTATCTAAAGATGTAAAACGAAATCACAAATTTATATAAGAAAGCAAATATTTTATCAATGAGTGCTGTAAGTATCGATCTTAATTAAAATTTGTTTTTTTCTCACAATGCCATACTTTAATTTCAATAGCCCTCATGGTAATTATCTTCATTTCAAACATATTTACGTCAAATGGAGTTTCTATACATCCTCTTTTAGATTGAAAATGTTTTTCCCTGTCAACTTTTAAGTGCATCAAGATGACTTTTATATTTTAAGATTATCTTTGACTGAAAATAACTTAGAAAACTGATTAAATCCTTATAATAGTTCTGAATAAATTTAATTTCTCAAGAAATGACATTTTTAAATGTAATGAGCGTCATAATTTTTCCTTGAAAATGTAAGTTCTGTCTTCTCCTAGATGCTCTGTCTCTTCAAGAAGTGTTCCATTGTGGCTCTCCACAACTCCAAAGTGTTTAGTTTTTTTTACAATCTTTTCCACAATTTGTTCTGAAATCCATTTGCAAAATCTTTTTAGGAAGCTCACTCGTTGCTTCCTTCTCTTCATCTAGTCTTCAATATGTTCTGTGAGAGTGAAATTCTCCAAGTTTTCCTTCCCCATTATACACACCAGAAATTTCAAATGTCTCTGATTTTAAATGCCAATATTCTTTTCGTTCCCATTTTCATTAAAACTTCCTCGTTGCTCACCTGCAAAGGTTCATAGTATTCTCAGTATACTTCTATAAAACCACATCGGTTGCATCATGTCTCTTCTTCTCTTCTTCTTCTTCTTCTTCTTCTTCTTCTTCTTCTTCTTCTTCTTCTTCTTCTTCTATGAGGAGATTGTCCAGCATTCATTGTCATGTGGTAGGATTGATATCCTCCCACATGACAATTCCACACACTTTTCTTTGTTTCTCACGAAATTTCTCTGTTTCTTAATACTTTGTTTAGCTTTTGGAAAACTTCTTTCGCTCTCTCAATGCATCTCCGGATTTTGGTGTCACATTTTTCATCTTTTTGTATAGCGCTTCGAGTTAAATTTCTGTTTACTTGATTCTGACACTTTAGTTCGTAATTCGCATGTGTTGTTCCTCTTGCTATAATCATACATTATGTCTCCTTACGATTGACGGTTAGTCCTTTCTTCCAACTTTCCTAACTTCCTGTAGTTTTCTTTTTGTCATCAAAAATGGCGTCATTTACGCATCTTGTGTTGTTAAGATAGTGACCACCAAGAATAAATCCTTGTAGAACTCTTAATTCTTTTAGGATTGGCTCGCTGTAAAAGTTAAATAAATCCAGCGAGATACACACTCTTGTTTTACGCCCCTTTCTGTTTTTATGTATTTACTGAATTCATTTTCCATTCATATGCAGGTGGTTTGTTCCTGGTATATATTTTCGATTATTTTAATATCTTTTAATGTTAGCTATCTTCATTTAACTTTGTGAAATAAGAAAAATCATTTTTGTTCTTAATTTATTATATTTGAATTTTGACATAAAAACGAAAACTGCAGTAGTAAACGTATCAAGCATTGGTCTTTTGATAACCAACAAACTTTTGCGTGAAGAATCAATTGAACAAAGTTGTCAGAATATTCAACCATTAGTTTAAATCAGATTTCATCTTGTTAATTATATTTATCACACCTGTTAAAGATAAATGAAAACTTGGACTTGTTTGCTTTGTAACAAGATGTTGTCTATGAATCATACAATGAACACATTAAATGTAGTGAACTTCTTTCTTTACATGGTATGGTAATATATGGTGAGCCATCATCCATTGAATAAGCAACGATGTTTTCCAGAATGCTTTTCACCGTATAATATAACCATTGAAATAAATAAATGCGCCATCTTTTATCAGTAATAAGAGTACTGGCAAAAGACATTTCTTCTTGTGGTCAGTCAGTTATGGGCCATGCGTGATACATGTATAGGCGATCATGTAACTTTCGATACATGACTGACGAGGCAGATTTTTTCTCTCAGTAGGTAGCCATTTCTTTCTGCAAGGCTATAGAACCCGGTTTGCAATTTATCCATAGCTAGAAGAACAAGAGGATTCATACCTTTCCCAAGGATATTAGCACGTAAGTGAATGTAATGGATTCGACTGGAATTCGATCTCGGCTCTCTGATTTCTCAATCAATTACTCCACCTTCTTGTGGTACATTGCTTTTATCCACAACTGTTGACTCGTCTACTTGCAACACAAATAATCTTTCAAGTAAAGATCAATTGCTTTTCAATATCAATACCTCTTTTATCAATCAGCCATTTAATCGTTTTATTACTTACTGGCTATATTCCTGGTAATATACGTTATTCAAAATATGGTTTTAATGACTTTTCTCCTCCATTTTTAGCAGTAAGCTCTGATGTTTGATAACTTGATATGAGTTCATCTTTGTTTTTACCTGAGTAATTGTCAGATAGTTATTGTTATTCTATTTCGCATTCCTCATGTCGTTCTTTAAAATATTCTACGGGTTTATCATTGTTGTTTGTACGTTTTCTTCTGTACCACGATGTTGCTGCAAACAAGATGGCCTTGATCTTGAACTTCAGTTAGTGGCTGAAGAAAGCAACCAAATGACAGGAAGAAATATGCAGTGTTCCGTGGACTTCATTCATTCTCGTCGTCCATACCACCACACTTAGCAAGCACAGAAGCACATAACGCTTTCTCCTGTCCGACAATGAGAGCTCATATTGCTACAAACGGTGCTAGCTTCCAGGACAAAGAATTGTTCGCGCAGGATGCTAACTGTGTAGCCTTCAATCAGTTCACACAACGGATATACGACAGGGCAGTGTTTTCATCGCAACGCACTTTAATGAAATGGCCAGACCACGAGAGGCCTTTTGCCGAGTCAGAGCGCATTCTAAATCATCAGCCATGTGAATGATACCTTTAAGTGATTAGTGAGGCATTTCAACCTTGGCACCTAAGGCCATTTGGAACGAAATATTCTCCCTTGTCAGACCGTTCCACTCGATTAAATCGTCGTGAACACCACCTTGACTAATACACAATTATAATACCACTTTATACAACGGTCGGATCTCAGTAAGGCTATACTGTAGCCGAGAAAAAGTTCGGAAGTCGAAGTTCGTGATAAAAGGAAAGGAAAGAAAGAGCTTTCTCTAGTTCAGTTAGTGTTCAGTAGACAAGGGTAGCAGTACTGAAAAATGATACAGGAAGAGGACTAGATATATATGTAACGCGCGTACCTCAGCCCTCGCCTCCAAGGATAGACTCCTTCATAGCCACAGATCAGCAGCTTAGAACTTTTCCAGAACTTTCAACCAGTTCTTCTCCAACTGGAGATCGGTACCGAACAAGGCGTCCAACTGGAAAGGCCCAAGAGATGAAAATCTTTCTACGAACACAACCACAAGTCAACAGATATATCTGGGTTAATTTTCGTCCCTGTTATAGTCTCATATATCCGGATTTCTTTACCGATTTTGTTGATCTTCGTTCCAAGTGTGGAGACGTCGTCGGTGTACTTCACCGAGATAGTAAAACCAGGTAACGAAATCCTGCCAAGGACCGGATTCACTCTCAACCTGCACGCAGTTCTGCGCCCATATGCATTGCCGCGGCAGACATTCTATTTAACCTAGCCCTGGCTACTTGAGCTTGATCCTACTTGTTTAACAAGGAGGCCAACTCAGCCTTTGTTATGACTATCACTATCTCCCAACAGAGCCCTCTAATTTATATTTTAATGTTTTGTGCCGCTAGTATATCCAGGTTGAGTTGTCTGTAATAAGCGGCAAAAAAATCCTAATGGTATCCTTAATTTATACCACTTATTCCCAAACACAGACCTCGTCAGTTCCCGTATGGTTAGTACCAGCTGGACCCGAAAATCTTTAACGCCCAACAAGGACTTGCTGAATTTCCAGTAACCAACCGTTATAGGTTTAGCCTTATTTATATTTATCCGGACTCAGACAAGCCTAGTAATTTTCCAAGCGTAGTTTACATGTGGCACAAGGCCGAAATTATGGGGCACGCAGTGAGCATCGAACTCACTATTCAGTCGTAACTGTTTTAGCGAGACAAGCTTGCTAACCATTACACCACGCCGAGGTTCCCCGAACCAGGCAAGCCTATGGTTCGAATAAACTACACTACGGAAACTTGGACAGACTAAGGGCCCTACATTGATTCTCCTAACTAAAATCCGGTCGATGTAAATAAAACACTACACCGTACTCGAGTCACCTCTATCTGTACAAGTTCATTCTACCTGCTTCATTTATTCATTTCGAAATTTATCGACCAGATCGAGTCTTGTGATTTTTACACCGGAGTACCCTTCCTAATTCCCCGATCTAAATCAAGATCAAGTATGGCGTTAAAACTACCTGTTTAGACAATGTCACGAACTGATCATTCCGACGGAAAAAGGCTTCTCGATCCCCATGGTTATTGGGCGCATAAACCCCATTGAGACGTAACGCTATATCATTTATAGCGCGCACAATCTGTCTATTGGATCTGCAAAGACAAGTGGACAGATAGCATCCAAAAAACAGCTTACTCGCCAAGAATCACCCCTCGAACGGCCATCAAAGATTGCTGAGAAGAGGGCGAACTTCCACACTGGGGCGCTTGAGACCACAAATGAGTCGAACCCATTTTTGACTTCAGCTATTCAAACTTGCTAACTAGAGTGCCAGGAGCGAAACTTACTGGCGTTGTGCAACCGAAACGAACATGCTAGGAGTCAGGCCACCGATGGCCTGTCCTATAGACCCTTTGTCCATTTCATTTTTATCGGTCCGTCTTGAGACAACACCCCGGTTTATAGTGGCTAGTGGGGGGAGGAGATATTTTGAAGGAATAATTTGCATCCTCCAACATGGCCCAGATTTGTCGCGTGCCAGGACCAATGCGAATTACTGTCTGAGCTTAGAGGAAGGTTATAGGATCCTCCACACTTTCCCTGCTAGCATTTTCGAGTTTTTGAGGACCCTTAGATCCTTTTGGCGTTGTGGCTATAGACCCGACAGTATCAGTGCAGGTAGAGATAATTTTTCCTCCATGTAAATCGTTCTATACGTGGTTCGAACATTAGACGCATACAGTGTCTGAAGTAGCAAAAACAAAAGTTAGGTAAATAAAAGGTACAATAATAGTCAAATACTGGTCGCAGAAAAAAATCAGTGGAATTGACTTCAAAAAAAAAATACTTCCAAATTTTATAATCAAATCCTATAGATGCATGCTGTGATTTCTTCCGAGCCAATGAAAGGGAAAATTCAGTATGCTTTCTTTCTTGCCTTGAAGATAAAAGGCTATAACCACTTGACTGTATGTCTTTTGTTTGTGAACTTTGTTACGATCGTATAGCTACCTTGTGGTGCATTATATTGTCTTGTCTCATATGATTTTATACCGTTTTTCCGCTTATTATTATTGAGAATTTTAGGTTTAATAATGTCTGTTTCCGCTACAGATATTTTGATGTACAAAGTGAGATAGCTCTGCCAAGTTTCATCGAGAGTATATCGAAGAATGATTTTAGCTTTTCTCATAGTAGCTTCTAAAAAAAAGGATAGCAAACAACAAGTAATAACTGCATGAAAACGTCTTTAAACGCAATGAAGAACAAGGTGGTAAGAAAAATGTTAAAAACTTGATAAACATTGAATTGGTACATTTGGGGAAAATAGTATGCGTATAGACTGGTTTTGAAGAATGAAAATAGTATGCGTATAGACTGGTTTTGAAGAATGAAAATAGTATGCGTATGGTTTTGAAGAATGACAAAAATTTATCCTGGTTCGGAGATCTTATGACTGTCGACAAAACTGTTTTGTCGTTTTTTTTATTTTATAAAAGTGAATTTTTTGATTTTTGTTTATTTACAGTCACGAGATGAGAGTTCACTTCGAATGCTTTACCTCCTTAATCAAGGACTGTGTCTTCCTGTCGGATATCTTTTGACTTTATCCAATCGTTCTTAACAAATCGGGTAATAAGTCTTGTTAAACTGACACGCTTCTAGATAATTTCACATTAATGCAGCTGTCCTCTAGGACTATGTCCTTGGACCTACATTGTTTCATAGCTTCGTCAGTGACCTTCCCGATCTAATCAGTTCCCAATTAGGTATTTATGCTGATGACACAACTATTTAATCCTGTCATAATACCATGACCCATGTAAAACTAGCAGTTGCTCTCGAAAACGACCGCCAACCTGTTAAATGTGTCAAGTAAATTTTAACTCATCCAAAACGAAACTTATCTTTTAATCTTCATAGAGGAACTATTTTTGCTTTCTATCAGCATAGCTGATGCTAATTGCGCCTTTTTAGTTTCATGTTTTGAAAGAGAAGCGATTATATTGAATCTATTGTTAGGTCTCCTAATTCACACGAAAACTTTCCACTTTGTCATAGTTTTCCATAAAATTGTTTATATATATATATATATATATATATATATATATACATAATTTGAATTTTATAACCGTTAATGCTGCTTGATTCACTATAAAAATTAGTTCTAAATTGAAAACCCCTGCGAGTATTATAATGTGATTTCTTTTTGAAATTTGTAATCTGGACTGCTTAATTGATGGTAATATATGGAAAAAAAACACAAATCGATAAAGGAAAATCTCAAAAGTAATATTTTGTTGGTGTCCCTGAAAAGGGATTTTAAGAACAAGGGAAACACTTTAGAAGAGCAATGGTTAAATGATAGCCCCTTTTCTAATATATTGATAATATGTTCGCATTCAAAAATAGCATTTTTAGATTCCTCAAACTTTTTAATGAAAACACCTCGTTTTTTCTTTTTCTTTTCTTTTCTTTTCTTTTCTTTTTTTCTTTTCTTTCTTTCTTTCAAAGGGTATTTCACTCTGGAATTAGTTTTTTTTGTGTGTTTTTTTAAACTTGATCTCCTTTAATAAATATACAAACATATTTGGAAAATGTTATCTCCAAATATCCTTAAAATAATTTTAAAAAATATTACACGGCTTTTGATTACATATTATTAACTACGGGTGTGCATATTCGTAATTATTTTCCGTTATAGTTGTCATTATTCATGCATAAGGACATATATCATACATGGAATTTAAGTAATGGCAATGTGCAGTTTTAGGAACAAATATTAGATTTTAATAATAATTATAAAATGTTTTATTTTACAGATGAAGAAAATCAACACTAAACAATTTAAAAAATATTATCTAAGAGTAGATTATTTAAATACCGATGTTTTTAGATTAAATTAATATAGTGCATTGCTTTCTTATATGTCTGTATGCAAACCATTGAAATATTTTTCACTTGTCTTCCATCTAAAACTATTTTCTGATTGCTCCAATATTTCACTTGTGTATAAGATTTTTTTAATTTTGAAAATTGTTTGCTTCCTAAATTGTTTTCTTTTCGCAGTAAAAATTTATTTTTTTAAATATAATATTCACCAAAAATATTGAGACTGAAAAAAATAATAAATTTATTTGAGTTTTTCTTAAATTCTTTATAATCAACATTTCATGTGACAAAATTTGTTCCAGAATTAACTTTTTAAAAGTAACGATTGTTTTATTTTAAAAATAATCTTGATGATCAATGATAAAATAATTACAGAAAAATGATTATTTTACGAAAAATAAAATATTGATTTTTATTACAGACCACCATATTTACAAATGGAAGTCATACAGTTTAAAGCTGTCAATACGAATTTGTGTCCTTATTCGTAGCCGTTTAATTTAATAAATAAGTGTTGTTTTTCTTTGCAAGACGCAAATTTCAACTCTTATTTTTGTCGCGAAAGTTAAAAAATGTAAGAACTCACTTTTAAAATGTTTTAATTAATATATTATTTTATCCATTTTTTAAGGTTTTCATTGGAGATAACTACAATTTAGTTGGCTGTGCATCCTTCATCTATATAGGTATATAGACATGATTAAGGCCGGTTATATTTGCTAGTTTACAATAAAAATAAATCTTCGACTTTTTAAAAAGAAAACTACATTTTTTTTCGAAAAGCTTAGAAATAAAGGCAACAACGCAAGAAGACTGACTTAATCAAAAATGTTGGGTGAGTTGAATTGGTAGTTGACTGATTCGATCTACTGGGAAATCATTCTTAGCGGCAGACAGTAAAGTACATCTCAATTGCCGTTTCAGGATTACATCCAGATAAACGGGGGATATTCCAGTCTCTCGTGCAAAACAATACAGAGAAGAATAGCTGACATTGCTGCAAACTTGATAGAACAATTAAAGCCGATGGCGAAAGAACATTGCTTTTATACATTAGCAATGGATGAAAGCACTGACTGTTAAGATAGTGGTCAGCTTCTTTTTATTCGAGGAGTGGATAAACATTTTAACATATGCGAAGGACTTGCTGGCATGGGGTTTTTGACTGGTCGCTCAACTGGACAGGATATTTTTAATGAGATAAGAAAAAGTATTAAATTTAAATTGGAAAATGATTTCGCATAGTCTCTTCTTGTACTGTTGATGCTCCTACTATGTGTGTGAAAATATTGGAGTTGTTTTTCTTCTACAAGATTTTCTGCCACTGCACAAAACATCAGCAGGTTTTGTGCGGAAACGTTATGACATTTAATCATGTTGTCCGTACTCTGTTGTAATTTTCATTGTAAGCTACTTTCGTTCTTGGCAGCTTAAACATTGACAAATGAAAGCTTTTCTTGAAGGTACTCAATACAGTAATTTAGTGTATCATACAGAACCAACATTGTTAACGGGGGTGCTACAACGTTTTGTAATCCTGAAAGAGGAAATATCCCAGTTTCTAGAAAATGAAGCAAGAAAATTTGAGGAGCTTGAAAATGAAGTCTAGATTTAAGATCTCTTCTTCATTTGTGATTGCAAATCATTTGAATGATGTTCATTATTCAGCTTCAGTATACAAAAAAAAAACAAAAAAAAAAACAATCTAATTTTCTACCCAGCAGCAGGAGTAAAAGCTTTCAAAATGAAATTGAAACATTTTAAAAGTCAGCTGGCGAAATATGAAATGTGTCACTTTCCTAACTGCATGCAGCATATTCCCAAAATCAAACATTTGAATTGGGAAGAAAATATGCCGAACAAATTGTAATTCTACCAGAATTTGACAGAACTACTTTTTCAAAAGAAGACATACAGTTCAACTAGTTATGGATACTTTATCTTTTTTTTACCTTTACCTTTTTTTTTTTTTTACCTTTTTTTTTTTTACCTTTTTTTTTACCTTTTTTTCTTCTTTACCTTTTTCCACAAAATTCCAATAAAAACCGGGACAATATATACAAGAATTTGACGACACTATTTATTAATATAATTATAATGGTAGGGAACTCGGTGTGAATCGAAATTACTAAATTAGTGAATAAGCTAACAAGTTTAATTCGATAATCATTACTTTGTGCCTGACACCCACAGATAACAACATTATAATCAATAATAAATCGATATTTGAAACCTTCAATATTGTAAACAATACCTATTGAAACTACCAAATGAAACAACCTTACAATGTCGTTTAACAATTTTTAGTCTTTAACTGATATTCATTAAAAATTTTAAGGTACAATACAGTTAATAATTTTATAATAGAACAATCCATCTTTCTATCAATTTCAAAATCCATATTGATGTAGATTTTTGCAAATTCTACGTGAAAATGTCAACATATTATTTTCGTCTTTTTGCACAAACATTAATTAAATGAATTATTAGATATATAAAATATGAAATCTGGTAAATATATAAAAGTCAATCTGAAAACAAATTACAGTGGAAAGTATTTAAAAGAACAAAGTAGTTATACGTCGTTTATTATTATTATTATTATTATTTCTATCTACTTATGAAGTCTGCATACATTTATAGCTAAATCAAGTGCAATGGCGATTCTCTACTTTTTGAATTGAAACATTTTTAGTTGCTATCTTTAGTTTGTCAACCGAAAAGTTAACCTACTTTATTACCTACAACGTGTTAAAATTGAAAATACTTCCAAGAATTGTTATTGGCTATAACAAGAGGTGCATGTTTAGATATGCACATTGTATTTAGATATGTAAATATTACAAAGATATTTAATGTGCAAAATATTACCTATGAAATAGTTTATACATTAAACACATACACAGAAGCTAAGTAATAATTGCTGAACTTCTTCAAACGCCCAAGAGACGCCCAACATTAGAAACGCCAAAATATTTAAACGCCCAACATTAGAAATGCCCAAATATTTAATAAGCAGAGTTTAATCTACTAAAATAGAAGTTTGTATGATTTTCAATAGTTATTCATTATCATTGACTTCGACCGTTTGTAAGATTATTTGCTTTTTGTTATTTTTAATCAAATTAACATTTTTGACCGACAAGCATTTTGACTGAAACATAAAGTGCATTTTTAGATTTATTCCTACTGCCGTCCAAATGTGTACAAATACATTCCTGCCGATGTAAATTATAATTCCTTGAGTTGAAACTTCTATGTCTGACTTTTAACGATTAACAAAAATCGGTGGAGTACAAAAATCGGTGGAGTACAAAAATCGGTTGGGTAGTTTAAATTATATTTAATAAAATGCAAATGTTTAGTTTAAACTGTGTGCTTTTAATCGGCTCTCGTAAAGAAGCAAAAAAGTCACGTTTATTTCGCAAACATAGCTTCCGTGTGCAGTACATATGTAGCAAAATTACTATTTTTATCTTACTATATGCTAAGTGTATATGTATATTTTTGCTGTACCTTTTAATATTGCCAGTACTGATTGCTGTCTTTGTTTTCTATGCAAAGATTACATTTGTTTTTAAGAAAGGGTGTGTGTGTGTGTGTGTGTGTGTGTGTGTGACAGAATTTACTCCGTAATAGGAATTCTCTTTCCTAAAAAATTTTAATGATTATTTCCTTTTGAGCCATTTTTCATTTCTAAATCCATCGTTTTTAGTTACGATCTTGAAGTATATCTTTCTTATTAGATTTTACATTATTAATTTTGGCTTGTATGTACTTTCATTTGAATTTTTTACTTGTTTTTGTATCATAGCATTACACAGCTTGTCAAATGTTAATCGATGACAGTGAATACACCACGGAGTGTAAATAAAGGATAAGCTCTCGGTGAAATTAGTCCGTTTTGTTTGTTCCAGAGAAGCCTGATAAACGCATAGCTGTTCTTACCATTGGGCGGTGAGTACTCAATAGCTTTCCAGAAAATGTCATTCAACACTCTATTTCACTACCTCTCTCGGTGCCATATTTGTCTTGGTTTTGACACAGTATTGTTTTTTACTTTTTTATTACGAGTCATTGGTAACCATTATTATTATTATTATTATTATTATTTGCTTTTTTTCTTGATTACCCTTTTCTTGAAATTTGCCTCGAAGGAAAATGACTTATAATAAATAAATTAAACTTTCATATTTTCTCCTAAATTAAAACACTGTTACTTCTTTTAAGAGTCTGGATCTGCATCCTTGACATATTAAATTACTTAATCTTCTCTAATAAATGGCATTTCATCCACTGAAAAAGTAAAAAAAAAAACCTAAAATACTAAACAACAAAAACTGTTGTTATTTACTAAGCTTAGATTAGCTTTGACAAGTGAAAAGCCTCTTAAAGCAATTGCTTTTATGCAATTACATGGCTACATATCCGTTGACACAGTTTTCAATAATACAAAATAAATCATCCTGTTTCTTCACATAAATTCGTTCTTGTAATAGTGATTTAGGCTCATTAATATAGCATAGGATTTCGCCACACAAATCCTGATTTGCAGCAGTAAATTCATAAGTTGCTCTTGAAGAAAGAAAGTTGGCTTAAAAAACTAATGAAACAACGTCCTTAAGATGATCAACCATATATAAGTAATATCTATGATAAACCTAAATATATCACCAAATGTTTGCCTGATGACTGTTTACACATAAACATGTTGATAGTACGATTATTCTTCAAAACCAAGGATGCTCATAGAATTTGAACTTTTCAAATATTAAAGGAGAATGTTCTACGTTTAAATACATGTTTTCATTTGCCTGGGTTTCTATTAATTTAAGCGTAGCTTATTAAATTGTAAATCTTATGTACAAGAGGGTGCTTAAAAATTATCGGTCCGATCAAGAAGTCTTTCCACAAAGCTATCAGTTTGCTCAGATTTTAGGCAGCGGATCTGAGAGAAAAATTTTAAGCAAACCCTCGTAATTGTGATATTTTACGCATTATTCTATCTGTTGAAAAACACCTACATACATCGAGAGAATTTTATTCTTACAGAATTTAAGTAGTACATTGTGAAACCATCCCTTTAACGCCATCAGGAATTGTTCAGTGATGAGACAGGGATAGCCCCATTTAAGGGATTTGAATGCAGTCACGTTTAACTTTGTTTTATAGCGACAACAGAGATCCGAAAAATTATTTACATATATTGTTGCACGTTGCAACAGAGAAAAGAATTTAGTACTTTCATTATCTCATTTTTTACTCCATGACAAACTTTACAGTACTGGTTTTCTCTTTGCACGCCTCCTTTTCCTCTTACGTTCTAAATCGCTTTGTATGTTTCCCTCTAATTGTCTCTCTTTAATAAGCCAAGTAATTGCCTCCTTCCTCTGCTTCCTCCTCCACAATTTTCTCTCTATTTGCTTTTTGCTCTACATCACTAATCCAGCGAAATAAATTATTCTAAGTTTTTCATTCATTTCTCACCTATTTTCTCATCATTTTATCGATCTTTATATTTGCAGATCCTTCCAGTTGTCGCTGGATCCACGAGAAGCCAGTATAGAACGTTACGGTGGTAAGTTTTCAAAACATGTTTTCAAGGCAAATTTCTAAATGCATTTTAATTGTTGAAATAACCGCCGCCAATAAGTAAATGAAATGTACTTGCTTAACTTCTTTAAAATTTATTAATTTTATTTATTTCTATTTTAAAATGGTTTCATTCACTTTTCAAAAAACAAAAATGCTAAATCAAATTTTACTAAAAATGTCAACTACTTAAATTGTTATCTATATAAAAATGTGTTCAGTGAGAATAAAATTTTATGAATATTTCAAGTAAAATTTCAAATTGAACGAAACTCATTTGTCCAGTTTCGTACTTCACTTTCTCCCTTCCCAAATATTTTTTTTTAATTAAGACGCATTTTCTAACTTTTTAGTGGGTGAAATTCTTCATGTTAAACACATTCTCAATGTACATTTCTAAACTTCTTTTAAAATAAGAAACATGGTCAGATAAATTTAAAAGCAAAATATTTATCAGGAGAAAAAGTAATTTGTTTATCAAAATTAATTGACATCAAAACAATTTTATGGATTTTATTCAAAATTTAAAAATTTATACTAAAAATCTTATCTTTTGTGCATGGTCTTTTTTCCAATACTCGATTGAAGAAATTTATTTTTCACATATATTTTGTAAAAACACTTGAAATATTATTGAATACTTTTTATTTAATACTTTGATGGCGAAATAATTAATATTGTCACTAAATATTTTTCTAAAATTTTTTAGGAAATTTTATAAGAAAAACTTCAATTTAATTAAAGTTTTCTGTTGTTGAATCCCGTTTGGAATTTCGGATCAATTAAATAATCAGGAATATTTGGTGGAAGCACCCAATGATCTCGAAAGACTTGGTACTGATCATAGTTTTAAGAAAATATCTCTGTTTGTATGAATTTCTATCTAGATTTTTAATACATTTTCTAGTAAAATGAATACTTAAAAATGAGGAATATATAACAACAACAATAACAATCATGTTACTTAACTGCTGTTATTTTATTGTTACTTACACAATTTATATTCAAAGAATTTTTGTATCATTTGTTTTTCTATATATAATCATGCTCTGTATTTGAATTTGAATATCAATGAACATACCAATAGTAACGACGTCAATATTTCACACAGGATAATGCAAAAACAAAGAAAAGAATACGACCACTAAAAAGAACCCTTGCCAGGGATGAGTAGTAACGTTAGATACTTCCAATGATTTCAATATTTTAACTGTATTCAGCTAATTATTATATAACACAAAATCAACACACGATATTAGGAAAAATCGCAGTCTTGTCAGGAGTCCGGTAACCCACTGGGGGGGGGGGGCTAGGGGGACTACACGTACCACAGCCACAGCAACAATGGTGTGTTTAGAGCAAAGCGAGGCCATCCCTTTTCAAGCTGGGTTTTAAGTCAGTTTGCCTTCTCCTAGATTAGTTGTTATCTCAACGAAAGAAAGTCCAGTCAGCCCTATTATTTAACCCATAGCTTGTGGGAGAAGAGATAGATTCATACCTTTATTTGCGTGAAAGGGAACATAAGAAACTGGCCGGAATTGAAACTCACCAATTTATCTTTCAGGGTCACTGTTACACTACCCTCACGTACGGACACAGTGCGTGTTAGTAAATACATTTTGTAGGTGGAGAGGGGAAGAATTTTGAAATTTATTTATTTTCTTGGCAGATAATATGTATTCAATAAAATGAAATGTTCGTGTAGCTAAATTTTAATCACTTCAGGCTTAATATTGCTTAAATTATTCTTTCAAATAACGTTTACAAGATTGCTTCGACTTTTCTTTCTTTTATTGATTAAAATTTTTTTATTCACATAAGCTGAATGTCCGGCTAATGGATAGCGGCTCGGAATAAAAACCGAAGAACTGAGTTCTAATTCTAGTCGGATTCATTATATTTCCTTTTATACATAGATACCTTCGGGAAAAGTACGTATCTTCCTCCCTTCCAGATATGGGTTAAATAGTAGGAAAAATTATTGTCATTCTCAAAAAGATTGTTAATGTAAAATAATTATTTTTAAAATCCAAAAGTATGTGAGTTTTAAACCTACAAAAGGTTGATAAGTTGTGAAAAATCAATCGTCATAAAAAATTTTCGCTTGTAGCTGAAATATACATGTCCATTTGTTGAATAATTCATTTGGTAGAAGCTTTGATACCGATATCAGATTTGTTAAGCAAATTATATAATGTGTGCTCTAGAGATCAATAGTTGTCTGTTTTAAAAGGATTATTTGTATAATATAAATAAAGGAATGGCCAAATAACTGGATAATATAGCTATAAAATGATTAACTGATACGTACATATATCAAAGCTCTTAAATCTGACTAGAGTTCCATTTTTTCTTTTTTTAATTTTCCTGAGAAACAAACAAAATCGACATGAAAGACCCGATATGAACAAAGTGAAATTATCCGATTAAATTTATACAATGAAGTTATTATTAATCCTAACAAACTAAGAATTTGTTTTATGCATGAAACATTTTACGAATATGGTCAAAATATTTAAGCTGCTTATACTAGATCCGCTTGTATGTGCCGTGTCCATTTTGGACGTGGGTGATCATGGTTCTACACAACTTCCTGTCCTTTGTAGCCCTTAGCAAAGTATCTTTTTGCTATATCTCCTAGTCCTTCTTCTGCCAAGAAATTACACAAGCTCGTTATGTAGCTTACGCGCTGCTTTCCTTTGTCCCTCTTGCCTTAATATGTCCTGTAAGTATCAAATTTTCCAAACCCTCGTTCCTCATTAAGTGTCCTAGAAATTTCAAGTATCTCTTTCTTATGCAAAGTATGTGTCCCTTTTGTTTCCATTTTCCCTAAAACGTCGACATTGTTCACGTGTTCTGTCCATGGTATTCTCAGCATCTTTCTGTAGAACCACATTTTTCAAATCTCTTCTTCATCTGTGATAAAATTGTCCAGCATTCACTGCTATGTAAGAAGAGTGATATTACATAACAGTTCAGTCTTCTTCTTTATTTCTAATTGTACTTGTTTAATTTTAGTATCTTGAATTTGTAATTCGCATGTTGGGTTGTTTCTTTTGCTGACAACCTTACATTTTCTCTTTTTACACAAATGATGTTTAGTCCTTTCTTTTCGTTTTCGTTTTCCTTCTTCTGCCTACTATCAACACTCTGTCGTTTGCATATTGTTAATATTGTGTCAACCAATAATATATCCTGGGATGTCTTCTAATTTTCTCACGATCGCTTCATTGTAAAAGCTGAATAAATCCGATAAGAAGACTCATCCTTGTCTTACGCCCTTTTCTATTATTGTTTGTGTATTTACTGAATTTATTTTCTATTCGCATGCAGGAGGGTTTGCTGCTAGTATAAGTCTTATATTATTCTAATATCCTTCCCAAATAAATCAAGATTACCCAACCAGTTCTAACTGATCGCTATGACATACTTTATCAAACAATTTTACATAATCTATTAAACATAGTTATACATCTTTTTGCATTTGTATGGCACTGATATCATTCTGAGCATAAATACTGCACTGTTTCTGTCAGTGTTTTTAACAAAACCGCAATGTTCTTGTCCTATTTCCGGTCTAATTCTGCTGCGTGTTCTATTCATCAAAATTTGGATGATAAGTTTTGTTATATGGCTCATTAGGGATGATCGTTCAATGGAGTTCACATTTATTTGAACCTGTCTTCTTAGGCAGCGCTATGAAAATGGGTCTACTTAGGTATATCACTACTGTTATATATTTCATTTAATATGTCTGTAATCTTGTCGATTCAATTCCTGTTGCTTTGTTTCTAGTCAATTTGGCTCGTGCTGATTTCACTTTAGGCTTTAATATTTCTGGTCGTACGATATTTGCCAATATTTCCCAAAACTTTTGCAGTTTATCCTCTTTCGGTGTTGAAGATTTCTCCGATGTATTCATTCCATCTCTGAAGTATTTTTTCTCTATTGTTAGTTTTCCGTCCTTGCATTTTATGCAACCTGTTGATGAGTATTTCTTTTGTCTTGTTAGTTATCTTATTCTTTAATGCATACATGTTTTATCTGTAATGAACAAAGGAAAATAAGTCAATAGACGTGAAGACAAGTCACTATCGTAATTAAGTACACACACAAACACACACGAACACATATATAAAGCTTGGTTGAAAACTAAGTGTTTATGTCCTCTTTATTAAGTTTCCTAAATTCGGACCATTTTTTTGGTTTTCGGAGATATATATATATATATATATATATATATATATATATATATATATATATATAATTTGTGTGTGCTAGAAAATTTTAAAAACTTTAGGCTTGTAATGCACTTTTATCTACCAAGAGCGTTGATTACTAAAGTTAAGACGGTGTTGTTGTTTCGTTATCAAAATAAAAGATAGGATTATTTCTATTTTAAGAAATGATATTTCAATATTTTCCACATAGTTAACAAAATAGTAAAATAAGTTTCAAGTTAAATTTAACTAAAAGAAATTCGCCTCCAAATTAAAATCTACACACAAGATATCGAAATGGGGGAATGAAAGTGACCACCATAATATTTTCACAATGTTTTCTAATAAAATTACTTATTCAGTACACAATTCATTCATTAATGAATAAGTACTAAAAACTTCGTTTAAATCGGATAATTCCTTGATTTTGGGGGCACGTTTTTAAAAAAAAATAGGTAGCGATGTTTTGGTTTCATTTCAGAAAAAACGCATCCATTTTTGTTAGTACCTAGTTTAATTAGTTTAATTTAAATTAATATTATGTAATATTGCACTCACGACTAAATACGTCTACCAAGTATATTAGACCAATAGTACTGAAATGTTTGGAGGAGGAAGTATAGAACTTTATTGATCGTTTTGGATTAATTGAAATCATTTCACTTTGAGTGACAATATGATGCGAGTAGTTTTAAACTATTAGGCTTACTAATATTGTCAATGTTATAAAGTCTGGCGCCAACGACCTGTATATTTTCATGGAAACTGATAATTGGTAACCACCTTGAAGGTTTTTTCCAAGTTAAGCTTTAATATTTACAGTTTTTTTTCCTATGGTGATGTAAAATCTAGTTTTCAAGTAATAACAAAAGTTAGTGTGTCGTGTAATTTGGGGAATATTTAATGATAGGAAAAGTTAAGTTTTTGCCTATCATCTCAATATTGCATAGTATTTAAACGCCTTTATCTAAAATTATTCTTTTTGTAGATGATTCCTTATCTATATATAATATTCATAGATTAAAGTGACAACTTTATAAATATTTATGACTTGACTATTTAAGAACAATATGAGATATTACTTAATTTATGGGCTATTTATTTGGCGAGTTATCCTCCATTCTGTAATTCACTAGAACTGTCGGTTCTCTTTTATTTTAAAGATTGCTTTTCTGTTTTATTATTACAATTTTTAAAAAGAGGCTGATTTTCGTGATTGTTGATTTTACTGTATGTTTATTAATCCTATCGTTTCATTTTGTCTTGATACCCAGTCCCGTCGATAAAAATATCATGCCGGTTAGTTTTTCACTGTATAATATCAATATACAACGCTAATTTCCAAAATCTGTTGCTTCCAAGGATTCAAAGTCTAAAACTATAAACTCTCGGGATTTCAATACCTGGTTGAATTCTATCAAGCAATAAAACTGAAACACATACGAACCTGTACATCTTTATCGTCACATTCATAGATAACCTTGAGTATTATCCAGCGCTTAATCCCTAAAGCTTAAGTTTATAAACATGCAGATATTTATATGGGATTAAAAAAATAAGATTATCCAATATCACAAGTTCATATAATCTACATTTCCTAGACATATTGAGGTTATAGTTCTATTCCCAATGTTTTTGATGATGTGAAAAAAAGATGCTTGAAAAGAAGACTTTGCTCCAACGAAAGCGTTTTTTGCTGATAAAAACTGTTGCGTTCATTAGTAAACTAAAAGCAGTGATGAACAAAGTTTTCACATGTAAATGATGAGTTGTCATTATTTGACGAGGTAAAATGAAATGAATGTGGAATGAGTGGAAGGAAGCAATTTCAACATGAAGATACAAAGCAATAAAGGATTAACAAAAACAGACAAAAAACATTAATGAATATATATCTGAAAAAGAAGGAAAGAGATTAAACTAGTGTAAATATTACAAGGATACTATAATATAATTCCATAATAACCCTCTATTATAGTCTTTCATTTTAATTGCAAGATATGTACAAAGGTTTTTTGCATACATTCAAACACCATCGTGTAAAGATTTCTTCTTTATGCATAAAAATATATATTTTAAAATTATATTTTTCCAAATATTAAAATACAGAGTGCGCCAGATATGTGAGAACAATTTTTTATGAAGCTATAAATGTAAAACAACCTAACGTAATGTTAGGTAGCATGCGCCAAAATTTTAATATATTCATCTCGCTTTCATACATATTGAGAGCATTAATATGGCAGCTTCCTATCTGATACAGGAAATATAAAAGTACGCCATGCTGCTTATGGCGCTGGCCATCAATGAAAGTAATCAGGGAGAGCAAGCTTCTTAAAAGTGACCAATTAAAAAGGAGAAATGGCGGATGGCTTCGTGCTAAGCTCCCGGTGGTGCATGCCATGTTTACATCGGCTGTGAAGATCCTTAGGTCTAGCGATTCATATCATGTCGTCTGACTTCTAGCCCCTCCTCAGGATCAACAGTGGTCAAGCTCTGGCTCGATTAATTGGTTGTACTTAATCCAACAAGTTTCTGCTCCTTCCCACATAATCGTCACCCAAGAGTAAATGACCGAGAATTCTCGCGGTCATCTCACACAACATTTGGCTTCTTAACTTCCTTGGATTATTGCGTCTGGTCCATTGTCCGGGGATGGAGAAACTGACTGACCGATCGACCAACCGTGCAGCGGCGCCACAAACCAAAGACTCGTTGGCGTGATGCCCAACGTGAGCGAGAACCACATAATCGCAAACTGAAGTTTCTTCAGAGGCTGCATCAAAGTCGTCCTTAAGCATGAGGGCTGTTTTGTCGAATAACTTTTTCTGTGTATTACATTAAAATATACCGATTATTTTCTTAATGTTCAAAGGAACTCCAGAGTTTCGCGTGACAATGCTTATCAGGGTCAGATAACCCAATAAATTTATATATCTATATCTACGTTTATAAACAAACGCTGATCGTAGACACCAAAATAAAATTTATATTAGAACGTGAAAACATTTAAATTTTTAGAGGCAGTTAAAATGTTCGATTTTTAATTTTTTATAAAATTTCTTCGTTATAAAATAAACAATAAATTTAGCAACGATCAGAAATGGTTCAGAAAATAAAGACATCGTAATATTCAAACAAACTTACCGATTTTTATTTGTTTATTATTTCATTATTACTTTGTTAAATATATACTGAATTTATTTGATTTAATTATCTATATTACTAACTCTAAGCAAATATCAGTATCTCTTTTATACTAAAATTGTCATTATACTAATGATCCTACATTTATACCTTTATAAATATATTTATGTAGAAAAACAAATTAGTAAAATAAACTTGATACTAAAAATAGTTATATTTATTATAAATGTATTGATTATTTAATTAATTTATTTTATTTTTTATGGGAAGTCGGTAGGAAAATCTATGACAAAGTGGGAAAGTTTTTCGTATGACCCATTTTTTCATTTTATTTTTTATTTAAATTAATTATTTAAAAAAAATTGTACTGTGGTTCAGTAGAAAATATGGACAAGCATTACAAAGGTGAATAAGACTCGTGAATATTAATTAACATAAAATATCACCTAAACATGGAAAGCAGAATCAGAACAATAAAGAATTCAATTCAAATTTTCCTCATGTTTAGCAAGCAACAGGCATCTGAAGAAAAACGGAGGATTTTATGATCCATGAATCAAAATAAAAAAAAGAATTAGCAATAATAATAATAATAATAATAAATTACTGTGTGCATATTAGCTATTGCTGCTGTAAAACCTCATTTGGATAGTAAGCAGCAATAAATTTACATCTGTCGCAGATCAATGTTGGATATCTCACTCTGAAGACGAATATTATAGTATTATTTTTCAACCGGTTAGTCAAGACATACACAAGGAATAAATGAAATGATAATGTATACGCCTGGAATGTAAAAAAAAAATTCTCGTTTGACTTCTACACATAGATAACCAATATTTCCGATATCAGTTTAGTCTAAATAAATATTCATCTGTACCAGATATTGTTCCTTTTTCGTTTGAATTGCAACAGAATTATAAAGAGTTAAAATCGCAGGCACATTTTATCACTGCTGATTGTAAATTTCAAATAATATTTTTAATGTTCCATGTGTTTATTATTTCTGCCATTGTAAACTGCATTAAACATTCATCAAATAATTACATCTTTTATTTGACCAAGATTTATTGTTGCCTATTTTATCTCTTTCCAGATTACAATTCCAAGCCACATCTGAATCACGAAACCTGCATCACCAAATCTGCAGGGGATTGATTTCGGGATTATCAGTCATTCATTTGAAATATTTATTACGTACAACAATGCTTCTTAATTTCACGGAGAAATTTTCCTTTTATTTATCAATATAAGAAAGATTTATAAACATAAAACAAAACAGAAAATGGGGAATAAGAAGGATTATGGCCCAGAGCCCTTGAATCTAACTCCAAATACGTTAACAACACGAACGTTACATAATGACAGATCACCGCGCTCTAGCACATCAGATAATTTGTTGCAATTAGAACTTGAAGATCACTACGACATTATCAAAGACCTAGGTAAAGGAACATATGGCAAGGTCATTCTAGCCAAATGTAAAGAAACCGACACAAAAGTAGCCTTGAAAATTCTACCTAAGTTAACAACTAAACAACGGGAATTTAAACGTGAATTCAATTACAGTTATTACCTGTCTCCACACTATAATATCGTGGATACTTATAACGTAGTATTCGAAACAAACAATTCGTTTATTTTTGCTCAGGAATACACACCACTCGGAGATCTTTTTGATGCCATTCCCCCACAAATTGGAATGGCTGAAAAAGATGCCAAAACAGTGATTCAGCAAGTAGCATCAGCTCTTGACTTCATGCACAGTAAAAATTTAGTTCACCGAGATATTAAACCCGAAAACGTCCTTATTTTTGAACCGGATTTTTCCAGGGTTAAATTAATGGATTTTGGCATGACTAAAAAAGACGGTGTTTTAGTTCGAAAGATAAATGGGAGTATACCATACACACCACCTGAGATTTGCGAGGCTGTAAAAAACGAAGGAATTGTGGTTCGTGTAGAGAACGATATTTGGGCCTTAGGTGTCCTGCTTTTCTGCATGCTTACCGGAAACTTTCCTTGGGAAAATGCTGATATTGGTGACATGTACTTCAAAGAATTTGTTGTATGGCAAAGACGAAAGTCAACAAAAATTCCTTCACAATGGCGGAAATTCACTCCGAGGCTAATGAGATTCTTTCGGAAATGTCTCGACATCAAAATCGACAAGCGATGTCCAGTCCGTGAAGTATTCAAATACGTCAATGACCCATGGCTTGTCAACCAGCGCCGCTCGACCACTCCAGTCAGCGACGAAGAACGCCAATTAGGTGATTCGGACTCAGACAACCCCATGGGGGAACTAACCAGCATTCTACAGAACCACGGGATTGACACACATGTAGATAAACACTACCGAGACAGACGGATTTCTGAGTGGCTCCTCTCGTTATGACTGGTTGCCTCTACTGCGACGAGTCGCTGTCTCACATCTCAACCACACTCGCTCTACAAGTATATCGGCTTCTTAATAAGCGTAACGGTGCTAATGTTAACCACCATCGTTTTTCTTGCATCTTGTATCGAAATGACTTAATAACCATTCCCAAAAGATATTTTTCACCCAAGTATCGTTTTCTCTCGCTGTTTTAAAGTGTTTGAGATTACAAAATATTTTCATTAGAGATATGAAATTTTTCGAAAAAGTATTGGGAAAAAATGCAGTTATTTATTAAGTTAATAATAATAATAATAATAATAATAATCATTATTATTATTATTATTATTATTATTATTCAATTTTATGTATTTAACATCATTAAATAAGAGAATCTTCTTCCAAGGAACGCTCTGAATTTTTCACGGAAGCTACAACAGTTAAATGAGCACAGTTTCACTGTTGAATAGAGCAGGTTTTCTGCTACAAAAAGTTATTTTTCAGCATAGCTACTACCACTGGCTATACCAGCGATGAACAAGGGATCTTCATTTCGTGGGTTAACATCTGTGTAAAGCCGCCCGGAACGTGGATTGTTGCACACATCGTTGTCATCACTGCTGAAAGGCATTGCCCACCGCCGAAGTGTTACCACATCTATTGTTTGATCTCCATAAACGTTCAGCAAGCGTCAATGAATATCAACGGATGCGATTATTTTGCATGGAGGAATTTAATGACATTCCTCTGATACGTACGCAATTTTACCCCATCTTGTCAGACTGCCACTCCGCTTCTATTTGTAACAAGACAAAAAGAATTATGGGTTATTTGCAGAAATATACAACTTCTGCTGCTATACCACCACCATGGGCTAACTTAATAAAATAGCATTACTTTGGGACAATTTTCGTAGTTTAATCTTTAGGTATTTAGTATATTGCAATTATATTTTTGTTTATATGTTCGATAATTAGATAATAAAAAATAATCAAAAGAAAAATGTCAAATCATTAGTTACACATAAATGTTAGCATACGGTGTAAAAGGTTGATGATCGTAAAATAGCATGTTATTTAATACTATGTAAATTTAATTTACAGTTTTCTGTAACATACTTTATTCCATTCATGCTTAAAAGTGCCAACATTGCTGTATATTTTAGCAATTTATTTTTTAATTGATATTTTCCTAAGTAAATTCTTCACTTTTCAGTAATTACATTGAGTACCAAAAAAAAAATGCACTCATGCTAACGGGATTTACTTGTAAATATCGGATAGAGAAAGAGTATTAGTAAAATGAAAGTCAATCTGATCGTTAATGAATGACATAGGTTTATATCAAATTGTATATACGAGTGGAGATTTGGGCGATGACATTTACAAAGAATTCTTGATAAGAAAAGCGTGTGACTTTCATTTGATTTAGATGAAGATTAGGTAGTTTTCATTTTCAGCAGAAATTCATTCATAGCATTTGCGAAAAGAAAAAAACTTGCGACGAATTCTCGGCAGCCCACAAAGCCGATGGAAGGACGTCGTCCGCCAGGACGCCGTCCGCTAGGACCTCCAGTAGATCAATCTGGCGCTGGAGGATGTTCCGACGCTCTGCCAAGACCATGAGAGCTGGAGGGAAAAGATGACTCTCGTGGCCTCAACGCTTTCATTGCATGAGATTTAGCAGCAGCAGCATGGAACTGTTTATTAGATATGTACCCTCTGATATAAACTTTTAAAAATAAATCAAAGTCTACCGATTCGAATTTTCTCTCTTCATTTTTACGACACACACACACGCACGCCCACACACATATACATAGACACATACACACAAATATATATCAAAATTGAGTTAACCGAAATACATATCGGTTAACTGAATTTTACAAAACTAGTCTCAGGTTTATATTTTAAAAATTGCGGTTCTTTTTTGTGATGCTGGTGGTTGTGGTGGTGGTGGTGGTATGTTGTTGTTGTTGTTGTGGTGGTGGTGGTGGTGGTGGTGGTGGTTGTAAGTGCTGGGGTCGCTGATGATGATGCTTTTAGCCCGGTTATTATAAATCAAATTCCTTTTTATAATGGTTTCATTGCTCCATTTTATTGTGGGTTTATTACTTTTATCAATGTCATATTTTTCAGGAATTGTATTTCTCTGTGGTAAAATATTATCATTGTAATTTATTTTTTTAATATTTTATCCACTTATTGTACCTGTTGAAATGGTTTTCTGAAGTTAACAAAGTGAATAGGATTATTTAATTGTATCTATGCACACACAATCATTACTTGAGAATTTATCCTTTACTTTTTGCTCTTTATCCTTTTGCTTGTACAAGAGTTAAGACGCCTCATGCCAATCGTTGAATTAGCTTAGCTACTTATTTATTTCATGGCGGTCTTTTATTCCTTTTACTTCTAGAACAAAGGTTTAATTTCCGTCCGTCTTTCTTAATTTAGAGTAGAATTAAGAGTAAAACTATGAAAAAGCGAGCATCAACAAATCAGATTTGACTTTGAGTGTTCTCTGCATCAAAGTGTTCGCTTGATATTAACATCAGAATCAGTAAAGGCAATTAAATGTACTTTTTTTTCTCGATTTGATCTAGTTCAACTCTTTCAAGTTAAAAATTGAAACATTAGAAAATGTCATTCTAGGAACATAGACCCCAAATTGGTCTGATATGTTCCATGCAATTAAAACAATTAAGAGTATCATGAAGAGGTTTTGAAGGCCCATTTAGGTTTTAGGTTAACTTACTATTTGCATTCATTTTATAAATTCAGCTATAATTAAACAGTACTAATATTTTCATAACATTTCTAATACTAATTTGCGGATATCCAGTTAAAAATATTGTTATAAACGTTATATAAAAAATATCGTTATTATCACTTTCAGTTGCTATTTTCCTGTAATTCAACCTACAAACACTTTTGATGCACTTCTTGTTCTTTTTTTTTATACAGTTATCTTGATGGAATTTGGAATTTATTTTTAACGGGCAATTTTACATATCTCGCCATTTGTCATGAAAACAAAAGACTTATCTTTTTCTCCATCAAGTTCATCCGACAGATTTAATAATGCCAATAATGAAGGAAACAACGCTGAATCTTCCGAAGAAAAATGTGCACAAACTTTGATAATGAGATAAATCGATACTAAATGCAATAATTTTACGATCGCCATTATTTTTCAAAGTGGTTCGTTTAACGCTTTAAATTGTTTCAAAGCGTCTATTCTGGCTCTAAATCTTTTTACCTTCCCAAAATTTTTTTTAAGTATCAAAATGTTCAAATGAAAAGTGGTTTACTATTAAGCACAGAACTAAAGACAGTTGACTCGAGTAGTAGAGGAATAATGAATTAAAGATGATTCAATCATTTATTGTGGAAGCCGAATTTTTTTATTTCATTTTCTTTATTTAGCTTATAGAAAACACGTCAGGGATATTGACTTTTTGATATTTTATATAATATTTATAAAAGTCTTTAGATCTCCCTGTGTTGGGAATGTAAGAATGCCTTATGAGTTTTTGTATGACATAAATATCGAGTAAATCAAGTTCCTTAAAAATAAGTACAGAGAATATATATATATATATATATATATATATGTGTGTGTGTGTGTGTGTGTGTGTGTGTGTGTGTGTGTGTGAACTTGTGAAAGTGCAAATCCAATATTCCTCTTTATTAGATCTGAGTAAAACTTAAAGTAAGGCCATCTCCGTTGGCTTTATGCATTAGTACTTACAAAATTCGCTGTATGTGAAGTGACTAACAAACCCAATTGAGCACATTTATATACATACGTAGATTTAAAGTTTTACTCTCATTCTCTTTCTCTCCCTCTCTGTCTCTGTCTCGTCTCTCTCTCTCTCTCTCTCTCTCTCTCTCTCTCATTCAATGGAAAATGAAAACATTTCTCAATATTGATATGATTTTGCTAATGTAATGATATCAACAATGTCACATTGCACAATTACGTTTAATTCTTTGAATGCTCAGACAAAAATTGATGTAAATGCTTTTTGTTGATCTCTTATTACTGTTTCTTATATATATATATATATATATATATATATATATATATATATATATATATATATATATATCAGGAAAGAAGTACAAAGTTCATTAAATGAAAGCCAAACAAAAAGGAAAGTAAGAGAATGAACAAGTGTGATTTAGTTTGAAGCTTATCATATCTGTCATGTCATTGATAGCTTATTTCTTTTTAGCCAGTCACTAGGTAAAATTTATTCCTTTTTGCTTATGAAAACGGTGATGATAACACTTAGAAAAAGAAAAACAGAAGAAAATTGAAGAGAAAGCAAAAGTACAAAACTGAATGTTATATCGTATAGTTTGTATAATAGTGAAAACAAAATATTTAAAATGTGTCTTTATAATTTTTATTGTCATCTTATTTCTTGACGTTGCTGTAATGACCTCAGCGACTGGCTACGATGTCTGAACTTGTTCTGATGTAATATCCGGATTATTTTAAGCTATTATAGAAATACATAATGAGCAGTTAGCATTGTCGATACTGAATGGAACTTTACAAATAAAGCACTTCAGTTTAAGAAATTATAAGCTATATTATTTCAGGACATGTGTGTTTAGAGAAATAAAAGAAAACGCGATTTTATTCCATTTATTTTCAGTTCTTAAATTTTTATCCATTTTCATATTTTAATATTATGTATCAAAAAAGAAAAAAGCTGAGACGAAAATGGAATGTATTTTCTGATTGCATAATTTGTGTGTTTTTCAAAAAGGTTTTTATTAAAATGAAAAACAAAAAAACAATTCCGAAAAACAAAAAAAAATACAGCTTTCAACAAAAAATGGTTCAGATAAACAAAACAAATGGTTCTTTTTTATTAAGTATTTTTTAAAAAGAAAGATATCATTACTGCTAACACTCTTTGTCAAAATAAGAGTTGCCAGAGATTACATGGACCATTATGCGAGTATTACATTTATTTATTCATTTTCTCTAGAAGTTTAACTGATGTACTGGTTAACTTAAATAAAATTTAACAATTTAGTTTCTAAATTAAATTGCATGTCTAAATTATAAAAGAAAATGAAAATGTAATAATAGTGCAGAAGAAAGAGTTTCATTTTTGATTTGCAACTTTTAAGCGGTTAGGGATTCACACATCAATTTTGTAGATGTGCATTTAAAAAGAGGAATCAGATTTTAAATGGACGATTTTTATACAATACAAAATGAAATGTAACTTATCTTTACAACTAGTAGTAGATCATATTTGTTGCTTTTATTCTTTGCTCAATAAGCTTAAGGTTTCTCTATTAATTTATTTTCTTTCTATTTTTATACATATATACAGACATATAGAGAGATATAACAATATGCGTATTAAATTACATGAATATACGCACACATACGCTCACTCACAGATGTACAGAGTACTCGGTATTATTGTTAAAATATAACTCTTAAAAAGAGACTAATAGAAGATGATTTCAAATCTCTTACCACTCCCACCTCTCTGTATGTACTTTTAGAGGCGCTAAAGATAAAGACGAAACTCTTACTCAAAATGAAATTTACAAAGATACATTTATTAATGTGACAAAAATATTTTCACAATATACAAATTGTACAAATTACAATTAAGCTTTGCACAAAATTTCCCTTGTGCACGTGAAACTATCAAAGTAGAATGTAGATTAAAAGTTCTTTGAAATACAAAATCTGTTTTCTTTTAGAAAAGAACGGTTAATGAAAAACACATTTTTCCTTAACAACAAAAGAATTTTAGTTACTTTTTTTTTTTATAGAACAACAGTTCTTTAAATCAATTTCTTGATGGGTGAGAAAAGAAGACCTACTTCAGGGGAAGCTGTTTCTATGGGTCCTTTACACAAAATATTATTTAAATCAGATGTTTATAAATGTTTTAGAAGAGGTTTAGAAGAGACATTTGAATGAGATATCTGCTATATTTAGTGACACTCATAGGAAAAACTCTGAGTGGCTCGACTATATGAATGAATATTTAAAAGTGGTGGTTTTGAAGTTATGAACTTGTCGGGTATCTAATGAAAAATCTGAAATTACAGATGACATTCTTGAAATATTACCTGTAACTGTTAAAGGGAAAATATTCGTTAGTGACAAACACTCGCCTTTTAAGAAAAACGTATAAAAGTCTTCAATTTGTTACGATAGAAATACAAGAGGATTCCAGTGATGTGCATATCATTGAAAATTAATAATAACTTTATTTTTCATTTTTAATTTAAAAAATATAGTTTTAATGGATATATATTAAAGAAGGAAATATGAAAAATCATGCAATGAACTAAGTTTGTTTATTGCACTTCCTTTTGAGGGGAGAATATAAAAATTAATTTTTATTAAAAAAGCAATAATTAAAATGTTAGAATTGTATAAAAATGAAAATAGAAAGTATTTTAATAAAAAAATAATGTTAAAATTATATGAGAAACTAATTAGGAAAATTTGAAAAAGAAACCGCCAAAATATAAAAAATATATACACGAATAAAAATGTATGTGCAAAAAAATGAAGCTACAATTTGATGTTATTAAAAAAATCGCTAAAATGCACGCAGGCAGTTTATGGCAAAGATTTACAAAACAGCCTCAATTTTGAAGTTGTAAAAAAACGCCAAATTTAAATTTACGAGAATTCTATTTACGAAGAATGTCGTTTCCTAAATCAGAGATATTCTCATTCAAATGTCTTTTCTAAACGTGTGAGAATTTATCTCGTATTTGTGATCGCCTTTTCCAAACATCTAACGGATCCAGATAACGACCTTCTCCTGAAGTAGGTCATCCTTTCTCATCCACTTCAACCTTCAACCTTTCGAATTTACAAACTTTTCGAAGTAAGTGAACTTCTTTTGTTGATAAAAAATTGATTTACATAAACTGTTGTTCTAAAAGAAAACAGATTTGTATTTTGAAGATTTATAATAGTTTTAGGCGCACAAGAAAAATGTTGTGCAAGGACTATATTGTATTTTGTACAATTTGTATATCAGGAAAATACTTTTATCTCATTAATAAATGTTTCTTTGCAAAGTTCATTTTAAGTAAGACCCTTATCCTTTTTGTTAGCACATCTAAAAGTTCTTATTAAGAGAGGGATAAGAGATTTGAAACGACCTTCTCTACTGCATTTTTTCTTTTTACTCACTCCGATGTTATTTCTAACAAATATTAAGTCTTGATAAAATATTTATCCCTGTTTATCACATTCAAATAGAGTAACAAACGGAAAAGTATAAGTACAGAGATAAATGACAAAAAAATACATTCACACACACATATTTTGATAGAACAATGTGATAAAGGATTTTCATGCAATCTGTGATATTGGATGGGGAGGAGATGGTGACAATGAGCTTTTTAGCAAGAAGTTTTAAATGTTTCCGATTCAAAATAACAATGATGATATCAAAATTATTGTATATATAATGTGATGCCTGTTAAAAATAATATTACTAATAAATGTTTATGAATTATGATGTGTTTTATTCATACCACTAGAAATAAAATGACTTAGAGATCGGGAAATGATAAATTACTTTACATTTCGATGTTAACAGTATGTACTTGATATAGACATGTGTTATGTTTGTTGTATTTTTAAGTGAGACGATTAAGTAAATATATAATCCTTATAATATCATAAAGCAGTAAATTAACTGATAGAGTTTTTTTTCTTTTGCCCGAAGTGTAGAATTTTGTGGGCAGTTCGAAATTAGAATATCATTTAGTTGAAATGCCAGTAACATTCGAAACGAATAAGTAGAAATTAGGCGTCTGTTTCCTTTTTTTAACCGTGTTTTTGCTGTACAGTTAAGGTCTGTTATTATTGTTAAAAACTGCATATTTACGTCACATTAGGATCTTAAGCCAGTGAATAATTGTTATTCAGCTATTATTAGATGTGTTCCCATTTTTTTTATCTCTTTCTATTTTACTACTCGTGGCACAACTTCGCAGAGAAGGTGCCTCAAATCCATTTGCCAAGGACAGCGTTTTATATTCTATTCATCTTTATACACCCAAACTTTGCCTCTTGTGAGAGCAGTCAACAATAAACAGTGTGAAAAAGCAATGTGCCTTTGTAATTATTTCTAATTGATCTTTAAAAATAGATTGGAAATCCATGATTTCGCGACAACAGTGACGAAAAATTGTGATTCAAATCTGTCCTTAGATTTTCAATAAAAATAAAATTCATGATTGAATTTAAAGTAAACTCGTTAACTGGTCGTTACGTTTACCTAAGAAAAAGTTGTCACGAAATGTTTGTATTTTCATTTATCATTGCGTTGTTTTTTTCTTTCTTTCTTTTTATGTTTTCGTACATTTTATTCCTAATTAGACGGTTTTCAAATGACTGGGTTTCGACAAATTAACCTCAAAAACATGTTTGAACAGTCTCTGTCGATCTACTATTTTGGGATCCAAGATCTACGAACCACAATCCATTTTTGTTATTTTCTAAATATGGACATTCGCCTTAAAAGTTAGAAAATACCTCTAAAAATCTAGATGATTAGAGTCTAGCAACTGATCTTTCCTCTGATCGATCTCTAACTGTTCAGTGTGTGTATGTGTGGTTGGGGGGGGGAAGAAGCTTATAACTTTCCATACCTCAAAAGCCAACTCTGAGTTTCCTTCAGTCATAGTGAGCGGTTGAACTCGCAATGAGGTTTCTTCTTGATTTGAATATCTACTGAGACTAGTTCAAGTGGAACTCATACATATGATTCCATTGCTAAAGATGCTGCAAAATGGCCAGTTCCTTGTACCGCTCCAGAAAGTACCTCACTCTTTTTGCTGTACTCTATCTTTACAAAAGTCATATCAGGTCCAAAATGTTTCCCTCGGACAAAACACCGCAAGTCTATCGCTACTCTATCACTATTTTCATCGCAAATGTTTATATGAACTATATTCCAATGTAGCTCATATAAACCACCAATTCTGACCTTTTATGCGAGGATCCGCCATGCCACCTACACAGGGTGGAAACATCTTATTCCATTGGTTCGAAGGAGGTTCAACTAAGCCAGCTTTTTTCTAAGAACCATTACTTTGTGGAACAGGCTCCCTGGAAGATGATCCCTGATAACTACAATCTTAAACTCTTCAATCTGTACTTACTATTTCCTCTTCTATCCGTACAACAACCTGATTCAGTAACCATTTACCTTGAGTAGCCCTTGGGAAAAAATACATTTCTCATCGCAGACATGCTGGCTATTTTAACGTTATGAACTCAACTAACAATAATGTTTCATTATATCGCATTCTATTTAAGTCAAAAAGTTAATTGCAAACAAATCGAATGATATCGACAGAATATCAAATAAGACATCATCATACTTGATGGGAAATGTAAAATAAAAACAATGAGTTGTGGGTTTTATTTATCCGACCTCTCTACTAAGGTAGGATGTGACACAAGGTCTTTTTTTATGTGCCATACATAATGGACCAAGGACAAAAAATACCCATTTCTCGCGACCACTGTCACACTGTCGTCAATATTACACCGATTCCACTGCACTTAGTGTAATGAGGAAGGCGATGTCACAGATATTATTCTTTGATTCCGCCTCGATGTCTGAGAGCTGTGAGCACGATGGAAAAATCTTTTTATTAGGGATTCGACAAAATGATGACAGAAGTACAGGGCCGCCACCAGAATCTTTTGAGTGAAGGAGGCTTGCTTTTAACTCAGCAGGACTGCGGGTAAAAGTGTTTTATGCTCATACAGACGAAAATTTTGTAACTGTATAAATGCATATTCTCCATCGTACCTGGCTGTGTGCCATATTCTTTGTCGTTGGATAAACACCCAGAGTCTTAAAAATTAATTAACAGCTATTAACTTATTACTTTTTTTCTTTTATCATATTTTAATTAACCTACTTTTAAAATTATTTCCGGTATATAAGACAAACATTTAAATTTAAAAAGAAACACTTTACCACTACCCTATTTCTCGTGACATTCTGGGCGCTATACTATAATACAACGAAGCAATGTTTTGCAAATGGCTAAAAAAATTGAGTATCTTACAATTTACGGATAGATTTTCAATTAGTGCATGTATAGAATTCTATAATTTCAGAAAATAGATAAATAATTGTAATATAACAACAAAGCTATAATTACATAGTTATAGCAAGATGTCAATACTAGGATTAAATAATGAATTCTACGTACGATTTATTATAGTTATTTCCATTTCTTTTTTTTTTCTTTTCATTCTGGACTCAAGGAAAGATGACTCATTTTTTTCGAAGCTCAAAAAAATTAACGGATTTTAAGTTTAACTGAAAAAAAATCCGTAAATATTGCTTATTTCACAATTATTATTTCTTTTATAACATATATTATGATTATATTTATTTGTATTTATTATGCAGTGATTACTATTTATTTCAGCTTTTTCCAGTTACAGAGTTTTTGCTGTATTAGTATTTATTTGTTTTTGTACAAGCTTAACAACATGAGACCAAAGAATGAAGCTTCGCTAAATGGTTTGAAAAGGGTTAAAACGAAAATATTATTTCCCACGGCTAGAACAGTGTATTCGCCCACAGCTATGAGGTTTAGATAATTCGAATAACGGTAACCATGATTTGAAACAGATGATTTCTTAACTAAAAACAGTTGACAAGGTCAAGAGGTAAAATCGTCAAAGCTGAGATGTCGCTGGCATCACAGTCACGGGACATAGTAAATGCAGGTGCACAAGAAATTGGGAGGACTAATGTGTAAATTAAGACCGCCCCTGGAGGATCACGCGGTCGGAACTGACCAGTCAGGCTGAATTATGACGGTCAGGCAGAAACCCTTATTTATTCAGGTATGCAGCAGTTTCCAAATAGTTGAGGTGATTTTTGAAGCCAGTTGGAGATTTGGAGTGAGTTAAGCGTCGGAAGCAGGCGCCGCAAGAGTTGCCAAAAAGTCACCAGAAGCGAGATTTTACCGAAATGTAGCGGTCTCCAGCAATAATTACTTTGCCCAAACAGAAGTACAGAGAACTTATCTAAACCAGTGGTCCCATATTGTTTAGTCAATTTTTACCCTCACACCATCAACAGTAGTGAATGTTACTGACATCAAATTAAAAAAAAAAACAAAACAACTTCTTATTGTCTACTTTGACTTCGCATTGTTTACTTTGACTAGTACGGTCGATCTTGTTTCAAAGATCTGAAAAACTTTCTTTGATACATTTTTCCAGGATCTTGTACTTAATTGAATAAGATATATTAAGGATTCAGCATTGGTGGTCACAATCTTAACAACATAAGATACACAGATGATACAGTACTGATAGCAGACACGGAAAAGAAATTACAAAACCTCTTACAAAAGTTAGCGAAGGAGATCGAGAAGGGACTAAGCATAAAATACATGAAGACATAATGCATGGTCATCAGTAAAAGGATGAGCTCGAAATGCGATTCATAGGTCGTGGACACTAAAATCGAATAGGTGCGGAAGTTTAAATATCTGGGAAGTGTTTTGACAGAGGATGGTAAGTGCGACACTGAGATTCGAAGACGTATTGGGATGGCCAAGAAGGCATTCCAAGCTAGACAGAGTATTGCGAGACGGGAGGATTTCTTTGGTAACAAAGAAATGAATACTGAGCTGCTATGTGACGTCTGTCTTCCTTTACGGCAACGAATGTTGGACGGTCTCCTCAAAGATGAAAACGAGACTCGAAGCAACGGAGATATGGTTCTATAGAAGGATGCTGAGGATATCATGACTGAGGATATCATGGAGAGGATGTAAACAAGGAGGAAGCTTATACCTAACACCAGGAAGAGGCAGCTGAAATTTCTGGAACACGTAATGAGAAAGGAGGGCCTGGAGAATCTGATACTGGCAGGTTAAATAGAGGGAAAGAGAGACCAGGAAAGGCAACGCATGACATACCAGGCGGGCTTAAGCAAGTGGATAACAGAGCGTGGTCTGGGAGAGGTGGCAGAGGGATGAAACTTATTGAGAGCTACATAGGATAGGGAAGAAGTGATCACCTACGTCCTGAAAGGACACGGCCCATAAAGAAAGAAAGAAAGAAAAAAGGAAAGGAAGAAATAAGGAAAGAAAGAAAGAAAAGGACACTATTGTCTTAAGAAAAACTTTTTTGATGAATAATGAATTTTTACAAGAATTGTTCACATTTCTGTTTTAAAATTTTAATTGGACTAATTTATAAAGTTTTAAATCTTTTAAAATTCTGTATTAATTTGTACCGGTTAGGTGATAGTGTTATTAAGTAAAAAGATATATTTACTAATCATAAATGAAAAAGATTACTACAATTCAGCAACCTCCAATATTTTAAAAAGTATTTTGAATTTTTTTTGTGTGTATAAACGTGACATTTTGTAAATACGGGCATCCATACACGACATTATCAGAACATAAGCGCGATAACTATCGTAAATTTAAAGCCAAAGTATATAAAATTAATAAATAAGCACCTCTTTTTAAAACTAAAAGTATTATTTCAAAATCAGATTAATTAAACTTTAAATCAACTAATATTCCTATAAGTAAAGTTTCAGAAATGTATATTTTTCAAAGATTTTTTAATTAAGAGAATTACATTGTGCTGAAAATGGCTAAAATCAGCAATTTTTAGTGATTAAAAAATTATTTCTGTCAATTTAAATTAGTTCTGAAATACAGCAAAATATTTTGCTTATTGGAAATATTACATTTAATCTATTAGTTTGAAATTAAAACTAAAATAAAACCTTCTAGAAATATTTTTTCATTTTTTTAAATTCATTTTAAACCTTAGGTATCGCGTTACTTCGAATATTTTAGGCTTAAATCCCGAATTGTTTTCTGCCATTCTAAAGAAAATGACATGTTTTATTAAATTATTAAACTCTCAAAAAATTATTTAAGTTTTATTGAATTATTTTTGGTAAGTTTCGAGACGAATTTTAGGTATATTCACACTTCATATTGCATAATTTTTTTTACTGAAATAACATCTTCAGGGATTTTCTTTATACAACTGTAAAAAAAAAAAAAAAAAAAAAAAACGCGAACACATTCCAAATTAAAAAGTACACACGAGATATCAAAAATTGGGGGGATGAAACAAACACCCAAAAATATTTACACAACGTTTTCTAATAAAATGATCCATTCACTATACAATTCAATCAATAATGAATAAGGGCTGAAAATTCCGTTGAAATAGACTAATTCCCTGACTTTTTGCAATTTTTTAAACACAATGGGCAAAGAAAGAGAGAGAGAGAGAGAGAGAGAGAGAGAGAAAAGAAAAAAAGCGTCGTCAAGCATTGCTAGAACGCTAAATTTTTAAATAATTCTTGTTTTATTTGACAGGGAGTTTGCAGAGGACTAAGAGTCATATGCAAAGTTGCTGAAGATGAGAAATCACACTGAATTGCAGTGTGTCTTCAAGTCGAAACTGGTCTGGGGATGATGGTGAAAGGTTTTCCGTTCATATAAAAGGGAAAGAGAAAAAAGTAAAAAATTAAGATGGAGAAGGAATCAAACTGAAACACCAATTCGAAATAATATTTTTATTATAGAAACAAATGTCGATAAAGATTTGTATTCATTAATGTTGCTGTTCTTCAATGAGAATTTTCTATTTCATTTTGCACAGTTGTGTGTCCAGCCATGAAAGCCGGTAATACTAAATTGACCGTTCTCGTGATATTCATGTTATAACGTTGGTAGGGAGTGAGCACCTTAATTAAGCTAGAAAACTATGATTTACACTCAACAGCTTGCACTAAACGTTAACACAACGTAGAGTCTTTAGTTTACTGTAAATGCTCGTCCAATAGAAGTTTTTAAATCAGGTTTTCAATTAATTCTTTGAGAAGACAGTTCTTGACATCTTCCTATTCGTAGTTGAGCCAGTGGAGAGATAACTTCCACGTTTAGGAATTTTTCACTCTGCCGCAACAACCTGTCCATGACTATGGATAGTTTTATTCTATTTTAACGATACAATTATCGAGTATTTTGTAGAAAATATAAACATTATAAACACAGTAGTATCATTAAAGTGTGACACGCAGGACAGGAAAATTTATTACTTCCAATTTTTGAAAGCTAATCACTTTCCCTTTCGGGGTTTTTCTCCCTTGTCCGTGAGGAGAGGTCGAGGGAGAATTATCCTCCTGGACTCTTCTTTTCTCATACTGGGTGTCAACAACTCCCCCGCCTTTCTCATACGTTCACCTTCGCCACCACTCAGCCAATGATCGCTTGGCAGCGTGGGTGTGGCTAGACTTGACCTTCTTAAAATTATCGTCCCAAAAAAAAATTCTTTTCTTTTCTTTCCTTCTTTTCTGTTGGCCAGAATTCTTATGAATTCCACGTGGCTGTAATTAAATTCTTATCTTATCCTGAGCCACCCAAAATCCACTCATTAATCACTGCTAGTCAACCTTCAACCTGGGTGGTAGTTTTTACTTGATAAACAAATTCTTTATTTTTCTCGTGTATTAAAATTTTCATGGCACCAGATGCTCATTTTCGAGTCACCATGTCTGACAATAATAATAATCCCCCTTCTCGACCCTCTCTTCTCGTGTCAAGATCCGGTCATACAACAGATGGGTCTCCTCGCTGGACACAAGAACCAAAACTAAATGATATCTCTGAAAGCTATTCTTTTAGGGTGGTCTCACTGAAATTACTTCTCGGTATCATGCATGGCCCAGTTTCGTTTATCTTTTAGAATTCTGTTTTCCTTGTCGTGGTCACTATCTGATCATATTAATTTATTTTGACAGAATCCGAAATCTGGTTTTCTCTTACGGATTTTCTGCCTTCTACAAAAAAGTATCTTTTTCTCGTAAATGAAATAAAATCTTTTCCCATTCAGTTTTTTGTTGTTGTTGTTTTGTTAAAAAAAAAATGTCGCTCAGTCTGTCTTTCGTTATAGCTTTTTTCTCGCCTTAAGTATTTCTCGTTTTAATTTATATGCTTAATTAGTTAGCCAATTACCATAGCTAAATAGTGTCACAAAGTGCTCTATGGTAAATTCTGAAATAGACTCTTTTTTATAAAAAAATTTTCTTTGTCTGTTCATTGCTTATGTTAAGGTATCCTTTTTTATGAGTATATCTGAAGCAATATTTGAGCTGTTATCGAGAACTGCCCTCAGATCGTTACACTGACCACATTAATTGGTAATTAGTCAAGAGATCACAGCTACGAAAACAAGAATAACTTATCAACGAGCACAAAACAAACACAGGGCTTGTGATCACTTTCAATAATTCAGTTGCTTCAATACAAATAGTTGCCTCATGTGACATGTCAGCAGTGTTTCAATAATTTGACAATCGCAGACGATAGACAACGCTGCTGAACGAGATGATTTAACTTTCCACCTTTCAACTCTTGAGCTTTATTATTAGGGAATCGTTTCTTGAGTCCCCAGGATGATTCTTTCGTGAGATTTGGACTTTCTTTATTACACTCTGTTAGCTGTCTCCTTTTCCTTTATCACCCGCACCTTCTTCTCAGACAGAGACAAAATATCTGGAAATGGCTGTCTCAATATTCAGTACTTACACGTGCTTCCCACAAAGCGGGGTGTGGTACAAGGCTGGTTTAACGCAAAAATTCCCCGTAGACCCCGCATACACAGGGCAGGATGGCTGTCTGTTTTTCCTCAGACAAGATTCTACCGTTCTGAACTCTACCTCGTCTGAGCTCCTCTCCGCCCGAAAGCAGAGAGTCCGACAAGCTGAGCTTTGATGTACCCTCGATATTTCATCTGCGAACATTTTTGTGTTCGTTGATTTTAATATTCATCGTGTCAAGTAATGTTACTGCTATTGAGATTTTCAATTTTTCCGTTGCCCAGTCTCTCAATGGATTTCCCTAATAGTTTCCCTACTAATTCTGATCAACATACTTCTTTACTTGATTTGTTTTTTGCCTCCTCTCCTCGCTCTTGTCAGGTACTGTAACTCTGTCCTCTCTGCAATTCGGATCATGCTGCTGTACCTGTTTGTATTTCTTTTCAGTTGTCCATTAGACAGGAACCTCCTATTCACAAGACATCTTTCTCTTACCAACATACTCATTCGGATTCATTTCGTGATTTTCTTTACGACGCTCCTTGGAGTGAAATTTTTAACCTTCCTATTGAGAATTGTCCAGTGAGGTTTCTTTTTGGATAAAAGCCGGCGTCGATGCATTTGTGCATTCTCGGAAATATCAGGTGAAACCATTATCTTCTTCTGTCCAGTCACTATAGCCAAAAGAATCACTTTTTTCCGGGTGTACCAACGTGATAATTCCAATTACAACAGGCACCACTTTGTGCTTGCTTGTAATAATTGTAAATGCTTTCTCAAAGTGGATAAGTCTTTGTTCGCTAACAGAATGATGCACCGCATAGCCTCTAACAAGTTTCGTCATTTGCTGATAAAGCAAAATGTTTTGCTTGTAAATTATTGCCCAATTCTACTCTGGAGTATTTTTGCCTGACTTTCCACTTAGAACCGACTCTCTACTGTGTGATATGCATAAAACTCTATCCATGGTTTCTGCTATTATCTCTAAACTGGATACCCACAAAGCACGTGGACTTGACGGTACCCCTGCAATATTACATAAGAAATATAGTCCTGATCTCTTTAAACTCTACAATAAATGTCTTGCTGCTTCTTGGTTGTTGGAAATCATCTTTGGTTCCAGTCTTTTTTTATTTTATGAAAGTATTTTTTTCGATCAGTAATATCCACCCTTTAAGTTATAGGCTAACCCCTAGTAGGGAATTTTGGATCTTCTTAATTTTTACGAAGCTACATTAATCTCTGAAGGTGTGATGTAAAAAAAATAATATTGACCATGAACACTTCAAAAACATGGATGAAAAGAATTCAGGAAAACTCGAAATTTTTTTTGGTAGTTGTTGATATCCAATTTTAATAATATTGGGTCTTGTTTCCACAGTAAAAAAAAAAAAAAATTCTAATATATATGTTTGTGAAGAGTTGACATGTATTTTTACAGCATAAACTAGATTTTGTCCGTTATTGAAAACTTGTTATAAAATGAAAAATGTTAAGTGCATTTTTCATTTTATAACAAGTTTTCAGTAACAGACAAAAATAAAATAAAAACAAAATCGACCCTTTTCAGGGCTACACAAAAAAATTGAATGTTTTGACTAATCTACTTTTGCTAATAGTATTTTTGGCAGTTTAATAAAGTTTTTGTTACCATTATAATAATTTTAAAAATATAGAAAAGATAAAAATCGCTTGGATACAATGAAAGTTAAGGGGTTGTAACTGACCTAAAATATTTCCACAAAATGCTCATAGAATAAACATTTCAATAAAAAAAAATAAATTCATTAAGTGCTGAAATTTTCATTAAAATCAGATAATTCCCAGATTTTTGTTTTTTTTTCTTTTAAATCTGAAGATAGGGTCTTAATTTTAAATGCATGAATAAGAAAAATACTTGTAGATAAATTAACAATCAATTCAATAACTTCTTAATCATTTTTTCTAGTTTATTTTTCAATTAATAAATTTTCATATGAAAATAATTAAAAATACCTTGTTAGATGCAATTGAACATTTTAACAAAGTTATTAAAATAGTCAAATATAATTATAATGTATAAAATTATTACTTGACTATTTTTAATCTTTTTCCCTTTATTTTTCTTTTTATATTCATTTGATAGTCTAAGAAATTCAAAATTGTTTAAACTTTCATAAAGTTTAAATATCCATAAGACTTTTTTCCCTTGTTTTTCAAAGAAAAAGTTTGACTGTAGTTGGCTTGGTCTTCTGTATTTGATTTTTGGCATGATCGCTTTTTTAAAGTAGTTGGTTGTAAGAAAACTTGTTGATTGACTTTTGAATATATTAACAACTGTGAACATATCCTGCTGATGAAAATGTATTTTTCATTATATTTTAAGTAAAAAGTAAATAATATTTTTACAAAAATCTACTTAATTCATAAATATACTATTTTTTTTTGAAATAGTTATCTGAATATTGGATTTTTAAGAGATTTTAAAGTGCTTTAATGTCTCTTCCGTTGATATCTATAAAATTTGATCATCAAACTGAGTGGAAGAGACTTTTTACATTGTTGTTTTAAAAATGTTTAATTTAAATCCATTATTTAAAGACATAAAACTAATTATCTTTTTTTTTTACAGATTAACTTTAGATTATATTTCAAATAAAACCAAAATTTAACTTCAAAAAAGACATTATTTAAAATCCATCTTTTTTTTTTTTCTAAGCTTTAATTAGAAAGTCCATGGAGGAGCATATCTTATTTCAATCATATTTACAAAATGTATGCATGCTGCATTATTCTTATTAACAGAAATGCACTTATCCAGAAAATAATAATTTTTTCATATTCTATTGATTGCACACACACACTATATATATATATATATATATATATATATATATATATATATATATGATAAATAATTCTAAGTTTTAAGGAAAAATAGGGTTCAGTTTGCTATGTAAATTCAACATAAATTGATTCCCTTAGGATAAACAAAAAAATAATTAAAAAAGTAATAGGAAATAATGAATAACAATAAAAGGAAAAGCTAAGAATAAGCTTTATTAATATAAATTTATATTAAGTTTTTTATGAAACTTGAAATTATTTGAAATTTTGTAAAATGAATAAGAATATATTTTATCATAGAATATATACAAATTATTTTTTTTACCCTTTTCTGTTTTATGTGATTCTGATCTAATAACAAAAACAACTGACTAAAAACTGACAGCCTGAACAAAAGTAAATTTGTGAAGTTATAAATATATTGATCTGTCAGATGATCATGCCATCAATTTTGGTTGAAGTTAAATCAAAATAGTCACATTTTTAAAATAGAATTAATACATTTTGTTAAATTAAAAATGATTAAAATAAGTTTTTCTTCCAATAATTCAGGAATGAAAATATCTTTGCAAAATTAAAATCATTGGTAAATCCATATGGGACGCATACTATTTGAAAGAGAAATATATTTTATCTTCTGCTCATCAAACAAGTTTTTTTTTGCTTTTTTTTTTTGTAAGTGAGGCAGTACCCAAAATATTTAGATCATGTTTAATATGAGTAGTGTTATTTAAAATGTACATGAAACTGTATTATTAATCTCATATGTATTTTTTAATTTTGTCCTTATAGAATTTGTCACTCCAAGTGTCATCTGAAGAAAAATTTTCAGGAACAATTATTCACACTTGTCAATACCCAAAAGATTTAGATTATAATTTTCAATAATATCAGCAACATCAGTTAGATTCTGTGACATCATTATTATTATTCTTATTAATGTATCTTTTAGTTCTGTTTTTAAAGCATCTACTTTAGAACATCTTTGAATTATATGAGTACAATTTTCCAAGTCATCAGATAACAGTATAAGTTTGAAACTTCATTACTACCATGTTGTATTGTAACCTAAGTTTACAGCATCAGTTGCTCAGGGACTAAATCATGTTCTACTTTAACTGTAAGTGCTGATATAGTTTGAGCAAATTCATCTTTTGTCCTGCTGCTGATAGTAGTCCTCTTAACCATATCTGATCAATGGGATCTAAATGGTCCTACATGACATGCATATTCTTCCTCACCACCAAAGAAATTTCATTTATTTAATATAATCGCTCGTTCAGCTGAAAAAAGGTTGGTACTATTGTCTGAAGCAAAGAGATAACAAGCATGGTGCATGATTTGCTATAACATCTCCACCTTATCTCTACCATGTGACATTTTTATCAACAAATAATAATGATTATCCAAAAAGTTATTTTAAAATCATAAATGCCGAGAAAACATTTCTTTATTAAAATACCAACATTATATATGCATAAAGGCATTATTTTATCATTTTGTTATTTATCTAAGAAATATCTTTTTGTTTAGTACCTCCACAAAGTTTGTTAGTTAAAGTAAATTATACTAATGCCATTTAAGTTAATTAAAGAACACTTTTTTTTTTATTATATTGTGAAAATTATCATCTTAGCATGTATTAAAATAATTGTCAACACTGAAACACTTTTGGAATATCGTGTTTTTTTTAAAGAAAAGTAAAACTGCAAAACAAGTTATCAGAGTTTGTGGAGAAGTGGATGATTGAAATTTCTCATTGAATGATGTAAACCAATTGTAATTTATAGGAATCAAGTGAAGACATTACTTGAGAATAGTCAATATATGCATAATATTCCAATCAGGCACTGAAATCATTTACATTAGCTATGTTAGTCACTTTGATTTGTAAATACAAAGAGACTGATTTGGGTTGGAATTTTTGAGATGAGAAAATATTATTATATGCTTTACTATTTGTATCATCATTCTCAGAGGCTCCCAGTAGTATTCATCTCTGTGCTAAGTCTACTGAGCAGGTTATCAGGTCCTAACATGTGAGCTGATTCCTATGTTATTTTATCCTCATTTCAGCAGGGCTTAATAACTACTCTTCCTCCATGTACAATCAAGCATGTGATTTCAATGTCTCTCCCAGGACAACTTTTCAATTTCATCAACCCTTACTATTTGCAATTAGATAAAATGAAGGCAACAATCAACAAAAATCCTCCAGAATTATTTAAGAGAAAAAACTAATATTTCATGTGGTAATGTTAGACCATATGTTTCTTTGGTGATGAAGATGCAAATTTTTTATAGTATCACTGGGAAGTTTTCACCAGATATTAGAATATGTGGTGAAAAACATTTAGGTTGATCACAATTTATTATAAACTTTACAGAATTGCATAAATGGTAAACAAAAAAAATCAATTCTGTGAAAGACCACAAAAGCCACTGAAAATTGTTCCATGCTCAGAAAAATAAAATGTTCTGAGGAGATAGAATTATAAAGTTGCACAGTCATTAATTAAAACCAGAGAGACTGAATGCACATAGTAGATGACCAGTTAAACAAAAAAAAAAAAAAATCAACTTAGTGGGAACTTTGACATACACATAATGTAAAGTTCAAATGCTATTCACTATTTCGTTAAGAAGTTTCAATACCATGAAAAAAAAAAAAAGTCAAAATATCAAAAAATTAATATATAAAAATATTTATTTGCATGATAAAGAACAAAAAACTTAATTGAGTAGTCATCAAAATATGCTTAAGCTGTTCTCACAAAATTTCAGAGTTCCTCCATTAACCTACAATTAAACCCCAAAAATGGGACAATTTTTCTCTTTTCTCAATTCCACACCAATACATTAATAAAATTTATTTTAAAAAATTTATCATCAAATTACCAATGAAAAAAACACTTTTCAGGTATAATAATGGACAAACGTGTACAATATCAGAAATAGAGTATATATGGATATAAAAGGGGACATCATATATATATATATATATATATATATATATACACACACACACACACAATTCCATGGATACAAAACAAATTTGAAATAATCTAAAAAGTATTTCACCTCAATCTTTTCTGTATTGATATAATAATTTTGGTATATTTCTCATTTTTAACAAATAAAATCCCAAACAAAAACTATTTAAATAAAAATTTAGTATGAATGATATATATAACGATTATATATATATATATAAATAAATAAAATATATATATATATATATATATATATATATATATATATATATATATATATATATATATATATATATAGAGTGGACTCTCTCTTCACTGACATCCAATATAGGGATAAACTTATTCTAATAGAGGACATCAATGCGCAGCGTCATCATGGCATTGGACACATGAACTCCAACGTTCTGTGCCTCATTTCTATTTGAAGAGAATTCAATCTTGTAATAACCAACACCTACTTTGAGTAACCAAACTGCCTCAAGACCTTGTGGATACATCCTTGATTGAAAGCCTGGTACCTTATTGACTATGTCATCACCAAGAAGAGAGACATATGGGACATCAATATCACACGTCCCTTTCATACCAGGCTCTCCTTTGCAGTAAGACTTCCTTTTGGCTTGCTCACAGGAGACTGCAGAAGACATCTGTGTCTAAGTGGATAAATACCCTGGTTTTAAAATCACCAGAAAACAAAGTTAACTTTGCAGCAAGCTGGATACTACTGTCAATGCACACAAGATTACTAATGATATCAAATCATCATGGAAAACACTTTGAGATATAGTGAATACTGCTTCTTTGGAAATGCTCAGATTGCCAGTTCGGAAACAACAGGACTGGTTTGATGAAAGCAATGCTGAAGTCCAGCTATTCATAGAGCAAATGCACAGCACACGCAAAACATGGAGTAATAATAAAAACTCTTCTGCAAAGAAGACTCAGTACCTGAAGTGCAAAAGTGAGGTCCCATGATCTCTCAGGAAATGAAGCCAGACTGGTGGTCTGCAAAGGCTACAGAACTTCAGGAAACAGCAGATAGGAAGGACTTCAAGTCCTTCTTTGATGGTCTTAAGATCTATGGTCCTAGAAAGCACCTGGAAAGGATGGTGCTAAAAAGTTAGTCAAAAAGCTATACAAGCTCTTCAAAATAATATAGAGTGCTAGTTGTGTTCCTCAAGAGTACAATGTTGACTTAATCCAACACCAAGAACAAAATTAATAGAAATGTTTCTGACATGGAATATATCTCTGCTGTCAATTGCTGGTAAAATATTAGCTAGACTGATTCTGAACATGATTATCAAGCACATCATCAATGAGATTTACCCGGAATCACAGTGTGGTTTCAGCTCCAGTTGTGGTACTATGGACATGATCCTCACACTTTGTCAGGTAGCCCAAAAAGTGTGTGAAAAGAAGCAGGAGTTGTATATGCTGTTTGTTGACCTTACTAAGACTTTCGACACTGTAAATCATGAAGCATTCTGGAAAGTTCTTAAAATGCATGGAATCCCAGACAAAATGCTTTAATCTTGTTTCACAAGGGGATGAAGTTGCTGCTGTATCTGTTGGAGAATTCTTTGATTCCTTTGATGTTACAAATGGCATGAAGAACGGTTGTCATGGCCCCCATTCTCTTTGCTCTATTCTTCTCAGTAATGCTTAAATATACATTTGGTGACATAGACACTGGTGTTAAATTTTAAATTCAAATTCCAGTGTGCCTCATACTAACTTCAAGCAAGTTGCCCTGAATAGAAATAACTGGAGATATTTGAGTGGTATCAGAATTTTTTTAGATAAGTCATACTAACAGGCTAAGAGAAAGACAACGTCGAAAAGCATCAGCAAATATTCCTGTTGCTGTGTCCAAAGATCATTGCTGTTGCATAATATGTGAAGTTGTATGCAGGTCACTAGCAGGACTGAAGTGACTGAATATAACAAAAACATAAAAACTGAATGAGGTTTCCAGATCCTCATATGTCGAAATCGAAGAGAGAGTCCATCATATACACACATATATATATATATATATATATATATATATATATATATATATATATATATATATACATACATACATACATACATACATACACACACACACACACACACACAGGCTGCTCATAGATATTTGAACAAATCACAATTTTTTTTTTGTCTAAAATTCCAAGGGCTATTAAGAATTTTGAGCAGGTTGGGATCAAAATTACTAACCTGGCAATAATAATGTGAGTTTGCCTTTTCAATCAATTCCATTGATTCTGAACAAGATTTTAAAAACAAAAAAATATTTTTATCATTTAACAAAACCATTTTCCAAAATTTAATATTTAGAACTACATAACATAATTTTATGTTAATTGCAAAAAAAAAAAAAAAAGAAGCTTCTGGATAAATCTCAAAATCAAAATCTGTTTGAACATTTATAATAATAAGAATGTATGTGTGTGTGTGTGTGTATATATATATATATATATATATATATATATATATATATAGAGAGAGAGAGAGAGAGAGAGAGAGAGAAATCATTTAGATTGTATCATCACCTGAATAAAAATAAATATTTGAAATGAATTGGTAAATCTTGGTTTGTACACTATTTTGAACAGAAATTATATGAATATATTAATTAGACACAGAGTGAAAAGAACTGCTTATTACTTTGATGTCTTATAACAAAAGTAGATGCTGAACACTTGTTCATACTGGTCTGGATATTCAAAAGAAAAATATTCAAGACTAAAACTAATTAACAACCTCTGTCACTTGTCACTACTTATTTTACTAACTTCCAAATTGCTAATATTTTCCAATTATACTGATAATTAAGAAAGTCCAAATAATTCAAAGGAAAAATAAAATTAATATCTTCATAAAGATTTGAATGTATATAACTGTTTTCATTTTAAATGAATATTTAAAGTTTAAAAAATATTTATTGCTATTATTTTTTTCATATATCTTTTACTAGTTTCTTTATCTTTGTTGCTTTTTATCTCAACATTTTTAGCTAAAGTAACATAATGGTTGTCAGCACAGAAAATTAAATTGGCAGACCAAATTCAAATTCCATTTGAGGCTATTGCATTTATTTTGCACTAATACCCCTAAAAGGTTTGAATTTGTCCTCTCCAACTAGGAGTTAAGTATCAGGGCAAACAGGGATTTTGCTAGTCTTGGTAGTGCAAGCAGTCAAGAAGGATGGCTCTGAATTCAAATCCATTAAAATTATGCTAATATCTTACCCAAGAACAGACATTTCAATTTATAACTGATACATATTAAGGAAGTTTTAGAGAGTCAAGATTTCCTATTTCATGAAAGAAAAAAATTCTTTGATTGCTAAATTGTGGGAATTCAAAATAAAGAAGTAGTTTTAAACAAAACTGGAGAAATTTGTTTTCCTTAAATTTCATAAGTCAGGTTTTTCAATTTTTCTGTCTCTTGATTTTTTTTTTTGCTCTGACTTTTCTCCATCTTGCATTCCAATAAATTTGAGATGACTACTTTCATGATCCACAAGTTGTCATATAAAAAAGAAGCAGATTTTGGTGGATGAAGTCTGAGTTTCATCCAAAAAAATAATTCTTTATTCAAAATTTCTGTAATTTTGTGACTGCCAAAAAGAAGATCTGCTAAAATGTTGATAAAAATGAAGAAACTAGCTAAAAAATAAAAACGGAATAATGGAAATACTTTATATTAGAATATTAAATGATTTTTAGTAGATGTTCATTCTTAACAATGATTATGGATATAGATCTTTATAGAAATGGGAAAAAAATAACCACATTAATTACTTCTAGGTTCTCCATAAAAAGAGTTGTCTTTTTTTCTTTCTTTTTTTTGTAAAAGAAAACAAATGATGCAGAAAATCCCTAAAAGTTATCTTGCAACATTTTTAAGAACTAAGATTAGATGTTTTATATATTTTCAGTAAATAAAATATTGAATACTTTGTTGGGTTTTTTTCTTATCCTTTGATTGCACAACACTCAAAAATTATTAGAAATCTGCTAATTTTCCAGATTTAAAAAAATATTTTGTTGAAAAATTCATGATTTTTAAAAATTTATTTATCAGTCTGCTAGGTAAAAGTGATAAAACATTACATGCTGAAGTAATGTTTGAATATATATTTAAAAACTACAGAAATCATTTTTATGATGCTACTTAGTGAGATTAAATAAAAATTACACCAATGAATAAAAACTTATTGCTTCAACATTTGTTTCATGCAATCACTCTCATTACACAATCAATACATTAAAGTCAGCACTTAAGTGAAATACATTTTCTTTTCATACCTAAATTTTAAAAACATATTAGAATTTTATATTACAAATAAACATTGTACTTTGCAAGATATGAAAAAAAAAATCAAACAAATTTTACATCTTGTGTCTATTCAAGAACAAATGAAAACATACAAATTAAGATATTTTATAAAGAAGTTTTTTTTTCTTATTGTAAAATAATACATCTTGTAGAGACACTCAAGTCTAATTAAAGAAAAAGAGTGCAATAGAAAGACATTTACTTTGTTAGCTTTTTGTTGTGCGGCTGCTATACTGTAACATACCAAAAGTAAAGCACCAATCAAAATTCTCTCCATTTAAGTTAGCCTTGTGCACTAGTTTGAAATTCATTGCATGTAAGCATGAAGCATATATAATTCTCACTTTTCAAAGCATTGCATTGAAAATGAACATTTTTTTATGAAACTGATGAGAAAATTTTCAAATAGAGAAAACCTTTCTGAAAATTTCATTAATTGGTAACACAATTCAAATATCTATTCACTTAATATTCACTGAAAATTTTTGTAAAAATCCATAGTGATCCATAAAATACTTTTTCATAACTGCTTAAAATAAAAGGTTAAAATGTAAACTGAATCTAGAACAATTCAAATTTGTATTATAAGTGATTGCATGCATGTGTATATATATATATATATATATATATATATAACAACTAAAGAAAGTTATCCACTATTATTTTGGTCAATAATACTGATTGATTTTGATATTTGATTTCAAAATAAATTTGGAAGGAAATATTCTGCCAAGAAATGAACAACAATTTCTCTAGTATTCTAACAGTTTAGAATTTGACACCATGAAATGCTATCGAATTTCTACTTATGAACAAAACACATGATTGCCCCCAGCCAGTTTATGCCCAGCATTGTTCTCAAAATCATCTTTAAATTTGTTTACCAGCTGAGAAAGAGGTCTGTTAGACATCATCTCCAAAATTCCTTCTGATTTGCTCATAGAAAATAAATGTGCATACTGTATGAGGTCCAAGACGAACAAAGGCTGGCATAAAGCCCTGCAAATAAAAAAAGGAATAAATTCAAAACATCCTTTACTCTTTAAAATAAGATTTACAAGAAGTTATAGAGACAAATTTAGGATTATAAACAATTATCATATATAAATGGTTTAATGTTCAAGACCAAAGAGTGCTCCTCCTCCAATGAAGATAATTTTTATTTCTGTTTGATATGTAAACCAGCAGTGATTTCTTCAAAATAAACAAACTCTCCCAAACTTCTCAACATCACTTCTATGAATCCACTTCTTGCTGCAGTCTGTTCTATCACCATATATCTTGAAAAAGTCCTTGTTACTGGTATGCCCCAATTTTGAATGGAGAAAAAAAAATAAGTGAATGAACATATGGTCAAACCACTGGCCCAAAACTAACTTATATGCCCAGGTAAACCTTAACAGAAGTTAAGACAACCAAAAATCATACATTTTTCTGAGTCAACAGAAAAAAATGCTATATTTATAAGTGCTTGGAGACACTTTATTTTTGGAAGGCTTGAATTTAAGGTTAAAAACTTTCAGGAAATATCAATGTAAACATACTTCAGAAATAAATTCTCTCAGTTATAAGAATTATAAATGTGAAATTATACAAAGGTTTTTTGTTGGTCAAGGAAGATTTGATGTTAACATTTGAAACTTTCAATGGACTAAACTGTAACAACCTTAAAATTTGATCTGAATGCACAAGGTTTTATTTTTAGGTCATTTCATAAACTACTTTTTAAACACATTTTTTTTTAATTTTGAAAGGTCAGAAGAGCTCTTAGAAATCAAGATTATAAATGTTATTAATACTTTTTATATAAGTGGAAAAAAAAACAAGTTTCAATGAAGTAAATAAGAATACACACCTTGAAAAATCCTAAAGGTCCATTTTTGCTAATATCCAAAGCACAAGACAGGATGTTCTATGAAAAGAATAAGATAACTTATTTAATCATAAAGAATAAAATTGTAGCAATGTTTTCAGAATACTATTTCCATTGCCTAAATCTTCTAACGATTCATACAACACAGACTTCCACTCATTATTTTATCCTTTATATTACATGACAAATAGATAGGACACAGCTCAGATTTTGCAAGGTTAATACTAATTAGCATACAATATTTTCCGCCTAGCAAACACAGTGCTTCAAATTAAATATTCTAACCAAATTCTGAGATATAATGTTTTGAACTTAAATAGGAGAGAGAATTTTGTTGCATCCTGAGATACCAAATAAAAAAATGTTCTTCCATTAATTCTACATAACATTTATGTGCAATTCTGTGTTAAGGTTGTTAAAATAAAAGGCTTTAAAGAAGGTCATTAAAACAAAAGGATCTAATGAGGGTCATTAAAATAAAGAAATTTAAAGAGTGTCATTATAGCAAAATTAAATTTGGCTAATGTGTTGCAAAAATGTAATAAAAGGTAAAAATTTCAAAATATTAAAAATGCCTAAATTAAAATACATAATCAGATTAGAATTATGAAACAGGTGTTTAACCTTGTATTTTCCTGGTTCTGCATTCATCATACGTGTTTTCATAACATCCAGTGGCATGGTAAGGAATGTAGCTATGGTTCCCTAAATGAAATAAAAGACAATAGTTAAAGAGAAAAAGACAAAAATCTTGCAACATAGAATAATTTTAAGGTCAGTAGCTGTGATGTGGCTGTAACAAAGGCCAGTGGCTCCTACACCAAATGTAACATGCCAGCTAATGTCATCCCCATACCAAAGGTAATAAATGTGATTGTCCTTTCTCCATTTTCACAGAACATAACACAAACATGATAGAATCAGCTACTCTGATCACCATATACCTAATGTAAACTTTAGCTGGTAATCACAATTCCTGGTATTACAGCTTGGTGAAAGATATGTGAATTGGCTATTTCTGTTATTCATCTCCCTCACCAGACCTATGTTGTCTAGTGGAAATCTTTCTTTACACTGTGTACTTGCTGAGGTGAACTATGTGGCATGTCTTTTGATTCATTCCAACAGACCACTTTTGTTAGTAGTGGTAATAGAAGATCTACCAGGAATGGTGAAATGTTGTAAGCGCCAGGGCACAAATTTACTGTAGATGACCTTGCAATCAAAGCACTCTCTATACATTTACATCACAGTGAATTGTTTTCTCTTGATAAGAGTAGCATTTTTTGTCAAAATTGTAGTCAGTCTCATTATAGTGGGCAACCAATGCATTTGACATATTGTTTTGTAAAATGTCCCTCTTGTGTACCTATAATCTTTTATTAGATTCCCGGAGGTTTCTCCTAGACAATTATTACAGGTGATGGAGTAAATTCCTCCTTCAGGTTTTAGCTTATTGTTTTGTTCAGTATTGACTAAGTCTTTTATTGTTTTGGATGTAGTAGTAACAAATCTTATGTTGAGTTTAGATAAATTCTTTTCGATCAGGGATATGATAGATTTAATTGGTAGGATAATATAATTTTTGATTCATTGGGTTTGTCAGTGGGAGTCATTTTTTTTGTTTTGGAATATTTTATGGGCACTTCACATTGAATATAAAATAATTAGGGTACTAGAGAAATTTGAAAGTGTTTTCAATGTATTTCCCCCTCTGTGTAAATAATGTAGGTTGCATATTCTAAGTGCTCTTAATCCAATGATTATGCCAAATTTTATTTTGTTGTTATGATGAGAATAGAAATTTATTAAGTCATTTTAGTTGCTTAATTTCTAGTGGACACTGAATTTTAAACTATTAACACAGTGTAGCTTGATATCTACAAAAGGTAAGGAATTGTGTTCTTCCATTTCGTATGTAAATTCTATTTTGTGTTTAACTTTGTTTAGTTGAGGTCAGACAAATCAATATGATGAAGATATTTAAGTAGAGCATCATCAATATAATGGAAGTCTGTTGATTGTTTGGGTAAAATTTTGAAAAGGACCAGATTCAAGAAATTTGAAGAAGATACATGCCAACATTCCACTGAGAGGTGATCCCATTGGTAATCCAAATTTTTCTTTGTAAAAATTATTATTAAATGTCAAATAGCATTGATTGGTGATGAGACAGCAGATTTTTATTGTCATTGGAAAAAAATTCTAAAATCCCCAGCAGCCATTGTTCATGCACATGTGTAGCCATACCAACATAACAAATTTAATCCGCTGAAGGCCAAAACATGTCAAAAGTAAACTTTTTCCACTTTATCATATTGCATAGTAGATATTTTTGTTCATATATCATTTTTTTAAGTTTACTTTTAAAATATATTTGTTTTCCATAAAACATCTCAAGTTTGACAAAACTTATTTTATTTAAAAAAAAAAACATTAAAATTCTTTGTACCATAAATTAGAGTTCATTAGAAGAATTTTAAATTTTGACATTTATCAGATCTTTTCAAATTTCTTAAGGCAGCATATGAGTTTTTTTAATTTGCCATATACTCTTCTTTTTTAAGGCTGACTAAAGATTTAGAATTTTTTAAATTATTTACATATAAACAAATACACTTATAACCACCTTTGATAAATAAGTAAATGCATTTGTACAGTTAGAAACTGAACAATAAAAGAAATTGATCTGAATTGATTCAGCATTTACTTGTATTTCAGTTATATTTGGAGAGAATATTTGATCATTTTCAAAAATATCCTCTCAGTCAGCAAGTTGAGTTAATGGTAAGAGTAAGAATAATAAAAAAAAGAATTGGATTCTTTTTAGATTAATTATTTTGTGTTACTTTCTATTTTAAAATATTACTTCATTGCAATTTTTGTCTTTAAAATAATCATAAAAATTTTTTATCAAAGAAAGATGAAAAAATATGTCAAATGAAATCCATGTTAGTCTATGTACAAACCAAAGCCACCATTCAGACACACACACACACACACACATATATATATATATATATATATATATATAAATATTTAAAAAAAATAAGTTACTCCAAAATTCACTTAAGGATGAAATGGAACTAATGTTTTTTAATTTAATTACAAAATTAAATTTAAAGTTTTTAGCTTCCATTTTTGAAACATGGTTATTACTGTGTAGCAAAAAAACATTTTAAATCAGTTAATTTATAATATTAATGCTCTGTAAATTTACATTGAGCACTATTTTTTAAAAAATAAAAATATCAATAAGAACATCGGATTACATATCTTACTGTTCTTTCTTTTTATTTATATATATATATATATATATATATATATATATATATATATACACACACACACACACACACACGATATAATATATAAACATACCAGTTAATTTTTCTAAAGAATTACCACACAAAACCAAAAATAAATCTCTCCCTACAAATCAACAAAGTCATTAAAATCTGTTAACGTTGAACAAACAAATAGATTTTTCATATTTAAAAATGGATTTTATATTGTAAAATACAGCAAGGGTGTGTTAAGGTTATTGGGGAAACAACTAACCAATTACTCTTCCAAAAACTACAGTGTAACAAGCAAAAAAAAGGGAAAGGAACAGGAGGAAATGAAACAACACTGTCTCAGAACAACAATACATTAAACGGCATGTAAGTTGAGGAATAAAATGCCCAAGGGAACGGCTTCACAAGACACTGAGTCTCACCAACTGCTGGTTTTCCCATTGCTTTTATTGACAGGAGACAGTTGTAAAACTCTCCTAAGCCAGCCAAGCATAGAAATGAATACAATATGGAAAACAGTAATACAGAGAGCTAGAGAAAAGCAATAATAACAACAAAATTGCAATATGAGCCCTGGTAAAAAATGTATACTGAGACATTAAGTTTATAAGTCCCCAAAATTCATACACTGATGTCCTCAAGGACACATGACCCAGTGGATAAAACATTGGTTAGATCCAGTGACTTGACCCAAAGAGTTGTGAGTTCAATACCAGGCCACAGAAGTGGTGAACAAAAACTTGGAGAGTTGAGTTAAAGGGAGATAACAGAGAGGCATAGCATGTGGAACTAGAACAATCTACCTCAGTGGATAACAGCAATAAATATAATATCTCATCTCAGAAATATAGACAAAAATAAAAAATGTAAATGACAACAGAAAAAATAGGCACATTACCTACAACTTGAAACACATTTAGCTCAATACATAAATGAACATTGATAAATTTAATCAATGTAAAACAAAGCAAACTTTACATTGTCTGTGTAATAGATGATCAAAAAGTACTGATGATAAGGACTTTGAATAACAGCCTCTTTCTTCACTGTGGGTAGAACCAATCAAGAAATAAAATGATCACAACACAAGCAGCTTATATTTACTTTTGTTGACCTTTTTGATATTTAAGATGATCCTTTCAAGGCTTAAATCCTGGAGTTCAATTCAGCACTTTCATCCTGAAAAGGCCTGTTTCACCACTATTGAAAACATGCCTTACTCTTCCATTATATTTTTTGACAATTCAGGTGTTTCTGTATCAACTGACATTAATTCTCCCAACATCATGAGGTTTTGACACTTTTTATAAAACTATAAAGCTATCCCAGAACAACTTTAAAAAAATAGGGCAAAATTTGAAGGGAAAATAATTTTTATAGATTAGCATTCTTTAGACTTTCTTTTGGCCACAACACTTTTCAGGATAAAAATATTGATTTGTTACTGATTTAGTTCTGTCTATAATATTGATACAATGTCAAAATCGATCCCTGACTTTTACAGAGTTAGGTTAAGTCACTTAACTGTTAAATGTCAAGTTTGAAAATGTGCTAACATTATTGGCATTTGTATATTGTTAAATTTTCTAACCATTTTTAATGTTTTTTTTTAATGGTTTTGTATGGGATTTTTTTCAAAAAGGTACATCCACAAACATTTAAAATTCATTATTATTTATCTGAAATTAAAAATAAACAGATACATGATTTTATTAATATATGTAAATTTTTGTTCTTTAATTAAAAATGTATATATCCATTTCTTCATTATTTAAGATAAATCTTCATAATCCCAACTTAAAAAAAGCTTGTTTTCATACACAAAACTTTTAAGTCCAATAACTCTCTAGAAGCAAGGATTAATTTGACACTATATTGATATTATAAACAGGGTCTCCTCCTAAATCGATAACAAATCAATATTTTTCAATTCTGACAAGTATAACCCAACAGTCCCTGTAGAAATATCTTCTGCTGATTTATAAAGCAAAATTAGTGGTAGAATTAATTTGGTTTAAATTAAGATTCATTAATTGAAAATAATGAAAGAATTAAGATTTACAAGTACCTTAGAAGTGAGAATTTACAATACATTGAAGCAGGAAATTTTGGTTGTATTTTACAATTCCAAAGCTAGTTTAGAACTCTGTATTAAATCTGTTTTTATATAGAAATATTTTCTGCAGTCTTCTTTCTACCATGACATGACAAGAGAAGTTGTCAGAGAAATCAAGCAAGGCCTAAGAAATCCAGAGAAACCAGTTCAAATCAACAAAGTCCAACTATGATCATCACTATCAACAACTAGGATTAATATGATTAGCATCCTCCCCCTCCTGCTATTTTAAAGTTTTTTACTCTCATCACCTCCATCACTGTAATGTTGATATAGGTAAAGAAACTTTTTCAGATTAAATATAAAAAATGTTATTAGTAGTATCAAATAAAATTAATCAAAAAGCATAAACAAATAAATATTATAATCATCTAAGTTTATCTATTTCACTCACATTTTAGAGTAGTGTATTTTAAAGAAAGCCAGGCAGTTTATAAAAGGTTATTAAATTTGTCTGTGAAAATTTATATTTTTAAAATTAGCAGTTAAAGAACTGCCCAAATTATTTCTGTCTAGGTGGATTGTTGCAGATCTATTTTTTTTTAATCAAAATAAATATGTACTATTTGCTTTCCAATCAAAAGCATAAGCTTATGCTCTTATAAATTTTGAAGCTATGGTCTATCCCGAGCCTCTTCATTTCCTATATAAACAGACTGGCCAGCAGATAAAGGCAGAATATAATCAAGACAGAAAGAGGTATCAAAGCAGAAGTGAGTGATAAGTCACACAAAAGGGACAGTGCCTACTGACTGCAAAAAGTTTCAAATCTAAATTTTTACCAACATGAATTTACACCAAAATTTCATCCAGAAGGGAAATCAATTTTTGTTTGCTTCCTGAAAAGAATTCATAAAGCTACAGAAACCTGTTGATAGAATCTTTCTATAAAGAAAAACTATAAAAAAAAAGTCCTTGTGACATTGGTATTTTGTGCTTTGACATTCTTTTTATCTTACAATTAGGTGGTTGCACTATATGTATTTTCTGCCTAATCAAAAATTTGCATTACCTTCTCAAAGTTTTTTTTTTTCATTTTCAAAAATTGTAATATTTCTTTAAATATATATTGTAACAAATGTTTGTACTTTAAATTTCACATAGTGGTTGAGTCTGGTTTGTTTGCACCTTAATATTCAGGATAAGAGAGGTGATATACTGTCTTTTCTCATTCATCTCAACAAAAATAAATTCTTATATTTTGTAAAAGAAATTTTTTCTAATATGAATACTTCTGTCAATAGGGGCATATTTTCACACCATGTTATCTCACCATATGCACTTTTATCATGCACCCAAGACACCATTACAGGCAAAAAAACCTTTGTGAATTTCATTTTTCCTTTGTTTTTTTATATACAGCTTAAAGAAAAAAAAAAACAACAAACTTATCAACACGATGCCATGCTATTCCAGCCATTGAAATATGGTTTTTAAATGATCCTACACATTCAACTTTTGTTGGAGACTTAGCATTTCTCTATCCTTCTTAAGCTTTTCATCATTGTCATTAGCATTTTTACTACCCAGTGTTTTTTACAACTATTCCTCAAACAAAAAGGTAACAATAACACAGTACAATTAGCTAGGTACCTCCATTATTTCAGCATAAATTTTCAATACCTAAAGTTTAAAATAAATTTTTTTTCATTTTAGCTTTAATTGAAAGCTAAATGATTAAATTTATTATTTCCAGTAAGTAAAATATTCTGGTGTATTTCAGATAGAAATTGTATAGATGTCAAATTTAATTTTGATTTCTTAAAATTTTCTTAAAAGCTATCATTTTATTAATTTTAAGAAATTTGTAAACAAAAATCGAGATGGCTGGCTAAAATTGATACAAAATTTAGGAAATCTAAGTGAACACTTTTTTGATTTTTTAACTACCTAGTAATTTTTACAAATGAACATATTTTCCTCAATTATCTAATAATTTATTGACTTTTATTTACCTTTTGAAGATGCTTTATGCAAAAATAAAAAAATTACTATAAAATTTTCTTAAATTAATTTTTCTGTAAAGAGACGAAACTCTTAGATCACATGACCATTTCAAAATAATATGTTTAGACTTTCATAGATGAAAATAGGGAACAAATTAAGTAAAAAAATAAGAAATAAAAAATTATTTAAAAAAATAGAACAGCATAACTACATTTATTAATCTTTTCAATTTTGGATTCGTAAATTTCATTTCCACTTAATTACTATATCACAACCAGGGAATACCCCAATACAGAATTTTACACCATTTTAAACTATTATAAATTATTATAATTAAAATTTTTTTAAAAAATTAAAAAATAATTGTAAAAATTCATTATTCATCAGTAAAATTTTATTTCTTCAGACAATAGTGTCCTTAATATAACTTATTTACAAAAAGCAATTAAAAGCTTTTGTAATTAAATAATGTCAGTTTTATTGCATTCATTACTTTTCAATTCAGAGCAGATTTTCAGTTAGAATAGTGCAAGTTTGGGAAAAAAAAAATGATTAGGTGATTTAGATTCTCCAAGGAGTCCTACTTTTAACGAATAAAAAAAAATTTCATTCATTTGTAAATACATCCTGAAAATTTCATTAAAATCGGACAATTATTTGATTTTTCAAGAATTTCCAAATCAGTGCAAAAAGTCAACGTCATTATTATGCTACCGCGATGACTTAAACAAAAAAAAAATTTAACTAAAATTTCGAACGTTTTAGAATGGATCAAAAAAATAGTTAAAAAATACTTTGGTCTTTCATCTTAATAATAACAAACATTTTGACGATAATACTTTATTTTTATCAAGTTTGTGGCCTTTTTCATTACGCTGTGCTGTTTTCCCGCGAAAAAATGGCGGTACCTACAATTAGTGAATGCTACAAAAATAATTTAGGAAAACGAAACTGAAACACTTAATGTAAGGGAGAACAGTCAAGAAAATAATGGCATCAGAGTTTTCTCCCTTACATAACGTGATGTAGTTTTGTTCTGTGTTAAGAATTTTCAATCTTTAATTTTTTTTTCATTCAATCGCTTATTTTCAAAACCGCGTAAGAAACAGGCTCAATTAAAAGGGTTATGGCTGGCCTAACCAAGAAAGCATTTCAAAAAGGCATCCATGTTTGATCATTTATACATTTATCCAGTGGGTCATGTCCAAAACTTCCCACCTCTTCATTTATGAAAAAGAGAGAATTAAATTTGAATCAATAAATCTGTAGCCTGACACTTAAAACAAATTCTGAATTTAAATTTTTGCAGTATAATTTCAGTCTATGTAATTAATGGAGAAGTATTGGTTAAGTATGTTGTAAGACTTGCTGATGTAATTATATAGATCATCATCATCATCCCCTTGATATTTGTAATCGTGGCGGCGAAGGGGGGATCCAAATGCAGAAGCCACACTTGACAACAATCTATCAACGGCAGCCATCAGCAATTCTGGTATAGTCATAGCTGTCCATTGTTTGACATTAGACAACCAGTTTTTGCGTTGGCATCCTCTCCTACGTCCACCTTCAACAGTGCCTTGTAACATGTCCAAACCATGCCATTTTTCACCATTTGACAGTGGCAAGAGGTTCTTCATAGCCCACCAAACTTTCAAACTTTTCCCCCTCATTTTTTTCCTCATTGGTTTTATGTTCCAAATAGAAGATGCCAAGGAGTTTTCTCAGGCATTTGTCCTCAAACACTTGGATCCTTCTCCCTGTTTCTGCCAACAGTGTCTACATTTCACAGCCATATAGGAGAATGGAGACTACCATCAATTTGTACAGTTTGTATTTTGTTTGAAAGCTGATTTTGCTCCTCCATAATCTTGCCAATATGGCCATTGCTGCTATGGCTACAGCAATCCTTGTGTGGATTTCCAAGTTGCAGGGACTATTTTTAGACATGATTGCTCCTAAGTATTTAAAATGGACACTTCCTCCAGTGAATTCCTTTTCATAGTAATGTTGACATAGATGTTACTGTTTGTGCAATTACCCATTACTATATTGATATAGTAGATTAAATTCTCAAAAATAAAATCAGTTTATCTACATTATGTGATGTATAATGCAATAGACTCCTTCAATTTGAAGGTGACAGGTCTGGAGAATAAAGTAGATATGAAAGAATATCCTTTTCTAGTGCCATGATTATTTGTTGTATTGCATTTGAAATGTAAGAACAGGTGCTCATATGTAATCAATTCACCTGTCAACTTCCTTACCTAGAAAAGAAGTCTTGTCTCTTCTTATATACTCAAACTTCTTAAAGAGTAAAAAAAAGCTAGCTTCTCTTTAAAGGAAAATAGTGTTTTGATAATTCAACTGAATTTCAACTCCCCAAAAATATTTTCTATAAACCTTAATATTTTTAATAAATAGGCCCTTCCTGGAGCAAAATCTCTTAAGTAAAATGTATGTTAGTAATTTGACAAATAACAGAAATACTTACCATCAAGTGCTAGACAAGATTACTTTAATAGCCAACCAATTTTAAAATCCACTTTTTATTTTCATAAAAATTGAGAAAGATGATGGTAACAAAGTAGACAAAAAATACTTACTGCAAGTACACTAGCAGAAAAATGTGTGATTAAATTATCTTCAAAAAATGTAGTATGCAACAAAATGGATTTGATCTGGTCATAACAGGCCAACTAAAAAAGAAAAGATAAAAAATTATTGTTTCAATCATTTATTATACAGTTGCATGTTTTATTTCTTTCTTTTCTGATAAATTAGGACATCATTATGCAGTGTATGTAGAGTATTAATGAGATCTGCATATAGAAAACACAATATCAACTACAATATTTGAGGATATATAATACAAATCCTACCCATTATTTGCATTTAATATATAAACAGTATTATGAAATTAAGCTAGGTTAAGTACTGTTAGTTTATAGTACATGGATAAACATCTATCAGATAGATGAATTTGAGATAGAAGACCCACAAAATATTTTTAAGTAATTTTCTTTTTAGCAAAATAAATTGTGTAGGTCTTAAGGGCCATCCATTATGGTACATTCCAACTAAAATACCCAATGATGATGAATATCTTTTAGGTTTCTACTGGAGTAAAAGAGTGCATCATTTTTCTGTACAATACATAATTTCTTTTTCATCGTGATAATTATTTAAATACTTAGTAGTTGTAAAATTAAAGTTTAAAATTATTGTTTCATTAAAATAGCAAAATTTTGATAGAAATCTGTGCTGGTTTCACATTTAAGCATATAAATTACTTAAATTACTTTGTAATAAGCTTTTATTTTTTTTTTTTATATGCTCTTATATTTTTCACTAAGATTGTTCCCCAGTTATATTATTGCTAAATGTTAGATTTTAGCATTTCATTAATTAAAAATAATATCACATTTATAATAAGCTACACAACAAGTTTTACTCTTTATTTTTTGTTGTGATGAGATAACCCAACTTCCCCATTCACGATAATGGACGGACTGGTTGCCGATTAAGTACGACCACCACGGACAGTAAGAAAAAGGTCTTCGTTTGCTAACACCTATTGAGGTTAGCATACTCCCGACTCTGTCTCTGTATTTTGACATACCTACATCCGATTATAAAATTATTATTGAAAACCACACTCAGGTTTACTTTGTTTATTATATCTTGAACAGCTAGCGACGAAGGATTGTGCAACGTACTTACTTGAAAAAAAAAAATAAATAAATAAAATAAATATATATATATATATATATATCTATATCAGATTACGCAGAACAGATTTCGGAAGCGGATTCACAAGTCAAAGATATCTGTTGACGCCGATTAGGATTTCGAAAGCGGAGTCACAAGTCAAAAGGAAACTTTTTGAAAAGTAAGAATTTTTACTGTTAAATTGTGATTTGAAAAATATATATTTGAACCGCGACTCAAATGCGAGCCGGTCTAATAATTGATTATTCAAGTAAAAATTACGGGTTGTAAAAATATTACGGCTGTAAATTGTCTGTTAACCGTCTAAAAAAAAAAAAAAAAAAAAAAAAAAAAAAAATTTTTTTGCCGAATTCTACATAAAGTCAGGATGGAGCAATTAGTCGAAATGACTAAAATGCTGTGTACAAGCTTGCAACAGCAACAACAACAGCATCAAGAGTTACAACAACAGCAACAAAAACAGCACCAAGACTTACAACAACAAATATTGCAACAGCAAAAAAGTCTCGAAAAAATTCTGAAACAGGCGACTGGAGAAAGAAAAAATACTGTTTTTTCTGTCGAAGGAATAGCAAATTCATTATCCGAATTTATTTATGATCCTGATTCGGGCATTACATTTCCAGCATACTTTAAACGTTTCGAAACTATATTTAACAAGAGATGTCAACCTTGGTCAGATGAGGAACGAGTAACATTATTAGTCCAGAAACTAGGGACAAACGAGAATAGGAAGTACTCAAACTTGATATTGCCCAGAAAGCCAGAAGAAGTTTCGTTTGAAGAAACTATAAGTATTCTGTCAAAAACATTTGACGAAAGGAATAGTCTGTTCCACACGCGATACAGATGCCTAAACATCGTTAAAGCAGATAGCGAGGATTTTGTGACATACGCGGGAACAGTGAACTCTCTGGTTGAACAATTCAAGTTAGAAGAAATAACCAAAGATTTATTCAAGTGCCTAATTTTTCTTCAAGGACTAACTGATCCTAAATATAAAGAAATTAGGTCGAGAATATTAATAATGGTCCAGCAAGACTCGAAAATAACATTACAAAGGGTGACCGAAGAATGCCAACGTCTCATAAACGTAAAAAGGGATAATACACAAATTGAGGAGAAAAGTGTTGCTAATGTTCGACACATAAAAACTCGAAAAACTCCAAAAGCCAAAAAGATAGAAAAATGTGAGACATGTGGAAAAAATAACCATACCAAAGACACGTGTTGGTACAAAAATAAATTCTGCCAATCATGCGGAAATAAAAATCATACCAAAGACGTGTGTTGGTACAAAAACAAATTCTGTCAATCGTACGGAAATAAAAATCATACCAAAGACGTGTGTTGGTACAAAAACAAATTCTGTCAATCGTGCGGAAATAAAGGGCATAAATATTCGGTTTGCCACAAGAAAAGGAAATTACAAGATGTAAGCCTGGTATTATCAGAAAAAGAAATTCAGAAAGGTAAAAATAGAAAATACGTAGATGTCACGATAAATAATCATACAATTACTTTCCTATTGGATTCTGCTTCAGACATAAGCATCATTGATGAACAAACATGGAAAAATATTGGAAGACCTAAATTATCTGAAACCAAAAAAAAACCGCTAGAGGGGTTTCAGGAAAGAAATTAAACTTTAAGGGAGAATTAAAGTCGATATTTCGTTATGTGGCAAGACTGCAAAAACGAAAGTGTATGTAATCCAAGGGATTAATTCATGTCTTTTTGGAATAGACTGGATAGTACTTTTTGATTTGTTTGAACTCCCGATTAACTCATTTTGCAACATAATAAACAGTGCAGAAAAACAAAAAAGTATTAAAAATGAAAAATTCATGAATGAATTAAAAGAAGAATATCCCAGAGTTTTTTCTGAGGGATTGGGGTTATGTACTAAGACGGAAGTCAAATTTGAACTCAAGGAAAATATGAAACCAATTTTTAAACCTAAGAGAAACGTTCCTTTTTCCTCCTTAGACACAATTAATAAGGAATTGGAAAGACTTGAAAAAATGGGAGTGATATCTAAGGTTGACCATTCAGATTGGGCCTCGCCCATAGTTTATGTTAAGAAGAAAAACGGAAAAATAAGAGTGTGCGCAGATTTTTCAACAGGTTTAAATGATTGCCTTAAAAATCACAGTTATCCACTACCTTCACCAGAAGATATTTTTTCAAAATTGAATGGTGGGAAGATTTTTTCAAAAATCGACCCGTCTGACGCATACATGCAGATTAAAGTAAGTGACGAATGCTCAAAATATTTGTGCATAAATACACATAAAGGTATTTATAAGCTAAATAGGCTTCCTTTTGGCTAAAAAAGGTTGTCCCAGCTTTGTTTCAACAGGTGATGGACACTATGCTAGCAAGCCTTGAGTTTGGTACCGCCTATTTAGATGACATTCTAAGTAAGAATGTTCAAGAACATAAAACGTACATCAGAGCGATATTCAAAAGACTAGAAGATTTTGGTTTTAAATTAAGCCACGAGAAGTGTAAATTCTTCATGGAAAGAATTACATACCTCAGACAGGTGATAGACAGTGAAGGCAGGAAACCAGACCCACAGAGAGCCGATGCAATTAAGAACATGCCTGCACCCCGACACAGTTCTTGAAACTACAATCGTTTCTGGGGTTGGCACAATATTATGCAATCTACATACCTAAAATGTATGATTTAAGAGCCCCCCTCAACGAATTGTTGAAAAAAAGACAAGAAATAGTTTTGGCCAAAAGATTGCGAGACGGCTTTCCAGAAAATAAAAAAATGCCTACTCTCAGATCTCGCCTTAGCACATTATGATCCTGAGAAAGAGATCATTCTGGCAACTGACGCAAGTTTGTACGGAGTGGGTGCTGCACTGCTACACAAATATGAAGATGGCACTACTAAACCGATCGCGCTGAAAAAAAATTATAGTCAGATCGAGAATGAGGCTTTGTCGATTGTGTTCGGGGTTAAAAAATACCATCGCTTTTTACATGGTAGATCATTTGTACTTCAAATGGACCATAAACCGTTACTTACAATATTTGGAGGTAAAAAAGGCATTCCTACACATACGGCGATGGGGTGTAACCCTGCTTAATTACCATTTTAGGATGGAATACGTCAAATCTAAAGAACATGGGCATGCGGATGGATTGTCAAGGCTGATTCCAAAAAATTTTAGAAGAGACGGTTATAGCAACATTAACTGAGGAAAAAGAAATATCAGGTCTCTTGTTGAATACAATCAGGGAATTGCCAGTAACTTTGGACCAAATAAAAAAAGAAGCGGAAAAAGATCACTATATTGTGAAATTAAGGAACCAGACGAGAGGGAACAAAAGACAGAAAAAGGGAACTCAGATTTCACCTTTTTCAATTTGCGACAACACATTGATGTACGCAGATAGAATTGTTATACCTCAATCTCTACGTACAGATATGCTGAAAGTATTTCATACCGGTCATCCTGGAATGTCTCGGATGAAATCACTCATGCGTGGTTACATATACTGGCCAGGAATGGACAAGGATATTGAAGGTTTTGTAAGACTATGTAGAGGTTGTCAATTGGCTGCAAGGGCACCTCTGGTCAAAATGAATCCTTGGCCGAAAACGGATTTGCCGTGGGCACGTCTACATATAGACTATGCTGGACCAATTAATGGGTACTATTATTTGATATTATTGACTCTTTATCGAAATGGCCTGAGGTAGTCAAGTGCACGCATCCTACATCCAGGAACACCATTAGTGCATTGGATGAAATTTTCAGTCGTTTCGGGGTTCCCAGGACATTGGTGAGCGACAATGGTATGGCGTTCACAAGTATGGAGTTTAAGGATTTCTGTACTGCCTTAGACATTGAACACATAACTACACCAGTGTGTCATCCCAGGTCGAACGGTCAAGCCGAGAAATTTGTTGACACTTTTAAATGTGCTTTACATAAAAATAAAGGTATAGACACTGAAGAAAGAACTATTCAGAAGTTCTTAGCAATCTATAGGGTAACTCCTAATGAGAACAACGATGCGAAAATGTCACCGGCGGAAATTATGTTCGCAAGGAAAATTAGATCAATTTTCAATAGATTGTTACCCTATCAAAACAAAAAAGTTGCTAAGAAAGAGAAAAGTCAACATAAAAAAAATACACTTCAGGAGACAAAGTTTTTTTAAATTTTAAAAAGTGGAAAAAGCTATTGGACGGATGGCATAATCCAGAAAAGGATTGGTAAAGTGGTCTACACGATTAAAAGTAAAAAATTTACGTGTAAAAGACACATCAATCAGATTAGACCACGATATGGTGAAGAAAGTGAAAAAAGCGAAGAAGAAATTCCGATGGAAGTGTTATGCGATGCTTTTAATATGACACTACCCAATAGTGTATTTGAACCTGTATCGCATGGACCAGCCTTACGGGCTGAAAAGCGGAAATTATCTTTGCCAAAAAAGGATCTAATTGTGACAACTAAAAGAAGGAGCACACGGGAAAGAAAACCAGTGGAGCGTTTTAGTCCGGATCCAAAAAGACGACATTAGAAGCAGAAATTTTCAAAAGGGAGAATTTCAGCTTCGGGGGGAGGTGTTGTGATGAGATAACCCAACTTCCCCATTCACGATAATGGACGGACTGGTTGCCGATTAAGTACGACCACCAGGGACAGTAAGAAAAAGGTCTTCGTTTGCTAACACCTATTGAGGTTAGCATACTCCCGACTCTGTCTCTGTATTTTGACATACCTACATCCGATTATAAAATTATTATTGAAAACCACACTCGGGTTTACTTTGTTTATTATATCTTGCACGAGATATGACAATTTTCTTTGCTCATTTAGTAACTTAGGTGATTGAAAAATTGCATTTCTCAAACAATCTGGTGGTGAGTTGGGAAGTTTCATCAGTGATGTTTATTCCTGATATAATTGAAGGTTTCAGGCCTATAAAAACATCAGACCCTCACTCCCAGATGACCCAACCAGGATAAAAGCCATATTTCACCAGAAAGTTTCTATTCAAGATTTTCAAGGAAAAAGCCATATTAGGTAACTCTAAAATCATGCGCCCTTTCAAAACATGAAAAAAAAAAAAAGTGAAACAAATGATACTCTTGATTTCAAAATTTATCCAAAATAAAATTTATCATTTATCAACAAATGAACTTTATACTTATATAAATATTTTATTCAAAAGATCATTTTAAGGCTTTTGTTGTAATTGAAATGCTCAACTTTATAATGGGATAAAATCTACTTCAAAATTTGACAGCAACCTAAATAACTTGATATTTATGTTGTAGTATTCCTACTGCAGTTAAAGCAAAATTCATATGAATTAAGAGTATTTGCACCTTAAATCTGAACTGAATCAGATGCATATGGTAATGGACGTGCTTTGCAAAATACTTGATGTGCATTCTCCTTCAATTGTAATTTAGTCTTAAATCTAGCAACCATTCTATTTTTCCTATCAAACACTGTCTTGTGTTTCTCCAGTGTACCTTCCAGCAATTCCTGGTTGACAACCTGTTTGTCCATCTACTGATATACCTATCTACCATCATAAGCACACAGCTTAAGTGGACACCCTTTTCATGTTGACATGATTAAATAATTTTATATACAACTGATATGAAATCATAGATCCACTAACACTGGTATTTAGGTGCATCTGTAGATTATAGTTCTCCACCATTAATGGCACTTTAATCAGTATGACTGTTGTTAACAGTCCTAAGAAATCATTACAATCACTCACACTGTTCACATTTTTAACAGTACGCTAATTTTTTGTTCTGTTCAAAGTTTGTTTGTCATCTTTGGTTTTACATATTTTCCACTAGCTGGACAGTTCAAATTCTCACTATAATAACTCTCAAGTCCACATCAGCAGCAGGTTTTATTTCTCACATTAGTCTGCTAGAATGATTGCTTGTTTTTGTACAACAGTTTGAATCAATTTAGCAGTAACTAACACGGCTACCATTTGCTTTACCATGAATGAACACTGTGCATTTATTTCCAGCATTCTAGTTAAGTTCAATGCTGTACTCTCTCCTAGAAGCTTCTGTCATATATAGGACGCATGCCGACAATACTGCATCATGGATTTCATTATCCATATTTGTCCAAATTGCACTATCTTTCTTTAACCACTTGTTTAACACACATAGCAAACTGTTGAACTGTCTTGCCATATTTCCGAACTACAAGGTGAAACGATGATCTCACTATGGTGCTATTAACCTCCTGTATGAAATATGTACTTATCGCTGTAAATAGTGGCTAAAACTGCATCAGGTAAAGTAGGAAAAATGTCCTGAACTCCTGGCCCTACTCTATAGAGTAGCAAAGTCTTTCCTCTCCATTTTCTGGTGTTCAGCACTTCCTCTTCAACAACTGAACCAAAGCCATTCACATAAAGCTAAAATAACATCAGCCATCCAGTTCAATACCTTCCTAAGTTAGCTAGTTCAGCATAGTATTCAAACCATTTCAGCGTGTGGTTATTAGTAGCATCAATATCTCATCCCTATCACCAAAAAATGTCATGCATTAAAAAGTTTTGCATAATTTGAATTGAATCACATTTTATAGCAATATACACACAAAGCTGGTGTATTCTGTTTAAAACAAGTGCCATATTCTTTAATTTATATAACTAGAATTTTTTATAACTTTTTATATAAATTTTAAATCCCCACCACAGTATATAAAAATTGTTTCATTTGATTTCGCAAACCAATCAATGAAATTTGAATAAGCTGATGTGTTTGGAAAAATACTTTGACAAAAAAACCTACTTCACAGTTTAATAATTTCTTTAATTTTATAGGAAAATATTTTTTCCTTTTTCCTAGAAAAAAATAAATTCTTAGGTTTTCTTACTCTTGAGCATACAATATACAACTGGCCATGTTTAAATATTTCTTTCTGGAGACAAATTCCAACATGTGAAGTGTTTGGTCTTGTGATTTGTTTATAGTTCTCACAAATGTAGGGCAAACTTGAAACTGAATTCTTGTATATATAAAAACTTAAAGATATGAAAAAAATACAATAGTGCAGTTTTATTAAATAAGTATTTGTTATTTTAAATCATTAAATTGTTTTTTAAAATAGTGAGACTATTTTGTATGTTAAATAATGAAACTTAATTTTTTCAAAAACATTAATGAAAATTTTTTCTACTAAGCAATGCACCCTAGTAAAACCAACTGTACTTTGTAACCCCTTACCTGTTTGCACTTCTCCCTCAAATTTGGTTTTGATTGGTCAATTTATGGCTATTTTAGAGGGTGTAGCAGACAGACTAATGGAAGTCACAGAATCTTATATATAGATAGAAGCCAGTATGTAAGAAATGAAACTATCAGGTCATCAGTTCTGTCCGAATTTGGAATAAAGAAAACAAGTGACTAAATGTTACATTTAATTACAGATTCAATCAACAATGTATTTTCCCTGATTATCTATGACTTCCTTCCATCTATTAACAAGCTTAGTAATTCCATTACTGTAAAATTCTTTTGGCTTTGATTCGAAGAACTTACAAATGTCAGCTTTAACCTCTTCCTGTGTTACAAAAGCTGTTTCTTCCAAATGATTCTATAAGCTATGAAACAAATGGTAGTCTGAAGGAGCAAGATCGGGAGAATAAAGTGGATGAGGAATTTTCTCCCAACCAAGTTCTTCGATCTTTTGTGACGCGATTCTTGCGACGTGTGGTTGCGCATTATCCTGATGAAACATCACCTCTTTTCGATTCACTAGAGCAGGTCTTTTTTCCTCAAAGCTTGGTTCAAATGCTCTAATTGCTGACAGTATATTTGAGCATAAATTGTTGCATTAGGTGGCAAGCATTCAAAGTGGATTATTCCTTGGCAATCCCACCAGATTGAAAGAAGAACCTTTTTCCCATGAAGTTCCCTTCTCGGCTGTGGCTGGGTCCTTCCTCTTTACCAAGCCACTGTCTACGATGCTTAACATTTCAATAAAAGATCCATTTCTCGTCGCCAGTCACAAGTCTATCCAAAAAAGGTGAAACAAGTTAGCGAGAATGGAGAGAAGAGCAGATGTCAACTCGGGATTTGAGGTTGTTTTCAGACAATTCATGAGGCACCCATTTTCAAAGTTTAGGAACTTTTCCAAGTTGTTAATGATGACGATGAACAGTTGTATGGTTTGAACTGAGAACCACTCCCAATTCCTCAACTGATAAAGCAGGATTTTCTTCAAGGGCTGCTTCAAGAAGCTTTTTATCAAACTCAACTGGACATCCAGTTCGATCTTCATCTTCAAGGGTGAAATCTCCACCTCTGAATTTTTCAAACCATCTTCTGCAAGTTCTTTCATTCACACATTCCTCTCCATAAACTGAGTGAATGTTTCTAGCCGCTTCATCTGCCGAGTTTCATTTCTTGAACTCATAAAGCATTAAATGATTCTTGGGTACTTCCATGCTAGCAGGGTTTTAATCAAACAAAATTTAATTTTATTGTTTTCTGAAATAAAATTTGATCAGTTTAAATGCATCTAAACATAAAAATAATGTTCAGCTCAATTAGACATTATAAAATACTCTTTAAATTTCGTTCATTTTAAAAAAAGTTAAAATTCGGACAGAACTTATGGGATGACCTGATAAATGATAATATATAATACATATCACTTTTCCTATTAGGCTGTAAGGAAGTCTGAACTCATTACAAAAAATTCATTTATAAAAATAAAACAGAATGATCGTTTTAGAAAGTAAAAATTTTTTAAAATCTTCTGAAATTTTTTAAAATCTTCTTTAAAAGTAATGGCTGAAAAGTAATTTCAGTTTTTGATTTTGATCCTAAAATTAGCATCTTGTTATTTAGAAACCACCGTTTATCTTTTTAGATTATTTTATAACCTTCTTTGCAGCCACTGGCCATATAAAGTTCTGAATAATCAAATAGAAAAAGAAAAATAACTTTTCCCTCTTGGTCAGAATCATCTACTCACAGAGTTTTTGCAGAGAATAAACAAAAAACTTGACATACAAATCTATTTTGTACAGTCTTAGTATAATTTTTTATATAGTTTTCTTCAAATTAAATTTCCCATAGTAAGAAAGGAATATCCTGGGCACATGCAAAACATTTAAGTAACTTCTGATGCCTATATCTATTTTAAATTTATATACTTTTGTATAAAATTAATTATAGATAAGAAAAGATTTATATAATTTACAAACATAAAATACAAACAATAGTAATGGTGATAGACAAATTTATTCCATATTTTAATTGTACTATCCTGGTTTGCAATAATTGCTTGGATATGTTTTTTGTAACACTTGCAAATGACCTTCAATTAAAATGACCTTTAAATCTTCAATGTTTCTGGGGTCTTACTGATGAATTTGATCTTTCAAGATTCTATTTAAATTTCTGGAATGCGGAGTTATTATTTACATATAGACTATTGTCCTCATTTTTGTTGTTATTGTTATCAAAACATTTCTGAATGTTTGAGAGAATCAGTAAATATGCTAGTAATATGAGGGCCTCTTTAGTAGACCTAGCATAGAAATAAATATATGGGAGACATAAATAAAGAGAAGTGGCAGCAAACCAGCAGCTGCTGTAAAAAGTGAAACCGCAGTGAGTGTTGTCAAGTGTGTCAAGTAACAGCACTCACCAGCAGGCAAGTTAGCTTTAAAGCTCCAAGCTGATTTTAACTAACGAAAAACATTCTTCAAAACATTGTTAGGTTTCTCTAAATGCTCATGAGAGAACTTCATCCAACAATTTCAGTGTCTCTTTTTCAACAAAGATGTTTTAAACCATTCTTATACTATTCCAATACTTCTTTTGACTCACTCTACCTGCACACACACACACACACACACACATATATATGTAGAGTTTTGGTAAAAATTAATGAACTGAAAAAAGGAAAAAAAAAGTAAAAGCTATTTTATAATTGGCTTATAACTTGTCACCAGTCTCCCATTTTGGGAATTTAAATTTATTCTATTATTGGATTATGCCACAATCAGAATTGAATATTATTAGTTTGAGTTTGTTCCTTATATCTTATCAAAGAATCACTGATTTCAACTGGAGAAAAAGATTGCATTTAATGACAAATGAACTATGGAAAACAAAATACTTACCTGACCAATAGTAACAAACACAGCTCTACTACTAGCCATTGTGACACCACTAAACATTCGAGGTGTACCTTCATCTTTGTAAACACGATAAAGACCATCCAAAGCATGTTTGTAACTAGAAAGAGAAATAAATGTAGGAATTATTTCCATTCTAGAAATATCAACATTCAAATGTATATTTTGGTAGTTATACTTCAGTCTCAAGTCAACTTGAAATCTGATGTACACATTATTTTTTAATACTAGTAATAAATTTTTACTAAAAAGAAAAATATAACTTGACCATGTATCTGATGAATAAAATCAATCACCAATCTGAGCAACTTGTCCATTTTTTTTTTCTGTTATCATTTGTTGTTGCTTGAAAAGGTATACTTTGCAACCTCAGTCAATTTGTTTCTGTCAAACAAAAACACCATTTACTGAAAATCTGAATCGTAAAATAAAAAATGAGCTACAACTATGACATTATTTAATTAGAAAAGTTTTTTAAGTGATTTTATAAATAAGATATATTAAGGACACTATTGTCTTAAGAAAAAAAAAATCTTTCGATCAATAATTAATTTTGACAAAAATTGTTTTTATTTTTTTTTTTTTTTATTTTAATTCATAAAGTTTTAAATCTTAAAATTATGCATTAATTTCACCCTTTTAGAGGATATTATTAAGTAAAAACTATATTTACTAATCATAAATGGAAAAGTTAGTACAAATCATAAAACATCAATATTTTTAAAAGAATTTTGAATTTTTCTGTATGTTGATAAACATGCTGATTTTTTTAGATGCAGTTAATCATAAATGACATTATCGAAAAATAAGAGCATTAACTATAGTAAATTTAAAGCCAGGAAGTATCTAAAATTCAATAAAACATTATATTACAGAGAATTTTCTTAAGATTACTGTGTACTTAAAAATTATATATAAAAAGTGCTCACATTATATTTCAATTATTTTTTATGACTAAAGCCTCCATAGAACAACATTAATTAAACATCAAGCTGTCAAACATAAACAGCTACTGCTGTGTTAAAAAAATGCATTTCTGCAATATTTTAAATTTAAATTAAATAATATTTGTTTCAAATCAGATTAATTATACTTTAAAGCAGCTACTATTCCTTAAAGTTTCTGATATAAGTATATTTTATTTTTGGAAGATATTTTTAATAAAGAGAATTACATTTGTGATGAAAGACAACAAAGAAGAGAACTAATCAGTTATTTTATCAAAACTCCTTCAAGTTAATTTAAATTAATTTTTGAAATAAAGCAAAGTATTTTGCTTATTGGAAATATTAAATTTAATCCATCGACAAGATTTTTCATTTTTAAAAATTTATTTTAAACCTTACATCTTGCACTTCCTGTGGTGGTGCCTACTTTAAAGCTAACTTTATTCATTGATCACATGGTAAGGCAAACTATTACTGAAAAGTGTTTGTTTTATGTTCAATTCTTTATAAAAAAAAAAAAAATTTCTAAATGGGAAAATATAAAGAGAAAACAAATTACGTAGACCTTATGGTTGAATTAAAAAAATTGATGGAATTTTTGCTGCTTTATTTGTAAAATACAAAAGGAATTTAAATTTTTCTATAAAAAAATTCTGATCACACATTTTCATAAGGATACTTTATTTTGAAACTGGAAATGATAAAAACATATATAATGAAAAGTTCAAAGAACTTAACTACAAAAAAAAAAAAAAAAAAAAAAAAAATAATACCCCAACACTTAGTTTCCATTTTCTTCTTCAGAGTAATCTTTTTGTAAACCAAAACACTGGCTTTATAAAACATAGTGGCAAAAATCCATAGTAAATTTATATGAAAACATTCCTTGACACTTTGGATAGTATAAATGTATTTAGGCTTCTATTTGATATCAGTTCAATATCTTTTTTTCGTTAATAAGAATAAGTAGTTTCACTAGTCACCAAGAAAAATATTTTGTTCATCATATATAAAATAAATGAACTACTTTTTAACTTATGAAATATTCATATAATAAAACCTTTTAAAGAGTTAATTAATTTCATATTTCTTTTGATAATCCTGTACTTAGAAATCAGAATAAAAAAATCAAAGCAGCTTTTTGACTATTTTCATGTAACCATTGAAAAACTTTTTCCATTTTTAATGATTTCTACTAAAGGGTTACATGAAGAGAAAAGAAAAAAAATGTGTTTACATTTAAATATTTGTGCTTATATTGTCAGTTTTTATGTGCCATGTCCCTTCATGGCTCTTCACAATTTCTTGTTCTTTACTTAATAAATTTTGTCATTTCATCATCTCTCTTAAACCCTGTTCTGCCACCCATTTACACAAGCTCAATATGTAGATTATGCATTATTTTCCTTTATCCCTCTTGCCGTCCTGTGAGTATCAAATTTTCCAAGACCTCTTACTTCATTATGTGCCACTAGAAATCTCAGCTGTCTCTTTCTGATGTTAAGTATAAGTGTCCTTTCTGCTTCCATTTTCTCAAACTCCATTGTAGCTCACATGTTCAGTCCATGGTATTCTCAGCATTTTTCTGCAGATCTACATTTCTGTTGTTGCAAGTCTCTTCTTCATCTGTAAGGAGATTGCCCAGCATTCACAGAAAGACTGATATTACATAACAATTCAGAAGTTTTCTTTGTTTCTAAAGAATTTTCCTGTTTCTTAATACTCTACTTAGTTTTTAGAAGACATCTTTCACTATCCCAATGACCCTTTAAGTTTCAGTGTTGCACTTTACATCCTCTGTTAAAACATTTTGAAGATATTTAAATTGTAATTGTTTATAATTTGCATTTTGGGCTGTTTTTTTTGTTCACAAACATTCATTTTAGCAATTTATGTTTATTCCCTTCTTCTCGCTTTCCTTTACTACCGTCTGCAGGAATTCTTATAGTTTCCTTTCTGTGTCTGCTATCAACACTGTGTCATCTGCATATCTTATTTTGTTAAGATTGTGGCCATCAATAACAAATCACAGTAGAACTTCTAATTTTCTCAGAACCACCTCAATATATAGTTTGAATAAGTCTGAATTTTTGTATATTTACTGAACTCATTTTCTATCCATATGTAGGCAATTTGCTGCTAGTATAGGTTCTAGATTATTCTAATATCATTCCCAAATAGGTTACCTAGCAGTTCTAATTGTTCTTTGTGGCATATTTTATCAAACACTTTTGCATACTCTATAAAACAGATGTTAATCCTTTTGCATTTGTATTGCTCTGATATCATTTAACGAACCTGCACTGTTCTTATCCTATTTTTGGTCTAATTCTGATGCATGCTCTATTCATCAGAATTCAGATGATATGCTTTGTTACATGGCTCTTTAGACTGATTGCCCAATGGAGTTCATATTCATTTATACCTGGTTTCTAGGTAGTGCTATGAAAATGGATCTATTTAGATTTTACTTAGGTACTGTAATCTAATCTTTTACTGAATTATACTTTCTGGCTTTAAATTTACTATAGTTTTCACTCTTATTTTCTGATGATGTTATGTATAATCAACTGCATCTACAAAAATCAGCATGTTTATACACATACAGAAAAAAATCAAAGTTCTTTTAAAAATATTGAGTGTAAAAATTCAGCCTATCTTGTCAAAAAGAATTCAATAAAACTAAAAAAATATTGTTTTTTTGAGAATTGTTGTTTGCAAAACTTACGTTCAGATTCAACAGAAAAAATAAACTTGAAATTAATAATAAAAAAAAAATTACTTGTAAAATTGCAGTGCAATTTTGAAATTAATTCCGTTGCTGTTTTGTCACAAGAGTTTATTTAAAAAATGCACTAATGCTTTAAAAATGCCTAAAAAGATATTATTTATATATGGAAATTAGTTTTTCTTTTAATCCAAGCTTTTTAGAATAGGACCAAAAATTAAAAAGGCCATAAAAACAGATAAAATGACCCTAGCTCAAGCAGGATTCAAGGTACAGTATACTCCTAAATTATATTGGGATATTACGTATCATTTAAGCTGTATCTTGAAAACACACATACAAGTATTAGTATTTATATATATATATATATATATATATATATATATATATATATATATATAGAGAGAGAGAGAGAGAGAGAGAGCTTTTTATATAAAAAAATTAGGAGAACAGCCCATTTCATCACTTTAGTTCCAACCTTTTGGTATCTAAGGTAGCGAAATCAGCTGATCTCCTAATTTTTTATATTTATATATATATATATATATATATATATAAATAAATAAAACATTTCCCATAATTTTAAGAATGGTTATAGTTTATATTTATTTGTATTCAATATACCAAGATTAATATCTGCAGAACAAATAAAGAGATAAAATGTTAAGCATGAGAATTTATCAAAACACTTATCAAAGCTTATATTAATTCATTTATTATATTTTTAGGATAAACTTACTTCCTTCGTTGGTCCATTGGTAACTTGTTATCATTTTGCATCCTATAAAAATTAAATAAAAAAAAATTTGCCAAGAGCCCCAAATTAAAGTAAACAGAAATACAATTATAAATAAAATCATGAAAAAATAAATATAACAGTAAATCTGAATTTTTATAAAGAAAAGTTTGGTATCCATGTTTAGTTATAGATAAATTAATTTTCATTCTGTTATTAATGAATAAAATACAAATAACTAAAATGCTAAGTACAGAAAATTCCACTATAAATATATATAAATAAGTAACAGTATAATAAAATGTGAACGACAAAAAAAAATGTTTTCAACATGTAAAACTAAAAATTGGTAAATTCCAATATTCAAAGGTATTCCATGAGAAAAAAAATCTTATAATAAACTAAAAAAGTGAAGAATATAGAATAAACCTGAATTACTAAGCAGTTCAAGTGAATTTAAAGATATTCATTAAACTTGAATCAAGGTATCCAATAATGGATATTGTCAAGACAAGCAGCACAGTTATAGTCAGTTCTATAAACCTATATCTCTACTGTGGAATTTTGATTTATATGAGAGGAAGAGTGTCAAAAGGAGATGCAAAGAGAGAGAGAAGCAAAAATGAAGAGAAAAAGAGAAGCCAAAAAATACAAAATCGAGAGATAAAAAAAATTATGAAGCACAACAAAAATTAATCATTTCTTGATAGTATTGTGATGAGTTAGAAAATAATGGATTCTATACAACTACTGGTATTCTATGTAGTGGCTGGTGAAACATTAAATCACTTCCTTAAACCAAAGCTGCATCAAAAGTAAGATATAGTCATGGATTGGTGGTAGCCAAGTGGAACCATCCAGGGTCCTACAAAACCATCATAACAGTGAGGTAATACCAGGAAATTGAATAAACACACCAAGAACTGCAATGTTTATATCCAATACAGATTAACTGAAAAGGACTAATTCTTCACCATAACAATGCCTGACTACATGTTTTGCAATATAACTGAAACACATAGACTTGTACATTGCTGGAGACAAGGCATAGATTCTAATGGTTCTTATTTCAATAAACAAAATTTTATTCAAAGCTGAAATATACTGCTTTAAAAACTGATAGTTAAAAACTGTAATTATTTTTCGCCATACAATAAAATGTCATGAAATACAAGTAATCAAAAATAAAGAAATCATCTCAAAAATTAAAACTGAACTTGAATCTCTTATTTTCAGGATCATGCATTAATTTAACCATAGTTAATTATAAATTAGAATATCAATTCTACAAATAAAACAATACCTGTTGAGCATCCTTTTAAGTTTAATACAAAACATTTATTACATCTGCATATTGTAGCAAATATTTGCTAAATTTCAGTTCCCTTCACCTATTTAATATAAAAAAAAATTCGTCAATGTCAAAACTCACAATAATTGATCATTGAAACCATTCAAGATGTAAAATTGCCCAGTAGAGGTACTAGAGGCAAATTAATTTTTCCCCTTCTGAATAAATTATTAGAAGCTTTTATGAAAAAGGGTGGGCTCATTTTTAATTAGCATGTTGGCCAGTGTAATTTGACAATATTTGTTAGCCAAGGACGAAGAGTTCAACCCTGGGAGGATTACCATTAATAATCTCCATAATAGTCATTTGAAAGGTAGAAGAACATAGTTAACAGTTCCTTAAGAGCTTCTAAAATGATGTCAAACAAATAATCACATTTTCAAATATACATACTCACAGATATCTTGTTATAGTTAATACTTTTGTTATCTTATTATTTTTTCTTACAATCTAGACATAATTAAACAATTGAAGAAGGCAGTACAGTGAATAAAACACTGAATACAAAAAAGAATTGGCCATATGAATTACTGTATAAAAGAACTGGCCATATGAATTACTGTATAAAAGAATTGGCCATATGAATTACTGTATAAAGGGTGTGTTAATGTTCTTGGCCCAATTTGTTTTCCAAAATCTGACCAAATTACCAAACATCAGAATGCTTGTTCGCAGTTGATATATAGGTTTCCTTTATAAAATTTAATAGTAGATTTTACAGTATATAATCACAATGAAACCATTGTTCAAATGAAGATTTCACAAATACCAAAACAGCTAAGATTTTAATATAAACGGTACAACTCACCTGACATTGACTAAATCTGCAGGTGTACCCACAACACCACCTGAAGCCCCAGCAAAACCAGCCAGCAACACTTTTTGATAGAATGGCATTGATTGGTTATCTTTCACAAGCTGTTTTTTGGCAGTATCGTAAATGGCAAATCTTGTTAGGGAATATGTAAGCTGGGAATAAATAAAGCTGATCAATTTTAAAATTTACAGGTATTATAGGAGTTTAAAATCATCTAATAAACTTGTTTATACACAATCTACTAATTATCTGTAGTAAAAATAGAAAATAAATTTTCATGTGGAAAATTTTCATGTCTTGTAGTAATAATAAAAAAAACAAAAACATTTAAACCTTTATATAAAATTAGTGTAGCGTACTGTAAAAAAATGACAGCAATTGTTTGAACGTTTTAATACCGAGATGCAATAAAACACTGTATTGAGATTCAATAAAGCAAAGATCTAGAATTCACAACGAAAATAGAGAACTTAATGAACTGTTTAATTAATCTGTTCCCTTTATATTTTTTAGATGGTCAATGATATCTATGATTCATTGATTACTCTTGGCATTATATAAATCACGTTTTGCTCAATGTCTTTTCATATTAGAAATGCTGTGTATTTAATAAAATAGTGACTCAAAATAGAAACACCTAGCAACAGAAAAACAAAGGCAGTGAAAATGACAAAACCTGTCTGAAGACCAAACTGAAGCAAGGTGATTACTTATTAGACAAAGGTAAGGCCTTGTAAGAAAAACTCGAACAAATAAGACTTCAGTCTAATGGAATGTAATAATTAAACAGTTCATTTTTGTTGGGAACTAATTTTGTCTAAATAAAAGATAAATATTTTATTTGTATAGATTATTAAAATGATTAAGGGAAGTAACCACTCATAAATTTACTACCTTAAGTTGATTTACCTCCCTTTACACAATAGAGCATGACACAAAAGATATAAATAAATACACAATGATAATTATTATATAGTAGATTGATTTCATAATATACAAAGTATGCCAACTGCAAAAGATAAATTAATTTAATAATCTAACTGAATTTACAAGTGGTTAGTAGTTAAACACTGACAATTCAATCTGAAACCTGACTGCTAATAATATCAAGTAGACATTCCCATGTTAAAGTTTATTCCCAAGAAGAGAAATGTAATGTCCAGACCCTATAAGTAACAAATCTTCTGGATAAATTGAGCTGAACTTTGGAACATGGTTTTTGACCTAAACAGCATCACATGTACTTTTAAATTGTTCTCTTTATTATTTTATCTGACAAATAAGTAAATATCACCTCCATAACAATATTTGTACTCTTCTTTGCAATAACCAACTGTAGTATGCAGTTTCAGAACTTATACTTTTTAATCTCTATGGATAATTGCTATTACACTAAAATATTTCAATAATCATAAATGTAACACATATAGTGGGTAATCTGTTTAATTATATTAAAACTATGATTAAGCAATTTTCACTGACTTAAAAGTTGGTCCAGTTGTGTCAAAGCTTAAATAAAATCCTTCCATGAAAAATCATTTTTATTCTACATAATCTGTCATTTGTATTTAAGTGCTATTAGGTGCCTTTAAATTTTTTTCAGCAAAATTTGTGAAAAAAAAAAATCACACAATCTGTCAGGTATGATAATCAAAGCATCAATAACCTAAAAAACTGAAAATAAATGAGAAAAGATCTAATTGTTTATAAACCATTGCAAACATGAGCCTAAAATTGTCACAAGCAAACCTTGAGAAAGATCACAAGTGAACTGAGAAACTCAATCTTGTGCTTTGTTTAAATATAGCAAAGACTCTTGCATGAGCAACAGAGAGAAAGCACTAAATACTTGTTGGCTATTTTCACTGCCTGCCATAAGAAATGCATAATAATCATAGCCATTTTCCTTCCTTTTTATACAGAAATGAAATTAAAATTAATATTTTTTTATGTTAGATGTGGGCATTATTACTTGTAATCAGAATTTTGTAATTTAAACATTAATATTTTAGACTTATGGTATTAATTTTTTTCAAGAGAAACTGATCAATTTCAAGAGTGAATGCTATTTTTAGTGTCAACTCAAATATGAGTAGACACTAAAAATAATGTTTAAAGTGATAAAATCTGCTGGATTAATAAATAAAAAATCCATTATTCGTTTAGAAAACTGCTTTGTTTTGTACATTTGGATACAAAATTGAGCAGATATGAAAATTTTGAGAGTCTATGGCTTTTCGCTTAAAAGCACTGTTGGTCTGCAAAAGTTCTTTGTGGCCGAGTTGGTTAAAGCACATCACACACACATTATATATATATATGTGTGTGTGTGTGTGTGTGTGTGTGTGTGTGTGTGTGTGTGTGCATTTCTTTTTTTAATCATTTCACTCCAGATACAAACTGAAAGTAACAAAACTGAAAGAATCTAAGAAAAACATTATTGGAGAGAGAGAACAATAAAAGAACAGGGTTCAAGGAGACAGAAGATGATGTTGCATTTAAATTTTTGAAGATCATAGATGACAAGATAGCAAGTAAACAGAAGAGAGTTTTACAAGTGAGAAGCATAAGAGAAACTTTTAGCATTGAACTTATGATTGTATCTAACAATTTCAACAGTAAAATGATGAGACCTAGCTGCCAATCTAGTACTTCTTTCATTAAGAATATCTAGATACATATCAAAAGCATCAGACCAGATACAGCAGCAGTATTCAATGCATGGACAAATGATAGACTTAAAGTAATTGATCTAGAGAAGCAAAGAAAGAAAATCTTGTGAGGTGAGATGCATAACCAATTTGGAGTTGATTAGAACATCTAGTACTTTGCCAGAAAGATGTAGAAGATTAATCACAGGTTGAAAGTTCAAATAAGAAGGTTCACTTAAGTTCTTAAGAACAGGAACTACAGAAGAGGATTTCTAACAAATTGGAAAGCAAGAAGCAGCAACACGTTTATTGTAGAGCACAAGAGCACATTTTTTAGGACTATTTCAGGGAGATAGCATTGAGTTCACATGCTTTGTGGGGATCAAGTTTAGAGATGATAGCAGAAACTATGGACAGTAGAGACTCAGTTGTAAGTGCAAAGCCAAGCAAAAATACTTCAGAGTCAAGACTAGAATTGCAAGAGAATTTCTGAGCAAAGCCTTCTACTTTATCAGCAGATCAAATTGAGTGAAGAGAGGACTTACCCTTATTTAACACACTATTACAGAGCCACAGTAATCATGAGAACCAAACTTGTGAGAGGTTATAAAATGGTTCATTCTGCCAGTGAACAAAGTCCACATAGCCTCATTGTGTGTATATAAAACTCTAATCTTGTGTGTTACATAGCTTAAATGATACATACCCCAACCACTTAGAAGCATATTGTACGTTGAACTCTGGCCAGGTGCAGTACCAAATTTCATCAAAACTAGACAAGGGGTTCTTGAGTTAGGGCTATTTTTCTGTTTTTACAGTATTTTTAATAGGAATTTCAGTATTTGTTTTCAATGCACATTCTCATATTAATCCATATATATAAACAACAAATATTATATTCCAACTATGTGTGTAAAAATAATAAATATTCATAATACATTATAACAACATTATTAAATAAATTTAAATATGCATAACACAACACACATATATATATATATATATATAATTCACTACATTGGAACCTTTTTTTTTTTTTTTACTTGAAAGGTGAAAAGACAATGTATCACATGAATTGATGGTAAATAAATAGATGCATGTTATTTGCAGCCATTGTATATTTTGAAATAAATGTGAGGAAGAAACAAGTATGTATAATAAAAAATATACTTATTATTTTGAAAAAGAATACATCCATTTTAAGTTTTTACTCCAAATTTTCATGAAATATGTTAGCGTTATGAAGCCCTATGAAACAAACACCTTTTACAATCTTTAGTTTAGATTAAATTTGTATTCAAAGTTCATTTTATGGGAGATATTTCTCTCTTAATGTAAAGAAATGAAAATCTATTGATATCATAAAAATTTATTTTTATATTTAAATCAGGATATATTTGCATTAAAATGTTTTTGGTGCTTTTCATTTGCTTTCAGACAGGAAAAAATTTTACTTATTAACTAATAGTTAATAAAAAATATACTTATATCTTTGGAAAAAATACACGTTCTTTAAGCTATTACTCCAAATTTGTATACAATGGGTTAACTATGAAGCTCAGTTTTAACAAACTTTCTTTCACCATCTTTACATACAGATTAAAATGTGTAATTAATAATAAGATTGATAATATTGTTACCTATCATTTTATCCCATGAACTGATTTTAAAAGAAAACCAACAGGTTTATGGGTGCCCTAGTTATATGTGTGTGTGATAAATACAAATATTACATTTGCCACTAAACTGATTCAGCACCCCAACTCCAGTTTTGTAGACAAACCTTTTTATAATTGTTAGGTCTACTCATCAATTTTTATATTGAGTGAAAAAATAATTTATGCACTTTTTATAGGTGTTAGGTTGACTTTTTGTGTGTGTGAGGGGATAATTTGTTTTCTCAAATTTGAGAAATATAGGTGCATTCCATTTTTTATTTATTTCTAATTTAAATAATTATTTTTTTAAATCAATGCTTAAATGGCAAAGTGTTTATTTGTTTATATGCTTTCACTTACCCATTATCATTTTCTTATTTAATAGTTTGTTTTTTTACCTGGCTTCATGGTATCTTAGGTATTTAGGGTATTAGTTATGGAAGGTTAGTTTTTATAATTATATATATATATATATATATATATATATATATATATATATATATATATTTTAGTGCTTAAATAGTGATTTTGGTGGAGATGTTTTCTTTTGGGATCCATATATACACACACAGTATAACAATGTTTAAAAGTTGCATCTGAATACTGAATATATGTATGCTACTTTTCCTAATTTTTATATACTTATGTTTAGCAGAAAATAGGAAGAAAACCTGAAAGCTTAGAAATCAACAACATGCATAATCTTGCATAGAGTTGATTTTGTACAGTACTGACAAGGTCATATACATTAACTTTGTATGAAATGTATAATTCACTTTAAAATTAAAAACCTATAATGTATATGTTAAAAATGAAATATTTTTCACTTCTATTTATATGCAGTTAAATCCTTAAAAGCATTATAATTTACAACTGTTTATTAACTTGACATTCCAAGAAAAACACAGCAAGAACATATTCAGTCTTGAAAAAAAGTTTTTTTAACATATCTAAATAATATGAAAACATTTTGCAATAAAAATGCCAAAAGGTTGTTGTACTGTTTTAAGAATATTGTATTAGAATCTTTATGTAAAACACTAAAACTGTGACTGATCTCTTGTAATTAAAATGTTTTATATTCTTTGCATATGACTGCCAGTAAAGGAGAAAATTCTAATATTTTATTGAGAGAACAGCTGTACAAATTCACCCAGAAAGCAAAGAATACAGTTATAGAATTTTTTATATTTTTATCTATAATCTAATGTTTTTTATGCTCATTGTAATGAAAATTAGTTGAAAAAATATTCAAAACAATGACAGATTTTAAATCAATGGCTATCTTGTTAAAATGTAATTTAAAAAAGTAAAGAAAATATTAAATTTAGTTTTCATTGTTTCAAATCTTAAGTTTAATGCATCAGTATTTTTTTTTTTAAAAGTGACCAATTTGGTTGCAATATTAAAAAAAAATAAAAAACTTAACTTCTCAAATGAAATTAAATTTTAATTAAAAAATAATCAAAGAACAATCACTATAGTTTGACTTAGCTGTGGTGAAAAAAGATTTGATGGCTGATAGACAAAGTTTGGTTAGCAGTAAGAGAGAGTTCCATAGAAATGGCAGTAGATGAATTCTTTAATGTGTTCACTGATAAAAAAAAAAATCATTTTATAAGCAACAGAGTTATCATGTAATAGATACATTAATATCTGCTTATTTATTCAGACATTTGGATAACAAAGCGCGTTTAATTTTTTATCTATGCAACAAAAACAGTGACATTGGCTTTTATATAATATTTCATGCATTCAGTTTTCTCATTTCACTGCATCAATTGCAGTAAAATAGTGTTAACAAAAAACAAATGTAAGTTTATAAAATGAACTAACAAGAAGCACTGTATAGATCATAAGAGTATTATAGACTCTGAAGACAACTATTGAACACACAAAATAAAACAGCAATTATAATTTAATTAAATCAATATATATTTATTGTCAAAGAAAAATGTTTTGTCTTTAACAATCTGCAGAATCACTCAAATCCCAATAGAATCTTAAAATAAAATCTTTTATTATAAATAAAATTATAAATCCATTTAAATTTTCAAGTACAATATATTTATCTAATTTTTTATTTTGCTGATCAATTTTCTTGTCACTGTCTCAAAGAAAAATATTAAAAATATATGATAAATAAAGTGCCCTTTATAATGAAGCAATTTACTGGATGTTTTATTGCAGATGCTTTGTGAATGTTCAACCATCTCAACACAAAGTTTTAATTATACAATCATGATTAACAGAGGTTTATGAATATTTATAAATTTATTTTAAACCAATTCATTCTCTTAAAATTATTTCTTCAGCAATTAAACTTAATCCATTTCAAATATTTAATGAACCTTGGATTTTTTAGGAGCATAGTCCATTTTAAAATCAATAATCTTTCAGCTTGTAATTAAAGAAGTTTAACAACAAATTTTTGAAATGTTAAATGGAGGATGATGTATGATAAACATTGAAATAGAACAAAGCAAAGTCATTTCACTCCTTAAGAATTTTCATTACTAACATAATAAAAGTAAGCATAAGTGATAATCAGTCTTACTTGTCGAAGCAAAGATGCTGTGAGTCCATTATAAAGTCCAGTGACACCATCATTTTTAAGAATGCGAATCACTAATGTTGTGGCTTTCACTTTTTCTCCTTGCTGAGTCTGAAGCTGCACCTAAAAGCAAAAGATACAATCCAAAGAGTTCATCATATGATATAATAAAAATAAAGAGAAATTGTAGTGAACTCGGATAAAAAAACCAAAAAAAAAACAAAAAAAACAATTAAAATAAGATATTTACTTTCCTGTAAAACACATTTTTTTTTCTTTCTCTTTCTACCCTTCTCTCTCTATACTTCTCTTCCAACAAATAAAATGAAGAAAAAATGAACATGGTTGCAAAATGGCAAAAGTTTTCTGGATCTAAGTCTAGCTATTGTGACTAGAAATCTACCAAAATAAGAGTGGCTCCACACCTAACTCCCAGTAAAAAAAAAAAAAAAAATTGCAAAGAAAGGAACACCAAAAAATAAAAGAATTTTGGCCAGTCAAAAAAAAAAAAACTAAATGATTTTTCATGTTAGCCAAAACCAAGCTTCACGCCAGTGGTATGGAATCCTGACTTAAGCCGAGAGGCAGGAGAGAAGAGACCACCTTTACATTGAAATAACATCAAAAGTATAAAACGATTAAATAGTGGAGTGAGTTGAGAATAAATCTAGGATTTTATTAATGAAAAGAATCACTATAGGAAGTCTGAAAAGGACATTATATTTATGCTTTTTTAACAAACATGAATCTGTACCAAAAGATCAAAATAAAATTTGAATTTCAATATTAATCTTTTTTAACCAGTCAAAAGATGAATAGGATTAATTCATCAGCAGTTAAATTAGATCCTTTCCAAAGTTGGTTATTTTCCTATAAATAGATAGTTTTCACTCTTAAAAGCCCCAGTAATCAAATTGTTTTCAGAAAAGATATATCAATTCTGAATTGCCCATGTGCAAGCCAACCTCAAAGTGTGACTTGTTCCCAAAGAGACAACATCAATTATATCATAATTCACTCAGCATTTTACAAATATAAAATTTTGCTGCCTGCAGAAATGTAAGTCAGTCAGTTATGTGCCATGAGTGATACACACTTAGGTGATCATGTATCGAAAGATACATGACTGATGAGGCAGATTTTTTTCCCCCTCAGTAGGTTGCCATTTCTTTCTGCAGTAGACCAGTTGCCATCCAAGGCTATAGAACCTGGTCTGTGCTGCTGGAGGCAGAAGAGGATTCATACCTTTCTCAAGGGTATTAGCATGTAAGTGAATGTAATGGATTTGACTGGAATTCAAACTCAGCTCTCCGATTCCTCAATCTGAGCCACTATCCATTACTCCACCATGACTCCATGCAGAAATGTAAACACACATCTATACTCTGTAAACTGCCCTTTTCATATATCGTACCTTGTTCCTGATGGCAAAAGTAATATCGTTTAAACTAAATTTACAATAACAAAATTCAAACCATGTATCATTTCAACCAACAGTTTATGGTTAAGTTTTTCCTACTGCTGCTAGGATTTTATAACAAAGCAAACTTTCTCCTGCATCCATGTAGACTGTAGAAAAATAGCATAAATGATTTTGATCATAAAACTTGACATAGGTATACAGAAAACATACAGAATATTTAACTTTGCTCAAATAATTCTTAGTTGTATATGTATTATATTCTTTAATTTTTATTTTTGGCCAATTTGTATTTCGTAACAATATTTAAAATATGGAAGATGTCAGCAACTATCCCTCTAAAAGTTCATGTTAATTTTATTGTATAGATATGAGATCAACAAAAAGCATTTCAGTAGAAAAATAATTATTTTGTTTGCATAAAGATGTTTCTTCTTTGAAAAAAAATAAATAAATAAATAGAAAATGGGGAAATATTTCATAAATTTTATATACTTTAAAACAATTCAGTGAAAGTATCAAAATTTGAGAGAAAGTGACTCAATTATCTTTTACATAACTGGGACATTTTTGCTGATTTACCAACATTATGGATTCCCCATAAGATGTGAAGTATTTTGATAAAAAAATAAACATTTTAATACATATTAACATAAAAAAATGTCAGATTTTAATATGTATTCACATCATTTTCAAAACTATATAAAAGTGATTGTTTTTAAAAGAAAATCTTTAAGAATAAATAGTAAGAGAAGTTACTTCTGTTGATATTTGGGGGGGGGATGCAATAAATCTGAAATCTGTTCTGATCAAACATCTCCAATCCAACATGTTAACTATCCCGGTTGCATTTTATCTTTCTCCAATTTCATTTGCTTTCTAGTAGGTATCCCAAATTAACATTTTATTCTCAATATATCTAAAAACCTTTAATACAGGCATAAAGAACTTGACAAACCATAACAAAATGGTACCAAATTTATCTTGGTAGCTCAATTAGCAACAAAGTTATGACCATTCAAAGTTTATCAGTTTTCCATTTCATGTTCTATTGGACCAGAAGCTAATTTTAAGTGTGTAACTGAATATGCAGGATTCAAACTAGTTAAAAATCATTATAAATGTAATGTCATATAGGTAATCTTGAAATAAAAGAAATAAACTAATGAATTCAATAATTATTAGATCAGGGAAATATGAATTATTAGATCATTGTGAAAAGATTGTGTCCTCAAAAATGAAATACTTAAGACACAATACAGAAAGACACATTTGACTAATCATATAAGTTTCATTTCAACAGTTAGTGCCTTGCAACAGAGATTAAGCTCAGTTTTTTTACAGTAATACATCAATAAAAAAAAGAACACCAGGTAAAATCATCCAGAAGCACAATTTAACAACAGGGTAAAAATCAGCTCAAAAGTATACTATCCTGAACTTGCCATAAAAAGTATCCACTGATCTGAAACTTTACTAATTTTGGGATGGGTTATTCAATAAAACGGTTCTTTGTGCTCTGTAATATGGATAACTTTTCTTATACATGTATACAATTTTGGAAAATTGTGAAATTATACAATTTTTAGTATATCAAATAGGGCCAGTAATGAATACAGAACTTAGAAATTTGTTTCATGAAATGAATCACTGGTCAATCCTTCAAACAAATGCTTATTGTAAAACTTTAAACTTCAAACTAAAAACACTGAAATTAATAAAGATATATTTATTGAAACTAATGAAAGATTTTCTGGACAGTTGGAATGATCCCCACCTATATTGCCTCTTCTAATGCTATTTGAATTTGTTTATAAGCTTTAATAAGCCAATATTCCTGGAACACTTCATATCCTACCATCACTTGAAATTTCCATCTAAGGACAAATGTTGATGCTACTTGTGCAATATCATCCAGCAAAGGAAATTAAAAAAAATAATCATTTCTGCCTTTGGTTGGAATTAAAAGAGACTAGACAAAGTCGTAATATCAATAACTTCATCAATATAAAAGTTGTAGTACTAGTATGCTGCAACCAATTGGCCTTGGTGTTTGTAATTGAAGGTCATTTGAACTGGCTCTTCTACATAACAAATGCTTGAGTTGTTTGAATACCCAGAGTCACTGAGTGTGGAGATAAAGTTCTGTTAAAAGTTTTATCAGTGAAATGTCTATATTTCCTTCACTATACAGTTTTTTTTTTAACTTTATAAACATACATTGCAGGGAATTTGGAGGTCTTTGTTGACCTGTTTCTCCCACTTAGAAGAAAACTACTTCTCGGAGTTCATCATCTACTCTATTTACCAACCTCCCCACAAGGCAAGATGTGGCACAAGGCCAGTTTTTAACGGGGAGCGTTATGAACCCATGGGCTCTGGCAAAAATTGACCATAGATCCTGTATATACGGGGTCAGGTTTGTCTACCTCTCCAAACGAGAGACTGCCCTTCGGCATAGCCCTGGAAAGAGAGGAAGAGGAACAGAAAGCCTGCTCCTCATCCTCCTCCACTTATCAGAAGATTAAATAAATGTAAATTTCATTAATAACCCAGATAGGGGTCTCTGACATGAAATTGTTTTGTTTTTTTCTTTTAGGTACTCTAAAAATAAATAAATAAACAACTTCATTTTAACATACCAAAATAAAGCCTAATCCCTAGAATTAATAAACAAATAATCATAAAAAAAAAGTTGATTTTGCAAAATTCAACAAAATTTTTTTACAGACCCATGCGCCAAAGTTCTTATCCAGTTCATTTTTTATCATGAATGAATATCATCATTTTAGAAGGAAAAGTGGATACTTTTTTTTTAGATATGTTCAATAATTCGCTGAAAAACAGCATAGCATGATGAAAAAAGGTCCCAAACTTAATAAAAACAAATTTTCATCATGAAAAAGTTTGTTATTAATAAGAGGAAAGACCAAAGTATTTTTTGATTGTTTTTTTAAAATTTTTTATTCTTTTCTAGCACGTTTGAAATTTTGTTTGAAAATCTTGTTTGCATTTTTTTTTAGGTCAAAGGTTACATAGTATTTTTTAGCATTAGTCTTTTTGTGTTTTTTTCATACTTTTTTTCAGTTTGAAAAACGCATTAATTTGAAAATTCTTGCAAAAATTAAATAATTGTCAGATTTTAATGAAACTTTCAGAACTTATTAAAAAAAATAAATGAAATTATTTTACAAATGTTTGTTTTTTTAGAAATTCATGATAATTTTTTTTTTTTTTACATTTGTTACCCCCCACTCACTTAATTTTATGAAAACTTGAAAATCCTAAACTGTAAATGTCTGTATTTTCTTTTTATTAAATGCAGAAGACTTTGAAGAATATAAATCATCGATTTTTTTTGTAAATCGATTCTTTAGCTCTGAATTGTAAAATAAAACTAAGACATTATGGTAAATTTGCTTTTTAAACCCCGCAAAGAAAATCTATTATAACTTTCTCAAATCATTATATTTCTGTGTAAATGTATATGCTGAACTTGAAAATAACGCCCAAATTTTGACAAAACCTACCATTTTGAGTTTATCGACAATAAAAATTCGGACTCGGTCACATTCACTGTGGAATATATTACGCGTGGAATCATAATTAACTTTGCACAAAATTTGAAAAGAGCATGATAAGTAAACCTAAATCCTAACCATTAGGGTTAGGGGTAGTAAACCTAACGGTAGTAACGGTTAGGATTAAGTTTGGGGATTAGGTTTTACTAACCTTAACCTGGGGTTAGGGTTAGTAACCCTAACAGTTAGTCCCCAACCGTTAGGGTAGGGGTAGGGATCAAGCTCTGTGCAAAGTTTGCGCATTAATTATAATTTGTTTCATTTTTAATTTAAAAGAAAAGCTTTATTTTATTATTTTTTTTTTAATTTAAAAAAAAAAAAAGCTTTACTAAAAGAAAAAAAGTTTAAAAAATAACAATAAAAATACATGTCCACTTGTCATTGCTTTCCGACAGTGCACAGTAATTTATACAAGTAAGATCAGTAAAAGCAGTAAATAAACTGTCAATTATGTTAAGTGTTCCGCAGTGAATGTAGTTAAACAGGGCCCATAATGGTGGACGAATGAACGCGACTGAGTCCGTATTTTTATTGTTGGTAACTTCAATATGGTGGGTTTTATCAAAATTTAATAGTTAATTCGTGCACAAGAACTTTGTAAAGAGCATGATTATGTACAAAATAAAATTACAAAATAAAAATAATGCGAGAAACGAAATAATAATTAATGCACAAACTTTGTAAAGAGCTTGATTATCTACAAAATAAAAAAAGCTGGGAAAGAGCATTTTTTGTTTTATTTTGTAAATAATCTTGCTCTTTTCAAACTTCATGCAAAGTTTGTGCATTATTCATTTTAATTTAAAAGAATGCTTTATTATATTATTTAATTTGTTCTTTTAATTTGTCATTACTATTCTACATGGAAAAAAGGTTCCATTGTATTATTTAATTTGTTTTTGCTTAAAGTTTCATATTATAAATAAAACTACCACACTTATCAAAAAATTTAAGTTTCAAATATATGAAAATATTGACAAATTAAAAAAGAACGAATTAAATAATACAGTAAAGCATTTTTTGTTTTTTAAAATTTAAAATAAAACAATAATTAATTAAATAAAACTACACTTATCCAAAATATATATATATATATATATATATATATATATATATATATATAGCTTTACGATAGTGTATAGGCCAAAATTTACGCTTACACCAGTGAAAATACCCGGAAGTGCCCTGAGCTTAATTAGTAAAAACAATGCTCTTAATGGTGGACAAATTACCCAGAATTAGTCCGATTTTTTTCTTGTCGATAACTCCAACAATAACATGAATTTATATATATATTTGACATACACAAAGTGATGATAGGTTGCTTGTTAAACATGGCAAGTGAGATAAGATTGTAAAGAGTGTCCATGCAGAGATTTGGTGAATGAATGTTGATGGTTTAAGTTTGTTTGTGAATTAAAACAGTTTGATTTCTGCAAGGTAAAATGTCAATTGTGTGAGTTCAAATAATAGTGTGTATGTGTGTTACAATTGTAAGTTTTGATTCAAGTTATGAAGAGTTGTGTGACTGATATGCTATAGTTGATTAAATGTACAATTACTATTTCATAGTGATAATGTCACTTTTCTTTAGTAAATTGTAAGTTAAGTTTCTTCACACAGCAATAGTAGTGCAAGTTGTGTTGAGTTGATGAGAGGCTGGTAGTGTTATTGAATCAGTGTGTTGGCATGCGTGGAGTCTGCTGGCATCACTCAAAACTCAGTGTCTGACTGACTGGAATCAAGTCGGGTAATTCTTTTTTTTATAGATTTTTGGGTTTTCAAATAGGCTCCAGACAGCTGCGTGAGAAACAAGGATTTGTCTCAACTTGCTTCATTTTTGTTCCTTTTAACCAATGGGAAGTTGAGTTTGGAAAAGTGAAGTGATGATTGGTTAAAGGTTAATTTGGGGAAGAGTGCATCTTCCTGTAGGGGGTGACAGGCAAGTATGGGGGATTCCATAATATCATCATAATTTAATTGTTAATTCGAGTTCAGCATGTTAATTTATACGGAAATATGACGATTTTGGAAAAATGTAATAGATATTTAGCGCGGGGTTTAAAAAGCAAATTTACCGAAATAACCTCGAAAATAAACGCGACAGACAGAAATGAAAGAAATTTCATTATTTTGACGTGTTCACTAGTTGTCTAAATTTTTAAATTATTTGACATTTAAAAAAATAAAACTGATTATTCACAAAGAATTCAAACATGATTTAATTTGGAAAATCAAGCAAAAAATTCATTACTCAAAAATGTTATCCAAGTTCCTTAAAGTAACAACAAAGAAAAAGATTTTAAAATTCTAGCTAGAGAATAGGTGGTTGGTAACACTCTGGACAGTTCTCAAAGCTTATTTAAAATATGTATTCAATATTTATAGCATTTTTGGCGCTATTACATTTTTGCACTCCCCATTGTTTAGGATTAAGCTTTTACAAACATTTATTTTGTTTTTCGGGATTTATATTTTAATTTAAATATTAATTAACAATAACAAACAACGGTTTCCAGACTGTTGTACCTGGGGGTAACCCATTTCTGAACGATAGGAACGAATGACAGGAGAGGTGCGAAAGTGTAATAGCGCCGCATTTTTTTACTTTAAAATGTTATTACAGCATTTTTAGTTTGTAATGTGATTTAATGAAAGGATTTGAATGCTCCAACCCAAATACGTTAAATTAAAGGGAGACAAAAACACTGCAATGAGTGCAATCGGTTTTTTTTTTTTTGTACAATCAAGAAGTGTTTTTACGATATACAAACCAAAAAGCAAAACCGTTTTGTATATCGTAGTTAAAAAGCTAGCAATTTTTATTTTTTTAAAATGAGAATGCAAAAATTTTTAGATTCTATTTGATCCTCTAACAGTTATAGTTGAACTCTCCACGCCAGAGAAACAAATTCAAACATATTTACATTGGATTGAGTTGAGATATCTGTTTATTTCCGAGATGAGTGAGGTCTTGTCATTTTTTGGACTGTTGTACAATGACCAAAATGTCGTGGATATGGCAACAAAGATGAGGACAACAATCCGAACAATATATAAATAATTGATTAAGTTGAGAATTTTATTATTCGTGTGATTGTTTCAACACTATGGAGAAATCTCATTTTGCTAACAGTAACACATACATTACTTTAAATGACAAAGAAATAAGGTGATCAGCAAAATGGTTGTAAGCTTCAAGCGTTAAAAAAAGAAAAAAAGAAGGGCTTCAGGACACATTCAACAATTCATTCATAAACAAAAATGTGCTCTTAACTTTTATATTTTTATAAAATTGAGAACACAGAGATAAAGTAGATTTTTTTTATGTTTCCACTTAAAAAACGAACAAAAGTTTTGTAAGCATTTTCTTCTGAATTTGCAAAATACAAATTTTGAACGGAGAATAGTGAATGGTAAAAGCACAAGAATAGTGAAGGAAAAATAATAATAAAAAAAATGAAAAATTATGAAGATGATGAGACAAAAAAAAAAATGGAAGGAATATTTTAAAATGAAACTTTGCGGCTTTTTTCTGGCAAAACGAGTCTTTGATTAAAAATTACAAAAACTTCCACTTTTGGTCTCATCTTTACTTTTGTTTCGGATACTACATCCAAAGACATTAAAAATTATGGAATTATAATACACAGTATATTAGAGAACATTACTTATGTTTTGATAAATTGTTTTGTTTATGTGAAAAATGTTGCATTGCATTGATCTCTCATTTTGTCTATTCTTGCTCGCAATAAGTGCCTCAAATAAGTTATTTCAAATTAACTTACAATTCACCTTAATTGTTTCCAATTTTCATAAACTATTTCAATGAATGTTTTTTTTTTTTTAGTTTCTAGTTAAACTGTATTATTTACTAGAAAAAGGATTAAAAATGAACAAAGCTACAAAGCATAAATGATTTCTTTGTAGCTTTGTTTATTTTTTTTCTTTAAATTCAGCTTGGTGACATACATATGATAAATTTAAATGTATGTCACCAAGCTGAATTTTTTAAGGTCATATTTTGGTGGCTGTAAAAAGAAATATAAGAAAAAATAGTCAGAGAAAATAATATTTTCTTCATTTAACATTTCTTTTAATAAAATAATCACTTTTTTTTTTTATTTAACAACTACTTTTTTTTTTAAACTAACAATTTGATAATTACTCTCTAAATTAAATTTAAAACATGTTATTAACATAAAGTAAAAGTTTAATAAAATATTACCTAAATGATTAATTTAAATAGGATTTATTTTATTACTAAAATAAATAATAGAAAATATTAGTTTGTTCCTTCCAAAGAGAATGATTTTCAAAGCACACTTAAAGAAGAGGATTTTTCTGTTTTTTTCCTGTTGTTCTTTGTTGAATTTGGAAGCAAAGAAAAGAAAAAAAAATTATTTTCAATTATATTGTGTATATATAGCTAGGAATTAAATTAAAAATTACTATTTTCCCCTTACGTTCTTTATTATAAAAGTTTGCAAACCTTTAACAACCTTCTTAAGCAACTGCAGAAAATACGAAAAGTGCTTTCTTTAGTCGTGTCATATAAATGACCTTTGCTTCAAAGACTTAAAAATAAGTAACGTGTTGTCCTTGCATAAATAACTATTTCTTAATCCGAAAAAAGCTGGTAAATGTTGGAAATAAAAAGTGGGTGCTAAAGCTTACAAATCTTTTTGGTGTTTTTTTTTTTTTTAATACTGGTATTTACTAACTGAACACAAATTACAAAATGTTGAACGATACAATAATTTTGCTCCTAACAAATACTTGTTGAAATGTTTTAAAATTTGTGTCTATTTTCGTTAACATATAATAATGGAACGATATGATAATTTATTTAGATTTTTAAGCACTGTCCTCTTTTACAAAATTAAAATGTGTTTCCTTGTATAAAAAATATAACAATCGATTATAAAACTTAAAAAAAGGATCGCGCCAAAATCTTTCTTTACTAAATTTATGCTCCCGCACACAAAAACTCAGATAAAGAAAGAGTTTTCATTTTTAAAACAAAAGTAAACAAACGTCAACATTTATGCTACGTTTTAAGATAAACGTATTTAAAAATTTTATTTATTTTTTATTTCGATGCTTCTTCTTACACGATACTACTCGAGGCTCAGTGCTTTTATAAAGCAACAAGCTTTTCTTCGTATTTTTATGAAAATCGATTTACACACTGAATCTATAACGATTTATCAAGACTAAGATTAAAATTTTAAAAAAATAGAAAATATCTGGTAAGAAAATAATAAAAAGCAAAACGTTTTACACAAAGAATAAAAAAAAAAATTAGTCCGCGTGCAGCAGGTTACCTTGAGTAAATCCAAAGGATGAGTACAACATGCTGCACAAGCACTTGCCATTCCTCCAAAATACCAGCGACCTACACGTTTACTCTTATCCACGGACATTATAATTGACGTCGGTTGTGCAACTCACAACTTTTAACTAAGAAGTCGCTTTGTTGCTTTCTTATTTGACAAAAAACAACAAAGGTTAAGAAAAATGAACTAATGAGACGACTAGGTCATCATCAAGCGTTAACTACCAAGACTTGAGAGTTACTTCCCCTAGCACTGAGACGATGAAATTACAACCAGAGGTTTTTAGTGAAAACTAAAATAGTAAAATAGATTGATAGTTTCAGAGCAAATGATCTTTAGAATAATAATTTATTTTTAATTGTAAATTATAATTACGAAATACATATACTACTTTTCAAAATTACCACAATAAAAATCCGCATAGGCAAAATGCAATGCATATCTATGTGAAAGGTAGGGAGTCACTTTGCTACGTCACCACAAGAGTCCACAACACATGACGGGTGAACAACCCATTTTCATTGATTGAATTCTGGTGACGTAGTAGAAACGCCACAATATATTTATACTAAAATAGAGTGTTAATGGAACATTTAAAACGCAATTGGTTTTATAAATATGATTCAAAATATACATGATAAAGATTAGACTCATTTGCTATAATGGTAATCAAAATAAATGAGCTATCTCACAAAAAGAAACATTTGTTTAATTTTTATTAAGCTATATTATTGCTGATTTTATTATGCAAGAAAATGTTGGCAAAGTTTAACTTTTGTGCCTGCAAAATAAAAATGGCTAGGACAGTTATTTCCTTGACACTGCCATTTACTGTATACTCCTTTTATTTCCTCGGCAATGTTTACAAAAAGCGATCGTTAGAATTTTAATTAAAACCAAATATATAAAAGTGAATTTATACATTATCTTTGTTCTTGAGAGTTTACAACAAAAATATACTATTATTTAATTCATAGATTGTTTACAGGAATAATTTTATATTTAAAGCATTAGAAAAAATGCAAACCAACTACAATGTAATGAATGTTTGTCATTTACCAATTTATAAAAAAATAAATATGGAAACAATTTTTTATTCATAAATTATAAAAATATGGGAACCAACTGTAATGAAATCTTTATTTTTATTACCATTTTATGAAAGTTTCAATTGATGGGCAATTAACCAATGTATTCTAAACCATTCTAAAGAAAACAGTTTGCCAATTGCCTTACTCAAGGTGTTTAGTGTCCATTCTTGATTTAATATTTCTTCAACAGTCAGTACTTGTCTGAAATAACTTATTGCCAGATTTTCTAGGCATTTTTAAAAAATTAGCACAGTTTTAAAAGATTTTTCAAAATTATGTTAAAAAAAATGGAAGAGTAGGAAGAGGAGTAACCCATAATTGCTAGTTTCAGGTTTTGCATTTCTATTGATTAGTTATCCTTGATCCTAGATAACGATTATAAAAAAGATTGCAAAATTAAAACAAGTATTCTGAGATATGAAATAATTTGAGATGAAAATGTATAATGTGCAGAAAAAATCATTTTTATTTAAATTTTCTTCTTCTGTGGTTCATAGATACTTTTATATTATGAATAAAAACCTTGTTTTCATAGTTATTTATTTTCTAAATGGTAAATATTACATTATAATATGATATTGTACTTGGTTCACATTTTGATAATTTTGTAAATTTTTATAAATTCTTAAAAAGATTTTTCAAATTTATTTCATAAGAAAAGGTAAATAATATCACATTATACTTGTTTCACATATTTTGATACTTTCATAGACAATCATTGATAAGAGAGTCATGTTAGTATTAGCCATTGAGCTCAGAAGAAAGAAAAGTCCCAAGCCTATATGAAATTCATTTTGATATAAAATGAAGAGAAAAATTAAATTAAATTGATAAGAGTGTCTGAAGTCAGGTGAAGTTTTTGCCAGTTTTAAATAACTCGTCAATTATCAGCTTTTAACCAAGCACTTCAAAATTTCTTTCAACAATCCAAAGCTAAGTATTTTAAACTCTCTTTCCTTTGTTTTATACATTTTTTAATGTTTTGTGTCAGACCATTTAATCCGTTGTATGAACATTCCCTTTTCATGACAATTCATTAAAACTACAAACTTATAAATGTCTGATTTACTTTCCTGAAACGAGCTATTGACACAATTTCAAGCATGTAAATTCCTGAGTTTTTGCTTACCTGGTGATTGGCCCAGAATGTGCTGTGTCCATTGATTTCATGTCTGCAAAAATGTGTCACCCCCATCCATAGTCCTGGATGAAATAGTCGGTGTTTTGCATGCCACTAGCCATAACAAAAATATTATGGAACAATACTATTCTCATCAGGATTTGATTGGATTCTTTGGGCACCAGCTCAGGATGAAGATCAGAATTGATAGAAAGCAATAGGTTTTGGAAGATTTCAGCAAAAGATGAGTGCTAGTTGTGAGCCTGGTTCACACAAACCTGTCTTGATTTCCTTTTTTTAGTTTTCTCAAGTCACAACTTAGCAAATTCCTAGCAGATCACATCCCTGGTTAAGCTAATCTCTTTTATTCTCCTAGTTAACATGTGTGACTGCCATTCCAGTCTTCCTCCATTATGGTCCCTTGCAAGATTCCCTAGCTACTCATTTCTTTTTATCTTGATTAGACCAGTCTTTTACATTTTACCACTCCAATATTGTTTTCATCCCTCCCCCACTACTAGCAAGTTTCTTGATTCTGTCTATTGGTAGAATACAGCAGCCATTCTCATTTTTGTGGATTGGACAGTTCCTAACAGAGTTTTAAATGTTTAGTTTATCTTTTATTTTGATTAAATGGGTTTTACATATGATATGAAAAGCCCATTTAATCAAAATAAAAGGTAAATTTTTATATAGTTTTGTAAAAAAAATAAATAAACTGTACATATATATCAAGAAATTATTTTACCATCATGGGTGTATTATTAGGTACCTGTTCAGATTGAATGGAGAGGAACAAGAACTTTGTGGTGATTGTGTCATTTGTTAGAGTGAATGCGTTGTGAATACGATTAGCTAGGAGTAGGATAGACAATGTTGACCAGCCTTTCTCTCCTCTCCCTTCAGCCTTGTTTCACAGTGTGTATACACTGCTAAATAAATAAATATTTCTGTCCTTTCTTGTCTTGAAATCAGAACATTGCAATCACTTGTTGGTTTCCCTTTTGCATGTTAACACCATTCTTATCTTGTGAACCTTCTGCCTTACTACTGTTACTTTGCCTAGTTCTGTCTTGCATATATATATATTGTTTGTTTAATATTATTTTTGCCCTGTTCTTTTCTTTTTCTTATTGTTTATTGTAAATTTTGTTTGTTGGCCATCTATGCCAATTATATTTAACTACAATGAATACTAGGTAATTTCCTCACATATGAGAAAGAAAATTGATATGACAGGAATGTGGTTCTACAAATAAATACTAAGAATACAAGGAACTGAGCATGTGAGCAACAAGGAAGTATTAATTAAAATAAGAGCTCAGAAACTAACAATCAGAAAGAGACACTTGAAATTTCTAGGACACAATGAGGAAAGAGGGCCTAGCTAATTATGTTATCTCCTTGAACATAAATGAACTGAATGAATGCATGCAAGCATTCCAAAAATTCATAATAGTTGGCACAGATAACTGTGTGGAATGTCATTCAATATAAAAAGTAAATCTGCTATATTGTATTTCAAAAGGATGACATGAATCTATGTTATACTCTGCTTCAAATTGGATCACTTTCTGATTCACTCAACTAAATGTGAACACTAAGAAAACAAAACCAAAAATTTAAAAAGTAATCCTCTATACAGGGGCTCTAAGTATCACATCTGGCTCACAAAACAAATCCCCTCAAAAAAGAAAAATATAAATTACAATACAAAACTAAACAATCACAAATGTTGCCAACTAAGAAAAACATGAAAAAATAGTTCATGATCCACAACATTTACTTCTAAGAATGCCACTTTTAACAATTAGAACAGAATTGTCATGAATGGGCAAGCTTTCAATGTCACCACAAGTAACTTCAGGCAACTGACCCAACACATACTTCAACTCCAAGCCCTATCAAGTCTATCCTTCCTTCAAGTTGCTTCCCTTGTCCACAAAAAGACATTCTGCTCATATCCTCTGTATTGGCAATACAAGGAATTTTATATTAACAATCTTTTTTTTTTTTTCCCTTTCACCTTACTGATGGCACTTGTTTTGTTTCATGCTACCATACACATTTATAACACCTGAAGTCACAAATGCACTTAATGAAGGCAAAACAGGTGTGGACAAGTCTACACAACCATTTGAAAGATTTAATGTCAAATTCAAATATCTCCTACCAGCCTCGGTATTGATATATTTGAACAGTAATAGTTGTAAAAGTTGCTGTCATCCTTTTATTCTTGATTGAATAAGGTAAGTTTTTATTACATACAGTGAGGTACAAATAATCATGAAAATTAGTTTGTAGCTAAACAATAACTTCTAGAGAATGTGTCATCAGCATGATCTTGTTTGCGTGCACAATAATAATATTGTAGAAATAGTTTGTTAGTAAGAGTCACCATCTTGCGATTTTGTCTTTTTAAAATTTTCTGTTTATTTACAGTCAAGCATAAATGACAGCAATTTTTGATCAGTGATCAGTTGAAAATGTTTACCAAAGCACTAATGTTTCTACTTGTGTATGTTGCTTTTTTTAATTAATGAATGTATGTGTACTCTGTTTGGAAAAATTTAAGTGGCCAAATATTTTGGTTGAATGTAATGGCTATAGTGTTATAAGAAGTATCAGTCTCAACAATGAATGGGGAATTAGTTCCAATTGCCGAGATGAAAGTGTTGGCAACATCCAGCTCAAATAGTATAAAAACATCCTGATGAGAATGTGCAGAGAAGCCATACTTGTAAATACTGGCAGGTCTAGGAGGGCTGTAAGTGCTCCCAGATTAGATATTATTATTAGTAATAGTGAAACTGAGGAGGTTGATAGGATTTGGGATTGTTATAGTGGAACACACCTATTCTATAGTTAATAGATTCTCCCATCTATAATAAGTAGGAGTAGTAAGCGTAACAAGTCGCTCAGTAGGTCGGATACTAAAGTATCAGCAACCACAACTAGATTACTCTGCGTCATACCTATTATATGAAGTTCCTAACATTTTGTACGTCGAACCTATTTTAGGGCCGACTTAGTACAAATACAAGCCTCCACTGTGAAATCACTCCATAACAGGGCTGAATATGCATTGCTGTTGAATGTTAAAGACATTAAGTAATTTTCATAAACAAATATAATTGTATTCAGTTTTTGTTTGTCAAAATCTTATAATCAGATGTAAAAATGTGCTTTATTTCTTCATCTTTAATAATTCAGTTTATAACCATTTTGAATGTTGTATTTATGGTAGATTTATTGTCATGAAAAAAATTTTCTTTGAAAATTGTGGCACAAAGTCAAATTATAAGGAAATTAAAAAAAAAAAGAAAAAAAAAAAGCAGGTGATCATTGGTCATTCTCTATAGCCATAGTTACTGACCCAAGAATACATCATAATTCCTTTTATCACATTATCCAATTTATTCTAATCATTAATCAACATGGTTTGTACGATATTAGATAACTTCCCTGGTTGGTGTAATTGCTAGACCTATCTCCATTGAACATGTATATGGCATGATTTTGTGAAGTTCATCAATGGCCTTCACAATGTCATTAGGTCTTGACTACACTGATGACAATTATTTACTCCTGTCTTATTAGTCTGATAGGTTTAATAAAATCAAATTGACAAAAAATATTAATCTGTTGCAGACTGGAGCAAAAAGTGGCTTGTTAATTTTAACACCTCCAAAATGAAACTGCTCTCTATTAATTATCTTAAAGAACCTTTTTTGCCTTCCATGGCTGATACTAAGGAGATCATCTGACTGTGCCTTGGTCTCATGTTTTCAAGTGACATGAAGTGAAATAAATATATTAAATCAATTGCTAATTTTGCTGCTAAGAAAATCAGTTCACTATTTTGTGCTAGACAATTTTTCTAGCCAGAATCTATTTTGCACATTTATAAGTCTACCATTTGACCATGCATCAAATGTTGCTGCTACATCTGGTCTGGTACTTCTGTTTTATGTCTAAAGATTCTTAACAAAATCCAAAGAAAAATCTACAACATTATTGCTTCTGACCTGGCATCTTGCCTTCAGTTACTTTCCCACTGCCATGACACTGATTCACTTTCCCTTTTCTATAAATATTTTCACAGTAATTGTTCTGATGAGCATTTCTTTCATTGGTACCTCAATTTCACGAACTTAAGTACAGTACTAGATTGGCAGCTAGGTCTCCCAATTTCACTGTTGAAATTACTAGTTTTAACCATAAGTTCCATGCTAATAGTTTCTTCTTCTGCACTTCTCACTTGTAGAATTCTCTTCCAGCTTCCTACTTTTCTGTCAACTACGATCTTCAAATATTTAAATGCAGTATCAACCATCATTTCTTGTTTCCTTGAATTCTGTTCTTTAATTGTCCTCTCTTTCACTCTCAATAACCTCCTGCATCTTAGAGGCTTTCATTCCTTTGCTTAGGGTGAAATGATTAAAAAAAAGTTGTATGCATGCGAGAATAAAGGCTTATGTTAATGCCCAATGAGACAGAGTTTATTAATATGGTGTCTGAATATTGTTGATAAATTCCTTATTTTTTAAATCTATCTACAGGTATTACATTTTAACCAATCATATGTACAATAGGAGAAATATTCAGACATGTATTATTAAATATAACAGACAACGAATGTCTGTTATGTTTTATCAGGAGCCATTCCAGTCTTCATATATTGGCTTTAATTTCAGGAGAAAATAAAAACAAAAACTGTCCAACGTTTGTATATTTCTTTATTGTGTTGTTCATCGATCTAAGCTTTCAGCTCATATAAGCCATCCTTAGAGTGGTTATTTGGACTGTACGACATAGATGTTCACTGTCAAAGATGACATCCTATTTTGTTTACATAGAAGTTTGCTATGCAATGATAACAGAACATCAGACACAGGTTGTAAATTCAAAATGTGAGCCAAAAGCTTAGATCAATGAACAACACAATAAAGAAATATCCAAACATTGGACAGTTTTTGTCCTTATTTTCTCCTGAAATTAAATCTAATATACAAAGCTTGGAACAGCTCCTGATAAAACATAATAGACATTCATTGTCAGTTATATTTAACAATACATGTCTGAATAATGAATTACTGCTCCTATACACTAAATTAAGAGAAATATCTACATATTCAAAGTAACATGTATAAAACAAACAAACATTTCTGGCTATTACAAATTCAGTTTTTTAAATCTTTTTTGTGAGAATGTGAATGTGGTCTCAAGATCTAATTAAAAATACTTATGGTAATATTATGTTTATATTTATGATGAATACTCATAGTAGATGTTAATGGTTGAATTTGCACTGTGTTTTATGTTCAGTATTGTGTGCTGTATAAGGAAATGCTTAATGAACAAAGCCTCTTAATATTTTACTATTATCTCCCATGTATAAATTACCTCTCCTTTGACATTTTTTGCCATTGAAATTCATTCAGATGGCATTGTTTTGTGTTCAATAAAACCCTCAAATTTGTATCCTATCTTGTATTCATTTTATTTTAATACTTCTTATCACTTTCTGGTATGATTATTTTCATGCACAAAATACTATTTTTTTTTGTTTGATCTCCATTTTATCAAATATTAAAATATTCTTTGTAGCTATGCTAATTTTTCAAATGAGGATTTTTTTAAGTAGTTAAACAACTTAAGGTATTCATTTTCTTCAACAGAATTTTCCCTTCTTTAAAATTTTGTTTTTCACCTTAATTGCAATTTCGTTCATTTTATTAAGAGTTTGTAAAAAGTTTGATGCAAAAAAGTCACATTCAGTTGACCATTGTTTGATACCCAAAATGGATTCGCAGTTGTTCATAATAAATAAATGTCAGTATTGTGTGAGGACCAAGATAACTTAGACGAGCCATAAATCCCTGTAATAAGAAAACAAAATTATTTCACCAAAATGTAATAGATTTTTTGGAGTTAAAATCTTTTGTTTTAAATAAATTTCAAATTCATTTAAATTCAAGAAATAATAAATGAAATCAATGTAAACAAAGTAAAACTTAATTTCTTATGTATAAATGATAAAAAAATACTGTAAACCTGACTGCTCACTACTTTCAATGCCATCATACATATCTAAAGACAAAATAAGAAAATAATTCTGTCCTTTTCTCAGAATGTAAATTTTAGTTTGAAAATTTTAAGAAAACACATTTATTTTTAATCTGTAACTTAATGGAATGAGCCAACTAAAACTGATTAAATTTCACAAGAAATAGATAGGAATATACTTAACAGATTATTTGTAAAAATTTATCTTATATGTGGATGATTTTTGGTAAGATATGATGGAGTATAACTACAAAAGTTGTTTTCAGATTCTAAAAGAAACAAAATTACAAACCTTATAAAATGAAGATGGTCCATTTTTAGCTATATCCTTGGAAACTGCAAAAAGGCTCTTTAGAAAATAAAATAATAATATAAATATTAAAATGTTTTTGTGGTTTTGGCATGTTCAGTATAAAGTATCATTACAAATAAAGTGTTTGTTTATTGAATACTGTTGCCATATCTAGTCTGGTGCATCTTTAGGTTCTTGACAAAATCCAAAGAAGGATCTGCAATGTAATCAATTCAGACTTGGCATCTTGACTTTAGTCACTTTCTCACAGACATGATGTGGTTTCCTCTGTCTTTTCTACAAATATTCTCATGGCTACTGCCTTGATGAGCTTTTTTCCCCTGGTGTCCCGACTACATGAATTTAAGCATGCTACTAGATTGGCATCTAGGTCCCACCCTTTAACTGTTGAAATAGTTAAATGTAACTACCACTTCTACTCCAACTGTTTCCTTTCTCACACTTCCCACCTGTGAAACTCCCTTCTGTTTACTTGCTTTCTTGATAACTACAATCTTCAAAAATTTAAATGCAACATCAATCACCATCATCTGTTGTCTTAAACCCTGTTCAACTTTTATTCTTTCCTCAATCCCCACTATACAGTTTTTATCTCACTTTCACTCTCTGTAACCCCCCCCCCCCGCCGCATGCTAGTGGCATTTTCACCATTCTTAGGGTGAAATGATAAAAAAAAAAAAATCAATTATTTGTTTATTATATCTTATGACTGAGATAATTTAGTATATGCAAAACAAAAGTTGCTAAGCTAACAATTTGGAACAATTTTATAAGTTTTACTGTGTCTCTAGAAAATAACCAAAGTATATACTCAACTTTAAATATAAAATCTTTTCAAGATTTTAAAGAAAAGTGGACAGATTAAAGAACAAATGAACAAACACATGCCATTTAAACACCACTAGTCTAAATCAATAGATTTAGAAGTGTTTTACGACATCATACCACAATCTCATGTGGGGGCAAGTCTTTCAGATTGCAAGCAGCAAGTTACACAACAGTAATTTCAAAGCTAGATTAGAGGAATGTGTACATAATTTTCACAAGTATATTGTTTTGTTCAAATGCTTGAGAAGAAAGTGCATAAAGTATATTTTTATAATGACAGGCAACAGATTTGAGCAATGGGTATCAGGCGTTGGAATATAAGTATAATGTCAATCAATGATTTTACTCACTTTGTATGTTCCTGGAACAGCATTCATCATTCTAGTTTTCATATTATCAACAGGCATTGTGAGAGCTGTGGCAGAAACACCCTGAAATTCATAGTCAATATTCTCTTAATCAGTTTTCTCTAATTTTATTGGATAATTTTAATAAATTTGCTTTTGCATTAACATGAGATTTTATTGTACTTTTTATGAAATATACATTATATATTATAAACCATTCATTTTTAAGATCATGTCAAGCATTATAAATTAGATTAATTGAATTTAATCATCAAAATTACTTTAATATATTGTAAAATGAAATGCTTTATTAAAACAAAAAGAATGTAAAAAAAACTTTCAAATTTATCTGCCTCTCAATTCTCATTTAAAAAACTAATCAGAGGAAATAAATTCATTTAAAAGGTAACATTCATAAAACCTATATGCAAGGACACCTGCCTGGCATTGTCCTGGAAAAAATTATTTAAAATATAACAACCCAGGAGAAAATATTATTTGATATATTTCTTCTGAAACAATCTATCAAATGAAAGAACTTCTGGCTACATGTCATAGGTGCCAGCATGAAATGGTTGTTTAGGTATCAGAACAACCAACATTACACTGACCATGGGAAAAGCATGAAAAGTAAGGGTGAGATCATAAATAATTTGAATTCAGAAGGTGTGTCTGTTGAAATTATCGGCATCCTGGAAATAAACACATGCTACTTTTTTTTTTTTACCTAACCCAATGATGATAGTTGCCTTGATGGAATGTGGGAGAAAATTGCTTGGCAACAAGGCAAGTTTTACTAGATCAAGAATTGAGAAACACGACAGGCATCCCAGATTTTATTTGAAGAATGGGAGATGGAAAACCAAACAACTCAAAAGAGCTGAGAAATTTAGATGAGTTCAAAATAGACTCAGTAATTCCTGTCAATTGATTTGTACTGTTGAACCTCTATAGAAATCTAAAGCAACAGCTGTAAGTTTATTTCTTTAGTTATGTCATTCTTTGAAGCAGAGCCAATGCTAGTTTATATAGTTCTGAGCAATTTTTTTACATTTAAAATAACTGAAAAAAAAAGTTTAAACTTGAAAATTTTACAATTTTTATCTGAAAACATTTTTTTCAAGATTGCACATTTTCAAAAAAAAATAATCCAAAATTAGCATTTGGTAATCTACTCTTACATATTGTATAGTTTTTTTTCTGCCAATGTACAAATTTACCTCTAAGAATGTAATTGTTTGCCTGCAAAACCAATCACAAAAGCTGCAGACTAATTCTACCTTCAATGATTTCCTATGACTTCAAATGTTGAATTTGACTATCTTCCTTGCTTCATAAGGCTAAAAATGGCATGCTGTGTTCTTTAATGACCTCAAATAGTCTCTTATATCAACCTCATAGATCCTACATTGCAACTATTTGTCATGTTAAAAATGAGGTCATTTGGCTTCGTCATTTGAGTGCGGGACACACAAATGAAAAGAAATCTCCATTGTTATTATAGATAAGATAAAGATGATTGGCAGACATTTTTTGAGAAGTTTTATAATCTAGTTCAGTTTTCCCCTTTCTTACATAAATCTTTCTGACTTATAAAAGATGTTGTCTCTACGGTCACATGCTACTTTACCTTATTGATTCATTAATAATTCTACTGAGATGAAAAATATCCATTTAATGAAAATAAAATGTTATGAGAAAGTGTAAATACAGAAGCTATTTTGTGCTTCAGCAGGTGTGAATTTAATTGTTAGCACCATATAAGTTTAGAATTCTAGTTTAATTTCTTCTACATATTTGTGTTTATAGGAGTTAATATCAATACCCTTTCCAAAGGGTATTGTTACTAAAATGAAGCTGAATGTGAAATTATTTCATCAGCTTTAAGTGATTTGGGTACATGACTGATGGTATGGCTTTATCTATCTAGTATTATCTAGTTGGTATATTAAGACATTTTTCTGTCACCAGTTTTTTCCTTTTCTTATATATTATACTCTTGACAAAAGCTGACTGATGGATTAGCTGGAACATTCACAGAACATAAAGACTGTTCACATGACATCTTTTAAAGTTATAGACAACACAAAAAATTCAAAGAACTTAGATATTATCAAAACAATGCTGATCATAAATGATAGTTAAGATCTAAAAATGTACAATAGCAATAGGGAACTTGATATATTCTTACTTAAAACAATTATAAAGAAAAAGTAAATACTTTTCCAACAAATTCAAATCTTAACTGCACTTACTGCCATGATACCTGCTGTAAAGTGTGTGAGAATGTCATCAGTAAAGTAGCTGTTTGATAACAACATACTTTTGAACTGATCATAACAGGCTAACTGAAAATAGAAATCATCAGTAATTTAGATTAGTACCAATAGTTTTTCTTTTTTCAAATACATTTTATTAGCAAAAATTAATAAAGATTGAAAGTAAATAGTTTTCAAATTAAATACTTATAAAAAGTTTTTTTTTAAATTGTAGAATCATTTACAAATATCCTATTTACATATTTGTAATGCTGATATTAACCGAAATGCAAATAACAATAATACAATAATAAATATCATACCTTCTTACATGTTTAGTATTTTACTTTCTCCTTAAATTGTACTCACTACCTATAAAGTCTTTGTACATGGCTTGCATCTTAAACAGCCTCTGTCAACTAAAAACAACTCCAGACTTTCATGTTGTGGAACTATTCCCACTAAAATACAGGTCTCTGACACTTCAAAACCAAATGTTTCAGACAAGTGGGCTTTCCTGTTCACCAAGGAAATGTCTGATTTTAAAACCATTGCAGTCTTGCAGCTACAGTTACTCAACCACCCTGGAATTAGTGAAATGTCTACTCCATATGATCCAGCCAGTTAACAATGACTGATATCTCATATGGGTCACTCAACCATGCAGTCAAAATCAAAAGCTAATGGATAAGGAAAATACAACAAATTCCCAAAGAAGCACAGCTCCCATCACCAAAGAGTTTTCCAATGCTGATATTATGAGCCTGAATAAAACATGTTTGTATATGAAGGATCTCTTACATGCAAGTCATTGGTGTCTTGTATATATCTAGTGAGATCATGTGGTTTTCTTGTCACACCTGCTTTCACTGCAGACTATATAGTAGTGGGCATGCATGTCTTACTAACTAAAAACTGGCTTTCATCACTCTATGAACTGAAATCACTCACCAGCCCCAGGTGATTACATCTCAACCAAAGGGATAGAATTGCCTTTTGGATCCCTACAGTGCCACCTCTCTAAACATGTTCTAGAACCTGCAAGGAGTTACTTTTATTCTGCTTGATGCAATAGAGTGAAAAAGAAAGCAGAGAACATAATTTGTGAAAATACAATGTAGAACAGGAATACACATTCAGTGTACATTAAAGAGTACTAGAATGTTTAAACAATATCATTTATTAGCACAAAAAGTTCTTCCTATATTAGAGTGCATATGAAAAAGAATGGCCACCAAAAAGAGAAAGCACATTAAGAAATATCTAGCCATCTAATATGACATCCAGATCTGGTCATTGTTTTACTTGGTAAATCTGTTGCTACTGGGGATGATGTAGTCACCAATTTGACTACAGTCAGCCATGCAGCATCCAGAAAGTCTGGCTTCAGCTTCAGCCTTTCCAAATATTTTGGTTTGCATTGTTAATACACAAAGTAAAAACTTTAGTATGACTCTTTAGATTCTTACATGGTCTTTTGTATGGTGGCTGCAATGCATTTAATTTGGCTTAGTCATGCACAAAACGTGTGTATGATTGCAGGAGTTTAGGTATGTGTGCGTGTGTATATATATATATATATATATATATATATATATATATATATAAGATGATAATTTTTTAGATTAGAAGATGACGATATAAACTTGATTTATTTTCAATGTATTTCACTCTACCAGTCCTACTCGTTGGGTTGAAACCTTTTTTTTTTCTTCCACCCACTTCCTCTTAAAGGATTTTTCTAGGTCAAATCTTTTATTCATTGCCTCTTGTAAATTTTAATAAACTGTCTGGAAGATTTATACCATTTTATAATGCCAGTCTGATGAGGCAGTTGTCTGTCTGAAATAAAAAATAAATTATTACTGAACTCTTTAATGATGTACTGAGCTTTTCCTTTATATATATATATATATATATATATATATAGGATTTGTATTCTATGTAGGTTGTTTGTAAGCCAAACTGGCCATTTTTTCCCCTCTGCCAGTCAACAAAGGAGGGTGATGTTCAGCACATTTTGTGTGGCTGAAGGAACAAAACCGCCCAGGGAGTTTTACTGTGGTGACACTGTCTTCACAGATGAATGTTGAATATCATTTTTTACTTCTGTAAAGAGTCGAAGTAGATGTTTCAGCCCTTTTGACTAGTCTGCTATTGTTCAGTCGAACCTTTCTACCAAGCCGCTGGCCTCTGAATGATATGCAGTGGCCCTAATTCTCTAAAAGTTTCATCACTTGGTTGAATAGATCAGACTCAAATTATCAATCTCTCTCTGTGGGAATGACAGCCAGAACATTGAAATAGGCTACCCATCTGGAGATAAAGGTTTTTGCAGTAGTTTCTGTTCTAATGTCTCACATGGGAAGAGATTCACAGCAGCAGGTGAAACAATGCATGTCAGCAAATAAGTATATCCCTCGCAGTAGGTTTGGTTTGTTTTACGGCATCTCAACCTCAATGGGCTATTTAATGCTGACAAAATTTTTGTTGCTGATATTTTTTTCTTCAAAAATGTATTGCTAGTATTAAAACCTGTTTTTACACTTTTATAGTGTTTTAACCCCAGTTTGGGGTTAACTATTTGTCTATAGCTGAGACCCTAACAGGTACTATCACCCTGGGTCAGGGTCAATCTGGGAACACCAGCATTTAAGAGGTGGTTCCATGCTCCTCAAAATCTCCTGATTAGAGGTCTTGCTGTCAGATGTAGTTTATTGTCTTACCCAGGATGCCCTCACAGTAAGTGAGGGAAGAGTTATGTCTACATGTACATGAGCAAACTGAATATCTGATGGAAAGAGGCCAAGAGGCAGGCAGGCAGGCATGCCTTTCAAATTTGTCCTTTTGACATGACACACAGGTCTTTGACTACCAACAAATATCTGCCTTCAAACAAGACCACATACATCTGTCTGTAACTAGCTTCACCAATGCATTAGCACAAAGATAAGACAAATTATGCAGGCTGAAGAAGAATGTCCACCTCTATGTTTCTGGAATGAAGAGGTATAATCATATCACACACAATTTCAAAATCAGTATTCAGGATATATATCTTTGAACTTTTCAAAGATGTTGACTTGTCCTGAAGAAGCATCTGGAGCTGATTGTTCTTCCACAAATGATTGGTATGATGGGTCCAGTATACGATTTATCCAAATAACTTATTACAGCCTTTATTCTAAATTTCATAATATAAAATAAAGACTAAAATTATTCTTGCAATCTAACATTAATACAGAGCACATGATAAACTTTTTGCTTGTAAACAAGGAGAAAAATTACTGTACTTGATTTAGTATGGTACTATTTGTCTTTGGAGTAAAGTTTGCCCTGAGTAATCTCAATCATGAGCATACACATAACACAAAACTTTGATATGTAGTGAACTACCACAGAGGACAAAGGGGCCCAGAATTGCATGCATTTTTTGCAGTGCTAGAAAAAAATGACTTACCTCCAGGGCAAACCCAAATTTGAACATGCCTCACATGTAAACTGTCCAAAAAGTAAAATGGCGGCTTTGTAGGTTATACATTTAAAACAGATCCCAGAGTCAGATATTCTATCATGAGATTATCTTTTCACAATGTAAATTTTGGCTGTGAATGAGGAGATAAAAACAGGGAGAATGAGACAACAGTTAATGCTGTGTCAAACAAGCTACACTTGTTGCAGTCAATAGAGTGTTTGAAAGGAAAGAAACAAAAAGTTTACAAATGTACTGGTACTTGTCTACTGGTCCCTCCATGTGGTGGAAAGGTCTTTAGGATGATAAAATATCCTTCTTTTCTATCATTACTGATGGCAAGATTATTTTTAGAATGATGAGGGTTAGGATGATAAAATATCCTTTTCTATCATTACTGACGGCAAGATTATTTTTAGAATGATGAAATATCCTCATCATTCTGGACCATAAAAATATTATGTGTGTTAATCTATACAAAATAAAATGTATTAAAGAGAATAGAGAGGTCTTATGAATATAAAATGAATCAAAATTCACCTGACCAATAGTTACAAGGGCTGTCTTGCAACAAGCCATTGACATTCCACCATACATAGAACAGATACCTTCTTCATGGAAGACTCGCCATAAACCATCAAGAGCATGTTTGTAGCTAAAAGAGAAAAAGAACAGGATAAAAACAAAATCAGCAACAAAATGTGTGATGGAAATTAAAATAGTAACACCAGAAAGCATAAAGCCAATTTTGATCTGGTTACAGTTTGTGCTTGCCAGATGATACTAGATATTCTGATAAAATTTTTAGTCTTAACCATGAACTGTGTTTGAGCTTTAAATAATGATGCATAATTACTAAGGTTCAGTGTAGTGAAAGAGTTCAGTGCAAGCAAGTCACAGAGAATTATACCTCTTTTGATTAGCTAGAGCTATCTTAAATGAATGTAGACATTTGAAAGGATGGAGGATCATTTCAGAGAATTGCTGTACATATTGGATATGACATGTTGATGGTGGCAATAGGGTCTACAAATCTACATCTCTACACCTGTAGATCCGATTCTGGATGGCCATGCATTACTGATGCTAGTCAAATCTGAGTCATGATGAACATTGTACCAGATCAAATTTGAAAGTCTATTGGGGCTTAAGCTCACTTCACACCTTGTAGATCTATATATGATCCATTGCTAAAAATGGTGGAAAATGGTCAGTTCCTTGTACTCCAGAAGTACTGGACTACTTCTTCCATGCTCTATTTCAATTTCCAGCTTTGACATAATTCCAAAGTACTTATTTAGCCTTGTGGGTGATGAATTATTTTCCACCCTATAGCCCCTTTCTCACAGATGAAATGTTGATAGCTTCTCACTACTCCATCACTATTTTCATGGCAGATTTCAGATGAGTTACATTCCATTGTTATACCAGTTCAGGTCTTCACAGTAAGAATGCACCATGTTACATACACAGAGTCAGCTCATCCTCATTTCCTGGTAAGAAGGAAGTTCTTCTCAAACAGTTTCTTCCCTAGAACAGACTCCCCAAAATGCTTTCCCAATTACTACAATCTTAATCTCTTCAAGTCTAAGGTCAACTATTATCTATCCTAAACATCCTCCTTTTACACACTTACAACAATCACATTCAGTAACCCACTACCTTGACTGGCTCTTGTGTTAAGTGAATAAAATATTAAAAAATTCAATGCATCATATATGGTTAGCAGTAGCTGATTGCATGTTTACAAAACAGATCAAAGCAAAATGAATCACTTATTTACAGTAGGACTACAAGCACATGTATCAACCTTCTACTTACACCACAACACTGTCTCTAAGGGTGTTAAAAGTGGGATTGAATAGTGCTCTGTATTGTTCAGCAATCAGAAAAGATTGTGTCTTCATGTAAGTGAATATACATTTACATGAAGACCTCATGATATCTTCCAAAGTGTATTAACCCAAGACATTCAGGTCATGACAATGTTGGGTATCATAACGTATGACTCTTGTTTGGTGTCTGGGGAGAGAACACTGACCATATGATGTATATCCAGAATGTTCAGATATCTACCTACAAAATGCTGATAATCATGATGGTAACGATTGAGAGATCAGTCAACCATTTCACTAATACACAAATAAACAAGGGGAGATAAGCCATCATTAATGTTGTTTATGTCCTCTTATTTTAACTTATGGTTTTAACAATACATCATGTACAAGTATATAAAAAATGTCAACAAACTTAAGTCTGTCTATCTTAGTCATTGATGTAGAATGTTTTCTCAAATTCAAACATTTATTCTTGCCACATCAATGTCAGATGACAATCACTAGCAAGATGAGATGAATATAAAGTTTCTGCAAATTATAAATTATCAGTGTTTCTGGTAACCTGAACAATTGAAATACCTCCTGTATTATAATTGCCACTAAGACACCAGTATCAGCTGCTTCACTGAGTGTGAATCAGTAGTTTGTAGATTCTTTGTTACATAATACAGCTTTTTTGATGATCAACACATTGGAGCAACTTTCTTTATATTATCTCCAATGTTACAAACTAGTATAAATGGAATCACTGTTCAGATCTGAAGGTTTTTCCAACCTTGAAAATTATGTGAACATCTAGGATTTCAACATTAATGTTTTATTAGCATCAAAAAAGATTTTCAATATAGGATATTTCCTAGTATTACTCATTCTACAAATATCAAATGATATACTTGGACAGGTTTTAATTTTATATCCACATTATCATACAATCTGCAATTCTTTTTAATTCAAATTTATCATTCTTATTTCTTAACCTTAACTTTTTTATTTCTATTAGAGACATGGTTAATTTTCATAAACCTTGAACACACATTAATTCAACCCTAAATACTTCACTCATGAGTTCCTACTTTAAATTACTTTTTCAGTGCTGCAATCACATCAAAAGAGCTACATTATACCACAACCAAGATGCATCATTCAAGCCATAGATAAATCTCTGAAGAGAAAAGGAAGACAATAATAACCAGAAGATGATGTGTAATACATTTATCATCACTTCCTGGTTGATTATAGCATAGAATATAATTGGCTATCCCAGTCACCATGTGCTAAATGCTAATTTTAGCTCAGAATCATCATACCCGGTATTACAATTCAATGAAGGATGCAAAAATTGGGTGTAGCTATTTTCATTGTTTGTCTCCTTCATCTGTCTTGTGTTATCTAGTGGAAAGTTTTATGTTGTGTACCTACTGGGATGAATTATGCAACAGGGCCTGGTTTTCTTGGTCCAGGTGGTGTCTTGATCCTGGCAACTTTCTTAATTTCGGGAGACATTTCTGAAATCAGAATTTCTAACAGAAGGAATTAACAGTTGGTATCTACAACTTATTAATGATGAGAGAATATAAAAGTCTCACCAATCACAATTATATGGTTTTCTTTTCTTTCCTTGCAGAATTCTAATAGTTAAAATATTGGTGTGTTGCTAACTTAGCTGCTTCTAAAATTTTGACAAAAACAGATAGCAGTATGATCTCTGGAACTTCCTAGTGTGACCTGGCTAAAGTGGCATGTGTGTGTTTTCTTATAAAGACAATTGTCCAGAAGGGGACTGATTAATTAGGCAGCTACACGAAGACCCTCTTTCTTAAACAAACCAGATGACCTGGTAAATTTCATGTGATCCTTCCAACAGTACTTATTATCCAAAACCTAGTTCCAGACATTTTTGTAAAAAAAAAAAAAAAAGAAACAACAAAAAATAGCATAATTCCTACAGAATAGGCCATCAAATAAATGTAAAAGAATTTTTATTTAATACACAAGAAAGGCAAGCCTACTAAAACTTGTTGAATGTCTACTTACAAAAGGATATGATTCACATGCACTATCCCAAAATGAGTCAACTATTCCAAACTAGCAAACACCAACATAGTATATTGTTCAAAATGTTCAGGAAAACAATGTTCAGTTCCAGCAGGATAATGCCCACCTACATAATGCCCATACTATTCAACCTGCTCTGAAATATGTTTGAGAAAATCTTTAGTCAACACAATTCTTACACTTGTCCCCCATTGCAATATGATGGGATGATGCCTGGCTCATTAGCCCACCTACAACTCTTGCTGTAGTGCATTAATAATTGCAAGAAGCATGGAATAATGTATTATGGTATGGATTTGCCATCTAGACAATTATATTCATAAATGGCCTGTGGAAGAGATACAGTATATTAATATAGAGTTTGAAAACTTGATACACCCCTTATTTTAAAACCTGAGCATATATTGATTTGTATATGAGATCTTTTAATGCAATATAGCTATATTAATTGTACATTTAATCTTGAGTAAATAGAAACACCTTTTCAAAGTGTTGCAAGTTTTCCATCAGTATGTAGATTATTATTTACACTATTTACATTCAGACTATTGTTTTCATCTTTGTTATTGTTGTTGTCATAATGTTTTAGTCATTGTGCCCTCCGGCCTTCATCAGGTGTATGTCAATCCAGGTAACCTACATGAATAAATATGATATGGGAGCTGCTAATAAAGAAAGAAAGACAAACGGCAGTAAATCTGCAGCAACAGCAGCAGTCAAGCATGACAGGCAATGGCAGCACTAATCAACAGGTAGGTTAGGTTTAAGGCTTCAAATTATCTACAGAGAATTGTCCTAAAGTACAATAGCTTAGTGAATTAATGTGTTGATTTGTGAATTTAGTGACATAGTAATTGTGAATTCAATCTCTGGTGTGTACTTGGACTCAGTGGAAACAATAAATAAATAAATAAATAATCTAAAATTAATATATAATAGGAATCCAAAAATAAGAACTACATGAGCTATCTTAAGATATGGGCAGTACAATGAGAACATTAGATTAAGTAAATAAAGGGTTCAGTTTGTAATTGAAATAACTGTTTTTACACATACCAAAATTAATTTTGATTATTAATTCTGATGGTAATTTCATAGCAATTGTTTGTAAGTAATTTTCATCAATTTCCAACACATAATACTTAAATGTTTCTTACTTTCTTCTTTGATGTTCAGGTAATTTTATGTCATTTTGCATTCTGTAAAATATACAAGAATAAAATTATTTCTCAAAAATATAATGGAAATAAAATAAGGCAATGTCTGAAGTTAAATAAAAATTATTTAAAAAATTATCTGAATCAAGTTATATTTTGTGACAATTTTTATTATTTTTTTTTAATACAAAAAAATTAAATTTACAACTAATATTTGCTAAGTTTTTAGTTTTGTAGTTATTGCATATTAAGATATTAAAAAGCCACTTGCTATAAAATAATTGTTCATGATATGAGGCAAGGGGAAACAATAAACCAGCAGACATTTTTGTTTTTAGTCTGAAATAATTTACTTATTTTGTGTTAATATCATTGAGTTAATATCAAAAAGTAAAATATTTCTATACAATTGATGAGAAAGTAGTTAACACTGTTGGTTGAATAATGAATAATAAATATGACAAGGAGCTGGTGTAAGACCTACAACTTAACTGTGTATCATATAAAAATTTCAGACATCAACAAATTGTTGTGATATAACAAAGATTTATGATCTGAAAAGAAACCATGTGTTACTGGACAAAGAAGGTCATATGAACATCTTAAAAATATACAATGAAGCAATGTCAGGAATGAACAAATATTGTTATACTAGCTTAAAAGCCACCCCATCAGGTGGCATTTAATCTAACTCCTGTGGAGGGCTCAACAATGACACTTCATATAGGTACCTCCACGAAATCACTAAAAAAAAAGAGCATAGCTTGATGAAAAAGATGCCAACCTTGCCGAAAACAAAATTTTATCATCTAAATGCTTATGTTATTATTAAGAGGAAAGACTAAAGTTTTTTTTTTTAATTATTTTAAAAAATTTTTTCCTTCTCTTTAGAACATTCTAAATTTTGATTAAAGAACCTTGTTTCTCTTTGTATCACTGGAACTAGTAAAATAACAGACAATTTTTAGCACATTTTTTTGGTATGACACACATAAATTTGGAAAATCTTGCAAAAATATAATTGTCAGATGTTAATGAAACTTTCAGGAACTATTCACAGATGATCAAAATTATTATAAATATGTTTTTTTTTATTAAAGTCATGGCAGAAATATTTTTTTTATATTTATTACCCCCCACCATAACTAATTTTATGAAAACACTAGAAATTCGATCGAGTCTAGTTTAATGATTACAATAGTTAAAAGCACAAGGCATTGAGGAATGCAAATCATGTTTTTTTTTTGTTTTTAATTGGACCCCACCTACCTGAAAATCAGCTCTGAATTGTAACATACAAAACTCAATAAAACAAAGATATTATTTAATTTCAAATGCTTTTATTTGCTTTTAGTTGTTTTTATGAATATGGACAATATTTTCTGAAAGCAAAAAGTTTTTTCAATGAAAAATGAATTTTTAATACAATTATTTGTTATTTCTTAATTATAATAGATTTTTACATTTAATTTTTTTAAATATTATAAAATTAGTTAAAAGCAGCATTCACTTTCGTAATGTCCTTTTTTTACTACATTGTAAATTGTATAGTTTTGACTAATCAGAAGACCTGCAGTAATTAAGAAATGTAATTTTGTGTTTATAATTGGGCTGTAATTATAAAGTATGGAAGACCAACCAGAATACAATTAAGTTGCATTATTTCAGTTAAGCATTGTTCTCCACTGTTAAGGCCTTAACTTTTGCAAAACACATGTGGAGAAGTTAATTTGATTTTTCAATTTCAACCGAGCAGGGTACCTACAGGTATCAGTATCATCTTATGAAATTTATATGATCTTATTTTTATATTAATCTCAGTTATGACATTTTTCCATAAATGAAATATCAAAATTAATAATAAAATAAATGGAAATACAAATAACACAGTAAAATGTAATAAATGTACATAAAATTATAGTATTTTATGTATAATTCTGATAAAATTTCATAAAAAGGGTACCTATAAATTAATTAGATACCTTTCTTATGAAATATGAATTTAATCCCACTCTTAACAGTCATATTTTAATTTCTTTATAATATATTTTCCATAAAGCATTGTCAACGTAAAGGTGAAAGCTAAGTACAATAAAAAAAAAATTAGAGCGCTGAAAGCTTTCCTTAAAAATAACGAGGTAAATAATTTGTTCACTTAAATGTAAATTATTTCACTTTTCTCTTTCCTTAGAACAAATTAGCCTCATGGAATCCATCAATATGTCATTCATCACCTGTCAAGTGATGCAAAAGTTTATGACCTGCTTTGTTTTATTTTCAAATTACATCTTTTCGGCACAGAAGCTAAGTTAAGCTTGGTTCAAAATATTGTAAATAAACATAATTTCTGATTTTCTTAAAATAAGTTTTGAAAAAATGATAATTGATATTTACAAGAATTTCAAAGTGAGATTTCCAGTTTTTTTATAAAAATGGAAAAAATGGTCAATTTTGCTGACTCAAAAAAAAACAAGATTTTTAACAAAAATTTCAGACGTGCTAGAAACGATTAAAAAATGTAAAAAAATACCCCAAAAATACTTTGATCTTTCCTCTTAATAATTACAAACATCTAGATGATAAAATTTTGTTTTCGTCAAGTTTGGTGTCTTTTTCATCATTAAACTTAACCAATATTTTTCAAGCAACTAACAGTTTTCATCAAAACAATGATATAATTTGTCTATTTGGAACTTACTGCAAAACAACATTTTTGGTTTTCCCATTCAGGGGGAGTACAAATACCTTATTTCCCAACCCTTGAACAACCAACCTAAAGCTGGCTGTGAGGAAAGCAGGGTTCCATCAGATGAAGTCCATTTACTTTCAATGATTGTCCTTGGGGCTTATTGACAATGTGCAGATCACTCTCACTGGAAACTGAAGTCTTTTGAACTCAAAAGGGAGATCTGGAGGAATTAAAGGATTCTTGGAATTAAAACTCTTTCCTCCTTTCCTGGACCAATAAGGATCTCTGCTTCCAAGAGATGGAGAAGCATCTTCTTGACAATTAACTTTGTTCCATTACAAAGCTTTGGAGGATCTGGATTTCTCAATAGCATAACTGGCACATTTTCTTTTAGTTCCAGCTTGTCTGATGGCATTGCAGGAGGATTCAATGAGTTCAGGAACTCTATTGGATAATTCACTGCCTACTCTTGTTCAACCACAGTATCAATGGAAAAGTACTTCATGCTTTCTTTTGGAATTTCTTAGAGAAGTTTCCAGTTGATGTTATCTAGTTTGATTCTTGAGAGATAATATAGCCTCTCACAAAGCCAGTTTGAATCCATGAAATGGTGTTTAATGTTTGGATAAATATGGTTAATCAAGTCTTGAATACTTGAGACTGAAACTCCACAACCATTTGGGAGTTAAATACCTCCAGTTTGATGGTTCTATTGCCAAGCTGTAACAGCAAAGCAGCAAATCTTACTGCTTCAAGGTCACCTGTAATACTAACTCTCATGTTTGTTTTCAGGCTGAGTCTTTGAACATGACTCTACATGTAAGAATTTTTCAGGCAAGCATTGATCTCATCAGCTGGAGATCTTTTGCAATGACTGGTAATGTTTGTCTAAAAGACACTAGAGAGTAGCACAGATCCTATGATTTTTTAATTCTGTCTAATGTCTTTGACTGTTTTATCCAGGGCCTCAAATGCCCACTCTGTATGCCATGGTACATTCATCCCAGACAATGAAGCTTGTCTCCTCTAGTAGCTTTGCCAATTTGGTTCCTCTCTTGTTGTATGCAAATAGGAGTTTCATTGTAGTTCAAATCTAATGGAAGTTTGAACATGCTATGTGCTGTATGCCCTCCAGGCAAGTGGGTAGCAGCAACTCCAGATGATGCAAGTGCTAGAGCTACTTTTCTTTGGAGTCTCATGACAGAATGTTACTTACAAAAATGTTACCACTACCTCCAGGTGTATCCAAGAAGAATATCCTTCCATTGTTGTTACTGATGTTATCAAGAACCTTCTGAGACACTTGCTGTCAGTCTTGGTTTAACAGGGGCTCATTGTTTTGAACACATTGCCACATTTTTTCCATGTTGTATCCTGTTTCTCTCAAAATTTCTCTCTTAATTTGTCCAGTTACTCTGTTTAGATTTGGCAGACCAAAGATCTCTTTGAGCCAAGTTCATCACTTTATCTTCAATTTCACAAAGAGCTAAATTTGTGATCTAAGGATTCAATTCCAATACTGGATGAGCATGTCTCATTTGAAGAAGGTGAGATATTTATAAGTTAGAGAGTTGTGTCCCTTTAACTAAAAAAAGTGTGACACACACACTTTCACATTCATTATTATAGATAAATGTAATGGATACAGCAGATAGACAAATGAGCAGAGAGAAGATGACAAGACAAAATTGTGGAATAATTGATTAAGCAGAATTGATAAAATTCTCAACAAACAATTTGAAAAGGAAGAAAAATAGCAGGGTAAAATAATACTAAGCAAACAATATATATGCAAGTGAAAATTAGGCAAAGCAACAGTAGCAAGACAAAAATTTCACAAAGCAAGAACACAAAAGAATTATTGCATTCTTAGATCAATACAAGAAAAAACAAAAATATGAGGGATGAGACTAAGAATTGTACATTTTTATTATTTAGGAAGAAATCTTAGCAAGCATTTGTAGAATTTGTCTATAAATTTTGGGAGAGCATGTTCTTTGATGTCATTACACCTAGATTGTTTTTGAAAATTTTGACCATTTTGTAAAGACAATTTTTTTGTCAATGAACTTTTTTGTGAACTATTTGATTGACAATAAGTTTTTGATTTATTTTTCCTTTAACTAATCTTTGTTGCCATACTTTCATTTATTTACATTACGTTGGTTTTTGTCTTTTTTCTTCATTTTTGTTATACTTCCTTTTTTGCTTATGTTAAATCCCTGCTTTTCTTTCTTTTACTGGTTTTTTTTCTAAAAACTGTTTGTCCTTGTCAGTCCATCAAAAAAGATTTGGAGCTACCACAAAGGCAGATCCTCTGGACAAGGCACTTCTCAAAGATGTGTCACCAACCAAAAAGACTGGGCCTAAAAAGGACAGAAAGAAAAAAAAAGTAGCAAAAGAGACAAGTCAACTACTCCTTTGAATAATGTCTTCAAAGTGTTAGAGCATACCCGGCTCATGTAGGATTTTAGTCTGGCTGACCAACTTAATTGTAACTCATTTACCATACACATGCTTTCTATCCTTTCCAGAATTTTTTTTTGTGTAAACAAAAACAAGCTCATGGAAACTAAGAAGTGAATTTTGAAAGCCAAAATTTTAACAAAAGGAGGATACTTAACTATTTTTTCATTGAGCGCTTCAGAAAATGTGTTTGCTTAATTTGTCAAGAAAATGTCGCTCACAAAGATGCAGGAAAAATTGTTAGCTTCTTGTACTGCTCTAGTAAGTTCCTAACTCCTCATGCTATACTCTACCTTTACAAGAGCCAGATCAGGCTGAAAATGGATTACTGTCATCATACTCCAGTCTTGATAGAGTTCAAAAGCATCACTGAGTCCTTTTAGGTGACAAATTATTTCCCACCCTCCAACCTCTCTCTCTCACAGGTGGAACATGGCAATCCACTTGCTGCTCTATTGCTATTACCATGGAAAGTGCTCATATGAACTACATTCCTTGGTTCCTCCAGGTCTAACCTTCCCAGCTAGGATCCGCCATGCCACATATATTGTAGCAAACCAGTCTCATTCCCTCTGTATTACATTGCTGAGAAGTCAGTTTCACTTGAAAAGCTTCTTCCCACAAACCACTTCTCTGACTGTGGAACCGACTCCCAAGATTCCCTGATCACTACAATCTTAATCAAGTCTACGGTTAACTGTTACCTCTCCTTCCTATCCATTTAAACTACCTCTTAACATAACCCTCTACCACAAGTGAGCCCCAGACCTTGAACAAGGTGAACCTTACTGTAAAAAAAAAAATAAATAAATAAAAAAAATGCTGTGAAGAAAGTTTCTCCAGACCAAAGCAGCCTCCTGGATGATCTTATTTAGAAAAAAATTATTATAGTACATTTTATATCATGGCCCTCCTCCAAGACACTGCATAGCTTCTGGCCTGCTCTCCCCAAAAGGTTGCCTACCTCAGGCTCAAGAGGTAAATAATGCCCAAAAGACAACCAAGTAAATGACTGAAAATGAAATACTGACAATATACCTATCAGATAAAGCCAGATGGGCTTATAGTGGACATTGAGCAATTGAAAGTTATTGAAAAGATGATCATCTGTTTGTCATGAAAAAAAAACATAAGATTTCCTTAAAGGATTACATTATAAAAGCATTGGCTGACCAGAGAGTATAGATCCAACAGATAGTGAAAGGCAGACATTTTCCCATACGAGTCATACTGTTACCCACCAAAGAAGACTACATAGTTCTCATGAAGAGTGATCATCAAAACAAAGATTGCATCATAATGGTGGTATACAAAGGACAAGGATGGCAGAGTATGAAGTACCAATCTCCATCTTGGGCCAGCAGATGGGCACATTTCGTCTGCAATATGGAAACATAGTAGATGTAAAGCCACACAAGAAAATGGGGGAATGCCATTTTAATCTGACATTTAATAGAAAAGCATTTAATACCATTTCAAACTGGTTGGATGTAGATGGACAAAAACTAGCTCTGCAGAGTCAAGATCAGGGTGGAGAAGGAGAGACTTTCTTTCGAGGACTTTGCTAGTGTGAGTGAATGGCACTAACCTTGAGTGACATCGGGAGCTGGCAGATTGAATGACGACTTCTCTTCCAAGAAAAACATGCCTGTTCAACTTAGGTTAAGAGTATCTAAAGTTTTTTTTGTTTTTCTCAACTTGGTTAACTTAACTAGGAAGGAAATGATTATTGATCTCTTTTTATTAAACATCCCACCACACTTTCCGTTTTCATTTCCCCTTCCCAACTCTCTCTAGGTAACAGAAGGCACAATTCTCTTTATTTTATTTTTAATTATTTTTCCTACACATTCCCACTGTATTTTCACCCAGTTAACTTGCTTTTCTGCCACATATAGGACATCCAATACTAACAATTTTTTTATTGTGTACATTTTGATTCATATCATGAGGATATTTTTATGATGTAAATAAAATAATTTTTTTTATCCCCCTCCATATTTGTAAATATGAGACATTAGGTTAGGATTTCTAGGAGAGCTTGTTTTTTTGTTTTTTTGGTGATTCTTGTGTTTTTGCATTAATGTAGTATTATGGTATAAGGAATATTAAAAGTGCATTTGGTTTGTTTTGTTTTACAGCATATCAACCTCAATGGGTTATTTAATGCCAACAAAATTTTTATTGCTGGTAATGTTTTTTTTTTTTCAAAAATGTATTGCTGATAATGTTTTTTTCCTTCAAAAATCTATTTCTGGTAATATTTTTCAAAAAATGTATACCTGATAATATTTTCCCAAAGAAATATATTACTGATAATATTTTCGCCAAAAATGTATTGCTGGTAATATTTTGCTTGTAATAATTTTCCTTTAAAATTGTATTGCTGGTAATAATTTTTCCTTCAATTTTGTATTTCCGATAATAATTTTTCCTTCAAAACTATATTGCTGGCAATAATTTTTCCTTCATAAAAGTATTGCTGGTACTAATGCCTATTTTTACACCTCCACAGCAATTTTGATCCTTGTTTGGGTGTCAACTATTTGCCCATAGCTGGGACCCAGACAGGTGCTACCACCCCAGGTCAGGGTGAACCTGGGAACATCAGAAATTAAGAGATGCTTCCACACTCCTCAAACCTCTGATCAGAGGCCTTACTGTTGAATGTAGTTTAATGTCTTACTCAGGACGTGGATGTAGTTTATCATCATACCCAGGAGATATGGACTCCAATTAACTATTTGTCCATAGATAGGACCCTAACAGGTGCTACCACCCTGGGTCAGGGTGGACCTGGGAACATCAAAAATTAAGAGGTGGTTTCACATTCTTCATAACCTCCTAATCAGAGGCACTCAGGACACCTTTTTTTTGGGGGGTCTTACCCATTTGCAGAGGTGTAGTTGGCATATTCTGAAGTCCCAGCCAACATGGCTAAAAAGTGCATTTGGGTCAGTGAATGTGACTAGCTAAGCTTAAGTTTAGAACAATGAAGACCATCCTCTTGCATTTCCCATTTTTCTGCCTTGTGCCACATTTCATATATTGAAACATGAATAAACATTCATTGCCATAGATTGGGATCACCAAAAACAAAAAGGTCCATTCATAGAACATTCTCCCTCTCACCGCCACAAACAAATATACAGGCCCAAATAGGCAAGAATACTGTGTGAGAATCAAGGTCCCTTATTTCACTACAAATTACAAGGAAATTTTCATGTCACAAAATTGTCAATCAGGTTACATAGAAAGATTAATAATTCTTTACTCCTAATGTATTTTCAAATTCTTCAATTTGTTTTTATTAACTCTCTTATTAGTTATCAACAGAATTTGTCAGTTTGTTTGATGATATTGCTTTCAGTAGAGACAATAATTACACAGCCTCAGCAAGAATCACAACAACCATTGAGTGAAATCTCCATAAAATCTAGTTACTTCCCAGCTTGCTAATGTCTACATCATTAAATGAAATTATTCAAATGTTTATTTTATATCAATAACCTGAGAAAATTGTTTCTTGAAGGAACTCTGATGTTTTCATTGTAACTTTTTCTTTTTGTCCTGTTTTCTTGAACTTTCTATGCATTTACAAACACTTATTGTTTGTCATCATTCCACATGTTTTTTCATTATTTGACAGTTATTTTTAAAAAGAATAAATTTCAAAGTATTTTCCCTGATAAAAATTTAGACATTAGAAAACATTGTCATAACATCATTCTTTTTATAGAATCTTCAGAACAAAAGATATTCTTTACTCACCTGACATTAACCAAATCAGCTGGAGCACTCACTATTCCTGCTATTCCTCCAGACAGACCTGCTAGCAGCACTTTCTGATAGAATGGCATTGACTGACCTTCTTTTAGGATATGTATTTTTACAGAATCATAAATAGCAAATCTTGTTAGAGAATATGTCAACTGCAAACAAAAAATTAAAATATATTCTAATGAACAAATAAATATTCTAAGATAAAAACATTTGTTATATTAGTAGCAAGTTATCAAACAACTTAGTAAATACTTTGTCTACAATTCTAACAAAGGTCACGACCATTCCAAGAATGATTTGGACAAATGAACTCAAGTAAATCTATTCTCCCCTTTTCAGGACTTCTATTCCCCAGGAAAGAAATGGCTTCTTTTTTATTCCACCGGCACAAAAGCCAAAAAAACAGTAAAAGACAGAAAACTAAAAGCACTTACACCAATGCTTAAAATACAGATTATTCCAGAATTTATATCTGGAGAAATTCATTACACTTTTCTTTGTTAAGCAAAGTATTCCATATTGTGTAGGTACTGAGTAATAAAAGCCACATCCCATTGTGTTGCATTGCTTCTCTCTTGGCCAGTGATTGTTAGATGTTTCGGTTCAGAGATGAAAGGATGTCAAACATAGACAATTTTAACTTAACTATTTTATTAATGTCGACATGTACTATCCAGTGGGGGTTGTTCCCCCTCACTGGGGAGCTGTTTCAGAAACAAAAGAGAACATGTATACACTGCTTGATGGTTAAGACACAACTCACTCCTACCTTTCTCTTAACTCCTTTATCATGCTAACTCAGCCAATCAAAATTGACTTCACATATTATGGTTTGTATCTGATTCCATGGTCAACATCTGGAAGTCAGAGAAGAGATACACTTTCTCTAAAAAATAAGTCTACTAAACTATTATTTAACATTGGCATGACTTATGCATCTACCTCAAAAGTTGATATATACCAATTCTTCTATTTTTTTCATTTTCCAATAGCTCTTTCCTCTTTACTTTTAGATGTAATCATCTCTATCAAATTATTCCATTAAGATATGCAAAGCAGTTATAAAATATTTGTGTGGTTGCAAAGAATGTTGGTGGTAGAATGTCCACAAATGTCTTGAATTCATTTAGCCACTCCTCTTAAATATTAGTTTTCTAAATAGAAAGTTGTAAAGACACTAACAATTACTGTTAGTGTATTTTCAGCTATTTCTCATCTTTGAAACTACACAAGACAATTATTATCATTATTTATATCATTTGCTTCTTATCTACTTTATTTCTCTTTTCATCACTGTTGATGATTTTTGTTGAACACAGTGAACCCTTCTCTTCACAGAGAAGGGATAATTTTAAATAAAATTCACAAGCTACAACCTATATTTGATTTTCTGTATTATATTTGCCTTCCGTAAGAGTTGCTCAACCAGCTTGAAAAATTAAATTTTCATTCTCTTTTTCAACTTCTAACTCACTGAGTATAACAATTTATAATTGTGCACAAACAATTAAGATTTAAAAAACAAAAATGGTTTTACCTGTCTGAGAACAGCAGCCGAAACTCCACTGTAAAGTGCTAGAAATCCATCATGTCTAACAACATTGAGAAATAAAGTAACCATTTTTACTTTTTTCCCTTGCTGTGTTTGAAGGTGAACCTAATAACAAAAGAAAATAATAAAATTAAATGTTTATACAATTATCATCCAAAAGAACTGACTTGTGTATCTTAAAATAAATAAACATGTCTGTACAAAGGGGGAGCTAAAAGATTCTCCAAAATGAGTAAATATCACTTTTTTTTGGTCGGGCTGAGAACTTTTCAGTGCTTTTTGTATTATAACTGTTGCCTTATAGATGTATAGAAAATGAAGGAGGAACTCAGTGTATGAAGGAATACAGGATGGCAAAGTAGATGTAGACAGAAATAGAAGATGGACATTTGTTACATTCACATTAAGAAACCTGGGTGAGTCTAAGTTTTACTCTTCTGTCCTTGAACGGTTTTAGCACAAGCAGAATGGAAGAAAAAAAATACCATTGAACAGCAATATGGTCAAGTTGATGAAGGAGACATGGTTACATATTTAAAAAAGATAAGCACTCTACCTCAGGATAAATGACAGTGAACAGCTAGATGCTGACATAAGGCCTAAGCAAACATTTACTGAGGGTGCATTTGCAGCTAATTTGAAGCTGGTGGGTACAAGGTGGACTTGTGAGTCCATACACATATATGCCAACAGGATCAAACGACTGGCAGGTTTCATAGGGAGAGGACTTGTAGAAACAGGTTCTAAAAACGGCATCTGTAAATGGATACCCAGTAGACATGTCAACAGTTAATAACATGACTGTGAATAAATTACATATGAATCGGGCAGTGCAGCAGTGGGCAAGGATTTGACTGTTGTTGGAGACAAAACCAAGCTACCAGTTTAATGAATGTTGGAATTCATAATGCAGACTAGACAGTGCATCCACCTAATAAATGAAGATGGATTGCTGATTGATAATGTATGAATTAAGGGTCATTGAAAAAGGAATTGTAACTTTCTTAATGGTTGACAGAAAAATAAACAAGATTGTCAAATCTATGAAATACTGTGATCAAATCACTTGGCAAAAAAAGTGCAACAAAGGACCTTTTTGTTTTTGATACTGTCTGCTGGTTATGCTTGAAGACTGTCTCTAACTGAAGAAGAATTGTTTGTTGCTCAAAACTGCAAAAAAAATTGTCCTATCAATGTAACCTTTTCTTAAAGGGAAGGGTAAAAGTATTTTCTACATGCACACCTACTCCTTCATCTTCCCATGTTCCAAACTAAGTTAGCGAGAGTTCTCTTTGTGGTTTCAAGGTGCATTGCAAAATCTGATGTTTCCATGCTTCTGAGGAAAATCTGAAGATGTTGAATACAAAAGTCAATCAGTATATTTACTGTTACATTTCCTGGGCTAATTGTATACCAAAGATTCTAAGAAGGCTTTTTCAGCTTTGAGAAGACATGCACTTGGGTGACCAAAATGTATGCCACTTGCTTTAAAACAAGTGTTCCTTCTAATGTAAATGTTGACATTTTCTGGAAGTCATCTTTCAGCTGAATATGAGCTTCTCTGAAACCCAGTCATTGTCAAGAAAAGCATTATATCAAGTGTTAATAAAGGGACTGCATGAAACAGTTTGATTGATGTATTTGGTCTGATGAGAAGAGTTTAACACTCCCTATGGCCTTGGGGACATAGATGGTGTCCTTTAACTGACTGGTGATCCAAAGCACACTCTGGATTTTCCGTGGGACTGGTTATTTCATCAGAATGTAATTGTTATGGTTATATGGAGTCAATACAGGTTTGTTGAAGGTTACATGGTTAAAAAAAAAACCCTGAAGCTGGTAACTCAGTAAAAAATGTATGCAATATCAAGTGTGAACATACTGAAAATTTGTCCTGAACCAAAAATAATTCAAAAAATAATTTTTATTAAGAATTGGTGCTTGCATAATTTAATGTATTTTCTTTCAGAATAGAAAGAAAAAAAATCTATGCTATCTTATTTATTTTAAAAAGAAATTACTTACTCATTTTTCACTTACATTTTGAAAGTCATCTATTGCTGTTCATCCCAAGAGTTTCTTTGATTTTATTTAATCAAAGAAAATCTTTTACATATTTTGAATCTTCAAACATGTCAAGTTTAATGCCATTTTTAAGTGTGAACCTTTTTTAAATGAATTCTATTTTATTTTCCTTTTAAAAATGGATATATTTTTGCATGCATGTACAATAATTTGGATTTCTCACTTTTGACCATTCTACAAAGTTCCATAAAAATAGATAGAATAGAAAATTATATTCTTAAAGTATTAGTCATATAGGATTATAATAATTTTACAGGAAAAATAAAAATAAAGGCATCACTTAGATAACAGGTAGAGTCACTACAATTTGAATCACTCGAAAAAGTTGAGAGAGTGAATGTCTTTGTAGGGATGCATAAACTCCAGTAAATCAATAAGCATTTCCAAATATCATGACTTTCACTCTATGAAAGGCCTTGCACTGTGGCACTCTGCTTTCAAATCCTGTATGTCAAGTGAGAATATTTCAGCCCTAAATCCGAGACCATCAATATACAAAACCTGGTTGCACTGGGGATTCAAATAAAACAGGCATTGAAAACATTGAAGCTCTGAAACAGTTCTGTCCAAGACAAGAATAAAGGTTTACACTACCGGTCAGCCTGCTTCCAACAACTTCAGTCATGATGAAATCTTCTAAGTACTGCAGCAGTCTGTTTTACCTCTTTAGTGTGTCCTATTCTAGCTGCTTGTCAATTAATTAAATCAATGGCTTCTCTTTCATTACTGAAATTGGCAGTTACATATCAATTTGGTTGCAGCCTCCAGATCAGGTGAAGAAGATTGCTACTGGGAAATCTGTCCCGGCTTTCCTGCATCCAAGGGTTGAAGTTAAAAAATTAGGTTGAGGTTAAAAAATTGCGACAAAACACAAGTAAAAACAGCAAGATTAGGCACGGACAAATAAAAAAACTCCTGCTCGGTGTGTAACAATAAAAGAAGACAATGTTTATTTACATATACAGAAAAAAAGGGTTAAAGGATAAAGACAATTAAGAGTGAAAGAAAGGGAAAAGAGAAAATGTCCTTTAAGGGAAGAGAAAATGTTCATAACAGAAAAAAGGCTTGCTCAAAATATTTCTCTGAGCACCTAAAAATTTCTTGAAGTGAGTAGAATTTTGTTATGGTTTAGAAACACTCACAGTTCTTGTAGAGTAGGAAAATTGTTCGTAGATATAGGAATCTTGCAGTTGAGCGAGTTCATAGGTCAACGACAGAAGTCCAGTGGGCTCCTCAGAAGCAGTGGCAAATGGATGCAGCTTTGAAGTGGTCTTGAATTGTGGGCCGACGTTCGTTCTCAACAGCCCTTTAGTAGGTAGTTCTTCTTTGGTTGAAAGTGGTTCTGAAGTTGACTGGAACTCCCTATCATCGACCTCACAGACAGCGGACTGAAGTCTCACTACCAAATAGGCAAAGATTCTCCAAATTTATGGAGATTTAATAGGCTCCGAAGAATTGGGGACTTTTCCCTCCGAAATTGTTGAACAAATTTCCTGGCCCCTTCATTGGTCAGAAAATATATTCTTATCTCTGATAAGAATCATGGCCCTGGGAGCCGGTTTTGAAGGTAATGAAAACAAGTTGGTGTGAACAAGCTGTGAGGTTTCCCCCAGACTTTATGGCACCATGGAAAGAATAATTAATGGTGGTGGAATTCCTTTTTATATTTTCTAGCTCTCTCGTTAGTCAGAAAATATATTCTTATCTCTGATAAGAATCAAGGCTTTGGAAGCCGCTTTTGAAAGTAAAAAGAGGTTGGAAAAAATAGCGAGAATGTGAACTTGTAAAATATTGTTCTCAAATTAAATTCCAACATTGCAGCATAATTTGAAGAACTTGTTAAAAAAGAATGAGAACACAGAAATCTGAGACAATAGTGCCATCAATGATTTTGCATCAATACGCCTGTCCATTGACATGAAATCTTTCTTAAAATGTGACATCTAAAATAAGTTTAAACGTATGACACACTTTGTAGCAAGTTTGTCCATTAATTTCCTATCTAGCTTTTTTTTTAATTAAATATAAAATAAGGAATAACTCATGCACAAAGTTTGCACACTAATTATTTCCTTTCTAGCACTTTTTATTTTGTAAATTTACGAAGTTCGCAGTAATTTAGAAGGTTAAGATCAGTAAAAAGGCCGTTAATTAAGCTTCCGCGCATAAACTGTTCCGCAGTGAATGTAGTTAAACAAGGCAAATAATGGCCGACGGATGAACGCGAACGAGTCTGAACTTTTATTGTTGATAACTCCAAAATTGTAGATTTTATCAAAATTTCTTTATTATTTTCGAAGTAAGCATGTAAATTTTACACCTAAATATAACGATTCCAGAAATTTTTATTACTTAAACGTGGGGCTTCTTACCGCTTAAAGGCAAATGGTAAATTTGCTTTTTAACGTCCGCGCTAAATACCTCTTAAAATTTTCAAAAATCGTCATAATTCCATGTAAATGTACATGCTGAACTAAAATTAATTAAATTATGAAAAAAACCTACAGTTTTGGAGTTATCGACAAGAAAAAAAATCAGACTGGTCATTTGACCACCATTACTGCCATAATGTTTAGTAATTTACTGCGGGATACATGAAGTAGCGAAAGCACAAATTTTGGCCAATTTGCTACTTTTACAGACTTTCGGTGGAAAAAAAAAAAAAAAAAATACTACGCACTAAACCCTCATTTCGTTTCTAGCATTTTTTTTATTTTATTTTGTATGTTTATGGGTTAGGTGTTAGGATTAGGCTTTTTCTGTGTAAAAAAAAAAAAAAAAAAAAAAGGAGGGACAAATTAAAAAAAAAAGTTATCAAACCCTTATTTCGTTTCTACTTTACCAAGTTTATAAAAAACGCTTCATTGTATTATTTAATTTGTTCTTTCTTTTGTCATTGCTGTTCTACACAGAAAAAGAGATTTATTATATTATTGAATTAGTTTTCGTTTAAAGTTTTGTCATAAAAACTACAATTATAAAAAAAAAAAAATTGCTTTTAGTTAATTCAGATTGTTCATAAAACCAAAAATGAAATTCAATGGTATTTAATTTTTACCTTTTAAAATATTAAAATCGTAAAATGCGTTTTTCTTTGTTTTTTTTTAGTTTTAATAAGTCCGTGCGGTTCCTACTTTAGTTCCTGTTTAAACTGATCCACAAAGAGCTATATCACAACCACGTAGTAATTTTTAAAGTTATTAAATTTATTTATGTATATAGCAATATATCATATGACAAATTGTTTTTGGTTTGTTTGCAAAATAAATTTTTACAAAAGATGGAATTTCTTTTACGATATACTTCTTTTTCATGAACACCGCTTCTTAAAATATCGGTATTTGTACAACAAAAGAAGCAATGTTATTACCTTTAATAAATCCAATGGATGTACACAACAAGATGACATAGCACTTGCCACACCACCAAAATACCAGCGCTCTACTCTTTTTGTTTTTTCTACAAACATTGTTGACGCATTCAATAAAGACGAGAAATGAATGTGCGTTGTCTTTGATAAGCAAGCCTGCGACGTAACTCACAAAATAAAATTTTTAAACAGCTTTTCCTGTGAAGTCTAATAAAAAAATATCTGCAGTAATGTGTGTGCTGACTGAGTGTAACTGAACACTTCGCTCATGTTTTTACGAGTAAGATACATCAACTCAACGACTATTTGTTCAGAAACTAGTTTAAAGTCTTTCTTTTCTCTTCCACTTGAGACTCAGCAATCGAACAACTGGCATGAATCCTTGTTTTGTTTTTTGTTTTGTTCCGTTTTTTTCTTGGATGAGATGGGGGGCGGTAATCCTAAATGACAAAAAAAAGTGAACATACAACCAACTCTGTACCTAGAGAGAAAAAGTTTGGCTTTTAATTAGTATTATTATTATTGTAGTTGTTGATTTATTTATTTATTTTTAATAGATCTCAACAGGGTGATCTTATTCCAGTCAATAGGGATGACAACACTAAAAGCTAAACCGGAAGTTTCTAGCTAGCTGGTTAATGGAAGATTGTGAGTTTTCTCAATGCGCTGGCCAATAAATTTTATTTTTATTTTCAACCACGCAGGAATACATTTATTTATTGCTTCATTTGAAACAATTGCGGCACAAGGCCAAAGGGGAACTTGATTAAGGCTGGTCAACACTTTCTATCCTAGACCTAGCTAATTAGATTTGTAGTGGACTTCTTGGAGAGGGCGCGATATAAAATGGCCTGTGCGCTCAAAATAAGTATGAGTCACAAGAGGCCCACTAACATTCTAAAAAGAAAAGACGCGAATCTGACTGGTCAACAAAAGGACAACAAATGACAAACTAAAATTAATACAAAATTTATTTACAATACATCATATACAAAAATAGTGTTTGGATAAAATGAACAAACTGTAAATGAGTGAGTCAGAGTGTAAACGGAATGATGCTAAATTTTTGCTTAATCTATTATTGAGAAGATAGGGCTGCGTGATGAAATTAGCTGTTTCCACTCACATTTAACTTTCGGTATTCAACAAACAGAATAAGTGTAAATATGACAACCAACGATAAATCTATTTTTTGTAAAAACAACAATAAAAATCTTACAAAGTAATTTATGTACTGTTTGTGAATAAAAGGTGTTTGTGGATTTTAAATTTTGTGTATAAACTCTTAGAATGAAAAGTGAGAAATGAATTTAAGTTCACTGAAAGAAATAAGTGGCTGTATGTAATTTTTATACAGCTTGTGAAATTTAAACAGTTTGTATAGCACAATTTCTGTAGTGTAAATTGTAAGAGTTTAGTGACAAAGTTATCTTCCTTTGACTGTATTTTTTTTGGGGGGGGGGTGTCAAAGAATAAATAAAAATTTAAAAAATATCTTAAAAGCTGGATGAAAATTCGTTCTGTAGCTGAGAACTTTAACTTGATAGTTGATAAAACCCAGTGTAAGAAATGTTTTATCGATTCTGCTGAAGATAAGTTCTATGATTCTAGAACTTTCAATATGTGATGAATGAATCCAGTAGTGATGAAGGAATGAATTAGATTGAATTGAATTGGCTTGCCTTGAATTGCATTGTAGTTTGTTTCGTGTTAAGAGAATTCTAACTTTGTAACTTCAATGGTACAAGTGTCGTAGAGTAGATTGGCAGTTGTTAGCCGTGTGAAAAAACTCGAGATTTATTTTGTAAAAAATATAAAATTGTGGCACAAGGCCGAAAAGTGGGGAGTTGAGCTGAGGTTGGTCATCACTGCTATCCTATACCTAGTTAATCTAATTCGCGACCCATTCAATCGTTACAATTTAACACATTCACCAAAAGAACTTGTCCGTTACCAATCAATCCTCCATTTACCATAATACCTCATACACTCAGGGGACCTACAAAAACGCACTCCATGACATGAAAATTTGAAAATTTCATGATTTTTTTTTATACATAAAAATTTACGAATGACGGAGAGATGGGGTGGAGATGATCCCAAAAAACAAAACTAAAATATAAAACAAACAAAGGAAACAAAAATGATGTTCGTCCACCTCTCTCTCAAAAAAAGAGGTCACTGTATTCTGCCCTTAGACAAAATCAAGAGGCTCTCTCGCTAAAGGAGAGAGAAGAAATGATAATAAATACGGCTATGGGGAGAGGGGAAAAATGCTGATCCGGTCGTGATGAAAAAAGTAGGGATCAAAAAAACAAACTGGGGAGGTGGAAATACGACATGGATCCTAACAAAAGATGCCGCCAGGAACATACCGGAAACAATGCTTACTCACATTAACTAGGTACACAAAAGTGGTCTAACCTAACCGATGTGACGTAGGTGAACCAAAAAAAGAAAATCAAGGCTAGCCCAGTTCATACGAACCAAGCTCACCTGAGTCACCCTCATCTCGCTGAAGATTGTCCAGACTAATCGTTTACTCTCAGTTCTAATCTTCATCTTGAGCTGGTGCTCAAAGAATCGGATCAGATCCTGATGCGAAAAACGGACGACTCGTAAGACTTTCTCCTGTCGCGTCGTCCAAATAACCATTCGGGCCGTGGCCAGCATGAATAGAAACTCCATTCGTTTCACGCCTGAATACGGGGGCGACACAATGTTACATGTGTACGCACGATCGATGAGCACGAGCTTTTTGGGAGCGATACGAGCCGTCAATTTGTCGATATGGTGCCATAGCGGGTGGACCCGAGGACAATGGTAGAAGGCGTGCTCGGCCGTTTCCTTCAGAACACTGTTACATCGTTTGCAGTCTGGCAAATCCGCCAAGCCCCATGTCATTGAGAAGTAGCCTATTTCGAACCAGTCGCCAGGTAAGCGAAAACTCATGGTTGCTGAGGTAATGGGCCGCTGGCGACCAAGACCAGAAGGAGCGAAACTCTTCCGCCGACATGTCGAGCCACTCACGTAGTAGATCCTTCGTGGCTCCCTCAACTAGTTCACGATAGAAGACTCTCGTGGGCGAGGAAGGTCACTGATCCAAGGAATGACCATCAAGGCCGAACAACACCCGCGAAGGAAAGCCGATTGATCCCGGGGTTTACGATGACGCTCGACCCGCGAGATGGGAGTGGGGGTGATAGTAAGGAAACAGAACGCGTTCCTCACGGTCCCCGCAAAAATCGAATCTCCTATCAGTGCGCGGCGTAGGAAAGCCAGCTTCGAATCGAGCTTGTGGCTAGTCAAGTGCGGCATTCTCAGCCACTACCACCTCACCCATGACACGGACGTTGGGCACAGACATCTATGTTGACTTAATGATACGTCTCCCACCCACAAAACGGAGGATAGCAAGCGCTCGATCGCCTTCTTATGTTCCTTACAGAGAGGAAGTATAGACAAGCGGTAAAAATCAAGAGGAAAGACGTAAGTGGCACACGCCTCACTCCTGCCCTTCACGGACAACCTCTTTCAGCGCTCAGTCCAATCCGCCGCGCCGCGCCGACCTTTGACTGTACTTCCGACCAATTTTTCTCAAGCTGTAGGTCGGATCCAAACAATACTCCAAGAATGCGGACAGGACCGTCCGTCCAACCAAAGAGCCCCGGAATATCGACTGCACGCCCTGTCCCTCAGCCGGAGAAGAAGAGGCTCCAAGGGCGACAGTGGACAACCCTGACGAACCGACCGAGTCAACGCGAAAGCGCTCGAGAGCTTCCCGTTCACCTTTACCATAGCAGTGGGGGGGATGCAGCAGGCTAATCCAGCGGAAGAAGTTGGGTTGGAATCCAGCGGCCTGCAGGACAGCAACCAGTTAGCGATGGTCGACCCTACCAAATGCCTTGGACTGATCCAAATTGATCAGCGCGGCTTCGTCGTCGTCTTTTACAGCCTCTATGATCGTGCGGATCAGATGCATGTTGCTCTTAATTATTCGGTCCTTCACAGCGTAAATCTGCTCAGGTCCCAACAAAGTCTCGGCAACTGATGCAAACGCTCCTGCAGGATCTTGGCCAAAATCTGTTTTCAGCAGAGTTATGGGCCTGTAGTCATCTAATCCTCGCCCAATATCCTTGCCCTTTCCTGTAGATCCGGTTGGGAACGGACACCTGGAGGAACCAGTTGTTGAATACGACAGTCAGAATCGGGACAAATTCATAGGGCAAGCCATCCAAACCGAGCGACGTGCCTCTGCCAACTTTCTTCAATGCCGCGTAGACGTCACCCTTCATTCGGCGAAAGCTGAGGAAAGTCAACTAAATAGCTACGAAACTCCTCGTCGCGGAGACCAGGCTCCCTGGTAAAGCGGCTCTCGAAATTCCACTGAAATACCTCACACACCTCGTCAGTCGACTTCTGAGTACACCCCTCCGGGGTCTCAACCTCGCGAATGTAGCGATCGGAACTTCGACGATTCTCTTCCTTGCGCAATTCTGCATCCATGTTCACGGCTTCGGAAGACTTGCTTAACTTATGTCTAATGTAGCGCTTGATAACTGTTATGGGAACTTGCCCATAATAATAATGAACTATTCCTGACATTATAAATACTGCGCCTCTCAAGAGGTATGGGCAGATTGCAAGACAAGGAGAGATAATTGAGAGCATATTGTAAGGACATTGGAATAGTGATACTTGTCGAGACAACATAGTTCACTCTAACCAAATCTAATAGTCATTACTAATACTTCTACTTCTTTGTATTATATTTCTGTTGTAATATATCTTTGTATTCCATACCTGTGTTCGTGTTATTCTTTCATTGGTTCTAACCTTGGACCATCACCGTGGTACAAGGAACTTGGACCATAACAAGTGGCGACGAGGACCTCTCCTACCAAAAAAAAACGAACTCTCTACGCGGAGGACATACCTTTTTTGCTATCCGTCGCACATAACAAGTGGCGACGAGGTAATCCAAGAAACCAACTCTCTACGCGGAGGACAAACATTTTGGCTATCCGTCGCACATAATAGTGTCGACGAGAAAACTGAAGAAACAAGTTCTACGCAGAGATTTCTAAAAAAAAACAAGTTCTACGCGAACATATAAAAAAAAATGATTTACTTTACTGTGTACACAGTACAAAGACACAAGTTCTACACAGGGAATTTTTTTTTTTTTTTTGGCGTACACATGTTCCAGAATATCAGGCTACACTAAAGGAAAATACTTACATAAAATTACATTAACATGGAAGATTTTAAGTCAACCATTGTGGAACTTATGAAAATCCAATTTGAACAGCAACAGAAAAACGAACAGAAACATAGAATTATTGTTACGTGTAATGTCAAATAAAGGGCAAAATTCCGAAAATGAAACAGTTCTCTCACAAGACGCTATTTGGAGCACTATCGAAGATTTCACGTATGCAGCAACTTACTTCCGAAGGTATGAAGATTTATATGAATTTGACTGCAGAAACTGGTCAGACGCAAGAAAAGTACGACTACTATTAAGAAAATTAGGCACATGCGAATATACCAAATTCGTAGATTATATCCTACCGAGGAAAACAAATGAGTTAACTTTCAAAGAAGCCATAAAACTGTCAACAGAACTTTTTAGCCCTAATACCCCACTATTCCACAAAAGATGGAAATGTCTGAATCTAACAAAAAAGGAGAGAGAAGATTACATCATTTTCGCTTCCATTGTAAACAAATATTGTGATGATTTCATGTTATCGGAACTCAGCCCGGACAATTTCAAATGTTTAATATAAGTCCAAGGCCTGGTTTCAACCAAAGACGCGGAAATTAGACGCAGAATCTTTACAAAATTGGAGAGTGAACAAGATTTGACACTTCAAAAACTGACCGAAGACTGCCAGAGATGCATAATTGTAAAGAAAGACTCAAAAGATATAGAAGCTGGCATCGCGCACATACGTAAAGTACGAAGACAAACCAATTTTCCCTCCTCAAAAACAGGTAAAACAAATTTTTCTACTTCAAAAAGTCAATATGAGAAAAAACTACCACCCAGTCCATGCTATCGCTGTGGGACTTGGTATAAAGACTGTCCATACCGTTTTAAAACTTGTCTATGATGCAAAAAAGTAGGACATAAAAGTTCTCATTGTTGGACTAAAAGAGAAAGCAAAAGCAGAATAAGAATCACGAGGACTGACCAAGCCGATGAGACTAACATAAGAAAATACGTGCAAGTAGAAATGCAGAACAGAAAAGTCAGACTACAGTTGGATTCCGGGTCGGACTTAACTATTATTAACGTACAAACATGGAGAAAACTGAACAAACCTACCATGTTAAGAACCGATAAAATTGCTAGATCGGTAACTGGGAGAAAAATAAAATTTGAGGGTGAAGTGATTACAAATGTGACATTCAATGGAATGACCAAAAAATTGAAAATGTATATGCTAAGAAATACAGAAAAATTATTCGGTACGGACTGGATGCAAAAATTCAAACTTTGGGATTTACCAATAAGTACGTACTGCCAAAATGTAAAAAGTTTATCGACCGAGGCAGATAAATTAAAAGAGAAACTAAAAGAGAATTTCCCCGAAGTATTTTCAGCAGGTCTCGGAAGATGTAAGAAAATGGCAGCAAATATAGAAATAAAAGAAAACATTCAAACTATCTTCAAGAAAAAATACCGTTTGCTTCAATAGAAAAAATACATCAAGAATTGGCTAGACTCGAAAACACCGGCATATTGACAAAAGTAGAATACAGTCAATGGGCCGCACGCACGGTTTACGTCAAAAAAAGAATCAGGGGAGATTCGAATATGCGCTGATTTCTCAACGGGTTTGAACGCAGCGATAAAAGACTACCACTAAACTCTACCCAGTCCAGAAGTATTCACAAAAATCGTCCAGAAAAAGGAAGTTCACAGAACCTTTGGTAATAGATCCAAAGAGAACAAAAATATTAAAAACCCCTGCTACGCAAAAGCTTCGGAAGGGGGGGGGGAGCGTTATGGGAACTTGCCCATAATAACAATGGACTATTCCTGACATTATAAATACTGGGCCCCTCAAGAGGTATCAGGGATATTGTAAGACGAGGAGAGATAATTGAGAGCATATTGTAAAGACATTGGAATAGGGATACTTGTCGAGACAACATAGTTCACTCTAACCAAATCTGATAGTCATTACTAATACTTCTACTTCTTTGTATTATATTTCTGTTGTAATATATCTTTGTATTCCATACCTGTGTTCGTGTTATTCTTTCATTGGTTCTAACCTTGGACCATCACCGTGGTTCAAGGAACTTGGACCATAACAATAGCCAAACGTTCAAAGGCCTCCCTAGCTACGGCTAACTCTAGGGGATCCTCCCAGCCTCTGCCCAGGACAGACTATCCTTAACAGCAGGGGTGGGCAAACTTTTTAGTACAAGAGCCGCATTCTAAAAATTTATAGTTTTACTGGGTATATAGTATATATAAACCAAAATAATTGATATTTAAAATTGGCAAAATAAAGGGCTTTTTAAAGGAAAATATAGTTTTAATAAATAACATTTTAAAGTGCAATGTAAGTAGAAAAACTTATTTATTTGAAAGATAAAGTAACTGTTTGAAGAAATAAGAAAGAATTTTTTATTACTATTATAAAATAGAAACTATGAAAGAAGCATAATTATTTATTTTATAACATCACAACTGACCATCGGAAGGATAAAAATACTAATGGGAATGATGCACTTGACTGCAATCATCTACCAGTTTATCAAAATCAGGTGTCATATTGCTTGTGCTTATCCTCAACACTGACTGAAGATTAGAATCTGTTAGAAGTTATCTGTTCTTCGACTTGTTGATTTTCATTATGGAGAAAGTTTGCTCACATATGTAAGTTGATGCAAATAAAACAAACATTTTTTTTGAGAAATTTTTCAAGTTTCTGAATGCAGGAATGCATAGAACTCAATTAACGATTTATTTTCAAACAGCTTCTTTAGAGAGTTGTTGGCTTGCAAATCAATTAGATCTAGCTGCAACTCTTCAGTAACTGTTTCTGTGTCACAGGCAAAAGGTGAGCTGAGCAAATCGAACTGCTCTTCAATTGCTTTAAAATCAGCGAATCTTCTTTTAAATTCTTTTCTGGGGAGCCATCAACTGGAAACTATACTTTTCTGATAATGCTTGTGCAATAGCTTGTGTCTTCAAGTGAGGAAAATGAACAAATTTTTGTTGTTTAATTTGATTGCCAAAGAGTTCAAGTTTTGATTGAAAGGCTTTTACTTCCACATACAATTCATGAGCAAATACACCTTTTCCTTGTAGTTTTGTGTTTAACTCATTTAACTTCTGCATAATATCCACAGCAAATGCAAAATCACAAACCCATTCGTCACTGTCCATTTTTGTTAAAAAGTCACAGGATATTTCTTTTATATTACAAAACATGACAATCTCTGCTTTAACATCCCACACCCTCTTTAATACATTTCCCATACTTAACCAGCGGACATTAGTGTCGTACAGTACTTCCGTAAAATCTGCTTCGATATTTTCCAAGAAACTTCGGAATTGCCTGTGTTTTAGTCCCCTCGCTCTTATTAAATTAACTACACGCACCACCGGATCTATAGGGGCCAACAAACTAACAAAAATTCGACAAAACTTGGCTATGCCAAAAACAAAACAAGTGCACAAAAAGAATAAGAAAAACGAAAAAAACTAAAGTGAGGCGGGGGAAAATTTACAACTTTACTACAAAATTATCACGTAGACAAAATGGCGTGCTGAATGGAACAGAAAACAGAACAGAAATTAAAACACAAATTAAAGCAAAAATTAAAACTTAAAAATGTATGGAACAAAAAGTTAAACCAATTATAAAAATTCAAAGTCACACTTAACGTTAATTCACACGTAAAATGTCCACAGGAACAAAAGCTGGACCAAAACTCAATCACGATGCGAAAAAACTCACTCAAGAAATATGCTCGTGCATTGTATTTATTTAATTCTTAGTCACGTGATCGGATCAAGAACACGTTTCAAGATTTTGGCGGTCTTAAACACTTCTGCGTAGGCCTTTGAGATATATTGACCAATCAGAAACGATTATTTTAAGAGTTAAGTCTGGAGTTTGCATTGTGTTTAACTTGCACAAAAACCTATAACTAGCACATGAAAATATACAATAGAAATATTTTAATATTTGTCATCTAATGAGGACGTAGTTAACTCACAGTAGTATGGTAATTGATTTTGATCCACTGGCAGAAGTTAAGCACTACAAAAAATGTATCAAGAAATGGAGGCAGAATTAAGTAAATGAAAGGAATACTCACCGGTTAGAAGAACGTAGATAATATAGCTATAACTAAGTTAAAACTAGAGTCCAGGTAAGTTAAGTTGGCATGATAAAGCACAGCTCGAAAGTTCAGTTCAAATGTCCAGGGAAAGTGTTGAATAGTTGCTGGTTAAGTCCAATGAAGAACCTTCTGTAGTATTTGACCGAAGTGTATGATTTTTTGAGTCTGGACGATATAGCTAAAAGGAAGAAAGTTCAGTTTAAATATCCGTTGCTGTCGTTGAGTAGTAGCTTGTTAAGTCCAACAGTGAACCTCCCGTAGTATTTAAACCAAGTGTATGGAATAGGTTGTTTGAAGCCTGGACAATAAAAATGCAACTTCCTAAATCAGTGAGTTAAGTTGATGATTGAAAGTAGGCCGAAATAGCTGCACTGTCTGGTACAGGGATTGATGAAATTCATGAGGAAGCGGCAAGAAAATATTAGCCAGTGTTGCGTCAGTGTCCGGGTAGTTTGCTGATTAAGTCTAATGATAAACCTTCCGTAGTATTTAACCGAAGTGTGCGGAATAGGTTGTTTGAAATCTAGACGACATGCATACAGCAACTTCCTAAACCAGGTGAGTTAGGTTGACAGGAAAGCCGGAAATAGGGACCTATGCGTAGCCGGAAGTTCAAGGCTGTTGTAAGCAGGTCTATTAACGCCGATCAACCAGGTAAGTTAGGTTGAGATCGGAATGCATGAAGTAGGGATCAATGCGTAGCTGGAAGTTCAGGGCTGTTGTAAGCAAGTTCATTAGCGCAGACCAACCAGGTGAGTTAGGTTGAAATAAGGGCCGGAAGTAATAAAGGCCAAGTATACCGGAAGATAAGGATCCATGGTAGCCGGAAGTAATAAAAGCCAGAAATGCCGGAACATAAGGGTCCGGGTCCGTGGTAGCCGGAAGAAATAAAGAGCAACAGTGCCGGAAGTAAGAGTGGAGAGGAAAGCCCAATTAGCGTAAAAAAGGTAGACAAAAATAAAAGGGCATGTAACTCAAAACATAACCCGTCCAGGCACCTTGGTCACAAAGAACAGAGTGCCTACATTTCGCCTCCTCCTTGTCCTTTCTATTTACCAACCTCCCCACAAAGCAAGATATGGCACAAGGCCAGTTTTTAATATGGGCGTTCCGAGCCCGTAGACTCGGGCAAATATTGTCTATATACACGGTGTTGGGTTTGTCTACCTCTCTAAACGAGACTCTGCCCTTCGGCATAGTCTTGTCTGGGTTCCTCTCCGCCCAGAGGCAGAGAGTTCGACAAGAAAGGAAGAGAAAGCATCCTCCTCGTCGTCCTCGAGCGGCAAAAAGTAGCCGGGTTATATGATAAGAGAGTATAATTAACGGGACCAGGGCCAGCATACCTACTTAATATTTAAAGAAAATAAATCCATAGTTGCTACGGAATATAAAAAGTATAAAAATGTTCACAAAGAGCATTTAGATTAAGTTTGTAATAATCAAACAACTAAAGAAAAAAATAGGTTGATTATAAATCTACATACTTACTATATTAAATTGAAGGGAGTGAAGCAACGCAATGAAGAAAAAGTTAAGGTCTAGACGAAAATATTGTGTCGGCCATGATTACGTGATCGGAGTAGTGAAGGGCTACGATAGATTCACGACTACACAGGAACATATATTTTCGTCACTTTTCGTGAAGTAACTAGTAATGAAATGCTGATAACACAAATAAAAGTATTTATCTGCACGCACACTCAAAGGAAATGTGGCACAGGGCCAAGTTTAAAATGGAGATCCTACACGTACACGCGACCAAAGTCCAGTCTCCGAGGAGGAGGTACTACTTTTGGAGTTCTTTTTTTTTTTCTTCTTCTTCAAAATCAAAACGAGAAGGAATGTCACAACAGAAATAAGTACCAGTACTTGTATTATCATCATCTTTTTTTTTTCCTCTGAAATTGAACTCGGTAACAAGCTAAACTGAAGCGCTGATCCTAGGTTTTACTTTTAAGTAGTCAGTAATCATATATTGTCTAAAATTTCTCAAACTTGTCACATGAAGACTGTGGGGGTCAACTGTTCTCACTGATTTATATTAGATACAATGCCACAAAATAATAAGTAACAAGAAAATTCAGACAAGAGAAATTGTACAAATAAATAGATTTTTATATAACAAATGTACAAAATAATAGTAATGAATTTTTTAAAAAATGGTGAAATAAACTTATCTTTTTAGATTTTTTTGTGAGGTAATGTTCCAGTTTCATAGACTGTAAATTGTAAGGTAATTTGTGTGAATTTGGAAAAATTCAGTTCAATATAATATCATTTGTATTCAAGAGAAACATTTCAAAGTTTGTGGAAAAAGTGTGTATGAATGTGACTTGAGAGTCTTGAGTCGCTTCGTTTTTTGCCGACTGGAGTTTAGTTGGCATTGAATTAAGGAATTAGACAATGGTTATGTTCAAAAGGATTTTTAACTTATAGTCTGGACTTCAGTTGAAAGTTATTTTATGATGAGTGTCGTCACGTAGCGTGTAGCTTTTTCGGCTGAGTTTTCCCCACGTTACGTGATAGGCCCCAGAAAAAGTTTTAAAAATTTTGAAGTGATTGTGCCTTTGATCAGGTCAAATTAAGGTCAGACGTGCGGACGTAGTCGACGACATGTGATATTTTTGAACCAATCAAATTACGTTAGTTGTGTAATTTAATTTGGAACCTATATTTTGTTTAATTTTTGAAGTTTTGAGAACAATATAGGATCTGGACCTTGTTACAAATTATAAGACTTTTTCCTAGAGTTAGACAAGGTTATTATTAAAATTCACTCTCGAAAAAATCCACATTAATGAGCTAACGACATGAATTTAAATTATGGATTTATTTGTGTTGGAGGATTAATAAATAAAAATTAATTTAAGTAATTAAAGCTTGTAGGGATTTTAAAACATTGGCACGTTCACTCGTCACTCATCGAACCACCATTAGAGACGAAAAAAGTGAACAATTTTTACTAATTTCTCTTAAAAATCCAATATTTGTCATGTTTCAATGTAATTTAGTAAATTTAAAAATTAATTACATGGATTTTGTAAAAGGAATATTTACATTTTACTTTTAAAAATACTTAATAAAAATAACGATTCTTTACGCTCTATAGCCTGTGAAGTCAGAGGTTAAAAACAAAAACTCTTTAATTACACCACTGACTTAAAAAGCGCGTGAAAAATAAAAAAAATTAAAGTCAATCAGCAGCGCAATAACAAAGATTTAGATATTTATGCTTAAAAATAAATTATCTTTAACATTATATAACAAATAGTTTAACAATATATTTTTTATTCTATACATTTTTTTTTTGCAATTACAGACGTCGATAGATGACATTATCAGAAAATAAGAGAGATACCTACACTAAATTTAAAATTTATTGGCAAATTTCTAACATTTCAAAAAATAAAGTACCTAAAATTCACTAAAATATTAGAATGCTTAAAATTTTAATATTACTTGGAAGTTAAAAAAATATTTTTATTCGCGTTTTATTCGTCATATAATTTTCCCAATTATTGTCCCCCTTAGTTAAATTCTCCAAAGATCAAGCTGTCAATAAATCATTCAAAACATCAAAAACACACAATCATTCTTAAAATATTTTTCTGCGATATTTTAAACTAAAAGTATAAAAAGTCATTACTTCAATTCAGATTAATTAAATTTTCAATCAGCAAAATTTTATCAACCTTCAGAAAAGTATATATATATATATATATATATATATATATATATTAATAACGATAATTATGTTGGGTTGACAGATGTGCCAATATGGACGAATTCATCGATTTTACTAACGGAAAAAATTACAATCAGATTTTACTGTAGAAAGAAATACAATCAGTTAAAATTCGATTTGAAATATTCCAAGCTATTTTTTTATTGGGAACATTAAATTTAATCTATAAACTTGAAATTAAAACTAAAATTAAAGCATCAAGAAAAATATTTCATTTTTTAAAAGTGTATTTCATTCAAACCTAGGTATCGCCTTTTTTCTTTTTTGGAGATAATTATTTTAAATAATTTGACTGCCAGTAAATGTATTTTACTTTAATTACATCAGTATTTTCGTACATACATATGCTAGGGATTGATATTCAACACCGGATTGGTTAAAGGAAATACTAATAGTTTATGAGACGCAATACTTGCTTTGACTCTCGGTCGCTAGTAACTCATGCTACACCATTGCTTTTATGCTTCCCTAGATGACACAGTATTGATAGCAGACACGGAAAAGAAATTACAAAATCTCCTATAGAAGGTAGCGACGGAGAGTAAGAAGAAAGGACTAAACATAAACTACAAGAAGACAGAATGCATGATCAACAGTAAGAGGACGAGCCCGAAATGCGATTTGAAAGTCGGGAACACTAGAATCAAGCAGACGCGGAAGTTTAAATATCTGGGAAGCGTCTTGACAGAGGACGGTAAGTGCGTATCGGTCTTAGAGAGGTTGCACACAAGGAGGAGGCTTATACTTAATATTAGGAAGAGGCAACTGAAGTTTCTGGGACACATAATGATGAAGGAGGGCATGAAGAATCTGATACTCACGGGTCGAATAGAGTGAAAGAGAGACAAGGGAAAATAACGTGTGACATACCTGGTGGACTTAAGCAAGTGGATCGCAGGACGTGGTCTGAGGGAGGAAGCAGAGGGAAGGAACTTGTTGAGAGCTTCAAGGGTTAGAGGGAGATGGAGAATCATGATCGCCTACGTCCTGAAAGTACATGGCACATAAAAGAAAGGATTAGTATTAATCCTAGTAATTAGCGTTCACTTACTTCTGAAGCTAGAAAATTGGTTGTGAATAAAGATTTTCTTTTTACTCAACTTGCGTCCACGTAGAATGTTCTTTTCTGAAACAACCACTAGAATGATTATCTTCAAGTGTAAGAAATAGAAAAGAATACAAAGAATTCAAAAAGATGGAGGACAATGCGGTAAGCCATTCGGCAATGGTGCAAAGATTTTATATGCTGGTGATCAAGATTATTTTTGCATAAAATCAAAAGAATGTTATAAGTGCGGAGAAATGTTGGTTTTCACACTGCTACCTTTAATGTCGCCCGTTACATTTACTGACCTAGCCATTCTTTATTGTACCGCTCACAACAGCATTGCATTTATTCTGTAATAAGCATTCATGCAGTTCCTGCGTTACCAAATATATGTGAGGCGACCTTGGTATTATCTAGCCGCCGAAATTAGACATCAAAAATTTATAATAAAAAGATACAGACGACTAGGGAGAAGCTGCAAGAATGTAAATGAATTTTTTTTTTTTTTTACTTTATGAAAAATTAAAAAAAATAATAGAAATGTGTTATATGCCTTCTCTCCAACACGGAAAAAAAACTACTGGATGGCACAAGTCTAATACATTACATTGCAAAAGGGTGTGTTTGTCCACGAGTCAGAAATCCACATTCTCTCAGCAGCGTCTAACCGAGCTCCGCTGATTTTTCAAGAGTCACTTAATCGGCCAAACTAAACTAAGAAGAGAAATTTACAATTTAAAGTGCCGATGGCCAGAGAATTGTCTTTCGAGGCCGCTGACTACTCTTTCATGTATTTCTGCCTTTCGCTACTAAACTCTGCCAGCTATCTCTCTTTCCTTTATCACTCGCCCTCTTTCCAAGATATGTGTACATTAGACGCAATAGCTGACAGTATAGAAAAGATACTTTCTCTCAATCTATCTGCGAACAGCTTTGTCTTCAGTGACCTTAATGTTCACCACGACACGTGGCTGAAATATTCTAAACTTATTGATGTTGCCGGTATACAAACATTAAATTTTTCCATTGCCCAATCCATGAAATCGTGGACTTCCCTACTCATTTCCCTAGCCTAACAGAGCAATATGCTTCGCTAATGGATCTATTTCTTACCTCCTCTCTCCACTCTTGCCAAGCTTCGCAATACTGCCCTCTTGGTAACTCGGGCCTCTCTGTGATTGCTATTGATATCTCTTTTAAACAGGAGCCCCCTATCCATAAGACCTCTTTCCAGTACCAGCATACTGATTGGGATTTTCTTCGTGACGCCTCTTGGTCTGACATCAACCTCCCAACTGAAAAATACGCCACTGAGGTTTCTTCTTGGGTTAAAACAGACATGGACGCTTTCATCCCTTTGTGGAAATACCAGAAGAAACCGCAATCGTCTCACCAGCATGCTCGGCCGCCATAGCACACAGGAAACACTATTTCCGGCTATACCAGCGGGACAGCTCTCGTCATAACAGGTGCCTATTTGCTACTGCTCGTAACAAATGTAAGCGAGTCCTTGAAAAAGCTAAGTACCTGTTTTCTGAGAGAATGAGACACTGCATAGCCTCTAAAAACTTTAGCTCTTGTGACTACTGGCGTCTCGTTAACAGGGTACTAAATAAGTTCAAGGTCTCTATTCCCTCACTCTCTTCAATCGATTTGAGGTGTTATCATCCTCTGCTGATAAAGCTGAATGCTTTGCCCGTAAATTCTCCTCAAACTCTACTATTGACTCATCTGGATTATCCCTGCCTAACTGCCTATTTAGAACTGAGTCTGTTGAGTGTTATTCATATAACACCTTCCATGCATGCTGCTATCATCTCCAACCTTAGTCCCCACAAATGATGTAGACCCGATGGCATCCCTAATCAATACCGAAGTGGTTAACCACCTTACATCCCATGATCTGCTCTCAGACAAGCAATATGGCTTCCGCTTTGACTGATGTGCTTACGGCCATCACTGAAACTGTCTACCAAGCTCTTCAAAATAACGGGGAAGTTCGTGCTGTGGCCCTAGAAAATGCCAAACCCTATCAAAGCGTTTGATATGGTTTGGCATGCCGGCCTTCTTCGCAAGCTCCAGGGTTATGGCATTACGAGTCGATTGTTTGACCTAATACAATCATTCCTGTCAAACCGTGAATTGAAGTTCGTTCTCAACGGATTCTCCTCCAGTTCCTATCCCACGAACGCAGGTGTTCCTCAAGGCTCCATCCTAGGCCCCACTCTATTCCTTATCTACATAAATGACCTTCCTGACGCCATAAATTCCCAAGTTGGCATCTACGCGGATGACACTACAATTTACTCCTGCCTCAAAAACAAATCTGGTGTCGCTGAAAAAACTAACCTGGCCGTGCGTCTCGAAAATGACCTCCAATCGGTTGTGAACTGGGGCAGGAATTGGCTGGTCAACTTTAATGCCTCAAAAACAAAACTACTCTCCATTAATCACCAGAGAGATCCTTCCCTGCCCTCCATTAGAATGTCTGACGCTCAACTTCTCGAGAGCACATCTCTGCGGCTGCTCGGTCTCACGGTGACTGCTAACCTGAAATGGAACACATACATTGAGTCAATTGCTTCGTCCACCGGAAGGAAAGTTGGCTCCCAGTGCCGCGCCAGGAAATTTTTCTCCTCGGAATCGATCCTCCAGATCTACAAATCAACAATTCGCCCTTGCACGGAGTATTGCTGCCATATATGGTTTGGAACCCCTTCTGTTCTTGATAAAATCCAGAGGCGGATATGCAATATAATTGACCCTGCTCTGGCATCTCGTCTACAGTCACTCTCTCACAGACGCGCCGTCGCCTCTCTCTGTTTTTTTTACAAATACTTTCATGGTAATTGCTCCGAGGAGCTGCATTCACTGGTTCCCAGACTTCATGAGTTCAAGCGCCCTATGAGGCTGGCATCCCGCTCTCACCCTTTCACTGCCGAAACTCGTAAATGTAGCCGTCTCTTCTACTCCAATAGCTTCATATCTCGCACCTCTCAACTGTGGAACTCCCTTCCCTATTCCAGTTTTCCTGAGAGCTATAATCTCCAATTATTCAAATGTAATGTCAATCGATATCTCCAGTTGTCTTGATCTATCCACTATCCTTCTCCTCATCCTTTCCTCTATCACTCCTATGTGATCTTGCTCCAAATCTTCTGTAACCCCTTGCGTCCTATTGGCTTCTCGCCTTGCTTGGGGCGAAACGCTTAAAAAAAAAGTGTGCTCCCGATCTGGCCCCTGATCTCTCTCTAAACTGAATAATAAATGCCTTGCTGCCTCCTGCTTTCCTACTTTCTGGAAGTCATCGTCTGTTGTTTGAGTTTTTAAGAAATCTGGTGTACCGCCTAACCCATCCAACAATCGACCTATTAGCTTTCTGCCTCTATTTGAGAAATTCTAGAGACCCTAATCAATGCTGAATTAGTTCGTCATTTTATCACAGGGCCTTTTTCCAGACAAGCAATATGGCTTTGGTTTCTTCATATCAACTGCTGATGTACTAACGATAATTACGGAAAGAATCTATCGTGCTTTAGATAAAAACAGTGAAGACATAACAATGTAACATTGGACATCTCAAAAGCCTTTGACAGAATCTAGCACTGAGGTCTTCTCCATAATCTGAAAAGCTATGGTATCTCAGGGCACGTTTTTGAGCTGATCCAATCGTTCCTATCAAATAGTTAAATGAAAGTTGTCCTGAACAGCCACAGGTCTACACCCTTTCGTACTAACGCGGTTGTCCTTGGTCTTAAGCTATTTTTAATTTTCATTAATGACCTTCCTGATGACATCAGCTCTCAAATTGGTATCTACGCTGACAGCACTACCATTTACTCCTGTCTCGATAGTAAGGCTGACCAGTCTGACAAGGTCAAAATGGCAGCCGATGTACAAAACGACCTCAAGACCGTCATTAACTGTGGAAAAAGATGGCTTGTCAATTTTAACACCTACAAAGCTAAACTCTCTCCATCAATCATCTGAGAGACACCCTCTTTCCATCAGTATGACTGATGCTGTCCTCCATGAAAGTGACTCATTGCGCCTTCTGGGGCTAACATTCTCAGTTGACATGAGGTGGAAAGACTACATTGAATCCATCGCCAGATCAGTTACTAAGAAAGTCGGTTTACTGTGTCAAGCGAAACAATTTTTCTCACCGAAAACTATCTTGCATATCTATAAGTCTACCATTCATCCAGGCTTAGAATATTGTTGTCATATATGGTCTGGTGTCCCTACTATTTTCATGGAACTCCTCGATAAGATCCATAGAAGAATCAGGTATATTATAGGTCCTGATCCCGCGGCCCGGCTTCAGTCACTTGCTCACCGCCATAAGGTTGCCTCTCTGTACCTTTGTTTATAAACACTTTCATGGTAATTGTTCGGTTGAACTTTTCGCTATGGTAACTAGACTGTATGAATTTAAGCGCATTACTAGACTTGTGGCGGGGACTTACAGTTGAGCTAGCTAGATGTAACTGTAACTTCTATACTAACAGTTTCTTATCTCGCACTTCTCGCTTGTGTAACTCCTTTCTGGCTCCATGCTTTCCAACCAACTTTAATCTAGAAAAATTTAAATGCAATGTCAATCGCTATCTACTGTCCTCTTAATTGCTCTTTTCTTTCTCCTCTTAATTGCTCTTTTCTTTCTCCTCATTACTAATATTTCTGTTCTTAATTCTTTCACACTCTGTAACCACTTGCGTGCTAGTGGTTGTACTGCCTTGATTGAAGTGATACCGATTAAAAAAAGTTGAGTATTTAAACAACTGATACAGATATTTTGTGATGTTAATGAACACTTGTTGTCAATTTTGTGATGTCAACGAATACTCGTTGTCACTTTCATAATGCTCGTTGTAGCAGAGACTTTATAATCGCAGATACAACTATAGTAACGCCATTGAACAATACTGGTGCCAGACGCCTTCGAATATCACTCGCACTAATAGTACTTGTTCGATAAGTCTCGCTCAAATAGTAATCCAAATAGAGAAATAGTATAGGGAATAGAGTAGAGAATAGCGGTCTGTATAGTAATAGAAGATAGACTAGAAATGAAGATCCGAATAGTAATAGCAGATAGAATAAAAATAATGATCGTTAGACGTCAGTTACTTCCTATATATATGCGTTTTCTCTATGGTCACGTGGTCTACTTAATTCAATAATGGGATCGCCAATGTTGGCTCACTGGCGATCTATGTTCAAACACAAGTGTCGGCAGCAACACTTTATTCCTATATAACGAGATAACTACAGTTTAAAGATTTTCTCGTTGATTGAAACGAGAAATATATAAAAATTGCGTTAGTATGCGTCCACCCCAACATTCTAATATGGTAAAAGAATAAGTTAGCCAACCAAAAATGATGTGGGAAAATGTGAAGGAAACAACTTTATGTGGTAATTACTAACATGAAGAATTATTATTATTATTATAACTCTTTTCATTCGGACTAGTACACTAATCTTGGTCGTTATACAACACTTCGGCCTCTTTTTATCCTTTAGATTTCTTCAGGTGTTTATCATACTCGGTAACCGCATTGGAATTTTGAACCAAACATTTTATTCAATTCACCGTCTTCTGTTTTTTGCTTTTCATCCTTAGGAAATACCACATATCACTCTATACTGTCCAGTTTATTCACTTTTTTCTCGCTTGTACATTTCTTCTGCTAATATAGGACTTTTCCGCACTACAGAGCCTAAGAATTGAACGCACAATTATGTTTTAAACTACAAGGCCATGTGTTCCTTGGATAATCCAGTCGTGTAATTTTGTAATGTATGTTCTCATGTGATGGAATTTATGTAATAATATTCATCTTTATGTTAGGTCTACTGAGAACGTTATCAAAACATGACATATGAACTGATTATTTCAGTCGCTTTATTCTCCAGTGTTGTTTTTAATTATTATCAATTCTGGCGGGATTGATGACCACTTTCTTCCCATCATTTAATCAGAAAAGAAATAAAAAGAAAAAAAATATAAAGACTGAAATATTCTTACAGATGGAGAATTTTTGCTGTCATATAATAGGGAGTTGACAGAGTAACTGAAAAAGTAAATGTAGGAAACTAAAAAAGGTGCTAATGAGTTTAAGTTCTATAGCTAAGATAAACCAGCTAACACTCATATATACAGAGTTGTAACTCGGGTTGGATTACCGTTTCACTCAAACCAGTCATCTTATTGCTGAAACTGCTTCTACCTAAACTAAAAACATTGACAACCAAAATGTTCATAGGTAAATGACAAACAAACAAATAATCATTTTGTTGTTAAAAATAAAAACAATATATTTTTTTAAAATGTATAATTTTGGGAAACAGTGAGTAAGTGTGTGTGTGTGCGCTCGCGCACACACATACACGCGCACACATGAAAATTCAGTCCCCTATGAGATCGAAAGTTCGTGTGTCAACACTGTTACATCCTGTTAAGAGAAAACCTTTGTTCCTACTCATAATCACTTAAACAGCGTTACCTACCTTGCAGACCAAGTGAAGGCAACCCCCACAATCTGAAGATGAACGCTATTTCCCTTCTTTTTGCATCCTTATTTGTGCTAAATGTTCATGCAGTTTCTGTTTTTGATGTTTTCTATAATAATGTTTTTACTTCGTCTTCAATTTATATATTTTTTCAAGATTCATCCATTATAATAAGTTTCTAAATACAGAATCTCCCACTTTTACTTCTTATCCTCCAACCTCGTATTCAGTTTCGTCTAAGCTCACAGAATCCGCCCCTCAGCTTGAACCAAATACTCTTTGCTGTTACTGGGTAATCAGCTATTGACGCTCATCCCACATAGACTTTCTTCGTAGGTTTTAGTAGGTTACTATGTTCAGTATTATATGGTTGAACAACAAATAGCAAAGTGAGAGTTTGTTGTTTCATTGATTGAAAAACTTACAGTAGTTAATGCCTGATTTATAAAATGGTCCCAATTTTAACTTGGTCTGAAAACGATAAAATCGCTTCACTTTTGCATTACCCTGGTGATGCTTTGAACAAGTGGTGATATGAGCAATATTTACTCTTTATTATTTGTTTCATGATTTCGTTTACATTCTCTCTGTCAGTATCCGACACCAGCTGCAAGGGAGCCTTCATATTTAGCAGAGATTTCTTTTGTACAATAGCGGGTAGGCTTCCATACTTATTTTCTCAAATGGGTATACTTGGATATCTACATTTGTGAGGACTTTTCAATTTGCCATTTGACAACTCAACCAAATATTTACCTCGGTGGTAACCTTCACATAACGGCCTGATCAGAAAAAACTTCCTGTCTATCAGTTAATACGTTTTGTCTATCCTGCAGTGATCTGTCTCTTCCCTAGTACCTTACACCGTAATCTTTTTTGGGACAAATAACTTCATCTTCTTCATCCTTATTGGAGATGTAATAGAGCAATCCTTTTAGCATGCGATCTGTCAATCACTTTTTCTCTTCCTACAAACTTCTTTATTGGGTTTATTTCCAGATCTATTTTATATTCAACCATTACCTCAGTTTGCGGTGTGATTTTTTGATTCTTCTAACAGCGCTCGAGGACAAATTAAATTCTGGTACCCCAACTGTGTTAGCCCTGAAATCTTTTACTATATGTTTTGTGATTTATTGTCCTCTGAATAACAATAACAAAGAATCAGCTACCACTTCACGCCAAAAAACTCCCAATATCATAATTGTAAAACTGGGACTTGGTATGGTTCAGAATGATGATGATATTCCATCATTCTAAAAATAACCTTGTCTTTAGTGATGATAGAAAAGAAGGCTATTTCATCCTACTTTCATTATTATAAAAATGGCCCTTCCACTACAAGAGAGTCGGTAGAGTAGTGTAGACTAGGGTATTCATAACAGTAGTCAGTAGTAGAGTAGAAAAGTAACAGTACAGAGACACACGTCTGCCAGCACTCCGGAAAGATCGAAAACAGACGATTTCAAACAAACTATCACAAACGAAATTCTTGGAACCAAACCAAATAAGCACTGACTTTTAAACAAAAGAGATACTGAGAACGTTTTTACACACACTATATCAATATTTTATAATTCACATCACAAAAAAAAAATACAAATTCTTGTTATTTATGTCAACACGTATCTCAAGTTTTTATTGTTTTCATGATTGTACGTTTTATGCATTTTAATTTCCGTCATTAATATCAACCCTGTTACCTTCAACTTATCAATCCCCATTACAATCAACAAACAATAACAGCGGGGAAAATAATACATCAACACCCAACATTACCTACAATATTAAGTGAACTTAAATAATTTTCAAATCGTTTTCAGCTTCATGTCACTCTGTAATGTTATTTTCCAATGTACCAGTTAGAGCAAATCAATATTATTGCGGCGATTAAAGTTTTATTGTCTCACTTATTCAATTGGCGAAAAAGTTTGTTCTTTTTTGTAGTTGGATAGCAATTAGGTGAGTTTAGTTTTAACTTAATTCAAAAAGAACTTTTTTGTATTGTGACAACTGTCAAATAAGTGTTCATTTTTTAAAAAAATGTTGAAAACTGATCGATATTTTTTTATTCATTCTGACATTAAAGTTGATAGAAGAAACATTTTCAACAAGATGATTTTTTTTTAAGGACAAAAATGCAACTTATCCAATACTATAACAATACGATTTCTCACACATATTTAGAAGATAAGTAGATAAATTTCTTTTCTTTTAAGTTCATTTAGTTATCTGAGTTTCGTAGGAAGTTTGTCTCCAGTTCATCTTTGAGTAAATTTAAGTGTCAGTATTTTCAGGATTCATGTCTCCAGTTCGCCTTTGAATTGGGAATCAAAAATTTTATCAATGATTTTCGATAGTCATGATAGTCCTTTGACGATTGAACAACCATTGTGGTTTTTGAGTCGTCTCAAACTTTCCGGAACACAAGTGAATGAAGTGGAGTGGGAGACCAGAAATTATCCATATAAGCAAAGAGAGGCAGTAATTCGGGAAAAAAAGATGGTCCATCCGTAAGTAGGTAGGTGACCAGAGGAGTTAGGAGCTGCCCAGCGGCCAGGGACAAGTAATCAGGGTTCTTCGAGTCGAGAGGCCAGTGAGGAAGGGACCATCTAAGATAAAGAGATAGTAGTTCAACCGAAGGAAATTATTATTATGTTATTTCCGTGTACGATTTACGATTACAATGTAACGAAAATATATTCCATGTTTAAAAGATGGACGATGAAAAGTTCATGTTTTATAACAACGTACACAGTAAGAGATCGCAGAGCAAGTGAAATCAACTACCACTAACCATACTAGATGGATGATTTTAATCTAAATGTGATGTTTTATAAAATATGGCGAAATTGGGTGTCTTTTATTATGAGCTTCTTCTGTAGAACCAAACGACTGATTAAAACAAGTACTTCTTGTAATTAGACCAACTGAAGACAGAAATCGACGAAATACGTTCAGAATAAATTAAGAGGAAAGATATAATATTCCGTCATGATAGTGTTAATCAGCATAATTATTTACGAATCAGGTAAAAAGGTTGCAGTTTGCTGGTTATTGTCCACACGTTCGCCATATTCGGCAGATATTGCATCTTCGGATTTCCATTTGTTCCGATCTTTATAGAATTCTATTAATGATAATAAAATCACTTCTGTAGAAAGCGGAAAAAAATCATGGAACAGTTAATGGAATAAACAAAACTTGTTGAAGGATAGAATTATAAAGTGGATCATTGAATCGTCAGTAACCTGTTTGTAATTTTATTAGGTTATGTTCAGCTACACCTTCACTGTGCGTTATTTTGGGTTAACTATTAGAACTTATGTTTACATCAGATTTAGGATGAAATGTACCCGGTAAACAAAACTAAACAACAACAAAAACAATTTTTGCTATTCTAAGCACATAATTAATGTCTTTCTCTATTGCCGAATGTATCCTAAAGATTGATTATTGAAGCTCTGTATTTCCGCAAGCACAAAGGTTCTTGCGGTGCTTGAAACGAATAGTTTTGCTTTTATAAAATGCTTTATTCCAACTGAAAAGATTTGCTATCTTATTGTAAGTGCTTGTTGTGTCCCATTCAATTACACGGTCAATAGAGTTCCAAAAAATAATATATTAATTAACCATGAAAATCTACCTGATTATTTCAAAGCATTTCTTGAATGATGACCTCTCATGTCAAATTAAAATAGCAGACGTAATGGTATCAAAATAAATATCCTATATCTAGTATCTGAATTATTTCATATGTAATGATAAGGGCATTAGATTTATGAAACTAGAAAAATAAATAATATAAGTAATCTTAATGAATCTAGACACGTAATCCGACCTACCAACTGAATAATGACTGCAACTGAAAATAATTTATTGAAATATTTAAATAAAATATGAATACAAAAGAGATTTTTACGCAATAACACACTCATAAGTCATTCATTGTAATGAGTCTGACTATAATTTCGACTTAAAGAATGCAGTTTTAATTAAAGAAGAAAATAATTTATTAAGGTGAAAATTTATAGAAAGTATATTAATTTCTTAGTATTCCACAGTAACATCCAGGTTCATGGAACATTTCACATTTCTTAACAAAACCAGAACTCGACTCGGCTGTACGTCTACACAAATCAGACGCCAGAAATTTAAATTTTTAAATTAAAGTTAAGCGAAACTTCATTCACTGGTCACTTATTTTTCTAGTACTGATCCTTTTTCCTTTAGAAGCACATCAGTTCTTGGCTTGGATTGGAATATGTTCTGAAATATGGCGACAAAGATAAGGACGATAGTCCGAATAATGTACATAATACCTCATCTCAGAAATATAGACAGGTTCTGAAAGAACTTTTTTGTAATTTGGGTCCATGATGATATTACGGCATCCCACAATTCTTCTAAGGTTGGTTGATTGCAATTTCAGGAATCGAACCTACCTTTCTACTAAATCCCAAATGGGCAATATGGAAATGAGATGGAGTGACTGTAGAGGCCATTTTAACACAGAAAACTCATCATAATTTTTTGATTTGTGATACGTTGCGCTGTCCTGCTGGAAGTGGCTACCAGAGGATAGGTGTACCGTAGTCATAAAATAAGGCACATGGTCAGCTACACTATCTAGGTACGTTGAGGTATTTAAATGATTTTTTTATTGATACTATGGGTCCCAATTCTGGACATACTATCTGAATATCGCTGCAGAAATCCAATATTCATCAAACCAGGCAATGTTTTTCTATTTTTCTATGGCCCAATTGATGTGATACTTAGTGAATTGTCAGTTTCTTCTTCAAATCAGACATATGCATGGGCGTCTGCTGCTGTAGCCCACTGTTTTGTGTATTCATAGATGCTCTTCTGTATTATTCCGTTGTGAAGTGAGATTGTTTTCTATCAGCTTGAGCTAGTCTAGCCGTTCTTCTCCGACATCTTTCTTCAACAACAGACTTCCACTCACAGAACTGCTGCTCACCGGATTCATTTTTTTCTATTTCTGATCACTCTCTGTAAATCTTAGAGATTGTTGTGCACGAAATTCCTTGTAGATCAGCATTTTTTGAAATACTCAGACGGTCTGGCACTGTCTGATTAAATCACTTAAATCACCTTTCCCATAATAAAGTATGAAATGAAATTCAGCAGGTTACTATAACCATGTTTAAATTGCTATATCCATTATATTGCTGCCATGTCATTAGCTAATGAGAAATTTGCATAAAATAATATTTGTGCACGTGTACATAATTAAGAAATCAGTGAATGAACGAATGCAGACATGTGTTTATCAACTTCGTCATTCTCTCTTCATGATTTTAACAACAGTGATAAACATAAATAATTGCCAGTAAAGAAACATATTCTGAAATATTTTATTACAATAAAATACGAAGAATGCTATAATTACGACTTTTGGCATTTTTATGCCTCATCTCTGACTCTTTTGAGCAGAAATCGGAGGATTTTTAAAATGTGACTTAACATTAAAAGATACAAAAAATAAACGCATTTTCAAAATTCATTGTTTATCATTATTTGATAATACTTTTCCGATTACATATAAAATGTTCTCGAATATCGAAAAAATTATAAATTCGTTAATTACTTTAAATTTAATTTGTTTTCATCTGAGAAATTTTTTATTTTTTGTTGACGTTTAGAGTAGAGACACCTTGATTCCTGTCGGCTCTACAATGAAAAGAGATTACATATTGATCGTGGCGGACGGTTGGTGGCGACTGTCCAGTTATATAATTAAACATTTTAAGCTCAGCTTCTGCTAGTGTAGAACTAAGACGTTGGTCGTTTTCAGATATGATAATCCCTTCATTTCTCCTTAATAGGATTCTATTTCCAAACGAATCCAAGAGGTAGGCATCACACAAATTACCATACTCGTCTGCGGCAAATATAAGAAATCGCCCAATAGGAACTCTCCTTACTGCCACGAACATATGCGAATTGCTAACTGCAAGTCGAGAATCAACATAAACAGATTCTTTGTATAACCAAAGATTTCCATCGTTTCCATTAACTTGAATGTTGACTCTCTCTACAGGCTTACAGCAACCACCAGGGCGTCCACACATGTCTGAAGGCCGATTGAAATATCTGCTTTGGTGAATAATGTTAGCACTCTCTCTGTAAATATCCACTGTATTGTCGGGCAGCCACTGTCTCACTGGGAAGTTACCCATGTCGCACAAACTTTCTAGTCGCTCGTGAATAACTTCAACTGGTAAGAAAGAAAATAGGCCGATGTCACAGTTTTTATCCACGCAGAAATTGTTCTGCAAAGGAATTGTTTGGTTACAGACATCATTATCAACGGTTCTAGATACACAGAATCCATTCACACATTCGTAATATGGTGATCCACATGGAGTCTCTTGATCGCAGTCAGTCGGTGCTTCTTCGTAGTCAATTAAATTCATATACACAACGGACTCTGCAACTGCTTCTCTGTTAGACATTCCAGCAATAATACCAATTGGTGCATCGGCGTCAAAGGCAGTACCATTGAGGATCTGATGGTTAGACGTGATCGGATAATCTTCGCTAATATTAATGCCAGCTTCAAGCTGCATTTCCTGGAAACGATACCAAATGTAATCAACGTAGCCGTGGATCAGCATAAAAGCAGGATCATAAGATGCCCAAGCTTGTACTGAAACGGTGCCACCAATCCAATCATGGATATTGTTGTGATAAAGCTCAAATGCATATCTTTGTTCGTTGGCAGTAAGTTGCGAGATCTGAGCTAATGATCTCTGGGTGAACACTGTTCGAACATCTTCCTGCGTAAGAAGATGGGTAAAGACTGCGTAGTTTCGGTGCAAAGGTCCATAACCAGTCGTCCAACCAGCGAATGGGCCACTAGTTACGAGACCATGCCCATTGCCTTGGAACTCAGGAGACCATATGACAGATCTTCGTGGGTCCTCCATAGCACTGTCTCTTGTCACATCCCAGTAAGGTACAACAACGCTTGGAATCTGCTCTCGTAATCCTTCTTCCCAACTGGCAAACAAAGAAAACGAATTTTTGATAATAAAGAGCAAAACCATTATCGTAAAAACATTAAGTTTAGCAAATAATTAAAATCTTATATATCTTCGTAAAACTTCTAATTTAAACGAGTTTCTTTTTTAATTCTATTTTTCCAGAATGATTTTGAAAAAATATTTGCATATTCCATTTAAATTAATTCCCTTGTGTAATTATCTTTTATTAAAGACAACCTGCATATTCAAATTATTATATACCTCCTATATTAATAAAGTACACTTCAAACTAGGTACCTCCACAGATTCGTGATACCTAAGGTTTAAAATGGATTTTGAAAAAATGAAAGATTTTGGAGGTTTTATTTTAGTTTAAATTTCAAGCTAATAGATTAAATTTAATATTTCCAATTAGTAAAATACTTTGCTGCATTTCAAAATTAATTAAAATTAACTGAAAGAATTTCCGTCTTGAAATTGCTGATTTTAGCTCAAGTTATAGCCACCTTTCTTCAGAATGTAAAAAAATCTTCTAAAAATAAAATATACTTTTCTGAAACTTTATTTGAGGAATATTATCTGATTCAAGGTTTAATTAATCCGATTTGAAACAAATATTACTTATTTTAAGTTTAAAATATCACAAAAATGGCAGTAGCCGTTTATTTAAGTTGTTGACATGTGTGGATAAATCAGTAGAAATAATTAAGGAAAATTACGTGAGCGTCTTTTTTATATAATTTTTAAGTACTCACTAATCTTTAAAATTTAGGAAAATATTCTCCATGATCTAATGTTTTATTAAATTTTAGATACTTTGGCTTTAAATTTACTACAGTTATCGCCCTTATTTTCTGATTGTATGAGCCAACGTATCTACAAAAATTGGCACATTTATACACATGAAAAAAATAATCCAAAATTCTTTTTTAAAATAATGGGAGCCACATTATTATAATATGCTTTTCGATTTATGATTAGGAAAATAGTTTTTACTTAATATATCACCTAACTGTTAGAAATTAGAAAGATTTAAAACTTTAATAAAAAAATTTGAAAAATGGAAACAATTATTGTAAAAATTCATCATTCATTGAAAAAATGTTTTTCTTAAGACAATAGTGTATATAATATATTTTATTCATAAAAGGGATTAAGAGCTTTTCTAATTAAATAATGTCTTGATTTTATTGCATTTTTTATTTTAGGATTCCAAGCAGATTTTCGGTAACTGGTGATAGTGTTTTACAAAAATAAATTTATTTAAAATCTCCAAAAAGTTCTGATTTTAATTAATATAAACATTAAGCTTTACAAATTTAATTTCTCGAAATTTCATAAAATTAAATAAGTGGGTGATAACAGATGTGAAAAAATATTTTTATGAAGATTTTCTTAAAGCGAAACATTTCTGAAATAATTGAATTTCTTTGGGAATAAGTTCTAAGAGTTTCATTAAAATCCGACAGTTATTTGATTTTTACAAGAATTTTCAAATCAATGTGTTTTTCACCGCAAAAAAGACGCTAACATTTGCTAATTTATAGTCCATCCGCTGACGCAAGAAAAACAAGATTTTTAACCATAATTTCGAACGTTCTAAAAAGCATTAAGAATATAATTAAATAATCAAAAATACTTTGGTATTTTCTCTTAATAAGATTTTAACAATAAAACTTTGATTTTATCAAGTTTGGGGCATTTTTTTCATCATGGTATGCTCTTTTTTAGCGAATTAATGAATGTACGAAGCATGCTCACATTTACATAATGTAAAAATAAAAATATTAGAACGAATAGAAAAGATTTTGGTCAGACCATAAATATCAATAGTAACATACATCATCATGTAGATTCTGTGCCAAGGTAAGAAACCTGGTCCTCCATGCGCAGAATTAGTAATACGACCAACATGTAAATCAGCAATGACTTCAAACTTGTTTGGCAACACAGTCTACAAAAGAAGAAAAAGTATACAATAAAATTAAAAATGTTCTACTCTAAACCTGACTCTATTGATATTATTTTGTAACCACAAGAATTTCATGACAGGTCAACATAAATAGACAGAAAGTATAAAGTTAGCAAAATGAAGAGATTATTGATAATGTGAAATTAATAGATTTTTATATCCAACTAGCAGGCTTTTCCCGTTCGCTATCACTTCGCAACGTAAGATATATTCACTACTTGAAATCTCTGAAACAAAAATTTTAAATGAACATTTCATTCATAAATTGGCTTGTTATAGTTAAGGAAAGTTTTACAAATAGATGCCAACGTGTTGAAAGACAAGTAAAATGCAAATTTCAGACACTTTTCTGCACTATATAAGATGATATTCCCAAACAGAACTATTTTTGATACGAAAATCAAAACAATCCCCTAATTAAATAACAGTAATGAAGGACAGTTAATGAAATAAACTATTTTAAAATCAATATGCGAATTCTTAATCATAGCCCGAGTGTACGCGCTCGGGTCCCCACCTTAAAAACTGACCTTGTGTTGTGTCTTAGTGAGGAGACAGAGTAAATACCGTGTAAATTGTTCTCGAATAATTTGTAACACTCTATTTATTATCTCTCAGTTGCGTCTCTGTCTTTGGGCAGAGTGCGCTCAGGGCCGGCTCCGTCAAAGGACAGAGTCGCAACCGAGTAAAATTATACTGAGAGGTGCCCGGCCCCAGGGGACAGCTGCCTGAGGGCTCTCTCTCTCTCTCTCTCTCTCTCTCTCTCTCTCTCTCTCTCATTGCACTAGAGAGAGGGATCGGTGTTCGCACCGAGGCCAGTGCAACCAACGGTTGCGGGAGCCCGGGCAATTTTTGCACTTAACCCGGGTGTACGCACCCGGGTTCCCCACATTAAACCGACCTTGTGTCACAACCTGACCTTGTGGAGTGGGGAGTGAGTAAATCCAAATTAATATAAAGCCGAGCTGGGGCTTTTTAATCTCAGAATTCGTGGGAGAATTGAGATTCAATTTTGCAATTATTCATATAGATTCCATTAATATAGGCTTTATATATAAGATGTTTTAAAATAACTGAATATTATTCATAAAAATGCACCAACATTAATAACATTTTATTGACATTCATACTAAAACAAATATCTTCCAGTCAGTACAAATGTATCCTTGTAAAATATTTAAAAATTAAAATTAAATTTGTAAAAAATTTTAACAATACTCACAGTATCTTCCTTGAGCATGATTATTGCCTGGTGGTAGTTGTCACGTTCTTCATTTGTCATCATTCTATATTCCTTATGCACTCTTCTACCTTGAGGATTTCTGGCTTCAGCAGTGAATCTGTCAATAAGAGATTGGATATACTCCTCTGGACTCATCGTGGCTAGTGGACTGACCTTTGAATTCGGAACATCTGCTGACTGCAAATTACTCTGTGTGTAATACTTAAAACACAGTGATACTTGTTCTTGTTCGGTGAATATGCTTGTATCACTGGCAAAGCGGTCGAGACAATTTTGTAACACATTCGACTGACTAATGTTAACTGTTGCTTTGCAAATGCCAAAAAGAAACATCATCAACAGCAGTAAATCCCGGGCATCCATTTCAGTCAAGTGAAATTCACTGAACCCTGTGAGACACGACCTTAAAAAAAATTAACACAACACGATATTATAAAGATAAGACAAATAATATGTAATATATACATTGTACTAAACTGGGAACTTCAATACTTTCTAAGAAAATGCTCATCCATCATTTAGCTGAATGCTAGTACTTAAGAACTATTGCTTCAATCTCATTTGCCAAAACACCGCTAAGGCGATGCTGTTCAGGACTATAAAAAAATATAGGACAAACTCTCTCTTTCCCTTTTAGCGCTAGAATCAGGTAGGTAAACGTCATCTCGTTTACTCCGAGTAAATTCCTTTCCTCAGGTAGCTGAAAGCTAAGTCTCAACGTGGTGCAAAACACACACACACACACACACACACACACACACACACACACACACACACACACACACACACACACACACAAGCCTTTTCTAACAGCTAATATACACAAGTATATTTCACTGTTCTTGAATTATGTCCTTCTTTAACTAAAATATATACATCAAATCTTCCATATGTGGTATTCGTTTCTTTGAAAATATTGAATTAATTTCTTTTGAAAGTTCTCACCCGTATCCCCACCAAGTGTAAATTGCAGACACTATTATTGTTAACTGCAACAATTGGCAACTTCCTCCTTCACAAGTAATCCACCCGATGTGATTTAAAAGTCGTTAATCGCATCCCCTCATGCAGATAATATCGACACAATCATAATATATTATGTTAATTTCATAAAACTCTTCCATGGCAAGCATTATTGAATACGATAATCACATATGCTCACAAAAATACACATGTAGATATGTAATATTAATTAATATAAGCCGAGTAGCACAATTATAATAATTTTACAGAAAACAAACGATGGTGGCTTTAAAGTCATTTGATATGACCAAACCATGTATATTTTCATATTACAGTATGCACTAATCTAATTCCCTTGAGAAAGCATAAATTCATCATTTCCTCCTCTGACTATGGCTAAAATAGTAGAGTGGTCAAGATTCTCAGTGCAGGAAGACAACGTTGCATTCAAAATCGTGAAAAAGGCAACGAGTAAACATTCGACACTCGGAAGAGTGGAATGTTTATTCGTTGCCTTTTTCACGATATTCTGAGAACAGAAATTCTCAATTTGTAGCTATTAAAGGAAAAAGTAAGTTTCAAGGAGCTATGATCGACTACATCCTGAAGAGACATTATTTATTTCTCTTTTATAAAGACCAAATTAAGAGCACCTGCATAAAAGGCACATGGGTTTACCATACAGTTACTTATTTGCCATCCAGAAGTGTTTATAAAATTATCTGTGTTGGAATCTGGTGTAAATCAAAAGTGTTGCAGAAGTGTATTTAGTTTAATTAACTCTTTATTTGTTGACACGTTACATAAATACTGCATATTTTTCAACGAGTTTCTTGCAACAAGAAATTTCATTGTAAAGATTAATAGAAAATTTATACAGATTATTTTCACAAATTAAGCAAATTTTTTTAATTCACATTGCGAAAATGCATATTTTCCCACTCGTTATTAAAAGTTGTCTTAAAAACAGGTTAAAATGCGAAAAAAATTTGAAATGGTAAAGAAAATTTGCATAATTTCAATAATTAACGTAATTATTTATTTAATTTTTCTTAATATTTCTCTTTAAAATCATCTAATTTTTAATCAGATTAACATGTATTCAGTCAAATTTGTTTACCAAAAACAGTATGTTTAATTATGACCATATTAATATAAATTCTTACAAAGCATGAGTAAATTTGAAATGAAAAGAAACAAGGCGAAGAAATGTATAGGATGAGGTAAAGTGTTAAAAATAAAGATAAAGTGTTTTCAATAATGAAAAATGTATTTTGGATAATAAAAGATTTTATTTTTTTAGAGGAGTAGCTGGTAGAAAACATATGAACAGGAAAAAAGCGTATCAAAATGAACTAGCACTTACCTGGATTTTATTCCGAAGTGAATTCAAATTAGAGAAACTCTTTTTTATATACCCATATGTTATTTAATTCCAATAACCGTGACGTCAAACGTGGTGAATGGGGGTTTGGTAATGTATTAAAAACTGAAGAGTTCTTTCGTGCGTTACTATACGGTTGATAAGCCGTAAATTAAAACTACCAGTAACTGAAGAGCTAGGTAAATTGGTTCTCTTCTAGCATTACTAAATTGTTGTTTTGAATAACATTAATACTAAACGAATCTCTCTCTCTCTATCTCTCTCTCTCACATTCTCTCTCTCTCTCTCTCTCTGTGTGTCTCTCTCTGTCTCTCTCTCTCTCTCTCTCTGTCAAATTCATTTACTTGACATCATCTCGACTTAAGTGGTGAAAACATCGGCAGCTTTTATTACCCACAATAATTTCTTGTTCAGTACAATTATTTTCATAAAACTTAAAAGAGGCATAAAATAAGTTTCTTAGTAGGTAAAAGATGTTAAAAAGATTTTTGCGATGTAGGCACTGCGCCAAATGACAATTTTATAACAGTGAAATATCATAAAACCTCATAAAAACTTATAAATAATAGTGCTAAACTCATACAATCCAAAGTCGAGAGAAAATATATTTGTTAATAATACTGCGATTCATTCATGGTGGCATTTTTTTGTATTTAATATAGGTACCTCCACGAGATTGCTAAAAAAAAAAGCATAGCATGATGAAAAAGACGCCAAACTTGACGAAAACAAAATTTTATCGTCTATTATTTATTATTAAGAGGAAAGGTCAAAGTATTTTTGGGGTATTTTTTCCATTTTTAATCGTTCCTAGCACGTCCGAAATTTTCGTTAAAAATCTATTTTTTTTTTTTTTGAGTCAACAAAATTGACCATTTTTTTCCATTTTAAAAAAAACTGGAAATCTGACTTTGAAATTTTTTAAATATCAATTATCATTTTTTCAAAACTTATTTTAAGAAAATCAGAAATTATAATGTTTATTTAAAATATTTTGAACCAAACTTAACTTAGCTTTTGTGCCAAAAAGATGTAATTTGAAAATAAAACAAAGCAGGTCATAAACTTTCGCGTCTCTTGACATGTGATGAATGATATATTTACGAATTCCATGAGGCTAATTTGTTCTACGGAAGGAGAAAAGTGAAATAATTTACATTTACGTGAACAAATTATTTACCCCGTTATTTTTAAGGAAAACTTTCAGCGGTCTAATTTTTTTTTTTTTTGTACTTAGCTTTCACCTTTACGTTTATGATGCTTTATGGGAAATATATTGTAAAGAAATTAAAATAAAACTGTTAAGAGTGACATTAAATTTCATATTTCTTAAGAAAGGTATCTAATTAATTTATAGGTACCTTTCTTATGAAATTTTATCAGAATTGTACATAAAATACTATAATTTTATGTACATTTATTACATTCTACTGTTATTTGTATTTGCATTCATTTTATTATTAATTTTGATATTTCATTTATGGAAAAATGTCGTAACTGAGATTATTATAAAAATAAGATCATATAAATTTCATAAGATGATACTGATACTTGTAGGTACCCTTCTCAGTTGAAATTGAAAAATCAAATTAACTTCTCCACACGTGTTTCGCAAAAGTAAAGGCCTTAACAGCGGAGAACAATGCTTAACTCAAATAACGCAACTTAATTATATTCTGGTTGGTCTTCCGCATTTTATAATTACAGCTCGATTATAAGCACAAGATTACATTTCTTAATTACTGGGGATCTTCTGATTAGTCAAAATGATACAATTTACAACGCGCTAAAAAAGATCTATCTCATAAGGACACTTATAAAAGCCGATGCGGCTTTTAACTAATTTTATAATATTTTAACAACTTAAATGTAAAATGTATTATAATTAATGAAATAACAAATAATTGTATTAAAAATTCATTTTTCATCGAAAAATTTTTTTTGCTTTCAGAAAATATTGTCCATATTCATAAAAACAACTAAAAGCAAATAAAAGCATTTGAAATTAAATAATATCTTTGTTTTATTGAGTTTTGTATGTTACAATTCAGAGCTGATTTTCAGGTACTGCGTATCCAATTAAAAACAAAAAAAACATGATTTGCATTCCTCAAAGCCCTGTGCTTTTTAATTATTGTAATCGCTAAAACCGATGCGATCGAATTTCTAGCGTTTTCATAAAATTAGTTATGGGGGGTAATAAATATTTTTAAAAAATATTTCTACCATGACTTTCATAAAAAAATATATTTATAATAATTTCGATCATCTGTGAATAGTTCCTGAAAGTTTCATTAACATCCGATAATTATTTCTATTTTTGCACGATTTTTCAAATTAATGTGTGTCATACCAAAAAACGTGCTAAAAATTGTCAATGTTATTTACTAGTTCCGCTGATACAAATAGAAAAAAAGTTTTTTTTAATCAAAATTTAGAATGTTCTAAAAAGAAAAAAATTTTTTAAAAATAATTAAAAAAAAACTTTGGTCTTTCCTCTTAATAATAACATAAGCATTTAGACAATAAAATTTTGTTTTCGGCAAGGTTGGCGTCTTTTTCATCAAGCTATGCTCTTTTTTTAGCGATTTCGTGGAGGTACCTAATTTAATACATATTTCAAGCTCTAACCAATAGCCACATAAATATGTACATGTATAGATAGAGGTAGACACCTGCCGTAGTGCAAGTCAAGGAAATCAATGTTAATTAAATTCAATTAAATAACGAACTGCAAAAATGTTTTACCTCTTTAAACTACCTTCATGTGATAAAAGCCATAGGAGACATCTTGCTAAAGATAATGTTAGATGTTGGTTACTGTACTTAATTACATAGAAATGCCATGATCTATATCTTTTGCCCTGACATTTAGTGATTCAATGTGAGTACCGGCTCTGTTGGGAATACCCGATGAAGAGCACTATCGCATATTGTGGACAGCGTAGTAGCCAACTATAGACCCTTAATGATATTGGTCAAAAGTGTCAGGCTAGATTTATCTGTAGTAAGTAACAAACAAGAGAAACTGACTGAAATCTCGTCTACATACAATATTTTAGGTAACATACGCATAACTAGGAGGTCAATTCAGTTTAGTTTCATGAGAACATTAAACCCACAAGTGTGCCCTTGTTAACATCACGACACTGAACACAGCACTTCAACAGATCGTGACGTCACTAATTTGACCCTGGAGAGCTGGCAACATGTATCATGGTTCAGTGAATCACGGTTCCAGTTGTTTTGTGCTGATGGTAGTGTTCGGATATCACGTAGACTCCATGGATCCCATTTGTCAACAAACCTCTTGAGGTTCCATAATGATGTGAGGTTTGTTCATGTGACATGGTTTGGATCTGCTGGTCTGTCAAAACATATCATTGACTGGTGACCACTATGTTGTATTGCTTCATTTGCACCCATTCGTGGAGTCTATGTACACCAGTAATGATGGGGTTTATTCCAGTAGCATGACGCACCGTTTCATGGGATCTGCTTTGAGTAACATTCTAGATTTCCAACGAATTGTATCATCAACACGTTCGCACGACATGAGTTCAGTCACTTTTTCATTTAGCTTTATAGGATGAATATGTTTTTCCAATTATATCTGGAGATTGTCGCTGATGACCAAGTGGTAGAAAGCGACGGTATTCTGTTCAGTGCCTTCGCCATTCTGAACAATGTCGCTACCATTTCAACTATTTCCGCGATTTCTATGTACAGTAAGCATTCCTATATAATACACACTCGTTTATAATAGAATTTGGTTTATATTATATTCTTATGTATAATAAATTTGGATTATGAAATTCTGGAGAAAATTATCTCGTGTATAATGCGCATTGACTTGTACTGTTAACTACAGATTCGGCTTTGCCATTTGCCTGTTGATTTCCGGGGCTCGCCATGAGATGTTCAAAATACCATTTTTTCAGAGAAGTTCTTGAAGGATGAAGACGTAAACGGAAATCAACTGACATGGAATCCCATATCTTGCAAAGCGTGCCTTCAATTTGCGGATGACAATTGAGGCAGTAGTGTCCTCAAGTCGATCTATTTCTCAGAAGTTCGAGAAATAGTCGACAGTTACAAGATACTCGATGCAGTCAAATTCAAATAAGTCAACACCAACCTTCTGCCACGGACGATCAGGTATGGTGTGTAAGTATTAGTGTCTCCTTTTTAACATGAGGCATCATGGACATTGGCATGCGGTGTGACAGTTTCATCAACTTGGAGATGCACCTGCCCTGGTAAAGTTCTTAGTTCGTCGTTGAAATCATCTACATAGTTCGTTAATAGTTGCTTGCACTCTGGTACTGAATTAACATTAGAAATGCTATCGTAGTGCACAGATATTAGGTCCATTTGTTCGTTCGCGCGTTTTCCTAACAAAGGGGCCAGACTCTCCTTGCCTATAATGAACACTAATGAATATTTTTTTTTACATATTTTGGGGTTTGCGCAGCACAATTCATCATTTTCCAATTCCGTCCCGTTCCAAATCTTGAGTTTCGTGGTAGACAGTTGCAGGTCGGTATTACGCACGTGTTTCTGCTGGATTACATTGATGGTAGCTCCACAGTCCACTTGGAACTTCACCTTCGTTTTTCCTAGCATCATATTTGTATAGATAATCTTATCTGGCTGTTCTCCCTCCGAGTTTACACATAGCACATATTCACATTCAGTGTCACTGGAAGAATTTGAAAAAACACGGTTAATTTCGTGCTTAGACTTAACTTCTGTTTTTCCCATAGAATGATTCCGTTGTATTGCGCACTTTCGGTCTTGGGGCGACGAGGTCAATTCCACAACAAAGCTCCAGTCTTCCCTCTCGGCCTCTCCCGGCGAAATGTTTTTGGGTCCGGAGAGAAAAACAATAACAAAAGGGATTTTACAGCTTAACTATTATTTCATTCAACACGTCGATGTGTACATCTTCTAACTAGCCAGAGGGGGTCGCTACCCACCCCACTGGCGAGCAGTTTCCAGAGACGATTTTAACACGTCTACATTGTTCAAGATATAAAACTTAATTCGCAGAAATCTCTTTCTAGCTGTAACATTGCCAGGCTAGTTTTAGCCAATCAAAAACAACTTCCTTTATTTTCAAAGGTCAAAATGAGGAAGTCAGAGGAAAAATATAATTCTCTAAAAAATAATAATCTCCTAGACTATTATTTAACAGCTTCCTCTGTTATTTCAGGGCAAAATGGTTCCTACTGTTACAAAGTTTACATTTTTGACCCTACGGGGGACATGATTCTTTCCTTTTATCGTGTGTCTTGCCACAGAAATTACAGTCTATTCTTTCCTGTTTACGGTATTTTTGTTTTTAATTTTGAGTTTGCACACTGTTTATTTTGTTTTTGTCCGACTCGTCCCAGTCTCCCATAGCTTTCAACTTATTTTTATATATTGTCTGAGATTTAATGTTGAAAGCTATAGCATTCTTTTACGTGCCTGGCTGTCTCTTATAACCAGCACTATGCGGTCGCATAGTAGAGAATAGTGTAAACATTCACAAAAATTGCAAGACGTCGTTACGTTACGAAGCGGAGTTAGATATGAATCAATGTTCCCATCTTGTTGAAGACATCGTTCATACGTCTCGTTGATCTGTCCGATAATATGTTGATTAAACTTGGCTATTACCGTGCCCAAGTCATTTTTGTTTTCCGTGGAAGCGAACTGAAAAACGTTGTAAACTATTAATGCGTCTGGTCCGATAGCGTGAAGAAATAGTGCCATTTAGCATTCCTTATTATGTTCGCGTCTGTTTCGAGAGCTTCCATCCTTCTGAAGTCTTAGTGTACAGCTTGCCCGGTGACTATATGTTTGACTGGAATCCCTCCGCCATTTTCACGCATGTGGTCACTTTTTCCGCCGTGTTATCGTCAGTCCAAATGTCGGACGCCACTGAAACAGCTTATGTGGGACTGCCTTTTTGTTGGTATCAGTCCTCATTTGCAGGGTTGTAAAGCGTGAATTACATCCTCGCTGCCACAGTGTTATATTAAGTCATAGAAAACAGTTTGAGAGAGCCGACACGAAACGTGACCGTCGTTTATTAGGTACCGGAAAAAAAGGAGTGAGAAAGGAGTTTGGGAGAAAAAGGACGTATCAGGGAGCAAGAATCATGTTCTTTAACATCAATTAGAGAGCATACATTAAACGATAATGGAAAGAGAGTATACATTAAACAATAATGTAACAAGCATTATCAAGTCATGTCAGTTGCTTGTAGCACTAATCAGTCATACTGAGAGGTTTCATTCGACGACCGGAGCTTTTGTGATATTTTCATGGATATTAGAAATTTAGCGCAACATCCTTGAAATTATAGCGGCAAATTCGTTTTAAAAAATACCGCATTACGAACTCATTAGACAGAAATGAAGATTTCTTTAACTAATGTCCACTCAATGCAAGACCCAAGTGACACTCAAGATAGAGGATTACTGTGTGAAATTGTATTAGCGTAATAAAGGGGCAAGAAAACAGGAAAGATAGACAACTAATTCTAGACTTGAAGAGGTCAAGATTTAATTAGTCAATGAAATTTCAGAGTACAAAAGAAGACGTCAGAAATACAGAGTTGAAGGAAACATAAATCTAATCCTAAACAGGAAACAAGGGATAAACCTCTACTTCTGTTCAAAACATGGGGGAAGAGTATGAGGATAAGCGAACTTTTGGCGGAGGAGAAAAATAATAATTAGTGCAAAACAATTCAAGGGTCCAGGCGGAGACTTTAGAAGTATAGAGTTGAAGTAGACATTAGAAAGAAGGGAAATCGAATCCTAAACAGGGAACAAGTGCTAAACCTCTACTCATGTTCAAAACACTGGGGAGGAGCGGAAAACCGGGCTAAAGGCGAGGCTATCTACTCCTATTGCGACGGGGAGAGAGAAAAAATATTAAATAAAATTTCAGTGTTCAGGCGGAGATGTTAGAAGTATTGGAACCAGGAAGTAGTGTGAATCGGACGAAAAGCGAACCTGATTACTCCTATTGGCGGAAGGAAAAGAGAAAAAAGAATAATTAGTGAATAAAATTTCGGCGTTCAGGCAGATATGTTAGAAGTAGAATTTGGAAGGAACCGGAAACACAATCCCAAGCAGGAAAAGGTAAATAAATAGTAAATAAAATGACGGCGACTAGCCCCGAATATATGCGTTATGGTAGAGTTAATTATGGAACGGACAGTATGATATTATCTATTAATATCAAATATCCTCTATCAAAGCAAAATCAGGCAGGGAATTAATATTATTTGAATTATGTTGAAATATACGTACAAATAATTCCAAATGGTGATCAGACTGTTTAAGTTAACAAAAGATGATTATAAGCCAAAATATACATATTGTACCCATTTAAAAATTAATACACTTAAATAAATAAAATCAAATGCAGAATAAACAAAATAAAATTAAGATGATGGACAAGTGTGAACGACAACGACGACATCGGATAAGACGACGAACGCATACTTTACGCTGATAAAGATAGACATTATGACACTTTCGTCTATATTTAACTCTCATCACATCTATCTTTGACACTGACGAAAGAAACTAAAATTGTGCTTAACAAATATACGAAGCATATTTAAAAAGTAAATGCTATGTTTGTTTAGTGATTTAAACTTTTTGTTACATATAAGTTAGTTTGGACTATTATTAATTTAAGTCATATCGTAGCGAACATAGCAACGCATATGGCCGGAAAAAAGTTAACATTTACTTTTATAGAACATAATTTCTTCAGTTTTCATTCTCAAGTTCCTCTAATTATCTAAAAGGATTTATTTCGGGGAGAAAGTGGAAGAAGAAAAAATGTCACCTCGCTTATCCCGAATAAAGTGTATACGAAAAGAGACAAGATCTCGAAAATCCGATATGAAAATTAAAAGAAACAATTATTACTATGACACAAAAACAACTGAACAGAATACAAAGTTTACACGTAAGTTTGCACAAAATGTTTCTTTTAGGTGCCTTATTATTATTAAGGCAAGGTAATCAGTTCAAAAATTAACATATGGCTCATAAAATCAGATATAAATTATTCAACAACATTTTTAACAATCAAAAAATCGTGAGAAGGTACAAATCCTTCAAAAAAGGTTAAAAATAGCAAAATACATCTTCTTTCATAAAAAGATACACTTACTTATTTTGAAAGTCGAAACTGAGAAGGTTGTCAGATTTAACAGAGGTGTTGAGACTTTTTATAAATTTGTTATTTCTTTTTTAACACTGTTCGATAATTATTTTTAGAATTTTTAACTTTTCTGGTTTCTTTTAGTTTCTGCTTCCTTTTCTGTATATTTCTTCGTTTGCTTCTTATTCCGTAAGAAACAGCCTCGTTCATCTGCTGATGACAGCCCAAATTACTTGTTCTTCTGAGATCCTTCTCTAGCTTGAGTCCTTCTCACGAGTTCGTATCCTTCTGGGTCCTTATACCTTCTTGTAACTTTCCGAGATTACCCACCAACTCGACTTCTTATATAGTTCCTGAAATAGACTCCAGACTTGAGGTGGGAGGAAGTCACCCTCCTCATTGGTAGAAAAAAAACCCCTAAAATGTACCTGTTTTAGTAATTTGAAAAGCAAATAACAAACCATCCGTCTTATTTTGGCAGTTGTTTTCGAGGTACTATTTTTAGAAAAGTTAAAGTACACATTACACATCAAATTTATTTGTTAATTTTTTACTAACTATCTGGCTTTCTTTTAATTATTTTAAATACTTCTCTTGTCATAAAGTGTCATAAACAAACCTAATTTATTATAAGCTTTTTTATTTACACTCTTTTATTAATTATTTATTTAATTTACATTTTATATAATTGTTATATCCTCCTCTCTGGAGGATGAGCAGTAAACAAACTTAGTTTATTGTATTATTTTTTATTTTATATTCACCTTTTAATTATTTTACATTATTTTCTTATAAAATCTTTTTATATATCTGCTAGAACTTCCAAAGCCTTTCTAATTTCCAATTACTTTTATTTAATTATTATAAAACCTGTTTTCGTTTGTTTTTCATATAACTTCTTTACTCATTATTATTTTGTGGATCTATCCTTTCTTCCGCTGGCCTTATCTAGAACTTTTACTAGACGATGGGAACTCAATAAGATTGAGAACTCAATACTATTTACAATCGAAAAGGAAATGGACGATAAAATGGCACTTTTCAATGTACTAACTTACATTAAAGGTGTGCTGAAAATGATGCATAGGATCTGTAATACATGCACAGAAATCTCAATAGTGAGAACAAATGCTTCTCTAACTTACTATTAAACACGTGGAATACTGCAATAGCCAATATTCGAATTGTTATAAATGAAATAAAGAACATACATCTAAGAAAAATATAGTAAAAGTAAAACTAGAAACTAAACCGGTAAAAAATTTAAAGAACATGGAAAGTAAACAGCAAAGTGAAAAATACACAGAAATCTTGGTTTGGATCGTCTCTAGAATTAATCACATTTTCTAAATAATTTTCAGATACAAACCACATGAAGCTTTTAAGTACTTTCTTGAATAGTGAGAGAACTAATCTTGGTTTGGATCGAGATACGTGTTCTGAAAAGTCTCTAGAATTAATTACATTTTCTAAATAATTTTCAGATACAAACCACATGAAGCTTTTAAGTACTTTCTTGAATAGTGAGAGAACTAATCTTAAAAAGAGGGGAAATTTAACTAATTTGAAGTGATTAGAGGAGCGTTGCTTAAAGAGGAAGAGATATCGGAGCGATTAACAAAGTATTCTTTATAACAAAAGCACTCCATTATAAGTGTGCGTACAATAATAATAAAAGGTGTGTGACTGTAATTAAATATTGAACTTATTCTGATCCTTACAGTAATAAAATGGAAAATGCTTTCAGAAAAGAAATAAGAATGTAATAAACAAAGGTTTCGAAGCATTTAAAAAACAACGAAGCGATTTTTTAATTTTATTCCACAAGAAAAATTCTACATCACACCTCGAGGAAGGTTGGTGGCGAAATAACAGAGCTAAGTAATTTCCGAAAATTGGGACATTAAGGGTTAGTTGACCCAAAACTTTCCTGTTATTTATTAAAACTGTACTTTTTTAAAGATTACCCAATCATTTTTATGTCTGGTACCCGATTCGTATTATATTCAATGAATTGTCAGTATCAGGTCATCCCATAAGTTCTGTCTGAATTGTGAATAAAGAAAACAAGTGACCAAATGTTACATTTAATTACAGATTCAATCGACAATGTATTTTCCCTGATTATCTATGACTTCCTTCCATCTATTAACAAGCTTACTAATTCCATTATTGTAAAATTCTTTTGGCTTTGATTCGAAGAACTCGCAAATGTCAGTTTTAACCTCTTCCTGTGTTACAAAAGCTGTTTCTTCCAAATGATTCTGTAAGCTACGAAACAAATGGTAGTCTGAAGGAGCAAGATCGGGAGAATAAGGTGGATGAGGAATTTTCTCCCAACCAAGTTCTTCGATCTTTTGTGACGTGATTCTTGCTGTGTGGGGTCGCGCATTGTCCTGATGAAACATCACCTCTTTTCGATTCACTAGAGCAGGTCTTTTTTTCCTCAAAGCTTGGTTCAAACGCTCTAATTGCTGACAGTATATTTGAGCATTAATTGTTGCATTAGGTGGTAAGAATTCAAAGTGGATTATTCCTTGGCGATCCCACCAGATTGAAAGAAGAACCTTTTGCCCATGAAGTTCCCTTCTCGGTTGGGGCTGGGGTCCTTCCCCTTTACCAAGCCACTGTCTACATTTTTCGTCGCCAGTCACAAGTCTATCCAAAAAAGGTGAAACAAGTTGGCGAGAATGGAGAGAAGAGCAGATGTCAACTCGGGATTTGAGGTTGTTTTCAGACAATTCATGAGGCACCCATTTTCCATGTTTAGAAACTTTTCCAAGTTGTTGAAGATGACGATGAACAGTTGTATGGAACTGAGAACCATTGCCAATTCCTCAACTGATAATGCAGGATTTTCTTCAAGGGGTGCTTCATGAAGCTTTTCATCAAACTCAATTGGACGTCCGGGTGAAATCTCCACCTCTGAATTTTGCAAACAATCTTCTGCAAGTTCTTTCATTCATACATTCCTCTCCATAAACTGAGTGAATGTTTCTAGCCGTTTCGGCTGCTGAGTTTCCTTTCTTGAACTCATAAAGCATTATGTGCCTCAAATGATTCTTGGGTACTTCCATGTTAGCAGGGTTTTAATCAAACAAAATTTAATTTTATTGTTCTGAGAAATAAAATTTGATCAGTTTAAATGCATCTAAACATAAAAATAATGTTCAGCTCCATTAGACATTATAAAATACTCTTTAAATTTCGTTCATTTTAAAAAAAAGTTAAAATTCGGACAGAACTTATGGGATGACCTGATAGTTTTATGTTATCATTGCTTTTTGTACTGCGAGATTACCGTAGATTTTATTTAGCGATAACTTTCGCTATTTTGTTTAGAAATACTCTTTCAATATCTAACTATTTGTTATCAGCTGCAATATCATCGTGCTCTTTTTTTTAATAAAAAAAATGATGCCTGTTTATTTAATTTTCTTGTAGAAAATGTACTTCGTAGGCCTGTAAGTAGTAAAGTATTTTAAAATGATCAGCTGGTTAACATTTAATTTAGAGAAACTATTAGATTTTTGTTTGTTTTATAGGCTTAGAGTTTATTAGTTTATTTTCCTTTAGAAATTTTATTTTTTAAAACAAAGTCAAATCTAAATTTCTGATATGAAGAATTATCATGATTATACAATAATCTATCTGAACTGTTATCTTCATCTTGGTTCTCAACATTTTGCTCCTTGTATCTTCTAGTCTTTTTGTTCCGTGTTACCCAATATGCAAATTCTCTGTAGACAGTGAGTCAACTCACTAACAGGTAAGTTTAGTTTTATGTAAATAACTTCTTCCACTTTGTAGAGACAATTAGAGGAATGTGGAAAAATTAAATAAAAATAATAAATAAAATAATAATAATGAATAAAGAAACCGGAGAATTTATTACCCGACGTGGCTTCACCAAACTCACGTTAGGTGGTGCTGTGTAAGTTCTTTAAAAAGACAGACATTTCCTTTTTTTCTCTTTCTTCTGCTTGCCCCAAGATGTAGCAGAACGGAGATGAAGACATACCTGCTGGGAAATGTCTCTTTTTCCCCGTCGACTGATGACTGAACTCTCTTTTCAAAGCATAGCGTTCGCCGAAACTCCACCGATGAAGAAAGCATAAACGATGCTTATACTTACTTACCCTAAATTCTGGACCAGAAAAAGAAAGCGGTCATACCCAAGAGACGTTGAAAACTTTGTTTCTTTACAGTTTCCACTATGAAAAAAAAAAAAAAAGAATAAACGGTCTGGAGTATAAACCCAAGTTTTTGTTGCGTCTACATTTGACTGTTTATATGTGAACACGCACATAACTGCAATACACCAACAGTCAACATATAAATTCCATAGTGATCCCCCTTGAAACATAGTATGAATCCTTAACGTATACCGCCACCAGCGTTCTCCGATTTTTAAATATTAAATTGAAATTGGAATTTTTAAGTTTTAATGCTTAAATTTTAATTATAAGCGCAAGTTTGAACCTAAATTTAAATTTAGATTATCGTACAATTAAATATTTGCTAATACTAATAAATTACCCAACTACACTAACGCCGCGGGACGCAGAAATTTAAACCCTATAACAGCCAATTTATTTATACCTGATGATTTTCTAGTGCATGAAACTCTGAGTCGTACTATCGACGTTGGGTATTATATAGGTACGACCAAAAATTCGCTAAAATATGAGCATGCATGACAAAAAGATATCCAAAACTTAATGAAAACAAAGTTTTATATACATTATTCGGACTATTGTCCTCATCTCTGTTGCATATTTATCACGACGTTTCGGTCGTTGTACGCTCCGGCCTTCTTCAGGTGGTTGGAATGTCGAACAGAACTCTTTATTTCGCTCGCTGGGGTAGACTGTTCTAGTTTCACGTGCCATGTCTAATGGATGTCAGTTATCAGTTATCTCCTGTTAATTCCCCTCTCCAAGTTCTCTACCGCCTTAACCAGGAATTGAACTCACAATCTTTTGGGTCCTGTCACTGGATCTAACTAACGACTTTATATAGATATATAACCTGCGAAGCGTCGTCCAGCTTTTGAAGGTTGTCCTGATGTTATATGGACCGCAGATCCTTTGTATTTTCTCTGATAGCCCCTTAAGGCAGGCAGACTGTTTTCTGAGTGTTGTTGCCCTCCTCCTCTTATACCCGCCAATCCCAGTTTATTGAGGATGCTGCCATGTACACGCAGATATCTCTCCCGAGTAAGACCCCCCCCCATAGAGGAGAACATGACTAAAGACTGTGTGTACGCTATCCCGTGCAGCTGCGGAAAAAATATAAAGGGGAGACAGGCCGCCCCCTTAAGGTAAGACTTCAAGAACACCAGAAAGCTGTAACAGGAGGGGAAGTGGAAAAATCAGGCGTGGCTGACCACATATGGAGAGAAAAGGGAGATCACCGGCCTCTATGGGATGAGGTTGAAATCATAGACAAAGAACATCATTGGGAAATTCGTAAATTTAAGGAATCAGCACTTATGCTAGGCCACAAAAATCTCCTGAGCCGACCAAGCATAGAAATGAATACAATATGGGAAAAGCGATAATAACAACGGAAATTGTAATATGAACTCTGGTAAAAAAAAATGCAATGATAACAGCAAAAATTGCAATATGAGCACTGGTAAAAATGGTTGCTGAAGACATTAGGTTTATAATGTCCTCAAGGACACATGGCACAGTGGATAAAGGCGTTAGTTAGATCCAGTTACAGAACACAAAAGATTGTGAGTTCAGTACCTGGTTAAGGCGATGGAGAATTAACAGGAGATAACTGATAACTGACATCCATTAGATATGCCACGTGGAACTAGAACAGTCTACCCCAGCGAGCGAAATAAAGGGTTCAGTTCGACATTCCAACCACCTGAAGAAGGCCGGAGCGTACAACGGCCGAAATGTTGTGATAAATATGGCAACAAAGATGAGGACAATAGTCCGAATAATGTAAATAGTGTACATAATACCTCATCTCAGAAATATAGACAAAGTTTTATTGTCAAATTCTGTATGCTGTCAAGAGATAAGAACAAAGAATGTGAAAAACACGTTGATATGAAAATATTTACAAAAATCAGATAACTGTCGTATTTTATTTAAACTTTCATTTCTTATTCAGAAATGAATTAAATTATTTTTGCAACTTTTCTTTTTAGAAAATCTTGTTTAAAATATATTTTTTAACTCTGTTACCACCCCTTATTTAATTTTCTGAAATTTCAATAAATTCTTTTTTGTAGGGTTTAATATAGGGTTTATACTAGTTATAAGGATCAATTTATTTTTGCTAAGCAGAATCGTCAGTTAGAAAAAAAATCTACTCTGAGTCGTCAAATGAAAAATGCAATAAAACTAAGACATTTAATTAGAAACGCTTTTAATTGTTGTTATGAATAAAAAATATTTTATGAATATTGTTGTCTTAAGAAAAAAAATTTCGATGAATAATGAATCTTTATTTTTCTTAAATGTTAATTATGTATAATTTTTTCGATTTATAAACTTTTAATTCTTTCAAAATTCTGTATTAAGCTGTAGCGGTCAAATTAAATAAAAACTGTATTTGCTAATCATAAATGGAAAAGCTTACTACAATTCAGCAGCCTCCAGTATTTTAAAAAGAACTTAGAATTTTTATATGTATATAAACATGCCGATTTTTGTAAATATGAATGTTCATACACGAAATTATCAGAAAATAAGAGCGGAAACTATAGTAAATTTAAAATTTATTGGTAATTTTCTAATATTTCTTCAACAAGTATCTTCGTAAGTAAGACTATAAAGCCAAAGTACCTAAAATTCAATAAAATATTAGAAGTCTTCAGATATTACATTTTTTTAAGATTAAAAAAATTATATAAAACGATATTTACGTTGTATTCATCATGTAATGTTATTACAATTATCTCCTTCTTAGGTATATTTCCCAAGCATCATGCCAACATCGTGTCAACACCTCATAAAACATCCACCACCACAAATAAATGGTTTTCTGCGATATTTTAAACTAAAAGTAAGCAATATTTGTTTCAGTTCAGATTAAATAAATTTTAAATCAGCTAATCTTTCTCAAATAACGTTTCAGAAAAATATATTTTATTTTTGAAAGAGAATTGTGTTGTGTTGATATATTTTCCAATATGTACCATTTTAGCGATATTACCGATAATAGAATAATTCTAATCAATTTCAATTTGGTTTGACATACACCAAAGTATTTTGCCTATTGGAAATATTAAATTTAATCTATTAGCTTGAAATTAAAACTAAAATAAAAGCTTCAAGAAAGATTTTATCTTTTTAAAAATACATTTTTAAACCTTAGGTATCGATTTTTTTTATCTTCAGCGATGAAAAAAAATATATAGAATACTTTAAGTAAATACCTTTAAAAACAACACTGAAGCTGACCAGTAGGTTGAGATACGTTGATGACATTTGCACCACACCAGGAAAATGTACAAGTACTGCTTGCACCACACCAGGAAAATGTACAAGTACTGCTTGACCACATCAGGAAGATGTACAAGTACTACTAGTACATGTAAACTTTATGACTTTCACTCCAGTTAACAGAGTATAAGGAAATGGACGATAAACTGACATTCCTAGATGTACTACCTTAGGTTAGAAGCGTATTGAAAAGGATTCAGATAATTTGTAATCCATACAACATCAGGTAGTCAAAGATAGTGGCCCTATTCAGAATTACTTGTCAAGCCTCCATCAGATGAGAACATGAGCAAGAACTGTATGCATGAAATGGTGACAAGCAATATAAAAATGGTACCAGTCACTCTCTAAAACTAAGGCTGAAAGGATATCGAAAATATGTCGCCTGATGTGACTCAGAATTCAAGTATAGTTTATCATTTTGTATCGAAGTCATGATACTGTATAAATAACAGCATTTGTCAATAGAGTGTTTGGAAGATAGCACACATGTTCTGCTCTTGAGATTGAGTTGTCGTGGTCACCTCTGGGTCGATATCCTGATCACTTCACTATTATAAGCGCTCCCCACCCTTCTTTTCCTGTGGGCCTGAGCTTTTCACTCTAGCACTCACGTTGTGTCTAAGTTCTTGATCTAAGGAAGTCTTAGGTGACGCTAGCCGAAAGAAGTGGGTTAATTAAAAGAAAAATAAAGAATGTAACTTTAGGGACAGACAATCTACTCTTTTGCTTGAAGAAGCAATGGCGTAAAATGTATTCGTTGAACGTTAAAGTTATCAGAATAATCTTTGGTACAAACTGTCGATTGTTTGTAAGTTTGTAGATGTCAGTCTTATTTACAACAAATCGTAACAGCAACAAAAATAATGGCCCCTGACTGTGGTCACTATTAGTCTTTTCGACAATTCGGTTTTGGGCCTGCAGACAAAGTTACTCTTCAAATCTTCACTCGTTTAATCGATCTGCAGACAAAAGCTCTTAGGCTGGAGAAATCTTTTCTGTTGACGGAGAGTATCTTGCAAAATGCAGCGTAGTGAGTGTGGAAGATGGGTAGTGATGCCAACTGCTCTTACTACATTTCGTCGTTTTACGTCTCATGCCTCTCTATGACTGATTCTGTCTGAACTACTTGTGTCGCTGACTCCTTTCTCTTCTTGGACTGCCCTGCACTTCTTGCTCCGGACATTAGTCAAGAGGCTCGGCTTTTTCTCATCGGTTATTTGTCGTAGCTGTCTACAACAACGTACCGATGAGTTACAATAAGGACATATTTCGTACGTCTCACGACCAGAACATATTTAATCGTCCTAAAAAAGACTCACACAAGTGTACATTTCAGGCACGGACATTTTGTATATCAACTACACGTGTACGTTTCTTCCTTATAATTTGTTTGCCATAAATTTAATTTCTGTATATGTCACACTAAATGGTTCAGTCTTATTTACTAGCTGTATCCAGTTTTGCCTTTTTCGTTCTTTCTCTCCAACACTACTCTCTTACGAGTACTAGGATTAATGGGAGCGGCTGACAACAACATCCAATCCTTATGGGAATAAGGAATGGATGTTGAATATGTGTAACTGTTTGAATGTTGTTTTCAGATTAACCATTAAATTATTTAGCCAAGAAAAGGATAATAAACGCAACAGATGATGACCCCAACGTGATATGTCTATTTTAATTTCCGCTAATCTCCACAATATAATAACAATTCCGATTTTAAATGTTAGCTTCTTTAGTTCAGTCTCGAACCAGCTGGTCTATTTCAACTGCCATCATCTCTTGCGGCGGTGAGTGCAATGGATGCTTTCTATTTCACTCGAACATATAAGTTAAAATTTTATCCTGTTAATTCAAAAGTTCAAACCTTGGCAATTCCTGGTACTAATTCATTTTATTGTAATACGTTTCGTTTCACCAAAACCTCAGGGTACTTCTAGTATGCTAGTAAAATACAAATTACCAAGTTTGGCTATTTAAACTTTTCACATCAACTTTTCAAGTTAATTCCATTCTCTTCGACATCAGGTATAGATTCACTTACTTGTACAATACATACGTTTCTACATTACAATACATACTGTTATAACTGAAACTCGATGAAGGCCAGGGAGTATAGCGTCCGAAACGTTATGACTATAACAACTAAAATGAATACACAACAAATTCAAACAATTCAATGTATAATAATGTACCCACATTGCACAAAATATACTGTTTATATTGTTATGTCGGTCAGCAACAGAGGTTTTCATCTACTAGTCAGAAAGTTGACTGTTTTGGGATTCAAGATGTAGAGTCAAAAAGTTTTGAATGAAAACTGCAGTATGTTTGTTTTCCGTTGTGAAACATTTGTTTATTGGTAATTCTTAAATGATATATATATATATCTTATTTGATTATTCTGCTAATAGCTGACAACGAACGTTTATGATTTTAAAACACTTTCTTTATTGCGTACTTGAATAGTGAATAAATATTTACCATTTACTTTTTGCTTTGTGACTCCTTACATTTGTTTTGTTAAATTTATTACCCATTTTAAAATGTACATTTTTACAAGCTGTTACAATAAATCTTCAATTTATTGCGTAGATTTGATTATATATTTATATAGTGTGAGTGTTATAAATTTTACAAGTATAAAATGTTTATTTTTCAGTTGCTTTGCAGTGATGATTATCATTTCTTATTCAAATTTCATTATATTCAGAAAGCTTTTATGATAACCACTTATAATCTATCCTTCATAAAACACATTAGACAAAGTAAATATCGATTCTACTTTGGCTAACGCAATAATACAAAAAAACGAACCAGGATTTTTGTTTTATTTTCATACCGTAGCTCTGTGGTGAGTACGAAATAATAATAAATCCCTTTATCCACTCCCTTCAAATTCGGGAGAGCTGAGAAAAAAGACAGAAATAAATTCGCGAACCTATGTGAAATTTTCTTTAGGCCAATGAAAACCTTGTCTTCACAGAAATTAGCTGTTGAACTTAGAAAAAAGAAAAGAAAATAGCGAGTCCATCTGAAATCCTTTTTGATATTAAATATGGAAAAAAATAAATTAAAAAAGAAGTCATGTGAAAAGTTTAATTTCTGTTCACGCGTTCAGATTTTCGCCAGTGTCAAATTACTCGTCAATTATATTAACGTCTTTGACCAAGCATTTAGCACAGCAAAGAACTTTATTCAAACAATCCAAGAAAGCTAAGTATTTCAAACTCTTTCTCTTCGTCCTCTTTTGAATGTGTGCAATCGTATAACCCTTATGCGAGCAGCAAAATCTCTTACCTTTGTTTTAAATATTTTTTAATATTATTTTGTGTCAGATCATTTAATCTGTTGTATGAAGATTTCCTCTTCATGACAATTCGTTGAAACTACGGACTTAAAAAAATTATTTTCCTGAAACGAGCTAGTGACACGACTTCAAGCTTGTTTGTTAAAATTACGCGCATGCTTCCTCCATTAATCTTCTTGGCGTTGGTAAACCAACTGTTCATTTTAAGCCCGAAGTCCCACGCCACTATAATCTGGTCACCCTTGACGTGCGAGGAAACACATACCTATTCTTACTGAATTCATAATAAGTGAACATGTCTGACAAAGAATACGAATTAAACATCCATAGAGGTCGGCGAATTGATACAAAGCTGTATCCATTAAACCACCCGTGTTGATTGAATCAAATGTGATTGCATGGTTCTCAGTTATGAAGACACAGTTCAACATTATGAGGATAATTCTCCCTGGAACGGAGGCTCTCACGGAGGTCATTTTCATCTTGTTTGCGTGGATAAATCAAACACTCCTTTTAAGCCCTAAGCCCCACGTCACTATAGCACATATTCTTCTAGTTGAAGTTAAGCTTTGTAGATAAGCATTGTTGGACATCTTGAAGCTAAAAGTGTTGTATCTTTCCAACTCATGATAAAAATCGGCTTAGAGCTGAAACAAAATCTAGAACTTCGTAATATGGATTTTCATGACAAGCAATCACTCCATCATTTGCACGACTAATACAACACGATCTTGCTACTCGTATTGACATTGTGTCGTACTAAGTCGATATTGGAATAAATCGTGGATTGAGCAAATAACACAAACGAAATATTCAGAAAGATATTCAAATAATTTTTAAAATTATAAATAGTAAGCCGATTTTCAGTTACATTTGAAGTAATGAGGTTTATATCAATCCTTTTTTACATTATATTCAAAGAAAAATAGTAAAGTCCTTTTTGTAAAGGACGATCGGACATTTGCATAAACACTACTTCAGTTTAGTTTTTGTCAGTCTTAATGAAATACTGTGTTTCTTGTAAATTCATCCTTTCCTACTCCATAAGATCTAAGCTAGGCACAAAATTGAAATTTTCCATAAAAATATGTTACGGAAGTTTTAAATTGTGTAAGATTTATATTATTCTACACATTAAAAGGAAGATATTTAATTTTAATTTTAGCTTTGACTATATTTTTTATTTCTAAAAGATACAGACTATGCCCATTTCCCATGCCGATAGAACACAACTCTCGATATGGCAATTATAGGCTCACCTCAAGGTAAAGTCTGTAAGCAGGGCAATGATAGGTTTGTTGTAATAGTTAATAGTTAAGATTTCTATAAAGTTATGTACTTCTGATTTGTTGTTATAAATCCCGATTAATCAGATTAGTATGCATGTATCTTTGTAACGATTGAATACAAACATGATGGTTTAGCGAGTGAATCAGAAACAGGCACTGTTGCAAACAAGGATCATCATCATCATCACTATTATCATCATCCTCTTGACTTGGGTAATCGTAGTGGGTGTGGATCCTAATGCAGAATTCATACTGAATCTCTTTCACAACGGTCTATTAACGGCAGCCATCAGCAATTCTGGTATAGTCATACGTGTCCATTGTTTGACATTATCGAACTAGTTTTTTTGCGTTGGCGTCCTCTCCCATGTCCACCTTCAACGTTGCCTTACATTATGATCTTATACAGGCTGCCGTACCTTATAACGTGTCCAAACCACGCCATTTTTCTCCATTTGACAGTGGCGAGAAGGGGTTCCTGGAGGCCCACAAAACGTTCAACCCCTTTCCTCATTGTTTTTTTGTTTCCAATAGAAGATTCCAAGGAGTTTTCTCATGCATTTGTCCTCAAACGCTTGGATCCTTCTCTCTTTTTCTGTCAACAGTGTCCACGTTTCACATCCATATAGGAGAATGGAGACTAGCAGCAATTTGTACAGTCTGTATCTCGTTTGAAAACTGATTTTACTCCTCCATATTCTTGCCAATTTGACCATCGCTGCCATAGCTGTTTCAATCCGTGTTCAGATTTCCGAGCTGCAGGTACCATCTTTGGAAAAGATTGCTCCTAAGTATTTAAAACTAGACACTTCCTCCAGTGAATTCCAGTTCATGGTAATGTTGACACAGGTGTGTTACTTTTTGTGCTATTCACCATTACTTTGGATTTCTCGGAGCTGACCTCCATTTCATATGCTGCTGCTCTTTCAACAAGTCTGTTGGTCAAGACCTGGAGCTCACTGTTACTACGTTCTATGAAGTCAATGTCGTCTGCAAAACGTAAGTTACAGGCGGGTCTACCATCGTTGTTCTCTGTTGACTTAGTGAGGGATTTGAGAGTATTGTAGGCCTGTTTGTTATTGTCAGTAAACATATACTTCTTAATGACTTTGCACTTATTTTGTATCCACTCCTCTTTAGCTGCCCGCATTTTTCTCTTCATGTCACTATACACTTTCTGATATTGGGCATAGAAATCAGCACTTAAGTGTTTTTCCCCTCAGTTCTCTCCTCTTGTCACACAAATCCAAGATTTCGTTCGTGACCTACGGTTGGATTTTCCTTCGCCGTTTACCCAAAACTTCCTCGGCTGTTGTGAGTAACAATTCTTTACTATTATTTCCAAGTGTTTATATCACTGTTAAGTAGGTTCAGGGCTTCGAACTTGCTGTCAACTTTGGACTGGAACAGTTGAGTGATTTCGGGGTGTTTTAGTTTCTCAATGTTGAAGTGGATACGAGAGTTCTTTGAACAACGCTTGCTTTTCAGTCTTAATTTAAAAGTCGTCATCACAAGATCATGATCGCTGCCGATATTTGCACCAGGAAATGTCCTTGTGTTTGCTTTGTGAATACTGGATTTATAGCTTTGCTGAACCAAAATAAAATCCATCTGGTTATGGGTGAGTTCCAGGTTGTGGTTAGGGACAGCTTATGGGGGGTGCAGAGTGTTGGCCAGGGTAAAATTATTACTTCTAGCAAAGTCTGAGACCTTTGTCGTTCATCTCGCCGATGCCAAATCTTCCGACTGATGCTGCCCAGTTTGTACTTTGGCATTCCAATCCCCTTGTAATCGCGAGCCAATGAGAATCAAGGCGGCACTTTCGAAGCTGATCTAATTGTGGTATACCCAGAACGAAATCCAACCCACTGGCGACATTTGACGTCACCACTGACCTGCATTGAAATTGAAACAAGCATCCTTTCTTTCGCTACTATGTATATATATTCTCTCTCTCTTTCTTTCTCTGGTGTGCACCAAGCCATTTACATTTGAACTCTTGAATCTCCAACTTTCATTTTATCCTTCTGTATATGCATATTTTGTAGTATATTATTTGTATGCTCTATGTATTAATGCTCTGTACATTTTCTTTTAATTCTTACACAACAACAATACACAAACCCATAATAGATATATGGTAGCAACGGGCGATGTTATCAGATAATTTACAACAACCAACCATATATTCAGTAAGGATGATGGGTTCGGAACATCAAAATTGTCAGCTTTCCTTCCTGGCACAATATGTAAAATCTTTCTCCCCTGGAATAGCTTTTACTCGTTTTATTTTTACTTTTACTGTGTGCCATAGTACGAATATTCAACTCATCTTTTATTTTACAGATGTATCCAGATAGACCGGTGCTGTTACAGTATTTATTCAATTAAACAATGTTAAATGATTGTTATAAACTTTTTTAAACATACACTCAGTTGAGCCAACATAATTAATGGTGGGTAGTCCTTTAACTTCAGCACTATATATGGTATTGCTTGTTAAACATTTTCCATTTAAGGAACAATCATCCGTTTCTCTTCAATTGCAGGTGGGTATTTTATTCGAAGGCTTACCCTTCAGCACTTTCCGATTGTTTCTCTTTAATAATACGTCCCATATTGCGCACTGTACTATAACTAATCTCTACCGTATTACCATCTCGACAATTTTATAGAATACGCTAATCTCAAGGAAAATTTTTTTTCTTCAGTATTATCAGAAAAAATTGGTTTGACATTTCACTGTTTTAATACCTTTTTAGCTCTTTTTTTGCAACGCTGATTGGTATTTTATCAATAACACGCGTGGTGGTGGGTAGAGTAGCAGTTGTTATTTTCCATCTATTCACGATTGTGTCTTTGGTTTTTGAGGTATCGCCTACAAGAAAAGCTACAAGACCGTACACACAGACTGATTAATTTAGTTCTTTTGTATCACACTTCGATGATGTAAAATTCACTCAGCAAAAGTTACATGCGCAGTATCATGATATGATCACTTTTCAAAGATAACAGATCAGTTTTTTTTTAATGACAATTTTCATTAAAACCAAACAAAAAGTTGAGAAAAATACTGCAATATTTTTTAAAAGTTTTCTTAAATTTTAATTTTTGTTGAAAATTATTTTGAGAGAATAAGTATCGGAAATTTCTTTTTCCAACACTGTAAATTATTTTATTCATTTCAATCAGTTTTAGTATATGTTTACAAGTAGAAGTTAATGGAGAGATAATTTAAAATATATTTGCTAGAGAAAAGATTCTACACTCCAGAAATTGGTATGAATGCTATCAATATTGGAGAAAGAAAGGTTGGGGTGTTATTTTTGGTTACTCATTACTCGTATTTCTTTTAATTGTAATTGTCATGGGAAGATTATTTTAATTTTTAAGGATAAAATCGCCAAAATAATTATCACTGTTCATCGTTTATGGCAAATACTCTGATATTATGCGACTTTTGAGCAGAGATGTGCCTCTCTAAATGTTACCAAAGAGTTTGGGTTTTTTCCTACCTTTCAAGATGCAGCAACCAGAAAACTGCTAACCCGGTACCAACAAAATGAAAAGGCACAGATCACCAAAACATTAAAACATTTAAATCATTAAGGCCATTAAGGAATCGATAAAGCATATACTATACAAGAAACAAGAGATAAACCTCTACTCCGGTTTAATAAAAATATGCATTGCTTTGAGGAGGTGACGATTAGTGCCTCTGATTGGTACCTCTTACTAGATAATAACGAGGTTTGGTTAGAATTTGTATTTTTCTCTACGGAATATTTTGGTTTGAGCATCTCTCCATTCCTTGGTTTTATTTATACAATTTTTAATTTCTAGATATCCGACGAGGATTTTTTTCTAGGACTTTCTTAAGCAAAGTTTCAAAGTTCGTGCACCTTTGAGCACAAATCATTTAACGGTCTAAGTTTAGTCATGGAGGGAAACAAAAGATTGATGGAGTTATTTTTTATTTTTATTATTTTTCTTTTAAGAAGAGCAATCAGTTTTTGTGTAAGAATTGTAGGGTTCAATCGCTTGCAAGAGCTTCCCTGTGTATATATTGAGCGTTTTTATATTAAGCGGGTAGTTTTTTTTTTGTTTTTTTTTTGTTTTTTATTGAGTTCCTCTTCTTATCCAGAATTATTTCCAGATTAGTATGTGAATATAAGCACGAGATGGGACATCGGTAACGAATCGTGTTCTGCTATCTAATTAAACTCGGAATCGTAAGATTGTTGAGCTATCATGAATTCTCGGAGGAGACATTTTGACAGAATTTCTTAATCTTTAATTAAGATTTGAAAAGTGTCCGAACATCCTAATCTCTGCAAAACTAATCTTAACACTTCATCTCCCCACACTCTCTGATTTTTCGATTCCTGGCGATTTTCCTCTCCTTAGAAATTACTCTAATGTCTACATGTATGGCCTGCAAGTTTATGTCCGTGAATATCTCATGCTGACTAGGGCACTCTCTCTTGAATCTCCACACCACTCTTACACGTGTTTCCGTTTGTCTCAACTCAGTCAGCTATCTCTTCTTTCTCTACCGTTCCCCTTCTTCTCTTGACTGTTGCGTGCTATATAGTATTTCTGATAATATAGACAAGGCCATCACCCTTCACCCGTCTGCAAATATATTTACGTTTGGTGAATTTAACGCCCACCATGCCAGGTGGCTTAAACACTCTGTTACTGACCCCGCTGGTATCCAGACGCTTGATCTCTCACCTAAGTGATGAACTTCCCCTCACGTTTCCCCAGTAACCCTGATGGACACGATTCTCTTCTAGATCTTGTTTTACCCCTATCCCGGACTTACTTTGCAGCTCTGCCCTCTTGGCAACTCTGATCATGCAGTAGTGCCTGTAAACATCTGTTTCCGCTCTCCTACCAGCCAAGAACCTCCTACGAACATAATATATTTCTGTTATCAACGTGCTGATTGAAACTCGTTCCGTAACTTCCTTCGTGACGTCCCTAGGAATGCAGTTTTTAATCATCCTGTTCATAAATGCGCGTATGAGGTCTCTTCCTAGGTGAAATCCGGCATTGATGCTTTCATTCCAACAAGGAAACACTAGGTTAAACCGCATTCATCTCCTTGGTTCTCACCTGCATGCGCGGCCGCTAGACCCCTCTGACTATCGCCCTATTAGTCTCCTACCGCTTTTCGGGAAAGTATTCGAGGCTTTAATCAATGCTGAAATGGTTAAGCATCTTACCTCTCACGAACTACTCCCTGACAAACAATATAACTTCCGTTTTGCCAGATCTACCATTGATGTGCTCACGGCCATCACTGAATAAGTATGTCAATGTTGATAATAACGGCGAAGCTCGAGCTGTGGCTCTCGATATCTCGAAGTTGTTTGACAAGGTTTAGCACGTTGGTCTTTTAAGTAAGCTACGGTATTATTTGATGTGTGTTTGATTTAATACAATCGTTCCTATCAAATCGTTAAATGAAGGTCGTTTTGAAAGGATTCGGTTCCAGATCCTTTCACACGAACGCGGGTGTCCCCCAAGCCTCTATTCTGAGTCCTACACTATTTATGATCTTCATTATTGGTCTCCCTGTCATCAATTCCCAAGTAGGCATTTATACTGATGACACTACCATTTATTCCTCTCTTAATAGAAAACCCGTCAGTGTTGACAAACTTGTGCACTGCTCTTGAAAAGGTCCTCCAATCAGTGGTTAACTGGGGCAGGAAATGGCTTGTAAATTTTAATGCCTCCAAAACGAAACTGCTTTCATTTAACTACCATAGAGAAACTTTCCTGTCCACCATCAGCACGTCTGATGCTAGACTCATGGAGAGCAACACACTGCACCTTCTTGGCCTCAAGTTCTCAACTGACTTCAAGTGAAACGACTACATCGAAGCAATAGCTGAATCTATTGCCAGGAAAGTTGGATCACTGTGTCGTGTCAGGTTTTTCTCGTCCGAGTACCTTTTGCTCATTTACAAATCTACCATTCGTCCGTACATTGATTACTTTTGCCGTATCTGGTCATGTGCTCCTGCTACTTTTTCACCGTTGTGACGTGGCTTTCCTCTGTTTTTTCTACAAATATTTTCATTGCTACTGCTCTGACGATTTATTTATTTATTGTCTGGTGCCCCGACTACGTAAGTTTAACCGTGCTACTAGATTGGCATCTAGGTCCCACCCTTTTACTGTTGAATTAGGTAAATATAACGGACACTTTTACTTCAACAGTTTCTTTTCTCGCACTTCCCGCCTCTTCCGTTTTCTTGCTTTCCTGGTAAATAGAATCTTCAAAAATTTAAATGCAACATCAATGGTCATCTTCTACCTTCTTGAACCCCCTTCAGCTTTTATCCTTTCCTCAACCCCTCCCCTATACCCAGTGATTTTCTCTCACCTTCACTCTCTCTAACTCCCTGCATACTAGTGGCATTCCCACCTTGTTTGGGAGGAAATGATTAAAAAAAAAGAAGTTTGCGGTCGTTCTCGATAACGAAATTAACTTTTTTTCATTCTTCACTTTCTACTCTCCTGTAGTTTTTGTGCATAAATGAGTAACCATCTTCCGTTGTGGTTTTGTTCCATTACTTTTTTTTAATCAATTCCCTTCAAGCAAGTCGACACTGCCACTAAAGCGCAAAGGGCGACTGGAAGTGAAAGAGAAAGAAAAGACTTTAGAAAGAATCGGAAACCCAATCATAAACATGTGTGGTCAGTTCTTAAAAGCTCATCACTTCAGAAAGATTTAGCAGAAAATTGCACAAATAACTGGTCATGCTTAAAAATGCTTGCAGATTTTGCTTCTTCTTCTCTGTGCTGTGTCCCATTAGGACGTTTTTGACCGTGGTTTTCCATAACTTCCTATTCTTCGTTGCCCTCAGCAGTGTTTCTTATTTTATCAAGCCTAAAGCCCCTCCCCATTTCGCTATCCATTTTCACAAGCTAGGTAGGTGAGGGATGCCTTGCCCTCAGTATACCTTGTAGGGGTTAAGTTTTCCAAGCCCTCTTTCCTCATTATATTTCAAAAAAATTCCAGCTGTCTCTTTTTGATTCTGAGTATGAGTGTTTTTTTTTTTGTTATCATTTTCTTTAAGACTTCCTCGTTGCTTAATTGTTCTGTTCATGGAATTCTCAGTATCCTTCTGTAGAACTACATTTTTGTTGTCTCCAGTTTCCTCTTCATCTGCGGGGAGACTGTCCAACATTTACTACCGTACAAGAGGATTGATATCACATAGCAATTCTGCACTCTTTCCTTTGTTTCTCACGCAATTTTCATGTTTCTTAGCACTTTGTTTAGCATTTGAAGGCATTTTCGCTAATCCAATGCGCGTTCAGATTTCGATGTTGTATTTCTCATCCTGTGTTAAAAACAACTTTAGAGAAAATTCGATACTTGTTTGATTTTGATATCACCAATTCCTTGTCGAATCTCGGGATTTTTCTCTTCCTCACAATCATTTTAGATGGGTCTAGCTTTAATACTTTGCTCGTAATGAGTTCAACAAGATAGATGACCTTAGCAAAAATGCATTTGGATTTACTTAATTTCGAACTATGCCTACACAATCGGTTAGAAACAGTACGAGTCTATGCATTCTTCTAAAGTATTGGACTAAATTATGATGTCGTCTTGGGAGTGTTTTGTTCTTTTGATTTCATCAAAAACTTTAACAATTTCAATTTGGTAAAGTTCACTTATGCTGTGAACTCAATAAGTTAATCTTGTAAAGTGACATCTTCCATAAGGTGTTTTAAAAGTTAGGAGGCAAAAGTTTTTCCGTCATCAAGAATGTGTCAATATCCGTTTGAAGTATCAAATTTTAATAAGTATTTAGGATTGTGCGATTTTGAGAAGATTTTTATTGTTTAAAATGTTCTTTTTTTATTGCTTTATTTAGATATTTGGGATTTAGAGATAGGCGTAACTTTGCATTAACTTTTTCAAGGATCACTAGGGAATTAACCCAATTTATAGGTTCTTTATATTAATAGTGTCGTCATCTTTTTCAGTTCTTGATTTAATTTTCCTTTTATGGCAAAAAAGAACTTTCTAATTAGAGAGGGTGAATATCAGGATTTATTTCGGGGTCTCTTATTGGATATAAACTCTTATATTTTACGACCAATAAATGCAACACAAACAACTAAGAGCCGCCTACAAATAAATCTTACTAAATTCAGTAGAAACGAAAAACTTTTTTACAATTCTGTACGAACACGACTCCAAATTAAATTTGTGTTTTCTGAGATCTGATTGGATAGGTCAAATTACGTGATGTGCTTTCTAAGAAGTTCGCACAGTTGAACTTCAAATGACCTGAAAATGGGCCATGGCTCGAGTTAATGAGTACATTCTCATGCAAAACGCAGATAGCGATTCGGAGCAGACCCACAGAGATAAAACGGCTCGTCAGCAACAGTCAAGACCAGATCTGCAACTACACAGTCAGTGAAGGACAGTGGGCGAAAGACAGCGAACCAGACCAGTCTTCGAACAACAACATAGACACACGTACACTGAGAACGCGTATGTCAGCGAAGATTTTTCTACATACAACGCCACGACGAAAGTAAGTCTTGTCTCCCTTCTCCGTGTTCACTGTTTTAAAATTACTGCTATCGCACGCAATCAGTCAGCAGTTACACACGTTTCATTAGCGTGTGCTACACACACACACACGCACACACATACACACATTGGTGTACCATACCACTTGATTTCCTCGCTTGCAACAAAAACACTTCGAAACTTTGCAGGCTCATTTGTGACAAATCATTTCGAACAAATAAACTATTGGTCTCTTCATGGCCACAACGAAGGACATTGATTTTTAATATGTAATGCATGTATCTGGCTGTATAAATGTTACTGTCATATTTAACTTGGTCTTCTTTTTCTGCGCAGATTATTTCTTCGCATGGTTTATATATTTGTGCTGTATTTTATTTTTTCACATAAAATCCACAAAAATGGTGACCACCAACGAAGAACAATGTATAAATTATTGCTGACACCAACAAAATGGTTACCACTGACAAAGAACAATCTAAAATCTGATTCGTCGTATAAAAATATTTTTTCCAATATGAACATACAAATCCAATCATCTACATACAACAATTGTGATCTGCCAACATTCCTGGAACATTTCTTCCTAGAAATATTTCAACTCAAACCATCAGAATTTAAAAAAAAATATTACAACGTAGAGACACTTAAGAAATAGATACGAACAACGTCACCCAACCTATGAAAGCCGTATTAACGGTAAACTTAACTATCTACAATTTAATGAACGTGAAAACTTGGTTTTCGTTATTAAATGCAATTTTTAGCGTGAAGAAAATCACACTGCAAGGCGCAAGATATGCCTACGTAGTAGAAAAACTCCCGATGGATATCACAATAGAAGTAGTTTATCTAACTGTATAAATGTTATTGTCATATATAGTGATTTTCCGAGCGTAGCTTAGATGTGGCACAAGGCCGAAAGTAGGGGCACCTAGTGAGGATAGAACTTACTACTCAGTCGTAATTGTTCTAGCGAGACAAGCTTGCTAACCATTACACCATTGATTTTCTAAACGTAGCTTAGATGGGGCACCTAGTGAGGATCGAAGCTTGTTAACCATAACACCACGCCGAGATGCCCGGTTATTGTCATATATATCTTGGTCTTCTTCTATTTCTGTGAAGATCATTCCTTCACGCTTGTGCTGTATTTGTGAAGATGACACTCAGATTTTATTTTTTCATCTAAAATCCGTGTAGACACAGTCTATAGTGGCGAGTAGACGAAAAAATATTTCACTGAAACAGTCGTCAAATTCTTTTAGCAGAGTTTGTATGCTTGAATTAATCATCTTAAACGTCTATTAAATTTAATTTCTCACACACTTTTGTTGTGGAAAAATTAGCGACTCCTCGTATGAGTCCTGACAGATGAATAAAAGACGAGACAATTGAACAGTTTAAAATGCATGGTAATATATTATTCAACGAGAATGAGAAGTGAGAATTGCTAAACATATTCCTTTAGCAATTAATGTCATGGCATCTGAGATAAAGTCCAAATACATGTATCTGTTTGAAATTGGTTGAAACACACCTGATGTTGATTATATTCTTCTTCCGATGTCTGCTTGATTATTATGTATTATTCAGATTTGCTCGTGGCCAGCATCGCATGTTCTTTGGAGTGGGCTGAAACGCGTCCATTTATATCGGTAGTCTTCAAACCTCTCACCTTTGCCGCCTAAAATCCCTTTGGCTCCTAAATTTAGATCTTACCCATTATTATCTAATAGATGGACTCATCTCCCTATCGGGTGTGGGAGGAGGTATCAACCAAGAAGAGATAACTGATATTTTCCATATTTTCCCAACACACGGAAAAACATGCAATACAGTGTTCCATTGCATGTTGCCAGTTCATAACATCAAATACAATATTTGGTTGTTTCTTTATTAATTATTACAAAAAGCATTTCTACAAATTCAACAGACAGTTAACAAAAAAAGAAGAATTCGTTACCCTCAATTTGTTAGTGTAAGCATAATAGTTTGGTGTTTATTTGACAATTAAATATTTTAGAACAATTCGCTAAGAATAACTTCACTGGGAGTGAAATATTGAAAGGACTATCATATTTCTTTCGGCATTATTATGGCCGATTACTAGTGACTGTATGTATAAGTGTCCTCCCTTTTTTACACACTTGTAAAATTGTTAAATCAATTCGAATTATGCCCCCTTTTAGTGGCTAGGTTTAGCCTTTATCTTATGTGCTATATGTGCACAACAGCATTTTATTAAACAATAAATATTCTACCCTTGTTAAAGTATTTCAAGTATTAATTATACCAATTAAATGATATTACCTATTCTTTTGACATTTGTATTTATTTTCATGACACATTTTATTATTTATTCATTGTATAGTTTAATTTAAGTTTTATGAGTATTTGCATGATACCTTTGTGGTCACTTCAATTGAACCATATAATTTTTCCATGTAAGTTTGTCATCATGAGGAATAATTAAACATGGGTAGTTTGAAGATCATTTGGGTTGGTGTTTCTTTTGAGAAGTACTTTCTTCTTTTGAGAAGTACTTTCTTCTTTTGAGAAGTACTTTCTTCTTTTGAGAATTACTTTCTTCTTTTGAGAAGTACTTTCTTCTTTTGAGAAGTACTTTCTTCAGCCGGAATTATTATTTGGGTCATGCTTTGTTGATGTTGTTTATACATCTTGTTGGATCATTTCTTTAAAGTATTGGTAAACTTCAGTAGTGATGATAAATACATTCAGTGTTGGATTTTCCAATGGATTGCATGTAAACAGTTTAATGTTTTATCGAGGACAACCCTAACCAATACTATCACTCCGGGTCAGAGTGGACCTGGGATTAATGACAACCAAGGGGTGACTCCACACTCCCCAAGTCCCGCAAAGCGAGGCCTCGTTAACGGATTTAGTTGAAAGTCTTAACCAGGATTTTGTAGATGGATTCCAGATATAATCTTTAAATTATAGGTACTGATGAACTGAATTGTCTGCATTATTTCAAGTGATAATTTGCATTTTGTGAAAATGTATTATTTTAAATTTAACATTTTTCTGTGCTAAAGTAAATGGTTTGCTTACGTGCAAGTTAGCACATCTTTTAAATCTATTGTCTCTTAATTTCTTCTTCATAATTGAAGATTTTGACTTGAAGATTCAATCTTTCTTCCGTAATTATCATTATCACTGCCATAGATACAGTTCTTGATCATGGACAAGTTTGGCCCAGATAAGATTGGCTAGATATGGTTGCAATTTAATCATAAGGATAGCGAATAAGTAGTCAGAAAAAGGAAATGGATGCAGTTTTAAATCTTACCCAAAACTGGAGTGGTCATAAACAACCATTAAGAAATAGATGCTGTTTAATGTTTAATTCAAACTGATTGCATTTATTGAATATTCGTCGTTGAGTTATCGTTTGAAAAAATTTCTGTCTTGTGTACAGGTTGCTTAGATCTTTTTTAATTTTTTTTAATTGGAATTAGCCCAAGCAAGGTAGTAATGCCACTAAAATGCAAGGGTTTGCAGGGTGTGGAAGACTTAGAAACAGAAACATTAATGATGAGCAGGAAGAGAAGAGAGTAATTAGGTGGAAAGTAGATAGCGATTGACATTGCAGTTAATTTTTTTTTGCAGATTAAAGTTGGCTGGAAAGCATAGAGTCGGATCAAGTTCTACAGGCGAGAAATGCAAGAGAAGAAACTGTCAGCATAGAACTTACGGCTACATCTAGCCAACTCAACTGCAAATTGATGAGATTTTGACACCAGTGTAGTGCTACACTTAATTTTTTAAAAAAAGCTGGGTACCATAGCGAAGATATCATTCGAACAATTATCATTTATAGAAAAGACATAGAGAGGTTACTTCTATGTGATAGGTGGGAAATATTGCAGATTCTTCTTCGGATCGTATCAAGGCAAATATCAGAGGCACCGGGCCATATATGGCAGCAATATTCTAAGATATTACATATCGATAAGTCCGGACGAATGGTAGACTTATAGATATGCAAGATGAATTATCTCTTCCAACATAGTGAACAGACCTTCTTGGCAGCTGACCTAGAAATGGATTCAATATAGTCTTTCCACTTCATATTAGCAGAGCACTTTCTTGGAAGATAGCATCAGCGATGCTGATGGAAGGTAACAAGGGGTTTCTCAGAATGACTAATGAAAAAAAGTTAAAATTAACGAGCCATCTTTTGCCTCGGTTAACTACAGACTTGAAGTCGTTTTGTCTTGTCAGACTGGTAAGCCTTACTATTGAGGCAAGAGTAAATTGTTGTGTCGTCAGCGCATGTACCAAGTTGAGAGCTGATGTCATCGGGAAGGTCATTAGTGAAAATTTAAAGTAGTGTAGGACCAAGGATGATGGATACCTGCGTTAATACGAAAGTATCTAGACGAGTGGCCTTTTAGGATCACTCTCATCTCACGATTTGACAGGAAAGACTGGATCAGGTCAAAAAAGTGTCCGGGGACACCGTAACTTTTCACCTTGTGGAAAACACCTGAATGCCAGACCCCGTCAAAGGTTTTCGAGACGTTCAATGTTACAGCCCGGGCTTCACAGTTTTTATCTAGAGCATGATAAACGCTTTCTGCAAATATCGTCAGTACATCAGCAGTTAACATGAAGAAACGAAAGTCATATTTCTTGTCTAAGAAAAGGCCCTGTAATGAGAGATGCTGAACCAATTCAGCATTGATTAGGGCTTCTAGGAGTTTCCCCCCAAAATGGTAGAAGGCAATTAGGGCGATATTTGGAAGGGTCGGACGGCTCATCAGAGTTCTTAAAAATGGGAACAACAAATGATGACTTCCAGCAGGCGGGAAAGCAGGAGGTGGCGTGGCATTTATTATACAGTTTAGAGAGAACAGGAGCCAGTTCGGGAGCACGCTTCTTAATGGCTATTACAGGCATGCCATCGGGTCCACATGCTTTGTGGGGATCAAGGTTAAAGATGACAGCAGAAACCATAGAATTGGTTATATGCATATCACTCAACAGAGACTCAATTCTAGGATGGAAGTTAGACAGGGATATTCCGGATGAGAGAAGTTTGAGAAGAATTTACGGGCAAAGCCTTCAGCTTTTATCAGCAGAGGATGATAATATCTCAAATCGATTGAAGAGGAGAGGAAGAGAGACCTTACAATTATTTAATATCATATTACAGAACCGCAAGTAATCACGAGAGGCAACGTTGTTACATCTGCACACAAAATGTATTTTCTTATTGCATTTACTGTACATTTTGTAAAATACGAGACATTTACCTCTTTTGTAACTACTGCCACATTATTTTCATGAACTTATCTAATTTCGTTTTTCGGTGAGCTTTTTGTCATTTGGTCCAGGATGGAGGCTTTCGAAATTTTAGTTCCATCCTTTGCGTGTTGATGGTATTCAATCAAAATGTCACTGCTCTGAGTTTCATAAGGGGTTTAATATTTTAGATTAGCATTTTGCCTCTTCAACAGATTGTCTAGTTTGAACTGTTTTTTCCTAAGTCCAATCTAGTTCTCTTAAAAGATGTTCCCTTAATTTTATGTCTTGTATTCGATATATTAATATGTCTAATTCCATTATTGGTGATATTAAATGTAACTGCCACAGAAGAAGGAGAAAGAAGTCCTATTTTCAGAGCCAAATGGACAAAACACCATATGATTGATATTGAAACAAGTATCACCCTTAAATAGAGAGTCAATTTGTTTTTATTCGTTTTTACGAAAAACGGCAACATGAAAAATTAAGCAGAAGAAAAATAACTATTTTAAGAAACCAGTAAGAAAGAAAATGTAGTTGAAGAAAACCTTTAAGTTTAATGGAAAGGGTCCAAAAATTATAAAAAATTACAATCAATGTCTCTATGAATGTTACGAGAGCTACAGAGAATGGAATCTTGCTTAATCATGTAAAAAGGTTTGTACATCTTTGAGAACATACATGAACATTTATGTTTTGGTATGAGGCGATTGCAGTTAATTGGTCATCTTTACTATGTCGAAGGAAGTGACGTCTAGGAAATTTTGTGGCATTCAAGTAAAATACTGACCTAAGATACTAACCTAATCTAAGTGTAGTGCTATATAATATTTCCGCAGATGAACAGTTCAGGTCAGTTTGTATTGCCAGAGAGGGAGAAGAAAGACGGAGAGTAAGTTTTTTTTAACCAGTTACGCTGATTCCTTTTGGTCTTTCAAAGCTTTCAAAGACAATTTTAAGCTGCAGTGAAAACTGTCTCTACCACACCGTTCACTTCGGAGTGCGAAATTGTGCTAATTTCTCGTTACCGTTTAATTGTTGGAGAAACATGACAGTTTCAAACTGACGGCATCTGTCTTTATAGTGATAACAGCAGGAGCACCAAAACTTAAAAGCCAACTGGATATAACACTTCTTGTTGTCATACATGCTGTAATATAGGATAAAGAGAGAGAGCCTCGTCTCAGCGCGAGAAACGATCCACAGGTATCAGCAGATAAGAAAAACCGTTACGAGATAGTTGTCGAGTAATAACACCAATATGAAGATGAGCCAGTTGTCATGCGGAGCCGGAAATGAACAAGTAGATGTGATTGTGTTTTGTCCAGATTTCGCTTTTTGGCAGAGAATAAAAAAAAAACTTTGTCTAAGGACGAATGTCCGACTTCATGCCGTGTCAAATAAATGAAGATCTTGGTGTATGGATAGGATACAAATCCTATATTCCAGCAAATGACTAAAAAAACACAAAGTAGATTTGCACACCCGCAAAATCGGATCAAAACGACCAAAAAAAAGATTTCAAAATAAGGTGTGAAATTAATTTTCTGACCAATGAAAGGAGGCGATTTGCTAAACCAAAAAAAAAAAAAGATAACGCGCCAGTGTGAAAAAAAGTCAACAATAAATACAGAGTTTTCAAGTTAGTCGCCAGTCAGTCAGTCAGAGAAGGGCGCAAAAGATCACAGAAGATTGACAGTAAATTTCATCACTGACTCAAACTTACACAAAGAGCCGAAAAGTGGAGTAGGAAGGAACAACAACAACAACAACAACAACAAATTTACAACTGACTTCAAAACAATTCATAAGTACATTTTCCTTTTATCTTTATTCCTCATTCACACTCTCTTTTTCAACTTAAATTGCTCGCCCCTTTTTCATTTTACAACTATACAAAACAAAAGAAACAGACATTATTCTGCTACTCTGTTAAAAAGACAGCGAACACAGACATTTTTATCAAAATCACATTTTTGCTTAAACGAACTAAAACATTAATCTTTTTTACCCTATTCACAAGATAATAAATATACAATGTTCTATTTTTTATAAACGTTCTTTATCGTGTTGTTTCTTCTTGAAATTTGTGTTGTATTTTGTGGGCAGGGTATCCCGTATTAAATTCTCCTTTAATCCGGGTACGCTGAATCCCACATATGCATTCGCACGTGGATAAGACAATTTTATGACGTGGAAAAGTTTTTATCACATTGTGTCTGAAACAAAAGGATATATACATCTAGTGTTGATGACAAACATTGTTACTACCAGGAACACGAATTCTCGTAAATTTCAGAGATGTGGAGTGGTCACTAAGCAATTCCTGAAGTTGAATATCGTTGCTACTAGACACACGGAACAATCTGTGATAGTTCTGTCGGAGTTAGCTCCTCCTCAGTTCCTTAAACCTTCACCAGGTGTCTCTCTCCTCTGGCTATAAATACTGGGTGACCCTTTGCCTCGAGCTCTCTTTTCCCTCATGCCTTGGGCCTTATACCACCTCGCGTTGATGAGGTTGGGTAATTATTTTCTCTTCATTTTAGCTAATATCAATATGTGAGCTCTCACCAATACAGCGTTTCCCAAATTCTGGGAACACGTTAAGAACAATACCAATACACGTACGTACGAACACTCAAAACAATACACACACATAATATTCACCACACAAACTCAATGTAACTGTCCATGTGCTTGTAACTTGTTGTTAATACATATATTTGTTTGTATATAATTATCGGTCTTGTTTGTTTTCTTTGTCTTCTTTGGACTTAATTAAAGTCCAACATTCTCAGGTAGCTGGACCGGCTAGCAGGAAGTTTTAACCCTCGTGTGTTCTTTACATCATCACCCCCACGGTCCTCTACAGTTCAAATACAATGCGCAAAAGTTTTAATATCTTTAAAACCTGTCAAAATTATGTTCTGTTATTCGTATAGAATGGAAACACTATCTCCTGACAGAACAGTAAAATTAGTGACAAAATAAAAAGTTATTAATTTTAAAACCAATCAGAAGGATCGCTAAGAATCGTTTTGAAAATACTTTCGGGGCATATGTTAAGTGATAATGACCTCATATCTGCTATCGATGACTTTTTGATCAACAGGACGAACAGTTTTCTTTGAACGTTATTAAAAAGAAAAGTTGAAATTAAAATGCATGCAAAATTTAACAGTATTAGCATCACTCCTTCATAGTCAACCTATGAACTTTTCAGTCTACTCTTGTATCAATATGACGATCAGTGTCAAACTCAGTTTTGGGAAAGTTCATTCCTTTTTTTGAACCGTGCAGTATATTTTATTTCATGACTGGATTAAGACTAATACGCAAGAAAAAATGTATTAAAAACCGTATTTATTACGCCAACAAGAACCAAACAGTGGACTATTGCTGTTTGATTCTTGGTAAGTTAAGATTTTATTTTTCACATTTTCTTTTATTTTGGAATATCGGAAGAGATAATCGTCCTGTAAAAGTGTTGCTTTAAACCCCGGAACCTTCTACCATAGCCTTCGGTGGTCACAGAGAAGAGGTGAATGCAGATGCGAAAATGTAGCTTGATGACAAATATGTTTTTTTATAGTTTTATAAAGAAAAATCCCTGACGGCAATATTTCATATTTTTTTTTTACAAAAATAATAAATCACAAAAAATAATATTTGTGGATAGTTTGTGCTTTGCATAATTTAATAAAACACATTATTTTCTTTCAGATTTGACAGGGTAAATTTAATATTAATATTTAATTTTTAATGAGATTTTGAAAATTCTTTCAATTGCTAATGATAAAAGTCATAAAGATGTTATTGAAGAATCGAAAAATGTAAAGTTTGATGCCATTTTCGCATCAGAAATATTTTCAAAGAACTTGATTATATTTATTACTTGCCGAGGTGCCCGGCGTTGCCCGGGTGTACATGGCTGCAATTGTATAACCTCACCCCACTCCGTATACTCCCCCACCCCCACCAGTTTAGAAATGTCTGCCTGCGTCCCCGCTTGGTATAAGTTTGTCTTTTTGTTATTTCTCTTATGTTGAATCCTGATAGGACTTGTAATTCTCTCTTAACCTCCTCGCAGTATAGGTTGAATAAGTCCAGTGAAAAGACACATCTTTGGCTTACATCTATTTCTATCTTTGCATATCTGCTAAACTCATTTTCTTTCTGTTTACAGGTGGTTTTCCGCCAGTATAGGTTTTTGGTTATTCTAATATTCTTCCCAGATATATCAAGGTTGCTGAGCAGTTCCAATAGATCTTTGTGGGGTACTCTATCGAACCCCTCTGCGTAATCTATAAAACACAATTACACGCCCTTCTGCATTTGCATTGCCTTTTCTAATAACGTTCTGTGCATAAATATCGCGTTCCTTGTTCCAGTGTCTTTGACGAACCCGCACCCTCCCTGACCTATTTCCAGTCTGATTCTGCTGCACGCTCTATTCATCAGAATTGATTATCCGATGGAGTTCACATTCGTTTGCGCCTGACTACTTGGACAGTGCTATGAAAATAGATCTACTGAGATCTTTCGTTATATCACCACTGTTGTAGATTTAATTTGTTATTACTGTAATGTTGTATATGCCGAAATTGTCTAAGGCCTGCCAGCTTCTCTGTTACGATTTCGCCTGGCCCTGCCACTTTGTTTCTGTTCAATTTAGCCAATGCAGATTCCATTTCATATTTTTAATATTTCCGGTCCGTTGATATTTCTTTGTATTGTCGGTTGTTCTCTTTCGTCGTGGAAGAAGTCTCCCATATATTCATTCCATCTCTGAGGTATTTTTTCTCAAATATATTGTCTTGGATTTTATGCATTTTATGGGCACATCTTTTATCTTGTTCTCTTTTTTTTATGCATGTCTGCTTTATTTATGATACTAATTCTTTCTATTTCTGCACTTTTTTCGTTGAGCCATTTCCCTTTAGCCTGTGTGTATTTGTTCCTTATTTCCTTGTGTAATGTCCTATATTCTGTTTTGTGTCTTGGCATAGATTTCTCTCTCCTTTTCATCAGGTCAAGAATTTCATCTGTCATCCATTCATTTTTTCCTTCGTATATTTTCTTTTGGGATGATCTCAATTGCTGATATTACTAAAGTTTTTCTTAAAGTGTCCCACTTCGACTTTCCATTTTCCTTTTGTCCCTCGTGTCTGCTTTTTACACTGTCCATTTATTTCCCCTTCAGATTCGGAGTCATTCAAGAGTCTGTCGTATTGCAACTTGGGTGCTGCCTTCAATTTCCGTAGTTTTACCCTAAGTTTGCATATCGCAGTCGGCACTTGGATATGTTTTGCAGTGTAAAACTACATTCTGAATCTCTTGCTGATAGTTATGTAACCGATCTGTTTTGTTTCTCCTCTTGGTTTTCTTCCTGTCCGTATTCGTCTTGGGTGTTCTTAAAACCAGGTGTTGGCTACTACTTAGTCATTCGCCGTACACCATTGGACTCATTTTTCTCCGCGTTTATTAAGGGTTCCTAGTCCGAACTTGCCAGCTATTTCACCATCCTTCTCATTGCCTACTTTGGCATTCAGCTCTCACATATATTGTACACAATGCAACTAGAAATTATATTGCACTCAAAGTATATAACCATTTCAACATCTGAGCTAAAAGAACAGCATAATTAAAGGAATTTTGTGAGAGTGTGGAGGTTGATAGTTGCAGTCTGTTGCGGTATGTTGTGACTAGATGGCTTTCTCTTTTGCCAGCTATTGACACTTAAGTGTTGGGAACTCTTAAAATGTTACTTCCAGAGCTTAGATGAGGAGGAGTGCACCAAGGTATTATAGAAATGCTTTGGAGACAAAGAAAATGCCTGAGTATTGTCAGAAATCTATTTCTTCTTTCTCGGTGATAGCCTTAAATTATTCACAGAAGCTATTAAAGCACTAGAAGCATTCAGCATAACTTCAGTATTGAAACTATTGACTGAACTGAAAAGCAAATTTGAGAGAAGAGTAAAAAAAGGAATATCTTTTGACTTTACAGTAAACCCCAAGCATGGCCAGCTTATCTCAGAGATGTCTAAGAAATGTGAAGGAGATTTCATTTTTTCTATGAAAGTCATGCATTATTTAAGTAACAGGTATGACTTCTTTAAAAGCAACTTCCATAAAAAGTATCAAAATTTAGCCTAATAAGTACCATAACTTTTAGATAATTCTGTGATACAGTCAAGGGCTCTGTAACCTTCAAGATATTAATATTGTAGCGAAAGCGAGGGAAAGAATTATTTATTCTCCAAATTTACGTTTCTCCCACCATGGGCATTGTTATATCCATGATATAACAAAACCGTAGCTCAGGGATAGGACGAAACGGAAAGACTGAAAGGAAAAAGAATGACAAACATGCATTGTACTCAGAGAGGCTTACATACACAAAACTATTTATATATACATGTATACATATATCTCACATGGAGAACCATATATCACATATGTCTACATAGCAAAGCAAAATGTAAGGAGGAAAAAAGGAAAGGTCTTACATATGATTTGAATATATTCCTGACCTGGAGAAGGCTCCACGTTTAAACGGACCGGATTCATCTATGTCCCAAGGGGAAACAGCATCATGTGCTTGTAAGATGGGGAGGTAAATTTAACCTCAGCTTGGGTCAAAGGCCCCGGCTAGAAGAAAGCAACTTTCTCATTTGGTTGCTATTGCTACTGAAAATTGACTCTATTCACTATATGGAGTGACATCACAAAGCGGTTGTCATATGACCACGGGACTTATTTTCCACTAAAGGGGGATAAACACCTTCTTTATCCCCAGACAAGAATCGCCTCTAAATAAGTTCTCAAACCTGCCAAGAGGAGTGACTTTTACTTTGTTTTTTTGTTGATATATTAGAAATGTGGGAATCTATTTTATACAAACTGCAATATAAACAAGAATATGCATGCAATGTATATTAAAATAATTGCTAGACGATTGAAACAATGTCCATTCAATAGCACAAAAAGTTCTTCCTGTGTTAAAATAATGCAAAAGTTCATAAGTTCGAAAGAATAAGTGCTGCAAAAGGAGAAAACAAATTAAGAAATAAAAAAGTTTGTGCAATCGAAAGACGCCCGGATGTTGTCACAGCTTGAATTTGTAAATCTGGTGCTACTGAAGATGGTGTAATGACTGGTGTGTCTCCATTTAGTCATGTAGCATCCAGAAAGTCTACCTTCAGCTTGTCACGCAAATTTTGTTTTTGCATTGTTAACGCGTGTATTAAAACTTTTAAAATCTCTCCAGTATCTTGAATGGTCCTTTGTATGTGGCTGCAATGCATGTGCACTATTTCAAAGTCAGTGTTCAGGACATGTATATTTGAAATTTTCAAGCTGCTAGTAGTCCCGGAAAAAAACTTCTGAAGCTGTTGTCCTTTGATTTGTCCCTAAATGATTGGTAGTCCGTGCATGTGTCTTTAACAGAAAAGTAACAAAGTAACAACGGGACTTGGTATCAGTCGGATTTTTTTTAAGAAAAATTAGTTTCCACTGAATGCCAGTAGTAGAGACATGAAATACCAAACAGATGCTTGCCTAAAACAATATGATATAATTCAACTGCATGTGACAATATCAATTTAATTTTGCGAAATGGCGTCATAGCAAAAATCTCCACACACATGGTGGTTTAAATAAATATCCTGCAATGAAGGAAAATATCTCCGAAAAAATAACATGAATGAACAATAAAATCCTTGGGAAAGCTAGGTGAATAAATGTGAAAAAAATATTTGGATTAAATATCAACCAAATTTATGTCCTTAGTTAAGTAAGTAAAAGTAATGACACCAATTGGGTTAAAGAAGCGGGGCTTACAACCACGTGTTGTACGCCATCGTGGAAGGAGTAGGAGTACTGGGATAGGAGGCATGGACTTCTCTGAAGCGCGTCAAAATCAAACTCAATTTTTGAGAAAAGTGAGAATGACGGCGCTCATAATGAAAAATATTTACATTCAATGCCATAAAAATATATGAAACAGTTTCCTGTCATAAAATGTACATACAACAGCGTAATTGCTGTTAAAATCTGGCGTTAACGCAACTTAAAAATGCGTGTAACTAAAATTTGTCACTACTATGCCGAAAAGCAGTATATAAAAATGTGTGTCCGATACACTTGACCTATTTAATAATAGAAAGTGTCCACATTGGAAAAGATTTTCACACGTGGAAATCCTGGATATGTGCCTGTGGTAAGACAACCTGATTACCTGTTTTATGATTTGTATAAAAAAAAAAAAAATCACGCCGTCTTAGCCAAAACGGCAAGACTTTTCAGTTACGTTCAATAAAGGCACATTAAGCCGAATTAGACTTCGAGCTTTCATGACAATTTAGTGAACGTAACTGAGGAGTCTTGCCCCGATTTCATTGCTGCCAATGAGTTAATAAATGTTTTACATCAATGTTTACAAAAATGCAAACTGATTTATTCCTCTCAAAACTTTTATGAAAAACCTTAGTCTAATTCAGAGACATTGCTTTCATGTGAAAATAAGCCTTGTGGATCAACCGAAACAGCAGCAAAGATCTACAAAAAGTCCATAACGATCTCTATCATCCGGGCATCACGAGGATGATGCATGCGGTTCGAAGCCGGAATTTGCCTTTTTCAGTTGAGGACGTGGTTATCAAAATTACGCTCTAATTCTACAAACCTGGACCGGGAACCCTAGTAAAAGCTACACAGCCATTTTAGAGGCTAAGCCCTCTTCTATCTAAATCCCGAAACAAATATCTACTGTCATTGATGTAATGGGAAGAGACCTTTTTAGAAAGTTGAATATTAAGGTTTTATTCAACATAAAAAAAGCGTACATAGTTACCAGCTACATAGAAGATATGGACGAACGGACGCCAGAGAGGAAGAAAGAGGCATCCCATCGTTACACAAGATTACGTGACGTGAACCAACGCGAAATCACACAACAGTTCGTATGCAGATAAGTAGAAGGTATTAAATGAATGAATACAAAAGAATTATAAGTATATCACAACAATTGGCGAACTAGGCTCTGGGTTTTCATTACAGTGACAAAAAATTATATTATTAAAATTAGAACAAGACAACACATAAAAATTCGTTAGTCAGCTAGGAAGGTTGTATTTAACTTTGCTACAGTCAAACTCAAAAATGTTAAAATAGAGGCAAAAATGTCATGTGGAAAAAGTTGTTTTTATATTCAACATCTGCATGAACGGAGAAAATATTCACACGTAAATTACGCTAGTTAAAACGTCCAGAAATGGTAATTATTTGGCTTTCTAGCATGTTAGACAAATATGAGGTCTTTCAGTTGCTAAGACAATAATATCGTCCTATCAGCCCCAATATAGACAGTGATGAAACAAAAAACGTGTTAAAACTATATTTCGTTAATTGATACGTTGTTGTTAAATTAAGCGTTTGGCTGCGAGAGAAAGGAATAACGAGGATTAGAATTTGAACATCATTTATCGTTAATATACACAGTGTCGTACAGGTACGGGCAAAATAGGTGGAATGTCTGTTTCTGGTGTATTGTCCGGATATCGATCAGGGTTAAAAAGAGGAAAGCCGAGAGTTGACCTATTCTTTGTGCTAGCATGGTCGGTGTATATGTTGGTTATGTCGAGGTGACAGCGTTAGGTTGGCGAGGTGTTGTCGTGGAGTGAATCTGACTATGAATCTGACTATGATGATACGGGAGTGCGGGCGTGATTAGTTGGGAGAAGTCACGAATCTGACTTTGCCGATGCTAATTATGCCGAGGTGACGGCGATGGGTTGCCGAAGTGTTGTCAAGCTGAAGCCGGACAGCCGAGGTGACAAGTCGAACCTGGCAGCGGCAACAGACGCTGAGAATAGTGGTCATGTTGAGAGGCGGAGGTGACAGTAGCGACAACAGCAGCAGCGCTCTGCGAGCCAGCCGGTGACGCGCCGAGCCGCAACTGCCCTGGTCATTCTTTTAAGCAGGTCTGATAGCATTTCCTTTTCCAGCGGGAACGTTTGCGATTGGCCACTGCCAGAGCTCGCTTCGTAGACCGGATGTCATGTGTGGAGCCGATGCGCAGAAAACGATTTTTTTTATTTCGTTCTCTACTTTAGTAGCGTTCACATCCGGGCAGAATGCAGAATGAATCTGAAAGAGATTTAATTGCAACGGAGTATAACGTTGTGAATACCCATTTATACGAGTTTTGTGAAATAAATAAACATTTCATATTTGCTTACGTCTTCGAAGCGTGTTGTGGTCACCAATTAAACGAGAGCGAGGGAAAGAAATGTTTATCCTCCCAGTTTACGTTTCTCTTCTCGGTATTGTTATATCCGTGACATAACAACAACGTAGCTCACGGATTTGACGAAATGGAATGACTGAAAAGAAAAAGAACGTCAGACATGCATTGTTCTCAGATAAACTTTTACTGGCTGCTGCTGACCGCTCAACCTGACCGTGACACGTCTCTTCCCTGGCCTCCTGTTGACTGCTTGGTGTACTTCCCTGTGACCCCTTTTATGGCGTTTTTTTTTTATGGCTTAACAGGCTCGAAAAACGACGCGAGTATAATTAGGAGGGAAGCATTTTTATTGGTCGAAAAATAGAAACACTTTAAAATATTATTTTATTTTTCGACCGGAACATGCGTAAACGAAGATAATGGTCATTTTGTGAAGGAGCCTTGTCCCGTTCACATCCGGCTCTCGCTCTTGAGTATGTTAGTTTATTTGCCTGTAAATTAGCCGAGATATGTCTTATTTTATTTTATAACAGGAGGAACAGAAGGAAAGGTCTTTCATATAATTTGGAGATATTCCTGACAAAGAGAAGACGACACGTTTAAACGGGTCGGATTCATCTACGTCTAAAAATGAAATGGTATTATGTGCTTGTAAGATGGGAGGCAAATTTAGCTGATTTCTGATTTAGTTGCTATTCACGAACTGATAATTGACTCACGCTTTGGATCACTGTATGGAAGCGGTCGTCATATGACCACGGGACTTACCTTCCACCAAAGCGCTTTCTCCATCCTACAATATGGATGAATTATAAGAGTATGTGATTGTGCAAGTAATTATCAATAATACTCCAAAATTGTATTAAAAATGAGACAGATTTTGGTGGTACCTAATAAGTAATTAAATTAACTAAATGTTAGCAATAAAAATTGCCAACAATTAGTTAAAAATATTAGTTGATTATTAAATTACTTTAATTGCCTGACTTATATTTTAAATTAGTTACATATTCTAAATGAAAATATTATTTATTTCTCTTACAATTTTCTGACTACAAACCGAAGTTATCATTTTTCGAACCGGAGAGCCGAATTCGAATTCCAGCCGAATCCATTACATTCACTTATGAATCCCCTTCTTCTCCCTCCCCCAAGTTATGGGTAAATAGCAGGACAGACTGGGTTCTATAGCCTAGGATGGCAATTGGTCTACAGCAAAAAGAAATGGCAACATACTGCGGGAAAAATCTGCCCCGTCAGTCATGTATCGAAAGATACATGATCGCCTCCGCATGTATCACACATAGCACACAACTGACTGAAATACAAAATATTTGATTCCAAGACCTAAAAAACGTAAATAGACGAATAAATGAAAATTAATATTATTATAATAATAATAATAATAATAATAATAATAATAACCTTTCAAAATTGGCAAGAATTAATTAACAGAAAAGGGATTTTAATAATAAGCACCGGTAACTTCCGTTTTCGTAAAATAATTTTTCTCATCAAGTTTGCATACAGCTTAGCAATGTCGGAAAGAAAAGTTTTAAACGTAAGTAAATGAATATATTGTGTATAGTGTCTATATTATAAATAATTAGAAATTATTGGGTCTGAAATGACATAATATTTTTTTCTGTAAATTGTTGGTTATTTTCTGATTGCGGAATGGTTTCATTTTTTTTTTTAATTTATAATTTCTCACTTCTTTCATTGGGTTTGGCTTTAAACGAAGTCAACTTTATATTTTTTCTTTATACAATTTAAAATTTTCCTCCGTGAATTTATGAACCTAAAGCATCTCTTGATGCGTAAATTAAATTTATGAACAGTAACTTAGTTTTTAAAACCAGTTGTTTAACATCAGTATTCTGTTCATTTTTGTGCTTTCAAAAGTTGCAGAAATTTATTCAATTACTGTAACTTTTGAAAGCACAAATAAACAGAACACTGATGTGACATAGGTTTTAGGGTATTGTGGGTTTTAGCGTTTCAAACGTTTTTTGTTTGTTTGTTTGTTTTTTTCATGCCAGCACTGATTTATTTCCTTACACTAGTAGTCTAATACAGTAAACAAACACCTTTTTTTTTTAATTTACTTTCTTTAATTCTGAGATTAATTACTAACAAATATTGAACTATTTTAAATTTATTATTCACAAAGAAAATAGTTGAAATAAATAATATTTTGAATACACGCAATTCAAATTCACGTCCAATATAAGGGAGATAAATTTTGTATGTAAACATCGTTTCAAAATCAAATTTTAATAAACGACGATTTTTATGCCTACGGAATCAAAATACTAAGTAAATTTACCTCGTAGTACTTCAAAAAAAAAAGTGACAATTAATTAAGGTTTATAACAGGCATTTAAAAAAATGAAAAATCTTTCTTGAATCTGCTTTTAGTTTTAATTCCAAGCTATTACTAGGAAATGTATTTCCAATATAAACTGAAACACTAATAAACTTTGGTTTTGCTGTATTTCCAAACGAATAAATTGATTGGTAATATTTTTTTTGAAAATGGCTAAAATCGGCCATATTGACAAATCTGTCAACACAATTCTCTTTATTAAAAAAGAATTTTCAGAAATAAAATATTTTTCTAAAACTTATTTAAGGAAGATTAACCGATTTAATTCTGAAAAACAGATATTAGTTTACTGCAGAAAAGCATTTTTTAATACGGAAGTAGGTATTTTTATAAGGTATACCGTAGTAAACAGATTTATTGAGAGCTTATGTTTGGCAACTTCAAGTTAAAGGATACACAAAAATGTAAAAATTGCTTGAATACAACGTGAACATCTTTTTCAAAAACAAAATCTTTAAAATTTTAATTATTTCATTGACTTTTTTTGGCTTTAGACTGAATTACGAAGATGCTTGTTTAAGAAGTGTGACATTACCAATAAATTTTAATTTTTTATGGTTACTGGTTTTTTCTTTTCTTTTTGACTGATAATGTCGTGTATGGACCTCTGTAGTAACAAAAATCAGCACATTTATGCACACACTCATTTTTTTATTTTATGATTCAGAGCAGATATTCTGTAACTGGAGTTCCTGTTTAACTAAAAAAAAAAGATTTAAAGTCTTAGCTTTTTTCTTTATAAAACAGTAAGCACTACACAAACGAATTTCATTAAATAAATGAGGAGGTAACAGATGAAAAAAAATTTTTTCAAAAGATTTTTTAAAAATTTTAATTTCATTTATGAATAAGACTTGAAAGTTACATGACAATTATTTCCAAATCGGTGTTTTTCATTGCAAAAAGATATTTAAATTTCCCATACTAATTTATGCCCCCCCCCTTCACACCAGAAGAACAAAATATTTAACCAAAATTTTGAAGGTTCTAAAAAGGATTTTAAAAAATAAATTTTGCATCAAAAATCCTTTTGTCTATCCTCTTAATAACAAAGACTGATGATAAAACTTTTTTTAAAATTTTGTGCATTTTTTTTCATTATGTATATACATTTGCTAGCAAATCTAAATGGCATTATATTAGGTATTAATTCCATGATAGGTAGAGGTTAGGTACTTAAATTAAAAGCACAAAAATGGTTTACCTTTTATTTTTCAAAATCAAGGAATTATCAGATTTAAACAATTTTCAGCACTTCATTAATGAATAGCTTGTATACTGAACGGATTATTAGAAATCCTTTTTGAAATATTTGTTGTGGGGTCAGTTTCACCCAAATAAACTTCAATATATTGTGTATACTATTTTAATTGTGTGGGTATTTTGTGAATTTTTTACAGTTATATGAAGAAAATCCAGTGTTATGTTAAAAAGCATTATGCAATATCAAGTGTGAAAATACCAAAAATTCATCCTCTTGAATCTTGTGAAAATTCAGTTTTGGTGAGAGTCGATAATTGCATAATTTAATAAAATATTTTCTTTCAGTTTTAACAAGAAAAATCTCCACTGAATATTAATTTTCAAAAAATTTACTTGTAATTTTTCAGTGCAGTTTTGAAATTCATTCCATTGCAATTTGTAGCAAGACTATTATTATTATCACTGACTTCTTAAAAAAATTTTTTAAAAATGCATTTTAAATAATTTAAATGTCTTTGAAGTTTGGATTTATTTGAAAGATAGTAGCCTAGAGATAATCCGTCTGCAAAGAAAAATAAATTTGTCTATATTGTAATGAGTTGGTCAGTCAACTTGATACCCCCAAAGCGAGTAGAGGTGGGCAGGCATAGGAACTGTGATTGGTAGCTGGCTTGTTGGTGTTTTGCATAGGCGAGTTACCATGCTCTATGTAAAGAGCTGGAATGAGAAGGAGAGCAGTTTTGTCTTGGAAGTGGAGACTGTGCCCATTGTTACAACATCATTTATCTTTTTTTTTGTGATACATTTCAACACAAGCTATTTTGGCATTTACTTTGTCTCTAGCAAGATGGCGGAAAGACCATTCAACATAAGCCTGATCCCTGAATTCAATGGTAATACAAGTGGACAGTCTATGGTTGAATGGATCGAAACTGTGAAACTGGTCTGTGAATTATGCGAGATCACGAAGATTGAATGGATTCTTCCACTGCACTTGAAAGGCAGCGCCCTTGCTGTGTATAGGCAGCTGAGCAAAGAACAGAAAAGTGACATTGAGCAAATAAAGCGCGCTCTGCTAACCGCATTTGGAACTGATCAGTTCGTGGTCTATGACACAATTCCAGGCGCTGTACCGATTACACCACTTCCTGAAGAATGGATGACCTGTGCCTTCGTGTCTGGATTGCCTAGTCATGTTAAGCAGATATTCTGCGCATCATGTAAGACATGATGCTCAATCAATTGTTGACCAGAGCCTGTGCTATCATGATCGACGAAAAAGAGGCTGATGAACCAGTGGCCGCAGTCGTTCAACCAATTGAAGTCAAAGAGGATCTGACCCCAGCTATCCGTCACCATGGCAATGTCACCTGCTATCAGTGCTCTGGGCTGAATCATTTTGCCAAAGACTACCGCTATCAACACGAAGAAATGTGCAGCAGGTCGGCGCAAAATGCATGTCTTGATCTACGATGTTTCCAATGTCATAAAGTAGGTCACATTGCCTCTAACTCTCTGGGAAATGGAATGGGGGATGTGACATCAGCGCTAGTCTCTTCCTCGCACTGAGCATGAAAGAGGCGCTCACTGTGATTAAGGTGCACATCAATGGAATAACGTGTACTGCTTTAGTAGATTCGGGCTGCTCTCAGTCACTTAAGAACGGTTTGATTTGCCATCAGTGGAGCAGACAAAAGATGGACGTACTAACGGCCAATGAAAAGGCTCTCAGAAACCAGGGAGTTGGAAACATCAAACTCAGTATCAACAATGGTGACCCCGTCAGTGTGTTGGTCATGGACAGCGCATTATTAGGTTTTGATCTACTCCTTGGGATAGACATTATTAAGGAGCTCTGAAGGGGATTAACCTGTCACTCCAATGGCAAGCAACAGTGCTACACATCGTCACGGACTCAGCATGCACTCAGCGTTGGATATCAGATGCATTTACCAGAAGAGCGCAACTGACCACCAAGGCATCAAGCTAGATGTCGATACGAAGGCGGCTCACCATGCTGATTGAGACTATCGAAGAGTACAACCTGTCTGTGGATGTATTGTTAGTTAAATTGGAAGTCAACAGAGCAAATGCATTGACTCGTGTTCCACAGCATTGGTTGACTGCTGCTTGGAAAGAGTCTGAACCTCTGCAGTTTGAGTACTACTCATGTTTGGAACAGGCTGGGGATAGATGTTACACATGTTGGCAGCCAGCACTATTTGACTATTATTGACTGTGGACCCTCTCGCTTTGCCATTTGGCAACTACTGCATTGGCAGGACACTGCCAGCATAATACGTCAATTGGAGTCCATCTTTTATGACCGGGGACCACCTGCAGAAATATTGACAGATAATAGTGCGGCATTTTCCTCAGAGCAATTCTCGCAATTTCTAGGCACAAATGTCCGCATTGGCTGTATACGCATCTACAGAGTTATTCAATTCCCTGTAGTCCATGACCGGTCTCACTTTCCCCTTATTCTCTTGCACTGTTGCCATCAACGGAATCAGTCCTTGAGGAAGATTTTAGGAATTTTTAAAACCTTGGCATCTTCACATGTCACTCATCAAACCTCCAACTTTAAAAATCTCTTTAAAATCCAATATTTGTCTAAGAGAGTTGATTCAAAGTAAATTAGTCAATTTAAAGAATAATTAACTTTTTACTTTTAAGTAAAATGTTAATAATTATGTTAATTCCCCAAGAAAATAACATTTATTTACACACAGTAGCCTAGCCTCTGATGTCATAAGTTAATAACAGTAGTTTTCTGCTTTCATCCCTGACTTCAAAAGTGCACAAAAAATGAAAAAATAAATATAGAGATACAAAACATTAACTGTGCAATAATGAAAAAATTGGTACTTGTTTAAAAATAAATTCTTTAACCAATAGTTTAAGAATATAATTTTATATTCTATTTGCTTTTATTAAACTTAATAGAATGAATAATTTTATTCAAAATATAAAGAGAAATTTATGAATACAAGTGAAATGATAGTATTTAATTCATTGCTTTTTACATTTTGATTATTTTCTTAACTGTTTGATGTCATAAAATATTTATTTGGAAAAATAAATTTTTTTTTTTAATTATTCTGGATTGAAGAATTATTGAATTATCACATGATACTACTCTTATATTATGTATAGTCAGTCAAAAGATGTCATGCAGAATTATTTCTTTTTGGAACTCTCATACAAAAAATAATTTAAAAATTGCAAAAATGAAAAAAGAATTTGAATTCTTTTAAAGTTTCATTATTTTTTATTATTTTTGTATGGAATTTCAAAAAGGAAATAATTCTGTGACTGCAATCAATTAACAGTATCAGTTATCAATTTTCTTTTGCAAGCATCTCCTTTAGCTTAATAGATTTTAAATTCAGAATAATTGTAAAAGACCTCATTTGGGGCAATTAAATGTATTATGACATAAACAGGTAAAAAATAATCAAAAAAATAAAAGGTAATGAAATAAACTCAAAAGTTTTTAATCAATTTCTTTTTTATACTTCAAATGTAGTCTAAGAAATAAAATGAATTCTAACTTTCATAAAAGTGTATAGAAAGAAAAACTATATTCTTAAACTATTGAGAATATAAGTTTAAAGATTTTTTTTTCTTGAATTACTTTCTTTTTTACTTTTCAAATAATCCAGTTCACATTAGAAATATGAGTAATGCTTTTATTAATAAGGTTTTGTTATATTTAGAAATTTTGGTATTTTATTTTTAACTTCAGTTCACCCAATACAAGGTCCAAGGGCCACTCAAGGTTTATAGAGTGAGATTGTTGTAAGGTAGTGTAAAGGGGTAAGTAAGAAGTGCATATTATTTGAGGCTATGTAAGATGGATTTTCTCATTGCCATAACATAGCTTTCAGTCTCATAATAAACATTGATATGATGGCCAAGATGAAAGAGAACCACCTTATCACATTATAGAAAGATTATAGAAACTAACTACAATTTTAATTAAAATAAATTGCATTAATGCTGTTATAATAATAATAATATAATGCTGAAATAAGAACAAGTGTTTATTAATGCACATTTATTTTATTTCATAAACAGAAATACTACCCTCCAGATTTTGATCCATCAAAAATTCCTAAACTGCGTTTACCCAGGAACAGGCAATACAGTATTCGTATTATGGCACCATTCAATATGAGGTAAGTTTTGCTTCTTTTTTTCTTTTCTTTTTTTTTTTTTAAAAAGAATAACAATTTTAAAGGGATTCAATTATTCTATCTAATATTATAAAGCCAGCATTTGACTGTTTTATGGCTACACAGACAGCTGAATACAGAGGATGAAAAATAGTCTATAAGGATAATTTGAAGATGATTATGGAATAGTTCTGCTGAGTGCAAGGTCACTAGAAGTTGCACACAAGTCAATTTAGAGTTAAAACTACTATTTCTAGTCAATCTGCAAAAATAGGACATCTTTTTCTGCAAGACTGCATAAATAAAATTGCTCATATAATTGCAGACATTTATACCAGCATTTTGGGGCATTGGAAATGGAATCTGGGATCAGATTTTAATGTTTGACTAAAATAAACTGTGTTCAGTTATTGGGATTATTTACTGTGTACACATTCTCACACACATAAATGAAAGTGGCCAGCATTTAATTCATTGAATTTTAATTAATAATGCACAGTTTTCACTATTTTTTTTTAACTTGGAAGTTAGGACTTGTACTTGCTTTTAGAAAATATATACATAGTGTCTGTGTAGTGATTTGTTAATGACAGCCTAATTAGCATAGCTAAGGCATATACTATATAAATACCCAAGCAGTAAGGTTAGAGCAACTCTCAGTATGCAAGATAAATGACTACTGCTGGACTGATCAAATACAAAGGAAATCCCACTTCATAACAATAGTGCCACTGCATGTTCCACGTGTATGTTAATGAAGTGGGGCTCTTATTAATATTTGTAGACTCTTTTTTTTTTTCCGGCTTGCCTGGGCTAATTTCTGTATCTGACAATGCTCTGGAATTTTGTGATGAAGAATTTATGGCTAAGAAAAATAGGATGTACATCTTGCAAGATGCCTCCATATCAACTCCAATCAAATGGGATAGTGGAAGGAATGGGGAAAACTATAAAGCTGGACCTAAATGCAACTTTGCAATAAAAAGAAAAAGTAAAAATCTTCCTAATGAGACTGCTTTTAAGTTACTGCACTATTCCACATGCTGGAAGGTTAGAGATCCCATCTGCCTTAATAGGAAGGCAAATCAGAGCTCCTTTAACTATGTCCTATTTTACTGATGAAAGAATGTGGTATAAAAAGAATAAAGAATCAGTTCCCGGAAAGGTAAATTTCATGCATAACGGAAACAACACAGCTGTAATAAGAAGAAATAAAGGGAGCATATTTGCCCATGCCAATCAAATATGGTCACAAGACAAATACAAGAAGAAAAGTAATGAAGAAATGTCTACTGATATTTCAAATAATGATTTCGTAAAACAAAACTCGCTTTTATAGGATAAAATGTCTGAAGATGAACCTATAGATGATAAAGATAGCCAGAATGAATATTCTGAAACTTCAGAAGAGTTGACGAATAAAGAAGACTGTTCTGAATATGAGACCATGGGAGACAGGTTTAGATCTCTCCATTAATACCACAGGAAATAGTGGATATCAAAGAAATACCAAAAAGAAATTAAGGATCAAAATAAGTGACCAATATCCAGGACATAAGACCCCTAAGTTTTAGGTAGCATAGCTAAATGCCCAAACAATAAGGATAGAACAGTTCTCAGTATGACAGATAAACAACTACCACTGGACTGATAAAATACAAAGGAAATTCCACTTCATAACAGTCTGCTTAATCATTAAGTTACTTACTTGTGTGCACGATAAATATGTATTTTTTTGTTTGCCAAGATACATAAAAGAACGAGTCCTTCCAGAAATCAAGCACTCATTCATTGCCGACTATGAGAAAATTAACACAAATACGGATTTATATAATTTGATGTGTAAAGATGCAACAGGTTGCCTGCATCTGTCAACCACTGCATAGCATTTATTTTTAATCATTTCACCCCAAACAAGGCAATAAAGCCACTTACAATGGGTTACTGAATATGAAATAATCTAAGAAAAAGAAAAACATTTTTAAGAAGAAAGAACGATAAAAGAACAGGAATGAAGAAGACGGAAGATAATGATCAACACTGAATTCAAATTTTTGAAGACCAAAAAGTTGACTGGAAAGCAAGAAACCAGAAGAAAGTTTCAGAAGGGAGAAGTGCAAAAGAAGAAACTCTTAGCATAGAATTTCAAATTTAAATTTAAAGTCAGGATATCAAAGAGGAAAGCTCATGAGAACAATTACCATGAAAATATTTATAGAAAAAGTCAGAGGGAAGCTACATTGCTGTGGTGGGAAAGTGACTGAAGCTGAGATGCCAGGACTAATAACATTGCAGATTCTTCTTTGAATCTCTAAATACATATCAGAAGAACCAGACTATATGTGGCAACAATATTCAAAGCCTAGAAAAATGGTATACTTATAGATAAGATAGATTCTTTTGAGAAAGATTGTCTAGCATGATATGGTGAATCAATTTTCTTAACAGCAAACCTAGCAATTGATTCAATATAATCTTTCTGCTTTATGTCAACAGAAAATGTTAGCCCAAAAAGGATGTTGGAGGTTGGCATCAGCCATGCTGATGGAATACGAAAAAAGTCCTCTAAGATAAACAGTTACATTTTGGAAGCATTGAAATTAACAAGCCATGTCTTGCCCCAGCTAATAGATTGTGGATTGTTTTTGAAATTATTTGCCAATTTGATAGAACCAATCAGACTTAGCATTAAGACAGGAGTGAATAGTTGGGTCATCAGCATAAATACCGAATTGAGAACTGATGTCATCAGGAAGGTCATTGAAATTAAGAATAAAGTAGGTCCAAGGATAGGGCTCTGCATTAGTAGAAAAAATCTAGAAGAGTGGTCATTCAGGACAACTTTTATTCCATGATTTGATTAGAAAGACTGAATTGGTTCAAAAACCCATCCAGAAATGCCATAACCTTTCAATTTGTGAAGAAGACCAACATGCCAAACCATATCATATGCCTTTAAGATATCCAAAGTAACAGACTTACTTTGGATATCTTAAAGGTATTTAGCAGGGTATGACTCGAGCTTCATTATTCTTATTCTTTGATAGACTCTTTCAACAATAAGCATAAATGCATCAGCAGTTGCCCTGTATATTGCTTGTCTGAAAGAAAACCCTGAGAGATGTGATGCTTAACCAATTCAAAGTTGATTAGAGCCTCTAGTACTTTGCCAAAAAGCAGTAGAAAGCTGATAGAAGGATTAGCTGGTTTACCTGAGTTCTTAAAGACTGGAACTACAAAAGAGGATTTCCAACAGGTAGGAAAGCAAGAAACAGCAAGGCATTTATTATAGAGTTTAAAGAGAGCAGGGGCACATTTCTTAATAACTATTGCAGGGATACCGTCAAGTCCTAGTTTCCAGCTACTTTCAACTAAAGACCAACTAAGGACATTAAAAACATTTTTCTTGTCTTTACAACTTAAGTGTCATGGTGCTGTCATTGCATCACTAATTTATATAGTTTTTAGCCCAGTTCTATCTGAAAAAATCCACAAAACCTATATTAAAAGTATAGGATCCAAAAATAAATGAATTCTTTCACAAACAATATCAAATTCATGGTCACCTTTTGTATGTCCTTTGATATTGATGAATACTGCATCAGTTATGTTGCAGATGATATTTTAAGGAAAATGCAAATACCATGTGATATAATTTTTAAATGTCTGTGATAATCAAAATTATTTCTTACTGTTCAGTTATTTGGGGTATTTTGCCTTTTTTGCCTCCTTTTATATAATTGTAATGTAATATGAGTGAATGCTGAAAAAGTCAATTCTACAAAGTAGAAAAATAATCTTGTTTAATTATTTGGTCAAATTTCGGCATGTGGGTTGGACCAAAACTTTTCAACATTTATGTATAAATTTATTTTTTTTTATTCTTTTTAAAGATGTGACACTTGTGGTGAATACATTTATAAAGGGAAAAAATTTAATTCACGCAAAGAAACAGTTGAGAATGAAGATTACCTGGGCTTAAAGATTTTTCGATTTTACATCAAATGTCCTTGTTGTGTGTCTGAAATCGCATTCAAGGTAAATCTATTTCATTTTTATGTCATTGCTTAAGACTGAACTTTTTTTTTATTAATTTTATTTCTGAAAATAATAAAATAGAATTGAATGTTGTCTTTTATACTTAAAAATTCTTTTTCCCTTGTCTGTCTGTTAAATTTATGAAGAAATGATTGGCATTAGCAATAACTGATAATTTATACCCGTTACTACAAAATTTTAAAAATTATACCAGTAAATGAATACACTTAATTTGCTGTTTACTTTAACTTTTTATATTTCATTTTATAATATAATTAAATCGTATATGAAATATTCATTTTATGAAGCATAATTAAAAAATATTCTTTCTTTTCCAAGCAATGATATATCAATTGGAAGAAAAAAAAAATGGCATTCCAATAATTTCATCTTCTGGTAATCATATAGTTATCATGGCTTGGAATGTATAAAAAAAATTTCTAACTTACTTCCCATTGATGTTAATAAATATCTACAATAATACCTATTACTTCATTATGTTATACTTTCTTGATACCATATTGTATTGAGACAAGTCACCTTCAATGTTGAAATAAACTGTTGACTTGCTTAGTCTGCATTATTTTACAAGGATGCTGCAGTCTTTAACAACTGTGGAACTGGAGAGAAGTGCACATACAATGGAAATAAACTGTAGAATGACAACTTATAGATAGCTGCTATTCAATGTCACAGCCAGCATATGAAGACAGCAAGCTGTCACATATGTAAATATCACAGTGTGCTAAAACAGCACATTAAGAATTTTAATCTATGATCAGGCAATATCATTTTACTTAGTCCATAGTAAGTCCCCACTGAAGCTATCCATGTGGCTTAGATATGTAGATAACACCTTTATATACTTACACCACCATCAAGATATGCAAGCATTACTGAAATTGTTCATTTTTTTTTTTTTTTTAAACTACTGAGTGACCATATACAAAGAAACACTATTGAAAAATTCTTTCAAATGTTAGTTAATAAAATTAAATTTATCAACATTTATACCATTGTAAGACAAAAAGATTGCAAAAAAAAATTTAAAAACATTTAATTGGCTAGTTTTAGTAAATAAATGTGAAATCTATTTGTTTACAAAAGAAATGAAGAAAAAAAGGGAAATACAACATGATACCTGAAATCTATTTGTTTTAGTTTTCAAAAAATAACTTTTGTGGTAAAATTAAATTAACAACAAAATACCAAGTAAAAATAAAAAAATAGTTGCCAGTTTTGTGTTAAATTTTATGAAGTCGTATTTTTTGTAACAGTTTTCTGATAAGCCAGTAAGCCAATCACGAAATAGTTATTGTAAACAAGAAAAATGAATGAAGATCTTTTTTTTATGAATAAATTTGTTTTTATCTAGGGAATGCACCTAAATTGGATACTAAGAATAATTAAAATAGTTGTTAATTTAACTTTTAAAATGTATATATTTCCAGATATACGAGTCTCTTGTGTAAAATTGTTTTTCTTTCTGCGAATAAAATCTAGCAAATACACCTAAAATTAGATATAAAAAAAAAATAAAGTAAGTTTTAATCTCAGTTTTAAAATGTGTACATTTTCAAAACAAGACATTTTTTTTTTTTTTTTTTTTTTTTTTAAACCCAAAGTAAAAATTATTCTTTTTTTAGCTACTAGTGGGTGCTTTACTGTTCTACCTATAAAATTCTTCTAAACAAGGAAAATTAATTCATTTTAATATTTTTACAAATATATTTATCTAGCAAATACACTTATATTAAAATAATTAAAATAGTTTTTAATTTCAGTTTTAAAATGTGTATTTAAAAAAGAACAGGTGATACTCACAGATTTGGAAATGTGCACATTCTAAAAATTTTAATTTAATTATTTTTAATATTAAATGTGTATTTAAAAAAGAACAGGTGATACTCACAGATTTGGAAATGTGCACATTCTAAAAATTTTAATTTAATTATTTTTAATATTTAATTTTAGGTGCATTCGCTAGATAAAAACAAATTTATTTAGGGTAAAAAATAATTCAATGATTTTCCTTGTTTTGAAGAAATTTATTTGCAAAACCCCAATAACAGTTGCCTGGCATACCTGTAAAAAAAAAATTGCCATATTTTAATTAAAAGCCACATCATAATCTAATTTCTGGAGAGCTATACCATTTTCTCTCTCAAGAAATGTGTTGTCCAAAGACACAAATGTAGATAGTTTATGTGATGATTTCTTTTGTATTTTACCAATTTGTTAATAAATGTGGTAGTTATTTATAGTTGACAATTTATTTGAAAGTTTATTAAACTTTAATCTAAGTCATGTCTATGACTAAATTACCTTTAAATGCTGAAAACTGACTTTAGGTGAACAATTCCTACTTTATTACCCACCTCGATTCACAGTTTTGGGATTTTTAATTCCAGTGGTCTTTAATGCATGTCTATAAACTTTTATTGACCCCTTACACATCCATTAACAGACTTCCACAATGACAGACATTTCAAAAAACAACACTCAAAAGTCGATAAGTATACAGGGGATTTCTTTTATGCAACATGGCAGTAGTTTCAGTATTTGAAAGTTTTTTTACCACACATACTATCAGTTAATCATTTATTTTATTTTTTTTTTTTTTTTTTTTTTTTTTGCTGCTTACTTTATAATTTTTGAAGGAATTCATTTCCGCAAGTCAGAGAAGAAATAAATGTCTTGCTAGTTATAAAGTGTCTTCTAATGAATGTACAATTTCAAGAATATTGATAAAGATTGGTCACTTTGATTTTGTAAAACAAAGTAACATGTAAAATTTAGTCTTGAAGAAAGAATAATTCAATGAATAAAGGCACATACAAATTACATATTTAGAAAGATTATTTTATTTTCTTTCCAGCCATATGAATATTTTTAAGATTGGACCAGAAATACACAAGAATTTGTGAGTTAAAAGGACTAAGTTCCAAATTTATCAATCTAAAACGAAATCGGATATCAACTGGAAATGCTATCATTACACAAGAAAATGAATGGCTTCCTTAGAAAGCAAAAGATACTAAATTAAAAACCAAATCAAAAACCGGTATCATGGAGAAAAAACTGGAACCTGATACCGAAACATAAATTGCCAAACCGACCAACTCTACAAGATAGAATAGAGACACCATCTGAGTGAAGAAACGTTGAAAGACATGGCAGATCATATATAGATGGAAAAGGTGGTTTTCAAACCTTGTAAAATGAAGTCAAGACAATGGTGGATAAAATAACAAAGAATCAGTGCATATGTTAAGCACTGACAATCTCTTCAGTAGACCAAGCATAGAAATGAATACCATCTAGGAGCTGATTAAGAAAGCAAGGACATTCATAAAATTCTACCTGAAAACAGACATTAGGTTTAATGTTCCAAATTTACACCACATGCCTAAAGCATATCTGGTTCTCTCTGGCAAGTGTATGTTCAATCTCTATGTCATGTAGTACAGAAAAAGTTTCTGGTACAGTAGAAGAAACAGACAAGTGTCACAAATATGTGACAATGTCAGTATAATGATGAAAATGAGGATCCTATCAGAACAGAAAAGCATTTAATAATGATGATAATTCATTATCTAGAAAATTTCAATATAGGTTTTATTCAATTAATTTATTGACAGATTTTGTAAGATATCTATGCAAATATTTTTTTAAAGTAATTTAATCATAAATGGATAACTGATCTGTTAATCATGGAACTGAGATAGCTTTGTCACTAATCAAAAGAAATATGTTTGAAGTTATGTAGCTTTTCTGTTCATTAATTCAAATTTTAAATAAAACAACTTATCCCAAGTTGAAAAGTTTAAAATTGCTAATTTCTTAATGTGGGAAATATCTAATCTTCAAATCTCTTCTCTAAATCTCTATTGTAATACAACATTGTGAGTTGCTCAGTGTTTTCAGGGTTAAGACATTCATGTTGTATATTGAGTAAATTTTAACTGAGAAAATTAATGTTCAGTAACAGGCATCCATATGACCTTATTGGCAATCTGTTCCAAAAGAGGAAATCTGCTTTTATTTGCATTCCAAAATGATGGGATATTAAAAGTATTTGGTAAATCATCTTGGTAATTTACGTACATTTGAAATTCTTCAAGATCAGTAGAAAGTCATTGCAAGTCCTTGATGGCTGCAAAACTGTCTATAGCTTGGCCTATACGGGGTAGCTGTCTAAGATCAAACAGGTGAGCTGCCTTGTAAAAGTTATACACAGGGTGGGTTTCCAGGTATTTATTCAGGTTCAAAAAGGATGTGCTGACAAAATCTTGAAAATTTGAGACAGTTCAGACAGAAGACAATCAGTTTCTAGGCCAAATGTTGATTTTGATGTACCAGTATACAAATACTATTTTACATCCTCCATGTTATATACAACACTTGCTAGCAGAGACTTAGTTTATTCTAAGCTTGTCAAGGCTGTTTTTAAATGAGTGCAGTTCTCATTCATAAAATGCTGATTTAGGCACAAATTAGAGATGTGGAGTCATACCTTTCCTGGGGTTATATGCATGTAAGCAGGGCTTTACGTCACACTCCTTTTAGGAGTGTGCTCCATTTTACTGGAGCAAAGGAGAAGAGGGCTCATTTTATATTCAACCAGAGTGGTGCCTGGGCAGCTCTATTTGGTATTAAAGAGCAGGGGTTTTTTCACTCTGTGCTCCTCACTTCAAAATTATTTGAATTTCTTTTAAACATTAGTTTGTATTCAACAATAAAAAAGAAAAGAAAGGAAAATCTGAGCTAAACTCTTTGAGTTATTTTTTCATTATTATATCTATGGCAAATATATAAGAGAGAGATAGTGAGAAACTGTGTTTGTGTGCATGTGTTTTAGTTACACATGAAAATGGAAGCTATTTCCACTTCTACCTGTTTTTTTTGTAAAGAGGCAAGTGACTTTGACACCCCCATGCACTACTCTTATTTCATCAATCTGTCACTCCCTGTCTCAGTGCTACCAAAAAACATAGTATTCTTGGTATTGTCACTTGGTGGTGTCTTCATTGTCATCACATGACAACAAATTGGAAGGTAACCAGATTTTACAGTGTTTTTTTTCTTCCTCTCTGCCCAATGGTGGTTATGATTCTTCAGAGAATTTAGGTGTGAAATCAGTCATGGTAAATTCTTTGTCTCTGCTGAAAGCCAATTTCACAGTACACACTAACAAATTCAGTTGATAACTAGCAAGTTTAATGAAAACAAATTGAAGAATTCAAAAGTAAAGGATGAAAACATCAATCTTCCTATATAGCCTAGTTGGCAATCTATTAGTGGGAAAATTATTCTAAGATTAATTCATAATAATTTGAGTGACCTTGATTCTGGCATGCTGAGCTTGTTTGTGTGTTAATGACAGAATCAGCAACAATATCTTCTCTGTTTGATCATGTCTGTCTCTGACTTTCACTGTTTTATTTATATATAAGTTAGTGTACCTCAAGCTTTGATTTTTTTTTTTTTTTTTTTTTCATAACCTTCCTTTGTCCAATAACAGATAATCTTCTTTGGAATGTGGTCAGGCCAAGTCACTGGTTTGAACTTTGGTAACAATATGAACAATTGGTAGATTTTATTAAGAATTCTTACTTGGAATTTGGGGAAAGTTCAGATGGCCAGTTTTTTGTTCAATGTTTAGATTTAATTTTTTTCCTGCTTTAAATTGTCATTAGGCATTCTCCTTGAACCAGGCTTACCACCTCGATTGATGTCTGGGGGACAGAAAAATTTCAACTGTGTAATTAAAAATCTTCCAAATATGAAGTAGACATGAAAATACAGGATTTAATGAAAATTAGTTAATTTAATGATTTGCTTTGAAAAATATTGCTTACTGTATACTTAAAATATATTGAAAAATACTTTTGTTTACAGCAAATGTCCTTTCAGTGGAAAGGTCAAGTGGATACTGGATCAACTTTCCTTACCCATATATAATCAAAGCCTGCAACAGAAGCAGCATAACAACAATAAATGCTGTAGAATGTTACTTATATTTAACAGTCTTTTGCATACATAAATTATTCTCTAAATTATTCAGCATATGTTTGAAACATTGTCCTGCAAACAGTCTTTTGTTTATTTTTCAGACTGATCTAAAGAACACTGATTATACCCTGGAAGCTGGTGCGAAGAGAAATTTTGAAGCTGCTAAATTAGCTGAAGAGATGGAAGAAAGATCCCGCAAAGAAAAAGAAGAAGAAGAACTAAACAATCCAATGAAGGTATATTTTTTTATGTCCTTTGCTGAATTGACAATGATTGTCCTCTTGGTATACTTTAATTCATTAACATTATTTGCAAAGAGATAATACATGACTATAAATAAAAAAAATATATAAAATTTTTGTTTTATTTTTACGTTAGAAATTGGGTAAATGATATATAAATTTCTACATATCAAAAAAAAAAAAATGACTAAAAAAAGTTTAATTTGTTTTGTCATTGAAAAAACTTCATAATGTTCTTATTGATGGAATGTATATATGTAGATTTCTGAGTCTGACAAGGTAGATTTGTGTCTAGGTTCTTACAACATTTACTTTTCTTAACTGTTTTTGCAGCATGAAATATTTAAAAACATTGATAAAAATAAGAGTTGGGAAACTAAATGAAATTGGCTGAGTGTCTAGATATGTCAGATACTAGAAAATTTTTAAACTTAAAATTTTGCATCTTCAGCATTTTCTGTTGCTACATAAGTATAACTAACATTTTCGTTTATATTTTGCTACTGCCTACATATAAATTCACTAATAAAATCATTATTTTAACATGACATCATTTTAAAGGACAAAATGAATTACATCATTTTTTTTCCATTTTGTCATACTGTTACTTTAGAAATTCTATTTAATGTTTTAAACTCTTCATCATTTGAAAGTTGCACAAACTGTTATAGAAAAGAAAGGTTGATATTTTTTTTTTAATTTTTTATAAAAGATTTTTGTATTTAAAATATAAATTCTGAAACTTGTTCAAAATAATTTTTTTTAATGTAATTCTTTTAAGAAAATCAAATCTATTAACTAAAGTATTTCTAAAATTTAGGTTTTGAAGTGTACAATTAATGTAGGTACCTCCACGAGATAGCTAAAAAAAGAGCATAGCATGATGAAAAAGACGCCAAGTTTGTTAATATTAAGAGGAAAGGTCAAAGTATTTTTGGGGTATTTTTTTCCATTTTTTAATCATTCCTAGCACGTCCGAAATTTTTGTTAAAAATCTAGTTTTTTTTGAGTCAGCAAAATTGGCCATTTTTTCCATTTTAAAAAAACTGGAAATCTGACTTTGAAATTTTTTAAATATCAATTATCATTTTTTTTCAAAACTTATTTTAAGAAAATCAGAAATTATAATGTTTATTTAAAATATTTTGAACCAAACTTAACTTAGCTTTTGTGCCAAAAAGATGTAATTTGAAAATAAAACAAAGCAGGTCATAAACTTTTCGTGTCCCTTGACATGTGATGAATGATATATTTCTGAATTCCATGAGGCTAATTTGTTCTACTGGAAGGAGAAAAGTGAAATAATTTACATTTACGTGAACAAATTATTTACCCGTTATTTTTAGCAAAAACTTTCAGCGGTCTAATTTTTTTTTTTTTTTTTTTTTTTGTACTTAGCTTTCACCTTTACGTTTATGATGCTTTATGGGAAATATATTGTAAAGAAATTAAAATAAAACTGTTAAGAGTGACATTAAATTTCATATTTCTTAAGAAAGATATCTAATTAATTTATAGGTACCTTTCTTATGAAATTTTATCAGAATTGTACATAAAATACTATAATTTTATGTACATTTATTACATTCTACTGTTATTTGTATTTGCATTCATTTTATTATTAATTTTGATATTTCATTTATGGAAAAATGTCATAACTGAGATTAATATAAAAATAAGATCATATAAATTTCATAAGATGATACTGATACTTGTAGGTACCCTTCTCAGTTGAAATTGAAAAATCAAATTAACTTCTCCACACGTGTTTTGAAAAAGTAAAAAGGCCTTAACAGCGGAGAACAATGCTTAACTCAAATAACGCAACTTAATTATATTCTGGTTGGTCTTCCGTATTTTATAATTACAGCTCGATTATAAGCACAAAATTACATTTCTTAATTACTGGGGATCTTCTGATTAGTCAAAAATGATACAATTTACAACTTGCTAAAAAAAAAGATCTATCTCATAAGGACACTTATGAAAGCCGATCTTTTTTAACTAATTTTATAATGTTTTAACAACTTAAATGTAAAATCTATTATAATTAATGAAATAACAAATAATTGTATTAAAAATTCATTTTTCATCGAAAAAATTTTTTTGCTTTCAAAAAATATTGTCCATATTCATAAAAACAACTAAAAGCAAATAAAAGCATTTGAAATTAAATAATATCTTTGTTTTATTGAGTTTTGTATGTTACAATTCAGAGCTGATTTTCAGGTACTGCATATCCAATTAAAAACAAAAAAAAAACATGATTTGCATTCCTCAAAGCCCTGTGCGTTTAATTATTGTAATCACTAAAACCGATGCGATCAATTTCTAGCGTTTTCATAAAATTAGTTATGGGGGGTAATAAATATTTTTAAAAATGTTTCTACCATGACTTTAAAAAAAAAAACATATTTATAATAATTTCGATCATCTGTGAATAGTTCCTGAAAGTTTCATTAACATCTGATAATTATTTCTATTTTTGCACGATTTTTCAAATTAATGTGTCATACCAAAAAAACGTGCTAAAAATTGTCTGTTATTTACTAGTTCCGCTGATACAAATAGAAAAAAGGTTTTTTTAATCAAAATTTAGAATGTTCTAAAAAGAAGGAAAATTTTTTAAAATTAATTAAAAAAAAACTTTGGTCTTTCCTCTTAATAATAACATAAGCATTTAGACAATAAAATTTAGTTTTCGGCAAGGTTGGCGTCTTTTTCCTCAAGCTATGCTCTTTTTTTAGCGATTTCGTGGAGGTACCTAAATTAATGCATTCTGAAAAATCAGATTAGAAATATGCACTTCATGAGATTCTTTTTATTGCTAATTTTCAAGTCATATTTCTGCTTCTGAAGAAAATTGAAAAATAAGAAAAAACTTACTTTTATTTAAGTAGCATGGATATTTTTTTTTTTTTTTTTTTTTTTGTATATAAATTTCTTTGAATGCCTTTTCAACACTCATTTATAGATTTTTATTTTTTAACCTAGAGTGATTGCAAATTATATATTGCTGCAATGCTATAAAAGTATAGCATTGCAGCAATATAAAAATTAAATTTGCTGAGAGTAAAGATTTTCTGTTGTGTTGCTTTGTAGGTATTAGAAAATAGGACAAAAGCCAGTCGTCAGGAAATGGAGCAAATTGATGCTTTGGAAGAATTGAAAGATTTGAACATGAGACATGCCACTGTGGATCATGAAACAATGCTCAAGCGACATGCAGCTCAGGAAGAAATTCTAATGAAACTGCAAGATGAAGAAGATGAAAAGTTGATAGAGTAAGCACATTTATTTAAAAATTTTTTTTTTTTTTTTTTTTTTTTTTTGTCAAGTAAATTTAATAATTGTCTTAAATGGTCACCAACCCTATAATTCAATTTATAGTAACTGGAAGGTAACTTGACACTGGAATTTGCACATATACTAAGAGCTCTATGCTTAATGTTAAATCTAATCTCACATTTGCACCAACAATTCAGCAAATACTATTTCTATATTTCTTTAAGTAACTTTAAATTCTCAACTAATCATTATTATACATGCACACACACACACACACACACATATATATATATATATATATATATATATATATATATATATATATATAATAGTCACATAAATGAGCATTGATGTGTAATTGTTGAAAGCCTTGTTTTCAAACTGCCATATAGGAAGAAAATGAGTAACTACCGACACCAAGGTCTGAGCATGACACTCTGGACTTGTATGTTTTTCGCCAGGTGTATAAATAGCTGTGTCAGGCTATTGAGTGATTATTGAGTGACTACTGATTGGAAGTATCCAGCCAAATTAGTGTGAATTATTGTGCATTGATGATTTTGATTTAGGATTTACTGGGCATTAAGCCAAACTGTGCTACTAACAAGGTATTCACTTAAATGGTTAATTATTTTTGGTTGGCTTTTACTATTCCGAATGGGTGTCACCAACAGTTTACACAAAGGAAAAAAAAGATAAATAATCCATGTATTTGCTGATTTTTCAACAGGATTAAATGAAATTTTGAAAGAGTGTAACTACCTGTTACCAAGTTTGGAGGAAATTTTTGCTAAATTAAATGGTGGTAAGTTTTTTTATAAATTGGATCTTTTGGATACTTACCTACAAGTAGATGAAGGAGGTTCTAACCTCTTAAGAATTAACACTCATAAAGGACTACAAATTTAACAGACTTCCTTTTGGTATAAATGTAGCACCAAGCATATTCCAACAGATAATGGATACCATACTTGCCGGTTTGGATTGTGCACAAGCGTATTTGGATGATGTAATTATAAAAAGTGTAAGATGTGAAAAAAGTTTTTGAAAGAATTAAAGACTACGGTTTTAACATCAGTAAAGAAAAGTGTGAACTATTTATGAATAGAGTGAAATACCTAGGATAAATTATCGACACGAATGAAAGACAACCAGATCCTTCAAGGGCAAGCACAATAAGGGACATGCCCACCTCAACAAATGTATCAAAGTTACAAGGATTTTTAGGGTTAGCTAATTACTATCATGCATACATACCAAACATGCATAAATTAACAGCACACTTGAATAACTTGCTAACGAAAGATGTTAAATGGGATTGGTCAGATAAATGTCAAAGTGCTTTTGAAGAGATTAAAAAAGTCCTAATGTTGACCCTAAATTAAAGCTTGTGGTTGCAGCAGATGCAAGTGAGTCGGGTATTGGAACGGTGATACTACACAAATATGAGGACGGAAAAACTAAACCAATATCTCATGTTTCAAGATCATTAATAGCAGCTGAAAAAAAACCCACAACCAGATTGAAAAGGAAGTATTGGCTATCATATTTGGTAAAAAAAAAAAAATTTTTCACAAGTTTATTCATGGTAGGCAACTGACACTAAAGACAGATCATCATTCATTGTTGTCCAATTATGGATCAAAAAAGGGTGTTCCCACACACAGCAAATAGACTGCAGCCCTGGGGCACTATCTTATTAAACTACAATTATAAAATGAAGTTTTCTACCATTCAAAAAAAATAAGAATGGCAATGGAACATTTGAATATTGAACCCAAACTGAAGCGATATAGACACCAGAGATATCATCACGAAAAGGGTAGGTGTCATATACAAAGAAAATGATTAACTACTGACACTGAGGTTCAAGTGTAACACTCTGAACTTATGAATATATTTTCCACCTAGTGTATAAATGGCAGTATCAGGCTACTGACTGCAGGGATTATTGAGTGAAACTATCCGGTCGAATTAGTGTGAATTATTGTGTGCCAATGATTGGGATTTTGATTTACCAGACATTAAGCGAGCCACACTACTAACAAGGTATTCACTGAAATGGTTAATTATCTTTTCGTTGATTTTTACTTTGTTCTTGTTAAGTATTTGTGGTTGTAATTAAGTACTGTTTTATTTAACATTGAAGTCTTGAGTTAATAATTAAGTATAACTCAAGCCACTATACATCACAAAACAAACTGAATAAAAATATTTCTTTCTTAATCATGATTTAGCATTTCTTTGTTCAAATCTTATTTTAGGTCTATATTCAACAAACAAAGAAATAAGGTTAAGAGACTTGATTCTGATGATGTAGACCCTGATCCTCCAGTCAAAAAATCAAAGAGAAATAATACCACAGATATTTTAACAGTAAGTAATGCAACTTTTTCAAATTATTACCATTTTTATGCCATGTAATATGTAAATTAGTATGAAATTAAAATATTAAAAAAATGATTTAAGCTTTTATGATTGTTCTGATCTGTTCATTTTTATTTCTTTATTTTGATAGACTTATTATATTGTAAATGTTTAACCCTTTGAATATGAGTAGTTTGTATACCAGCTTTTGTCAGAGAGCATATACCTGAGAAGCTGTTATACCAGTTAGTTATGTGTTCTTACAAATGCACTGATGTTCCTATGTTCTCAATTTAACTTGGAAATTTTCATCCAATCATTTTTCAGACTGGGTCAGAAAAGGAAATTATTAGCAATTTTGGATGTTGTCTAGCATAGAAGAAGCGGACAAATGTCTGATTAACATCATAGAAATTTTGTATCAGAATATGACATAGTAAGGTGTTCCCTGCACATCATGGTGTAAGGTTACCAGTTATAAATGACATTAGCTCTAGATTGACTGATACTTAAAAAATGAGATATAAATTGCAGGTTCTTTCCAAGAACTATAATAAAAGGAAAAACAAAATGGTAAAACAGAGAGAATAGGATGTGCTTTATGAAGGCATAGCTGTTATAACTTGATGAGGTAAAAAAACAATAACAATCTACTTTGTTACTACTATGTAAATTTCAGCTACAGTGGAGAAGGTTCTGAGATATATAATGCACATTAAGGCATATGACTTCTATTAAATGTATATGGAGGAGGCACAGACAAAAATGGTCAAATGATATAACTTCAGAAATGTAGATGTTTCTACAAGTGGCCAAGACACATTTTGATGAAATGTAATAATGAATTTCACCAACCTCATATCCATGACAAAAAGAGAATGTGTACTTTTCATGTATTTTTGAAGGACTTGTTGGGGTTGGAAGTCATTTAACGTTAAATCAGTAAGTGTCAGTCTCAAAAGTTCCTTGACACCTAAAAGTGGATATTCACCTCATATGAGTGGCCCATTTTTGCAAGTTTGGTTGGGTACAGAGTAGTGTCTTTAGAAATCATGTTCTATCAGTATACATCTTCCAGGATAGAGCACTGTATTCTGGCCTCAATCCTTTTCCATTTTGATAATTTTTTGCAATTCCATTTTCCTGAAGAGACATGCACACATTGGAAAGGCAAGGGCATGTTCTGAACTTCCTATTGTAGAGCATGGTGTCATTTTCCATGAGGAGCTTGTGTGGCAAATCTCGTTCACAGAATGTAGACTCTAGCTGACATGTAACACTCAACAAGTTATGGTGAATCAACAGCTGCTGTACAGCTTATTGGTACAGGCCACAGTTGATAAGTGTGAACTAATGGCCATTGCTGCCATTTACTAATTGCTGTCTACTGTCAACTTTCTTTTACTGGTACTAGGTCTATTGTTTGAAAATGCCAACTTGATGGCTGATTTAGACGTGGAAGGGTAAATTCTCTTTCTGCATCTTATTCCTTAATGTGCACTACATTGGTGTATGACCAGAGTCAAGCTCATCTGTGGTGGTGGCATGCACTGATGAAAGATGTTCAGCTTCCTTTATCTATTTTGACCTGATATCTTCAATATCATATCTAAAGATGACCCATACTTTTAGACTAGCTCCTTGAATGTACCCAGCCTCTTCCACATTAGCATATTTAGTGGACAAGGAATCCGTTTATAATTGTAACACTTTGGCCTACAACTGGAGGATCAGGTTTATGTTCAAAGTGTCATTCAATGGGTCACAGCTGATATATTTTAGACCAGAGGCCAAAAAGTTGGCAAATAACCCAATTAAAGACTGACATTTGAAAAAAATGATAGTTGTTACCCATACATGGTCCCCAATCTTGACCCAAATCTGCAATTGGTCAAAAATTATGATATAAAACTTGAAGGGCTCCAAACTTAAAAAAAAAAAAAAAAAGTTTTATCAAAATGTTTATTATTAAGAAGAGGAAAGACCAAAGAATTTTTAAAAAATTGTTTAATACTTTCTAGCATGTTCAAATTTTGTTTTTTGCGTTAGTGGTCCACATAATATTTACGATTAGTAGTTTATTTTTTTTTTTTTTTTTTTTTTCCAAAGTGAAATTCTTGCAAAATCAAATAACTGTCAGATTTTAATGAAAGCTGCAAAGAACGATTGTGGATTTCTGGCAGATAGGTCTATGCAAAATTATCCCAAAAAAGAAATGTGTCAACAAAAGATCTGTTTGCATGTAGAATTGCAACAAAGACAGTGTTCATCACCATCATTGAGAAACTTCTGGTAAGTTCACTTAAATGGCTGAACTCTGGATCCATTTGTGAAAATCAAATTGCCACAGAAGATGGTCTAAAAAGAAGTCTTTTCCACATGGACAGAAAACAAGTCAGCAAGTTTGATTGTGATGACATCATCAGTCAGTACAAAGAGTTTGAGGAGAAGAATATTGCTTTCAAGAATTTCAGCAAGTATAAAGACTGTCTGGACACTTTGTTCTACTCTAGCAACAAAGAATATCAAAAACTATTGAAAGTTGTTCACATGTTGCTGGTACTCTCTCATGAAAAAGTCTCAGTAGAAAGAGACTTCTCAGTCAATAAGGAAATTTCCACTGACAATATGAAATGGAAAACTCTGGTTGCACAGTGCATTATCACTATTTGACCACACTTGGAGGTGCTGGGAATGTTCCCATGACTAAGGCTCTTCTCTGCAGTGCTTCCAATGCCAGAACAGCATACAACCAATACCTTGAGACTGAGAAGAAAAAAAACAAAATAAGTGGTGGTGGGGTGCAGGAAGAAGCAGCTTGACAAAAACAGAAATCCATGCTTATGAAAAGTGAAGAACTGAAGACCAAAAAACACAAGCTTGAAAGTTGCACACGAGATTTGCTCGTCAGCTGACACCTATGCAGAGAAAGTTGAACAGTCGGAACTTCACACTTATTGCAAAGTCCAATGCCATGTGAAGATCTTCAAAGAACAAATCCATAGAGATAATAGTGATATTCAAATTGGAAGAGGAGCTGAATGTTAAACTAGATGAACTGAAAAAATACATTATTGTGTTCTGTGGTAACAACAATGTGTAGTCTTTTTGGAAAAATTACTATTTGTAGTTCTCTTCACTAAAAGCATAATATTTAACTTTACCGGAAATGTGCAGCAGCCAAGAATTTTTGTGACATTCATAAACCATGGGTTGTCTAGATAGCAAAAATGAAAAGTGTTTAGTTTTTTTTTTTTTTGATAGATTCAGGGTAGATGCAATCACTGCTTTTATTCCAATTTCAGATGATACTTTCCATTCTTATCCCAACTATGAATATCCATGTCATTGGCCAGTAGATTTCTGTCCCATTTCACTTGAACAGTGATTAAGCCTTTCTCATTTCCACCTAGTTGACAGTGAACATCAGTAGTTGGCCACAAATTCTGTTGTTGTGTCCCTATAGAAAATCAATGAAATTGATCTCCCACAGAATGTGGTAACTCTTCTCTTCTGGTTGCTGGTTACAGTTGTATTGTTGGTGATCGGCTTGAGTGGGAGAAAAGTTCTTTGTGAAACAAACCAAACATATTCTGTAAAAAAGTCTACAGAATTTAACTTCTACGAAATGATGCTTGAAGGTTCTCTTTTTGTGTTCAGCAAAATGGGAATGTCATTGAATCTGGCTCGTTTGCTTCCTTCACAGAAAATGACTGCCAAGCGAATTGTACACTTTTGCTCATATGGGGAAATCTTCCCTGATAACAATGATTAATGATTTCACTTGACTTCACTTAGCAAGGTTTTAAAAAAAATGCCAATTTACAATGCTCATAGCCCATATTTCATTATCTCCCTATTTGCTTAAATTAACTAGACAGCCCTCTTACTGGTAAAGGATTCCTCCAGGAATAACAATAATTATAAAAATTGCAGATGATTGGCACTGAAAAGAGACATCTGATTTCTCTCTAGTCATCAGCTTCAAATTAATTTTTCATTTAGCAGTTTTCAAATATTTTACTAATCATTTTTCAAACAGACATTTTGTGATCACTCAGATAGAGTTCATAAATATCTAAATTCCAACTCTCATCGCACCAGCACCATTTTAGCCAAAAGGCATTTCACATTGATATCTGCACATGAAAATACATTTACTCTTACTTTATCAACATAATTTCTTATTTCCTCCTTCCAGCTTCTGGTACAGGGTTTATAATCTTCTGAAAGCCAGAGTTGAAGTTGCCAAAACCTGTTTTAATTTTCTATTTATTTAAATTTTCACCCTCAAATGCCATTTTTACATTTCTACTTATAAAACATTGATTTCAGGCTCCTTACCTTGTTACACCTGGGAGACAATCCTTTCTTATCTGGCTGTTGACTCATTAACTTTTTCCACCTTTTCATTGGTCTTATTTTTCATCCTCCAGGGTGGCTAACAACCTGCCTCACAATACAATCAACAGTAAATTTCATATAAGTTTTAATTTAGTTAAAGTTAAAAAATCTTCTTTTTTTTCTTTTTCTTCTTCTTTTTACTTAATTTTTTTGGACCATTGGTGTATTGGGTTCTTAACCTTCCTTATGTGACCTGCATAAGTTGGGGGTGAGGGTTATGATGTCACCCTGGTCCTGCTCCCATGCTATCCTGTGACGATCTAACCCTTGGCTAATTCGTTTGAAAATCTGGTTAGATTCAGCATCAGCTTTGTTGTTCCCAGCTCGCCTCCAACATCTGGTTACCAAAGTAACTGCTTTGATTTCTAGTCTAACCTACCCATGTTGTGATTTGATCTTAGGTAGACGAGATCAATCTGGCGTTGGGCTGTAGTGCAAGGCGAATCTGGGGCAAAGGTGATACTGCACAAGTATATGTAAAAGAAAATAAAGTAACAACTCAAAAGATTCAAATGTGTTAAAAAAGAATAACAAGTATCTTTATATCTGGTTGCTGAATACAGGACTGCATCTTTCTCCCAAACCGCTTCGTGATTCGTGACACTTTGCGTTTCTTAGGCGAGTTGTTTTTCAATAAACTGGTTTTTGGTATCTTCAGGTGATATTCGTAAGACTTGTTTTGGTGGTGTGAGTCTGTCGTTCTTCAAAAAAAATTGTTTTTGGTTAGAAGTCTTAAGTCGGAATGCATGGGGACCTGTCGTGGTTTGGGTTCCTCAATAATTCCACATCCGCAATAAAGATGTTTTGTTTTCGGGCAAGAAAATTTATCACTTCCCATTTTTGGAAGTCAATTACTTTCTGTTTTAGAGGGGTTCTTAAGGGAATTGTCCTCCTAAATTCTTCCTTTCTCATATTGGTATCTCACACCAATCCCCTCAGAGGGCGTCAACAGGTTTCCCTTCTTTCTCATATGTTTATCTTCGCTCATGCGACCATTCAGCCAATGAACGCTCGGCAGTGTGGGTGTGGCTAGACTGGCCTAAGTTTACAATTATCGCTCAAAGAAAAAAAATCCTCCCTTGTTCTTTTCTTTCTTTTCCATCGACCAGAACCCCCACAAATCGTACTGTGGACATTAAATCTTTATCTTAACTTGATGTCATCTGGGATTCATTAATGGGATTTTCGCCGAGTTATCTGGGTGGTCAACTGAATCTCTTTGTCTTTCTCAACATCATCGCATTCTGTCGCCAACAGTCTGTCCAGGTAACAAACTTTTATCATGGCAAGTTCTGGACACACAACAGGTGGCTCCCCTTCCAAAACCAAATGATATCTCCAAAATGGCTTATTCTTTTTCTTTTTCTCTTCTTCCTTCCTTTTTCTTTGGGGTGGTCTCACCTAATTCTTTCTCAGTCACATGCTTGACCCAATTTTCGATTATCTTCTAGCATTCTGCTTTGTAAGCATTTTGACCAAATTGAAATTTTCATTATTGCCATGAGCAGATTGCTATCTTTTAACTGCATTCTGCCTTTCCTCACCGCGTCATGACATAAATTAATTCTGACAGATCCGAGATCTTACGAATTTTCTATCTTCTGTGAAAAAATACCTTTCTTTGCAAATGAAAATAAAATCTTTACCCATTTTTCTTTTGTTAAAAAAAATAACATCGCTCAGTATGTCTTTTGTTATAGCTTCTTCTCACCTTAAGTATTTCTCACTTTTAATTTCCACGCTTAATTAGTTAGCCAAAAGCTAAAAGAGGGTGCAAAAGAAGAAAAATTAACCAAGTTTTTAAAGTAAAAAATTTACAAATAAGTAAATTCACAATGATACACAAATTAAAAAAAAAAAATGCTATGGATCTGAATAAAAGACACACACACACACACATATATATATATATATATATATATATATATATATATATATATATATATATATATATATATGTCTAATTTTCCATCTCAAAAAAAATTAAACATAAAAAAACGTTTACAAATTTTTTTCAGATTTTACACACCTGTTTGTTGAAAATAACAACTTTGTGTTTATTTTGAGTTATTTTTTCTAGCTAAACAGAGTTTAAGTTATTTTCTTGAATTTTTTTCAAAACTAATTTTTAAAATTTTTAAAGTTTTTTTTCTTTTTGTCTTTTACTTTCAGTTGGAATATAATTTGAATTCCTCACTTTCTAACAGCAGCAGTGAAACTGTTGGAGAAAAACCAGCATGGGAACGTAGTGTTGGTTTACTATCTTCCAAAAATTGCTTGACAATGTTGGTAAAGAAAAAAACTAAATGTCTAGAAGAAAAGAAAACTAAAGTTGAAACTTTTATAAAACCTGCAAAACAAACTTTGACCTCACAATGTGGCATTTCCTTATTACAACAAAATGTAGATGTTAAAAATATCCCTTTACCAAACAAAAGTCAAAAGCTGGATACAGATAACAGCAAGATTATTTATTCAAAGTCTTTATCAAAATCTACTTCAGGTCTTGGTCTACTGGGAGCTTATTCTGATTCAGACAGTGATTGATAAATTCTGTGAGATTTAAGTATGTTTCTAAAATCTATGAACTCTTATCCCTTTATGATATTGTCAACTCTAACAATAACACTTTATACAATATTACACTTTACAAATCATAACTTCTTTTTTCATCAAATATCAGGAAAACTATTTATACAGACACATCCATACAATGTATATGTTGTTATAAAAAATATTCTACTCTGTAACAAATAGAAGGCCAATAAAACCGACAATGGTGAATTTAAATTTCAAGTGTTACTCAGACGTGAACTGATTCATTATGTTACTTTTGTTGTTAACACATTTCAATTGATCCATTCTGCAGTCTTCTTCAATATGATGGATATGAAAATGATAAATATGAAAATCCACATCAGAATAAGGCATAAAGTAGACTAAAATAATACTGCAATTATACAATTGTGTTAAGGCCAGGATCATTTGATCTTGTACTCAAGAATACACTAGTTTTCCTTTGCATCTAAAATATTTACAGTCTTTATCAATTGTCATAATACAACATTTTCTTCATGGTCTAAATCAGGGCTCTCAAACTCCAGGGCATAAAAATGTGCTAAGGGAGAAGTGCAGTGAGCCGGAAACAGGGCCATTGCTAGCATATTACCAGTGAGGACAGGATCATCTTCAGTAAGGGATAGACTTAAATTTCAGAGGGGGCTTACAGGTACACACATTTACAGATGGAGGGAAAAAACATTTTAGGACAGAGGTTAGTTTATCTAATATGAGTTAGGAGATTTATTTCTCCTTATTTAAAAAAAAAAAAAAAAGACGACTGAGACAGTATATTTGTACCCTCTCATCAGGTAGTTAGTGAAGAATATGTGGCTGTCAGGAGGTTGAGTTCTCTCCCATGGAGAATAACTGGAACAGACCTAGCTGACCATAAAATTGATTCACTGTTTGAAATTTGTAGTTAAATCAAGCTCAATACTGTGACTACAAAAGTATGGAAGGGACAAATTAAACTTTTTAAATTTTGAGGAAAACATTGGTCAAGAAATGGTTCTCTACAAGTCACATGTTTGAGATCTGCTCTAAACTGTCTTTCCAATATGTACAAAGGAGTACTGAAAAGTTCTGAACCCAACCTACTTCTGAAAATATGACTAATCATTAAAACATTTTTTAAAATCTTTTATTGATTGGGCTGATAACTTTTAATTCTTTGTATGTGTAAAGAAAATCTGGAAAATTGTTTTGCAGTTGACCCAGTGTCATCATAAATATTTCTCAAAAACAAAATCTATGTTAACAAAAAAATCTGATTCACCTTAAGAAGCTGAATGTTTGATTCTTACTGTATCTGTATCATTACACAAATAAGATTTTAAGTAATTTATAATATTTATATAATTATAATAATTCCTTATATCTCATTTTGGCAAATTATTTGAGGTTCAAATCAATTTTGAATTAGTTAAGCATTTCATATCACAAGGTCTTTCAGATAAGCAATATGTCTTTTGCTTTTCTAGGTCAATTACTGATGTATTACAGTATTGCTAAAAGAGTCGATCAAGCTTTAGATGTGAATGATGAAATTTGGACTCTTGCTTTGGATAAAGGTATTTAACATGCTTATTTGCACACTGGTCATAACAATTTATGGTATTTATGGTGATGGTATTTCTTGACAAATTTTTGAATTGATTCAATCTTTCTTAAATCATAAAATAAAATTTGTCTTGAATGGCTGCTTTTCTAGATCTTTTTGCATTAATAAAGGTGTTCTATCCTTGGGCCTACATTGTTCCTAATTTTCATCAATCTTTCTGATGTCATCAATTATCAACTTGGTATCTATACTGATAACCCATTTACTCCTGTCATAGTAGCAAGTCTGATCAATTTGATATGGTCAAATTAGCAACTGATATAAAAAATGACCTACAATCTGTTGTTAACTAGAGCAAGGAATGACTTGTTAATTTTAACGTTAATGTCTCCAAAACAAAACTGCTCCTTTTTAATGATCTGAGAGAACCATTTTGCCTTTCATCAGCATGGCTGATTCTAACCTCCAGGAGAGTGACTCCTTGCAACTTCTTGGGCTTATGATTTCTACTGACATGAAGTGGAAAGATTATATTGAATCAGTTGATAGGTCTACTTTTTGGAATGTTGTTTCACTGTTATGACAGACAGTTTTTCTCACCATAGTCTATCTTACATATTTATAAGTCTGCCATTTGTCCAGGCTTTGAATATTGCTGTCACAGTTGGTTTGGGAAATTCTAAAAACAGGTCCTTTCAAAAATATTTTATTACAAAATTCTTATTTTAAATGCATAGATGATTCTCTATTAATATATCTACAAGACATTAACATCAAACACCCAATAGATTTTACCTTTGATTCTGAGTTGAACAACACTTTACTCTTTGTGACACATAGAACTAATGATGACTTTCAGTTAGAGGTTTACAAAAAATCTACCAACAAGAATTACTTTATCAATTTCTATTGTCACCATTATTAAAAGATAAAATCTGGAATAATTACAGGATTCTATTTAAGAGCACTAAGAATCTGCAGCCCACAATACTTACCTGAAGAAGAAATATACATAGGAAACACTTTCAAAAACCTACAATGTCCTCATTATTTCATTCACAATGCTAAGAGAAAGGTATACAAAATATACAGCCACAAAATGATAACATTATTAATGACAATGGCAATAAACTAGATAAAAATAGACATAAAATACTACCTACTAACTCTCTACTGTCTACTATTCAAAACAATTTATCCACTCTTAACAATATCAAAATAAATATAACCACATCCAAAATTATGAATATGATCAGAACCAAAAATCATAATAATTCTGAAGCAGGTAGTTATAAAGTAAGTCATACCTGCTCCTCACAATACATTGGGGTAACTTGCAGAAATTTAAAAAATATATCTATGAACGCAAAAAGGATCTTATACACAACAATTTATCAAATGCATTAGTCATACATAGAAATCAATTCAACTACTACTTCAATCACTGGAACACCACACTTATTAGTAGAGAAAGTAACTTACTTAGACCCAAAATTGAGTGCTGTTACCAAATTCTTGTGACACAAAAACGAACGCCTTCTTGCGCACCTGAAACGAATGCCTTCTCGCGAACCTGAAACGAATACGACACAAAAATGAATGCCTTCTTGTAAACGAACACTTTACGACAGCAAACAAGCAAAACGGCACCCAAGACTGCTGCCAACGGATGATCGACCGCAACGGCTTTTATCGCCCAAGAAAAGACACCAAACGACTCGCACGTCTTCTTCTTTTTGGTACTCCAAGGTGTGCCCAGCGACAACACACACACGCAGTTTGAGGACGTTTCCGCGCATGCTCGTTACACACCTCCTTGATCTCTAGATCACACAAATGGCAATGTGGGGCAGGCCGTTTCTGCCTGGTGCTCTGTCTCAGTGGTATAGTCTCAAGCGCTTCCTCAGTGGTGGTCTCTTCAGACGTCTCACTGAGCACATCCCGCATAGACGCACATCTTTTATGTGGTGCGGTATTCCATCAACAGAGACGTAGTGTGGGCTATTAATTTGTGTCACCGTACCCTTGTTGAACTGTGTCGTACACCTTCCATGCGGATTTTTCACCCAGACAGACTCTCCTACCGTATAAGGATTGGCAACTTTGTCGTCATGCACCAAAGCTACATCGATACCCTTAATGCGGACCCTGTAAGTGTAGGTTGCATTCGCCGGTGCAGTTGAAGCTGTTTTATTGTCCTTTGGGGTAACATTGTGCCAATATACAGCTTCCAAAACTGAACACCGTGTTCTCGTCGCAATGCGCTTTATTGTACGATGAGATCTCTCAACTATCCCATTCCCAGATGGTACGTGGGCACAGCGAAATCATATTTGTACATTCCACATCTTTGCAAACGCGGCAAACCTCTCTCCACAAAATGCTGTGCCATTATTCGTAAGCAGCTCAACCGGCGGCCCTCTTTCACAAAACACTACTTCCAGCTCCTTGATGATGCTAGCAGAGTCTTGGCAGTGCAAGGGCTTCCAAATGGCAAAACGACTGGGGCCGCAGTCTATCAGCGTCAGGTAAAATTGATGTCCGAAATGGGTTACATCCATCGCAACCCTGTGCCAATTTTCCGCGACATCAAGCCTGCCCAGTTTCCAACGCACAGGGGCCAGGTCGATTGACTGGCATTCCTTGCATCCCCTAACCACTGCTCGCACCTCAGATTTTGTTACTCTTGGGTCGATCAACTTCACAAAATAGTGTTCTCTTCACACCAGGATGTCCGCTGGATTGATGAATGGCTCGTACTTGAGCAACATCTCGCTCTTCAGCCACAGCACACATAGGTTCTCTGGGTTCTGTTATTTTGGGCTTTTCATTTAACCATCGATGCGGTACTCTAGTAAGTTGGTCAGCTCGATTGTTGCACGACTTGACAAACTCTACATCAATGTCCAGCTTGTATTCTAAGGCCAACTCTTGTAGTGTGGCTAGTCGACGTCTGATTAGCATCTTGGAGGCTGTCTTGGTGTGCACTCTCGTCCATCCGGACAGTGTCAGCTACCCAGCGATACACTCATGCTGAGTCTGTCCATAAATGAATGGTTTTGGCTTTCAATTGTAATGCAAGATTGACACCTCGCAACACAGCATCAAGCTCTGCTAAGTTGATGTGTTTGTCTTCATGCACCAGTCGGAGCCAGCTTGTGTCTTCTGCCATGGCGCCATTGCTCTCCACAACCACACCGGTGGCTAAGGAGCTTGCATATACCCACACGGTTACATTTTGCTCACTGATGCACCAGTCACCTTTCACACTGGATCGTCCTGGGCTAGTCTCTTTAAAATGTCGTCGATCATCTGAGCTAGAAAAGGGTCCTGCACTTCATCGTCCCATCCAGTGGTAACAGTGTTTGCCCTCCGCTTCACAAATGCTGTGGCGACACGTAACCAACCGCATACAGGAAAATGACCAGTCAACTTCCCGCACAATGAGAAGACAATTCGGCGGGTAAGTTTATCGGGGACTACCGGAAGTTCACATCCATGACACCATCACAGTTTTCCTTGCTCCTCCCAGACATGCAATCCCAGTACGCGTGTGCCAATTCTTAGCCGCTCCGGGGTCTTACTTGACAGACCAAACTGCTCCAAATGTTCCTTGACACAGACCACAGAACACACACTCTGATTAACAAAAACATCATCAATATAAGAGGAGGAGGCTGCGTTGATGATCTGGCTCAAGATGGTATTAACAATGGCTTGCATGATTAAAGGGGCAACATTGAGCCTAAATCCTAAGCGGGTTAGACAATACCTTTGTCCCTTAATCTCCACTGTTTGGAATGGCCAAAGGAACTTGTCGATGTGAACCTGCAGCATTTGGTCCTTGCTGACACCGTTCCTGTAATTTTTGCGAACAAACATCTGCGTTGGCCGTATACAATCAACGCGTACTCATTGAGTTCCTATAGTCCATAACGGGGCGAACCTTCTGTTTGTTTTCCTGCAGAATGGCCATGAGGGGATTAAACCCTTTGGGGTCCGAGTTCTTCCTCTGGGTAAGGAAGCAGCCGTTATCTATCCAAATCTGGAGTTCCCGATCATACTCCTCCCGAATTTGTGCGGGAGCCGGATATTCTGCCAGTCTATTTCTTAACGCATACCGGAGGTTGGTTGCCAGCCCATTTCAAGATGCGGTCCACCTCCGAAAGTGGTCTCATCAAATTCTACTTTAAAGTCAGGCTCGGTAATGGTGATGGCAGCAACGACTGGTTCGACACACTGCGGAAACTTCACCTCACCGGTGCCTGTTACAAATATTCCTCCCAACTGTTTGATGGCGTCTAGTCCGAGCAAGAAGTCAAATCCTACGACTAGGGCTTCCATAGCAATGGACGGCTTTGCACCAACGCTAACTTGTACCACTCCGATTTCACAGCAGTCAGCTGCACCTCAGTCTACTGCAATTTTTGATTTTCTACTGTTGATTTTCTTGTCCATGCACGACAGCATGACTTGTGGACTAGTAACTGTGTGCATACTGTATCCACCAGAGCTATACGTGGTATTCCATTGATACGAACTGTCACTACAGGCAATGCGCCATTTACAAGGGTTTTGGGGAGGAGATTGGCGCTGAATTCTCGACCCCTTGCCCGTTTCCCAGACAACACCGAGCAATGTGCCCTTGCCGATGACATCGATAGCAAGTGATGCTCCGTCGGTGCTTGGTACCAGCACCTTTGGATGGTTCACGACCCAGGAGACAATCGCTCGTCCTATGATTGGGTCCATCACATTTATAGCACCTCGTGTGCACATCTGTTTCCTTCAACTGTGCAGCCACTGTGGCCTGATCCGTAGGACCAGTGCACTTCTTCAAAATAGCGCAAACTCGTGCCAACACATGTGACAAATCCAGGTCTTCCATCTGGGATGGCGCTCAAAAACGAACGCCTTCTCGCGACCCTGAAACGAACGCCTTCTCGTGAACCTGAAACGAATGCGACACAAAAACGAACACCTTCTTGTGAACGAACACTTTACGACAGCAAACTAGCAAAATGTCACCCAAGACTGCTATATAGGAGTTGACAGGCCGTTAAATCCAACATCCATCCATCCCAAGACTGCTACCAACGGACGACCGACCACAATGGCTTTTGTCGCCCAAGAAAAGACGCCAAACGACTCACACGTCTTCTTCTTGTAGTCCTCGGTCAAGTCCAACTCCAAGGTGTGCCCGGCAACAAAACACACACGCAGTTCGAGGACGTTTCCGCACATGCTCGTTACATGAAAAATAAAAATGTTTTTTGCATACGAAATAAAAGGTTTATGCAGTTTTTCATACAGAAAAAAAATTAACCTTTCCCACTTTGATTTCTATAGTGACACTGCCTATCAAAGCTAATTCTGGAACAAAATTTAAATTGGGAGTTTTCTTTGGCAGCAAGTCATGTGGGCTTTGGCAGTATGGTCATCTTTCACCTGTTCTCTCCTGAACTGCTGCAACTCTACACCATTTGATCACTTCACGGCTCGGCTTATGTTGACCTCTGCCCAAGACCAACATGTTTAGGGATTTAAGGTTTCCCCCAGCCTTCCAACAATTCTTTGTTGTCTGACTTTTGAAAATTAATTATCTCAATATATGCAAATACACTCAACCTTGGATGTCATCACAGGTACAGTGGACAATTGAAGAATGTCATCATAAAACTCATCACAATTTCGCCATGAATGGAGTCACACCAAGAAAAAATCCTTCACTATCTCAGCATGAACTCCTCCCTTAAAAACTACCAAACCTAAGAGCTTTTAGCCTCATCCATTCCTTCTATACTCCTTCCCTTTTGGTATAACCTTGGCATTTCTCAAACTCGGTTAAGAGTAATTCCTCAAAACACATCTCTCATACAAATATTAGGTTGTAAAGAGAATTTTAGATTTGTTTACATTTTTCTTGTACCATGGTGGCTCAATGAGTTACAAAGAAAAAATTTACTAATGCTTTAAAAATGCATAAAAAGTTTATTTATATATGGAAATTAATCTTTCTTTTAATTCAGATTAGCTCTAGACCTTTGTCTTTCAAATAGAACTGAAATTTAAGTTCAAAGAAGGCATCTAAATTTTTTTTTTTATAGATCTTTGCCTCAATGACTCACTTTCTACTGTCAGACAAAATGCTCCATTCATACTTGACATTCACTCACTAGTGTTCTCCCATCTTCCTTTGTACACATGACAATGGGCATGCCTCCTCCTCCTCCTTCTTTGTGATTTTGTTCCTCCCACAATGCTTAACAATTACTACTGGATCTCTGCCAACAAACTTCTGCATAACAAGAATTTTTTTCAATTTCACAGCTGGGTGATCTGTGTTTATTTTCATTTTAATATGAATATTCTGAATATTCTTCTGTTGCTTCAATCTCTCAACCATCTTTGTAATATTTTTTCCCTCACAACTATAGCATAGTGTCTAACTGCATTCTCTCATGAAGTGACACACTATCTCTTAGCCATTGTCACTTTCCTTCCTAGTCACTGGGGTAGCCCTTGGTAATTTAAATTCTTCTTGGGTGATCCCTTAGTTTTCGCCTCTTACTGGGGGGGGGGTCCTTCCTTTCATGAGTGGTGGTAACCTTCTCCCATCCCAGCCTCTGCCTGCATACATGCACTGTCCACACCAACCTCCCACAGTTGGGTTTATCCCAATCTGCTGCTTCCTGGGTCAACCCTCAATTTCTGGGACAGACCTATGTCCATTTCTATTACACACAAACCACACCAACCTGTTCCTGGGGTGGCGATGTACCCACCATCCCACAACGACCAACTCTCCCTATTGGTGACCTCTCTTTCCTAATCTTTTATGTTCACTGCAGCAATGCAATGGGTCCTCTCTTCTTAACTCCCCAGTACTTTCACCTCCCCCTACCTACATCTTCCATTTAACTGAAGATTTTGGAGAGAGTCAATAACATAATCTATCAGCTAAAACTGGAAGGTAAGATTGGATCTATGATGTGGATCTGAGAAGCTATTTCCACTAATGTTTTGATCTTTCCTTACTTCTGCTTAACCCCTGACAATATTTGCATTGGTTCTGTGGGGCTGACCAGGCCACTGAATTGGCTACTAAGTGCAGATTGCAACTCCACACAGGCAATCTGTCTGGAATCTCTCTTCTGAAAGAAAGAAAACAAAATTGGAAACTTTACCCTTGGTATAATTAAACTTATCAGCTCTGCCATCAAAATGCAACAGCTTTGAAACTTGTGACTCCTCATCCTTTTTGACAAAATTCTACTTAGTTTATGAACATAACTGTGTTTTTTTTTGGGGGGGGGGCTAAGGAAAGCAAAATCAATCTGAAGAGAATCCTCAACTGTACATGGCCAAACAAAGAAAAGAAGCTATGAAAAATTAATTTTCAACTTACCTTTTCTGCTCACCTCATCTTATTTGTGGCTATCATTGTTTTTGCTGATTTTATTTGCATCTATTCTGGTTTTTGTTGGGAAACTTATTTTTTTTTTATTCAAACTTAATTGAACAAAAGTTTCTTAGTAGGCCTCCTGTCTTGAGGTCTATTTTTCTGACTGGGTTCTTTTCCTGATGTCCTCAGTTGAACCCTTGTTATTGACTTTTTTTTTTCTTTTTTTTTTTTTCTGGATAAGGTCATACAACTATTTTATTGCATTTTAAAATAACTTAGCTGATGATAACCATGTCAATCTTTTATGTATGACTGATTTATACAGAAATAATATTGTAATTTTTTTTTTTTTTTTTTTAGTAATTTACTAGCAACACTGTCAGCCAGTTTTGCTTTTTAAACTTAGATCTGGGTTTTTCAATTCCTATCCATGTTGAAATTTAATGAAATCTGTTTTTTCAGTTTGTCTTTTTTTTTTTTAATACTTAAATCTGGGGGTGTCAAATGCCAGAAAGAAAACTACATGAAAAAGTGACCATCGAAACATAATTTCCCTATCCTATACTTTCTAGTAAAATTTTATAAGTTTGAGTCTTTTATGGCACAACTTCCAATCAGGACAACCTTGACTAAATTATGCCAAAAGTTCAAAATAAAATCTTATAAAAATTCCCCAGGAATTATTTGATTGAAAAGTGGTTATGATGTGCAATTTTCTTCTCATGAAAGATTTGATTGGCAATTTTTTTTTCCGAATGTAGGAAAAAAAATTGCCAAAGTTTTTACTAAAAAAAACAGTTTGTAATTTATGTCTATTAAATAAATAACAAATGTTTCAATATCACATGGATCAAAATATATGACAATAGCAATCAAAATAAGTTTTGTAAAATATTCTATGTTTTTTTTTAACTAAAAGAACAATTTTTGCTTACAAAAAAAAAAAAATGACAGTTCAAGTGTTGCTGGCACAGAAATTACTCATTTTATACCTCCTGGATAAAAATAACCTTTTTCTAGCTATTCGGCATTAAATTTTCAACATTTTATTGAATGTTTTCATTTATACAAAAGAGAAAGAATGAAAAACAATAACCAGAAAATGATAATTTCTTTTTATTAAATATTTTCATAAAAAAATAATTGTAAATTTGTCATTTATTTTTAAAAAAAATTTGAAATAATAATCTTTAATTCCCAAGGGAATAAATAATTTTACACAGTGAGATTTGATGTCATGAATTGATTCAGTTGTCATTGATAATTTTAAATTGCTTTTGGAGATTGTAAAATATCTTTTGAATTATAAAATGTATCTTTATTAGAAATAAAATTTAAATCTCTGGATTAAACAAAAATAAAAATTCAAAACATAACTGTCATATTCTAAATGTTTACATAAAAAGTTTTGTTCAATATGAAAATCTTGCTTAATTTGATTTTTCTCAAAATTAAATTAGGAAAATATAAAATTGAAAATGTACATTTTAAAATATGACAAAACTGAACAAGTCATTGCTTAGACAATAAAAACCATGGATGCATTGAATCCTAAATTCAATGGATCCATCTGATTTGATGATTATAGATTTTAAGTACATTCCTAAAATTTATTTATTTATTTATGCAGATTACAAATTAGAGCACCAGTAAGTATTAATATTACAGAAGAATATATTTTTATTCATATAGTCACTGTGATTCCCAAGGAGTCAAAATTAAGCACCTTTTTTTAAAAAGTAGTTAATAGGGTCCTATTAAAATGTTATAACAAACTGTAATATTTTACAAATATTTGATCTCAATGTTTTATTCAGTGGTAATATTAAAAAAAAATATTTAGGCAAGAAAAATAAATTTGTTAACACTAATTCATGTTATGATAGAAGCATCTGTAAAAGTCAGCTGCAGAGGTTAGAAAGATTCATTTAAATCAAACAAATTGTGCAGAAAAGTTTTTCCACAATATTATTTACCCAACAATTACGTTGAACTCTTCCAACTGAAGAGTAAAATTCTAATGCAGCTTCATAAGAAAAGCTAAATTTTAATGAGGTCAGTAGATCTATTCCATACAATGTTTTCTAATAAAGGATATGTATTTTTCTGAGGCCATAACCAAACAAAGATGCTATTCTGGTTACAATAAAATCTAGAGTAATAAATAAAAATCACAAGCCTGATTTGATAGGCCAAGAAATCAATTTGAATTCTTATTCACACACTGCTCAATTCCTGTTTTTTTTAAGAGATTTTCATCAAATGAATCAATAATTGTAGTCTTTTCTTATTTGGCTTTATTCATTTGTAGCTCATAAACATTCATTTCATAGGGTAGACATATTTTTTTTTTTTTTGTTCATTGTGGAATATTAACTTATAAGCCATGGTGGAGATTACAGTAAGATTTCTATTAACAACGGAAGTTTATTTTATTTAGTGCACACTTTTTTTTGTGTGTGTGTGTTATATATATATATATATGGTGTAGATGTTGCCATTATGGTAATTTTATGACCATAATGGTAACATTTTACACTCAAACTAATGATGTTAGTATGGGAAATCCGCTTGGCCTATACTTCTCCAATTATTACATGTCCCATGTAGAAAACATATATAAAGAGGTCTGTAAACCTGAAATATATGTCCACTACATAGATGGTATTTTTAAAAAAAAACTCTGTCCTTAACTTTATCTACGAACTTAGTCAAAAAATAAACTGACATTCTCGTAGATTTTACCACCTCATTGTATAAAAATACTCACTAGCAGAAACTCTTGCCACTTTAATTTTAAGAGTGAATGCCCACTCAGATACAAAATAGCAGTGATAAAAAAAAAAAACTTCCTAAAAAGAGCACACCAGAATTCATCCTCTCGTCTACTTTTCCTTAAAGAACTAATCAATGCAAAACAGAGACTCATTAACAATGACTTCCCTAACCACCTTATTGACTACCAAATTAGACTATTTCTTTCAAAAGTAAATAATAATGATAGTGATCACACAGTCAAAAATAACAAATATTTTCTATAAAAGCTAAATGCACATCAACTACAAACAAGATGAATTTTCACTTAAAAATATCATAAAGAAACACACTACTCCAATTGACCAGAATAAAAAAAATCAAATTATCTACTACAAAAAATTTAAAACAGCTAACCTTATCTTCAAAAATAACAAAACAGAAGAAAAAAAAAAAAAATCAAAATTAGAGAATAGACGCCACCTGAAAAATACTAGTAGAAAATGTGCTGTGTTTTGAAAATAAAACATCCTACACCTCTAGAAACATACACACAACCCATACAACTAGTTAAAAAGCAAAAATAAAATTGTCTTGATAATGGCTAAAAGTATAGCCAAAAGTGTTTGGAATTACAGGACATTTGATCACAGTACCTTGTCTGTCATCTTTAATGAAACATGTATAAATGAGGAATTGCTGCCTAAATACACTATATATATATATATATATATATATATATATATATATATATATACACACACACTTTTTTCTTTCAGAATATTAAAAAAGTAAAAAAATATTTATCTTTTTAAAAATGTTAAGGCAAAAATGATATATAAACGGAGTTTTTAACAAATAATTGTAGTTTAAAAGTTATTTATATGAGAAAATTGTGAAACTTTGTAATTGAACCTTTTATATATAAAAGCAGAGAAAACAATGTGTATATTGTGTAAACATGTGAAGAAGTAGAAAAAAATGGAGAATCAATTGAAATGTTTTTAATTGTAGAATATTCAAGATGTAAGGTAACATCTGTGAAAAAACAACCCTAAAAATATGAAGCCTAGACTGTGGGTTACTATGCTAATCTGAATTCATTGATTGATGAAAGAAGCCTAATGTTTGGGAGCTGGTAGCAATAAGGATTATAATAAAAAAAAAATTAAAAAATGAGAATGGATTACAAGCATTAATCATTACAAAAAAAAGAAAACAAAAAAGGGGTTGTATTGGAAAATTGTGTATACAAAGAAAGCATTCATTTTGATTCAGTTATACAATTTTTGGCTTCTGCATCAATATTGCAGACAAAATTTTCCCTTCAATTAAGAATTGTGTCCTTTATTTAAATTAATTGTACATTAATTTAACATGAACTTACTTCTGGTCGAAAATACCATGAAATTATTGAATTGTAAAGGGAAAAATGAACTGTTTCTTTCGATTTGTTAAAAAATAAAAATGCATATTAAAAAAAATTGGTAAAAGATTTATAGAGAAATGATTTTAATGAGGAATTAGTTGATGAAATTGCATGTGAAATGCAGGCAGAATAATAAAAAACAATTTAATAATAATAATTTGTTGATTTTTTTAAAAACTTTATGGCAAATCTTTTTTGTGTTGTGTGTGTGCACATAATAGAACACATGATGCAAGTAGATCACCTGGATAATCTTTTTTACAAAAAATTAAAACTATATTCTGCTCTCTGCCGATACTGATTCTCCAAGTGGAACAGGTTTCCAATTTTCTAGTCAAGCTACATGAATACCTTCATCATCTAAAAACAGAAAAAGATGTTAAATTTAAACATCATATGATAAAAAACTAATGTCATGGAAGTGGCCTCCAAAACAAATAATTACTTCTGATAGCTTTAAACAAATAAAATTTAATCCTGAGTATCTGATATTATTTCAGAAGAGATCCAAGGAAGTCTGAGCTTACATTGTAGCTAAAAGTACACAAGGTAAAATGAAGTTTAAATAAATCTTTTTGGTCAATATTTCATATCACTTATCAGATATAATCATCTTTCAAAAATGAATATTTGAACAGGACAAAATAGAAAGTTTCTATTTTACACGCAAATTGCTTCATATGCATAAAATATAATAGTTCTGTCCTATTGCTTATAATACTGACATCAATAAAATATTAGGAAAAAATTAGAGTTTTCTCTTCAAATCCTATATACACAAAAAATATAGACTACATACCATCCAAGAAAGCTTGGTTTTCATATACACCATTTTGGTTAACCCCAACATTCTGGTAAATATCTTCACTCTCATTGCTTTCTAAAGCATTTAGCAAACACTGGTGGATGTAGATATATTGTTGCTGTAATATAAAAATATTGATTTTGTATGAACTGCATTCATAAAAAAATCAAAAACACTATTCTATAAATATATACAGCAATCTATCAAATGCCAGAAACCATTTCAAAATGCCAGATAAAATTGAACTAATAATCTGACATAAATTGTTAAAGAATAAAAATTGTATGAATGTGAGAATATGAAATGATTTCTAATTTGATCCTTTTTATTTTAAATGAAAAAATAATGATTTGAAAATTATGGTACAAAATTTCCTTGTTGAGGTCAACAAAATAATCATTCTTCATGAAAGTTGAATAATCAGTGAAAAGTGACACGTTTGGAAAAAGAAGAAAAAAATAGACCTAATTGACAATGACACAATATATTAAGAAAAAATTAAACTACAACAAAGTTGGCATTTTGTTTTATAAATTAATAAGAATTTATCCACCTGACACATCAGAATCATATATACACACATCTAGAATTGTATTTAAATGGCGAACAATTGGAAAATTCATCTATCAAATGTTTGCTAGCAAAAGCTTTTGCTTTACTGAAATGATAATTTGTGCATTTTAATTAATTTATGAATATTTTAAAATTATACTAATGATATTCATATTTTGAAAGTAGTATTAAAAAAATTAAATTTATAAAAAAACATAACCAAATAATGATTTTGACGTCTCAATTCTTCATTTTGCATTTATTTACACAAGCTAAAAAAGAGATTCAGTGTAAATTGTTAAAATTGCTGTTTCCAAGTAAATGTTGCTTTTCAAATGAAAAACTCTCTTATTAGTAACTCTTATTCTATGTATGGATATAGTGATGCAAATTGATGAGCTTAGAGAAAATTGAATTTGCAAATCAAAATCAAATTCTGCTTGTGTCTCTTAATATCGCTTTTATACTTTAGCCTTTGCTAGGAGTTATTTTAATTCATCTAGTCACAAGATGTCATAATGCTAGATAGTAAAACTGATACTGCCAAAAATTCCAAAGACAAAAAGCCAAAGTTAAGACCTTACCTCTGTTTGCACCATTAATACTCGATGCATTCTCATCTCATGGACTACTCCAAGAACATCAACATAATCATTTATTTGAATATGCTGCATGCAATGATCAACTGCAATAAATGTTCCGGAACGGCCAACTCCAGCACTGCAAAAAAAAAAAAAAAAAAAAAAAAAAAAAGTCAAACTGCCTATGCTATCTGCTGGAAGGATGATTTTCTTTTTATATAATATAACTTCTGTCTGTAAAATGATGGTATACATTTTTAATACAGATTTCCTATTGAATAATAATAAATTTATTATTATTAGCCTTTAAGATATGGCATCCTGGAATTCTCATGTTTTAAATCAAATTTTAAATCCTTTATTTAAAACTCAAAGCATAAAAAAATTCATATTTTTCATTTATACCTTATCTTTTACATATGAATTAATGAAGAATTTATTTTACACAATAACTATTTTCTACATAATCTCCTTCTGTGTCAATGCATTTAATGCTTCTCAATAGATAACAGACTGATCTGAAATTTTCCTTGTATAATTAAATGTTCTGCTAATAATTGTGTCAAGCTAATTAATCCACTTTCATAAAATAAAGATTATTTTTTTCATTTGCAAGATGAATCATTAACTACTACTAAGCTACTAAGTTGAAGATTTAAACCGTTTATAATTACCTGCAGTGAACAACAATTGGACCAGTCTTTATTAAACTTTTACGCACTGTTTGCACAAAATTGACAAGAACTTGTGGTGAATTGGGAACTCCAAAATCTGGCCATGATGTGAAATGAAAATGGCGGACGTTCCATGATTTCTCTCCCTTGAACGGAAAAACAAATTCAATTTAAATAATCTTTCACAAAAAACACACACACACTCAACAAGAAAAAGAAATCTTTAAGTAAACATTTTTTTAGCTAAACTGTTTTCCTTATTTTTAGCAGTAAAAATAAATACCATATCACCTCCACAGATTCTATTTCTTTATTACCTGTGAATTACAATAACCTTTTGAGAAAGGGAATGGAGTGGTTTCCCATTGAAGAAGAGACAAATTCATATCTTTCCCAAGAACATTTGTGTGGAAGTGAATTCAGGAGGCTAGGATGATATTTGAACTGGGTACACCAATTTCACTTTCTGTGCCAACACCTCTTACACTTGCTCACACATTCTTAACAACATCCTGGTTGTTTGTGTTTCCATTATTGCTACACACATAAAACAACTGGAGACAAATTTTTGTGAACTTTCCACTCAGGCAATAACATTATGGATTTGATCCATGGAGGCAATGTACTCTAAGTAAAATTAGAGAATACATCAGCTTAAAACCCAAGACTGATAACAAAATATCATCTCTGAATCAATACAGATTTACAGCACATAAGTTTTAATATAATGATTTTATGTTACCTGAATCTTTTAAAAAGTTGTTTCAAGTATTTTTTTTTTTTTGTGTTTTTTAATCAAGACTTTACAAATATCTCATGTCAGGGAGAGATTGACATGGTTTCTGGTTAGCCTTGTTCTAAAACTCTGCAAGGTAGTAACATTTCCTTATACTTAAACACAAGCTAAACTCAATCATATTAAAACTTCAAATTAGAATGCAATCACTATCAACATTTTAAAATGAACTTTTTTGCTTTGGTTCTGCTTGGAAAAGAAACAATTTTTGACACTATATTTTATTGTTTATATTGTTCAATATTTTTAGATTTCAAATGTTAAGAAAATTAATGACAAAGTGGAAAAATATTTTCATGTGACACATTTTGTCTGTTAGGACTTTATTAGACTAAAGTGATATTTATGTTTTGATGTAAATAAGCATGCACATGAAGATGAGGGAATGCTGAAATTTTAAGCTTTAAATTTTTTTTTATGTGTGTTTGGATAAACTAAACAAAAATTGGTTAGACTATTTTCGTTTTTATCACTTATTAAGTATCCCACATTTCAGATGCACCTTATAACTTAGATCAACAGTAAACTTTAATCCACTTATTAAGATACATCTGAAATATAAAGTATAAATGAATAGCATAAATGGTAGCGACAATAATACATCATAACATATCATTTACAATATAAATGAATTGGAAAATAAAATCTTCACATACTAAAGTTATTTTAAATTCTGTTATTGTCCAGTCTGGTGTTATAGTTTCATGCATCTTTGCCACCTGAACATCTCCATAAAATACAGGGTCACCACTTTCAGGCCAGTATTGGTCACATTTTTCCTGAAAGAAAAAAAAAAAATTTCAGATTTTTCAAAAACTCAAAAAGTTTGCACCATGAAAATTTCATAAAAATTTGTCTGATAATTTGAAAAAAGAAACTGTTGTAGCGTCACAATTTTCTGTAATGTAGCATGTACACAGGTAACAACTAGTAACCATGAGTTACTCCCCTTGATACAGGACTTTCCAGAAAGATTTTGATGGGGCATCAGATAAAAACAAATGGGAGCTGTACTTTTGATCATTAACTTGGAATAAACAACTGCCAAGTGGATCTTCTTGTCTTTTATACTGAACAACAACCTCCTACACAGATGTCCTGGGAAGGAAATGTTGAAGAAAACTGTTACAAAAATTCAAACTGTACCTTGTAGCATCAGAAAAAAATTACCGAGCCAGACAAAATAAAATGTGCGTTATTCTTGCACATGACCAGAAAAAAGGAAATCGAGGTATAAAAATGGCTTAACATTCACTGACACAGAAAAAGAAAATTATAAGGCACTAGTGAGAAAATTTCAAGAATATGTTCAAGGCAAGAAAGATATAGCCCATTAAATGTATTGGTTTAATACAAGGACGCAGACGGAAGGAGAAACTCTCCTGTCGTTTTTTTTCACATGTATATAGACACAAGCAGAGAGATACGAGTATGAGCATTTTTTAAAAGACTATGATTAAATGATTGTGTTATGGGAATCTGGAGTGACAAGAAGACTAATGGACTTTGACAACACAAATATTGAAAAAGTAGAAAATGTCAACAAAAATGATGGAATAGCTACAAGTCATGTCCTAGAAGATTCCAACATGATACAGTCCACATTCAGACACAGGGAAATATATGCAAAGGAATAAAAAACAAAACAAAACAAAAAAATAGAGTCCAACGAATATGGTAGATGCAGATATCGCCACATAGACAGAGCTTGCCTGGCAAAAAGGTTGGGCATTTTAAAAATAAAACACCCCATATGGAAATAGTTACTAAAGCCGTGTTTCATTGGTCCATTATTTCAGGAGCTAAAATGGATTTTGGCAAAAATTCAATTGTAGGGTTTTAGGGAAGGCATACAGGAAAAGGATTATATGAATGGTGGTAGATGGGGTTTGAGCAAGTGACCAATTTGTTTGTTTTCTTGTTTTTTACAGTTTATAAACCTTTTGTTTTTTATTTAAAGCTGAAACATATTTTGGGTTGTAAAATTAATTTTTCTTTTGCAAGTGAATATTGCATTAACAATTTTTGAGAATAACAATGATTTTTTTTATATTAGAGTCCTACTATTTAACCCATAGTTTGGAGGTGAATATCAATTCATAACTCTCCCAAAGGTATTTGCACTTAAATGAATGTACTGAACCCAGCTAGAATATGAACTTGGCTCTCTGATCTCTCACTTCAGGGGGTAACAGAGGAATGAGTATATGAAAGGTGGGTAGTGCAGTATAGGGAAATGCACACAACATAGAAATTATTTTTGCCCACATCCTTTACTTCTCAATCCAATTTGATGATTCAATACTGATTCTGAGCTTCAAAAAATGAAAATTCTCCAACTTAATATTATTAATTGGAGAGATCCTCCAGCAGAAAAAGAAATTGTTACTGTGAGGAAAGACAAGAATTAATTCAGTGATGATGATGATGGTAGTAGTGGTGGTGGTGTTAGCTAGACAAAAGAAATTCACTATCAGATCTTTTAGTTTTGGTGCAGCATAAGCTAGTCAGGTTTTCAATCATTATTCTAGCAAATAACTGAATCAATCTCACTACTATCATGACAGATTCTAGTCTGTCTAAAAATAAAAAAAATGATAAGTCATATGACAAAAATATACAGCATGAAATGAAAAAAAATGTATTGCACTAACAAATAATTATTTTTCCTATAACTGTTTCATTATTTATACATAGTCTTATCTACTTACTTGCAATATAAAGGGATATTGTTCAGTCCAGTTGGAAGCTTGTTAAATTTTAAATCCAAAGTTGAAATGGTATTGATAATCTACTGAGTGGGAAACCATAAATAAAATGCTGCTATCCTCATCTATTGGCGAGGATCACAGTGTTTTTTTACTTTATTATTACTTACTCGTAATTTCTCTACACATCTGGTCAGCATCACAATGTTATGAACATTCTGTTCGGATATCAATCGCCAGAAATCATCACGGGTAGAACACAGAGGCCCTTGGGTAACAATATATTCACGACGAGAATGAAAACCCTGCAACAAACAAAAACAGAATTCTATAGATGAACATTATTATTAAACATGTTGAAATATTTCAACAAACATCATAACTTTATTATAGGTCAGCAAGGTTTTCTTTCAGGTTGGCAATGTTTTTCTCTCAATATTAGTCTTTCCTTGAGAAATATAAAAACTAGTTTTATTATTTATATTACTATTAATATTATGGATATCTTACTTTCAATAATCTTTCTTATTAAGAAGCAAATTCAACCTACTATATCCGTGAACAGTGATGGACTTTCAAATGCCCTTCATATTGTGACGTTATTATTCTAATGTCCAAACAAAAGAATATCATTACTTTTTCATTATCATCTTGTCTATGGCCTTGACACCAAGTAATGGAAGAGAAACTATGTCAGTCTCCAGACGCAATATATAAGAATTGATGCTATGATTGGAATTAAGAACTGTGAGTAACTAAAGAATAATAATAATACTTACAGGGAGGTAATTGGCATTGATGTAATCAGAACCTTCTTCATCATCAACTGAACTGAGTTTCACTCTTGAATGGTCATAAGGCAAAATATTGGCAAATCGGTTTTTGTTTCGATTGCACATCAACTGGGCTGTAATCAATTCTTGACTTTTACCAACATCCTTTAAATCCTGTAAATTACAGAATTAATGAGTACAGAAAAATCAGTGATGGGGTAAGGATTACAAAAGTAATTTTTATTTTATACTTTCACAAATAACTTCAGCCATAATGATTTGAGAAAAAACTCAACTCTAAATTAAATGAGATTCACACATGGAGAGAAGATGAAAGAGAAATGCAAGATTATATGCAATGTCAGAGGTGACAAAAGTAGTAAAAATATGCCAAAATGATAGCAGCAGTTCTTTGGAAAAAGCCGAGTGGAACTTCCTCTTTATAATTGGAATATGAAGGAAATAAAGGTGGTTTGACTCTGTGGAAATAGTATGGTGGGTCTTAGCTGTAAAAGTCTAAATTGGTGGAGCCAAAAAAATATGGAGCTTATTTGAACTTTTACCATAGAAACAGAAATAGAGTAACAATAAGCTTATGACATTTCTTCAAAGAATTAGGTAGCAGGGTGGAAAATAAATCATACCTTTGATTGTCCAAGGCTGGATAGGGAGGATTAGTGTTGCATCAGTAACTAATTACTGATAACAATAATAATAAGTTTATGTCCCTTGTTGTTTATATCTGCCCATGGGACTGTTCCATAAGAGTTCTAATAAAATTTGTTAAACTGTTAATATGTGTCTGTCATCACTCCTACTATCCAAGCAGCAGCAGCTCAGAAAGCTATTCCCTTTCTGAGATGAATGTTACTTTTGTGAATGAAATAATTAGGTACTTCCAGCCCAGATATAACAGTAATACACTATAATGATGTAACTACATATAAATGTTTAGGTATCTGTAATGTTACATATTTGCTTTGTTGACAGGATTCATCACTTACTAGAAATAATTTTAACATTTAAGTAGGAAGTAAAAAATTGACAACTGAAAGCTTCTTGAAGACCACATTGTTAATGTTTACTTTTATCTGTAGATAGCAAAATTATAAAGCTGAAAGAAAATCATGCATAGAAAAATAATGAGATAATAAAAAAATGTATAACATTCCTGATTCACAAAAACTCATGCATAAAGCAACAAAGAGACTGGCTATTTTTTTTATCATTTCTTCTCTTGTAAGCAATTTTATTTCTACAAAATTTGCAATACTGATATCATCTTCATTCAAAGAAAAACCTTTAAATACCAAAAATGTATAAATTGCTCTCAATCACATATTTTTTAAAAAAGAACAAAATGAATGTAGACTGATATTCATAACTGGTTGAAATAAAATGACTTTCTCTGCTTATTACATGTTTACAAAATAGTAAATACAAAAGCATTGAACTGGATAGATTTATAAGTCATATTTGAGATTTTTCTATCACCTTAGTATAGGAATGTAGTGTTTTTATGTTTTTTTTCAGAAGAATCTGAGATGGTGATATCTTGGTAGCACTAAATGATTTTATATGGAATGACCCAAGCTGTGTGTGTGTACACACATATAGGTTTCAGTGAAGATGGCTGACTAAATACTGTTATTAAGCTTTTTCATTAAATTTTTCTTGCATTTATACAAGAGATTTATTTTCTGGACAGTGTAAAAACTGTCCAAATGATTTGAGCACTTTTAACCAATCTATTAGCCATTATGAAAGATGCTTTTTTTGTTTAACTGAATATGTAGATCATATATGTATGTATGTACATACATACATAATCACTAAATAATAGCTGGCCACTCATATTCAAGGATACCCATCTATTAGACATCTCACTCAGGCACATTTGTGTTTGTTTAACACCCACAGAGCCAACCTATGGTTTATACTGCAACTATGCTGAGCAGATCTTAGTTACAGGAGAGAGCATGTTATCTAGCATGATCAACAAACTCAAACCCTCGGTCATGATGACTTGTGAATTCGTGCTAGCACAGCTATCGATGACCCCCAAGGGTTTCATCTACTCAATTTCACTCACAAGGCTTGGGTCAACCCGTGGTATGGTTTTCAGGCACTTTCCAAAGGTGCCACATGCTGGGATCACCCCCTCCAGATAACATCAGGAAGTCTACTTCCTAACAAATCAACCATGGTGAGATTTGAACCCAGATCTCATGGTCTGAAAGTGAACATTCTAACCTCTCGGCCACATGCCTATAATATACATACATACAGGAATGAGAATGTTTTTTTTAATTTACAAACACTGTCAGCATGTTGTGGCTCTGCTCATAAGAGTTGGCTTCTTCATTTTTATTATTAATGCTTTCATTATTTTAAACCTATTTTGTATTATGATGGTATTTTCCGCAACTATGTTGCAGACATATATTGGTAGGTCTCCCATATGTGTTTAAATGGGTCTTAATAAGACTTACATTTCATGATTCATAGCTCCATTAGGACTCATTTAAACACACATAGAGGACTACCAATCTATGTCTGCAATGTACTTGTGGAAATTATGACCAAATAGATAATGCAAAATTGGTTAAAAATAATGTAAGCATTAATAATAAAAACAAAGAAGCCAACTCTTAATAATATCAATTATGAACATGGACACATGCTGACAGTGTTAAAAAATTTAACTATTTATTTATAATTATAAAATCTACATATTCAGTTAAACAAAAAAAACATCCTTCATAATGGCGAATATATTAGTTGAAAGCATGCAGATCCACAGATCATTTGAACAATTTTTACACAATATGTTCAGAAAACAATCACAAACAATGTCTATGGAATTAACACATTAATTCAATCTATATTTTACGCGCGCGCGAGTTTTCCTCCCTTCCTTTCACACTCGTGCGTGTGTGCGCGCAGTTCGTACCCCTTCCTCTCTCTCACAGCTAGACGTAGCAGTAATCTGGAGGAGGAAAGTCGATATAGCTCCTGCTGATGAAGTCAGCCGAACAGATTTTGAATTTTTTCCCACGCGTTTCCTGGCGTCTCAAACAAACAGCGTTTGCAAGCCAGTTGCCTCCCGACTTTCGACCTAACTAGACGGGCAACTCATTTATTCTGTGCCCTTAACCCATATACGGGCCAGAATATCTTATTTCAACCATGTCGACCTCACACTTTACCAAGACTTCTTCTCGTCTTGAAGCTACCCGCAGGTCAGAGCTTCTCCGTTTTCGACCCAAAAACGTTCGAGACACATGACACAGTCGTGAGCAGAACTTCGTATTCAACAAGTGGCTTATTTTTATCCCTCGTCAGTCAACCTTAAATACAGACAGGGATATCTTACTGACGAACAAACTTGCTACCCGCAGGTCAGACCTTCTCCGTTTTCTGCTAGAAAATGTGCGCGACGCACAACACAGTCGTGGGCAAAAATTTCGTATTCAACAAGTGACTTATTTTATCCCGCGTCAGTCAACCTTAAATACAGACAGGGATATCTTACTGACGAACAGAATTTATGCACTTGTTGATTGACCCCTTTCCTCTCACTGTTCATTCACGCATTTTTTTTTATACATTGTTCGTGGACTCGGTAGTTTAGTGTAGTGTCTGGCACAAGGCCACTTTTTAATAAACCAGCGCTGCACCCTACCGGGTCCGCAACATGTCCAAATGTATATCTACATTGTCTTACTCATATCAACAGTGTATTTATTAGTGCCCTAACCCTACTTTGTATTAAAATAATTCATTTTGAAATAAATTTGATTCAGGAGAATAAACAAGTTTCAACTATTGGTTGCAATAGTGTTTTAGTAATACTCTCATACAACCCTTCGATAATCTAATGACCGAAATAGGGTCTATGAATCCTAAACAATGTTATACAGAATAAAAATGCATCATAAAAAAAATACATGACAAAAAGCCCAAGTCAACTTCGATACTTGTATAAGAAAAATAAAATATTTCATGAAACCTTGATGGTTTTTACATTGATTTTATTAAAGCCAGAGACACTTGTAGAAATGATTGACAATTTCTATGACTGATCAATTAGACATTTTAAAGACCAAATAAAAAATGAAGTTCAAATAAACTTACCTCATATTCTTCAGCAAACTGAAAATCTGAATCTGATGACATTTGGATGACATGATCTCTGAAGTTTATTAAATTGACAGGACGACTGCAAAAAATAGCAAATAAACAAATTTTAAACTGGTTTATGCAATAATCTGCAATTCAACACAAACATTCAGTTTCATAGTAAAGGAAAAAGAAATTTAAAAAGATTTAGTCCAATTCATCTTTTTGATTTTTTTTTACTCATTATTTCAGTGATAGAAGTCATAGTAGGGAACAACATCTAATAATTTCAGTTCTTCTTTTAATGAAATTTAAAAGAAAAATGTAAAGGAAACCATTTTGAGAAATGATAAGATAAAACAGAATTTACCTGGTAGGTTTATATCGTGGCATAATGTAGTTTCCTGTGTCTTTATCAACCTTGGCTGTTTTAGGCAATGATCTCTTTCTCACAATGTAAAATGCAAGTGCCATAAAGAAGAGTGTAACAAGAGGGCAAATAACAGCCAACGCAATAGCCAAAGTGGGAAGAGTAGTTTCTAGATCAATGGAAAAAAATTTTTTTAATTCACATAGCAAAGGGAAAATTAGGTGTTTGTATTTAGAAATAATGATTTTTAATTGGCATGATTACATGATGCAGACATCTAGAATCTGAAATGGGGCAGACATCTAGCTGCTGATGCAACCCCCACATTAGAATATTTTAATCTTTTTCCAAAATGAAAGAGGTACAATAGTTGAAAAAAAAAATGTTTAAGTGCCTTCAACATGATTATCTTAAAAATACATCATATTTGTTCATATGGACTGCATAAATTTACTGTAACATTTTAGAATATTCAACCTAATGAAATGTATAATTCAGAACCTTTAACAAATGTAAAAGTTAGCAATTTAACAACAACTACATAACTACAAATGCTATTGAATTTCCAAATAAAAACCCTTTCATACATTCTCAAGGGAAAATGAATACATTACTTGTGCTTCAATATCAATTCAGAAAAATAAATATTCACTTAGACAAATATTTTTTCCAAAGGATTTTCAAAGTAATAATTTCTTTTCCTTATTTATTCTTTTGTTCTTTATATAAACCTATCATGTAACACATTCTACCAGCATAGGGAGGTTGGTAAATACCTCCATGCTGAAATTACATTGCTTTTACTTTTTTAACAGGATCTCTCTCTCCCTCTCTAATGTTAATAAGGTTAATATATATTTTTACATTCTAAAATGGAGGTGGATTTTTATATTCTTGCCAATCTTTACAATATCTACAAGGCTTGACTAAAATAATTCACTTGTTTTTAGAAACAACAATAATTCAAATCTAAATGATCCACTTCAAGTTAAGAGATTACTAGATGTATTTATCAGCAGAAAATAAAAAAATGAAACAATTAATCTCCAGCTTTTGTTTTGTGTGCTTGGATCATCTCCAATTTGTTACAAATAAAATACTCACTTTCACTTTCAGTTTGGATTGCCATTGAAAAAGGAGTGTCTTGAAATGCATCGAGAGTGTAAGCACGTACTTTTACATAATAACTTGTACCTGGTTTCAAATAGCCATTGCAATATGAAGTATTCTCTTTTGAGCAGTCATCCACGCCAATCTTAAATTTCACTGATTTTATATCTGTACTGCGTTTCATTCGGCTTGCTGTTGTTTTCTTGTTACAAGTATTATTTACTTGATATAGATTTGTGCAGTTGCTAATCACTTGGTAGGCATTAATAGACGAATTCTTATTAAACTGGTACCAATTTGGAAGCACACTTGACTGATTTAGCTCTTTTTTGTTTGTAGTGGCCACAAGGACTGTATAGTTAATAATTCGCCCATATTTTTCTGTGAAAGGATTTGTGGGAAATTCCACTGTCAATGAATGTTGATCAATTTGGTTGGATTTGTTTGGTCGTTTCATTTCTTCATTCAGATTAGATTTGAATTTTGGAGCTGCAAACAAATGAGAAGAGGAAAATAAAAGAGCAGGGGTTTTTACAGATAATTTTAAATATATAATTCTTATAGAACTCAAGTCCAATAACGATTTTGACAAAGTAGGTGAGAATGCCTGGCTCTGTATAAGTAACTCCTTTATTTTCTATCAAAGTGATAACACTTATGGCTGTTATTTATATAATAAACATAATAGAAACAAAGTGTGATAATGTGGTACTCATTGGTTTACACAGTGTAAACATGTGTACTTATTGTATAGTAGTAGGTGTAATTCTGGTTCCATTCAATATTTCAGGTTCACTTCTATTTCCTGATACTGCAAAAGTGAGTGTTTCTGAAATAACCAATACATAATAATTCCATAAATTAATCCAACTTTTACACTTCTGTATTTGTACAATTACAGATTATTTTATATTTTGTTTTATAAAACTTATTACATCTGCAGACAGTTTAAAAACTAAAATAAAAGTATTAACTAAGAATGATCAGAAATTGATCAGGATTGTGTATGTCATAAAAATGGAATAATTAAAGAAAAATGATTACCATAGGTTTTTGAAGTGAAATGTGTTTCTGCGGCTGGACCTGGTGCAACAGTGAATGCTTTTACCTGTTTAAAAAGAAAAATTTAACTGAATGCATAACAAAATAAAATATTCAGTTAATTATTAAGTTGATATAAACATTTCCAACATCATTTGCACAATGGTAGGGAAATCTTAGAAATGTCTGAAGTTTACATAGTCTCTTTTATTCCAAGACACATACACCTAAAGAACTGTTAGTGGTGATTTGGGGAAAATCATAGCCAAATAAAAAATGTAAATTTGCTCTTCATGTTTATTGTAAAAGCTCAGCAATAGAATCACTGAACTTCTCATATAAGATGCAGTAGGTGGGATGCATGTATTTGAATATTATCTGTGAAGGTTAAAAAGGGAAATGTTGTCTTCAAGAACAATGAAGCCTCTAGATAACACAAGAAGTCAAAAACTGATGAATTGAAGGAACTTCAAAAGGAAAATACAACACAGAGATCACTCAGCTGTAGTCCATTATTTCAAAGCCATAGAACAAATTTAGAAACAAGGTAAATGGGTTCAAATAGCATTTATGGAATGGAATATCTGTCAGAAGAAAGTCACTGGGGATTGAAAATAAATTATGTGAATAAAAAACATCCAAGACATTCCTCAACCACAATGGAATCTATTGGGAAAAATTCTTCTGTGTTTATGGAAGTTCAAAGGCAATTCTTTAATATAAATTGCAGAACCATGGTAAAATATTATTTTGTAAAGCTCAAGTGAGAAATTAGCTAATTTAAATTTAGATATATTGAAAGGAAATTTAAAAATTCTTTTTCGTTTTGGCCTTTTATTGGTCACAAAGGCAACATCTTTAAACAATATTTTTTATATTTGTGACATTGTAGTATTTACTACGTTTAAGCTGATAGCTTTTACATTCAATCAGAACGTGCTTAACTGTCAATCTATGATTGCAATGGGTGCATTGAGGTACATCTTCAGCTCTTAGCAGGTGCACATAAGTTTGTCTTGTATGTCCATTATGAACACGAGTTAGCGCAGTGTCCTCTCTTTACACTTTTAATAGTTTTGTGTTTTTCTGTCTGATGCTTGGTTGGTCTTTGTAAAGTTCAGCTTCTGGGCATGTGTTCCATATTTGCTTTTCTTTTATTATTTTTATTTGTATAAAAGTGAAAATTTTTATTATTAAACACTTTCCTATTGGTTGGATTTTTTCCATCTAAGAAACAGGGAAAGTTTGTTAGCTTCTACATAAAGACTATGTATAGGGGATGTATAATAAGCATTCAGACATAGTCTTACTCCTTGATTTTGGATAGATAGTAGCTTCCTTAGATAGGATATCCATACAGAACTATAAATTATACATCCATAGTTCAGTTTCAATCTAATAAAAGCTCTATATAACTAAAGCTTTACCTTTCAGTCTACACCCAAAATCTTTGATATGACCTTTAATAAATTTAGGCTCTTTTAGGAATTTATGCCTTAGGTAGTCAATATATGCTTTAAAATTTAACTTATCAAAAATAAGCTCTAGACATTTGGCTAGCTGGACAATTGGGATCTCAGTGTCATCCATTTTTAGTTGAAAATCCAGATGTAAAGATCACTTATTACAAAAATGCAGGTCTACAATTTTGTTTGTACAGAATTGGAAACTTTTTGGCAGTCCATTTTGAGTTTGTCTCTCTACATCTGATATAAATGGTGATGAGCAGACAACTGCAAAACTGTCCACAAATAAATCTTTCTCAAATGCATCATTTACCATTTTAATAATGCTCTTTAGTCTTATTAAAAATAAAGTGGCAGACAGAATGCTTCCTTGAGGTACTCCCTTTTCTTGTTTGTGGAGTTTGGATAATGTAGTCCCTATACAAACCCTAAAGATGTATTTTGATAGAAGTTTTTTAATGAACAGGAACATTCTACCCTTTATTCCTATGTTGTTTACATCTTTCAGGATACCATACTTCCAGGTCATATTATATGCTTTTTCAAGGTAAAAAAATTACTGATATTGCATACAAACCCTTCTTGGATAAGGATTCAATGTGTGCAGGTTGGTTGATGGTGCTTCTGTTATGTTTGAATCTACTTAGATATTCTGATACAATGTTATGTTTTTCCAGAAGTCTTCTTTTACTGTGCATTTACCATTCTCTCCATGGTTTTGCAAAGACAGCTGGTAAGAGAGATAGAGTGATAATTATTTAGATTCGAGGCATCCTTACCTTGTTTAGTAATTGGGATAATTACAGCTTCCTGCCATTCTTTGGGAAAGTTCCCTGTGTTCTATATGTTATTAAATATGTCTAAAGGAGATGATTCTGGTAGCAGATAAAAAATTGATAATGTACATTATCAGGTCCAGTAGTAGTATCATGGCACTTACTTAGAGACTCTTTCAATTCAATTCATAAATGCTAAATGGTATATTGTACATTTTGTAATTGTCAGAAGTATTATTTAGTTTTCATTTTTCAGCCTAAGATTTAAACTTTTGGAATATAGGGAAGTAATAATCTGTTGATGAGTTATTTTCAAATACTTCTGCTAATAAGTTAGAAATATTTATTATTTCTGTGCACTTTTCTCCATTTCACCTCTTCAGGTGCTTATTAGTATTTATTGGTTTTTCATTTATTTTTCTCACCATATCCCACAATTTTTTATACACATTTTTTCCATGATTCTCTTTTACAGGTTTAAATGATATGTTGTGCCTTTACTTGTTGATAGTTCTGTAGATTCATTTTTGTTGGCTGAAGTTGAAACTTTTTAAATGTTTCTTTTTGGTGTTTAATGGCTTCCCTGCATTCCATTGTGAATTACGTTTATGTTTGACTTGTGATTTTTGAAGAATTAGGGATTGTTTGTCCTGCCAGTTGGACTAGTAAAATTGGGAAACAGGTCAGTGGGTTTGGTTCATTGAATATTTTATTGGTAATTACAGATTGACAGAGGTCTGTAAATGCCTGCAATTTTGCCTTATGGATTTGCTATTTAGGTATTCTCTCTCTGATTTTAGTTAATAAAAATATGAAAGTGGTCACTTTCACATTGATATTTATGGACTCCCCATTGGAAATCCATGAAGATTGAAGGGGAGAAAATTGATAGATCTATGGCTGACATAGAACCAGAAACTGAATGCATGTAAGTATAGGATTTATCATTCAATAAACATAAATCATAAGTTTGTATTAGATTTTCAATTAAATGGCCAGTTTGTTATTATTGCTGTTAAAGTCTCTGACCAATAAAAAAGATGTGGTTAATTGGTCAGTTAGTCCATTAACTTTTGCTTGTTCTAATTTGTATCTTGGAGGAATATATAGTGAGCATACGGTTAATGTATGATAAAGACTGGTTTTAATAGCTATGGATGGCTTGTAAATTTGTGTTCAAGTGTAGCATCTTGTGTAGAGTGGTACCTTTTACCAGTATTAAGGTACCACCAGTTGGTCTATTGTCTATAGACAATAGACCAAAATAAAGGTTTTATTATACTTTTTATATCCTTTAAGTATAAGTTGTCAGATTCTTTTTGCATTGTTTCTTGTAAGTATTCATTTAATTTCTTCAAAATTTGCTATAATTCCCCAACAGTTCGATTGCAGAATGGTTTCTCTAAAGCCCATATTCTGTTTAATCTACAGTTTATCCCGTTTTGGTTTTGTAGATGGAGGACCATCCTGTTTCTATTCTAGATTTGCTTTTATAATTATCAATGTCCATGTGTTCCAGAATATTTTATGTACTTCTAGGTTTATGTTTCAAGTTTTCCCTCGTTGCTGTTTAAGTCTTGTTTGGTGTTTTGTTTGTCTTTTGTTTTTCTTTTTTGGTGTTTTTACTTAGTTGAGATTTAGAATTTTTAGAGTTTTCAATTTTCTCCAAATCCAGACTCAAATCAGTTTTGTATTGGGATTCCTGTTACTTTGGTTTTATTTGATATTAATGATTTGTTTTCTAAGTTAGTTGGACTTAGTTCTTGAGAAAGGGCATTTTGGTTTTGTTGTTGATTTTGTTTCTTTGAGTATTGTTATAAGTTCATTTATGAATGATGTTATCTCATCAGATTCTCAATTCACAGAGTTTATTTTTTAATTGTGTTACATTTTTGACATTCTTTGTTGATGTTTGGGTGGGGGGCATTCTTCTTTTTTTTTGTAATTCTGGCACATGAAGATCTAGTGAAGGTATGTTTCGCCATTTCTCTTAGTTTTGGAAAAGTGATATTTTTGGTAAAGTTTATTCTTCTAATTTATTCTTCTTTTCCAGATTTCACACTTTGAATTGGCAGTATGTTCTTGCTTGCAATTTAAACACTTTGAGATTTGGTTAATCTGGAATGGTTCGTTCTATTCTCCCCACATATTATATATTGCTGGGGTTTTGGAGCATCTGTCTTTCTGGTGGTCAAATCTTTGACAGTTGGAACATCTGAGTGGTGCAGGAATGTAGGTTTCTGTCTTAACAATAGAGTATCCAATTTTTATTTCAGATGGAAGTTTAGAAATATTAAAATGCATTAATGATAATATTTTGGCCATTGTTTTTAATTGTTATTCTTTTGATGTCTATAACTTTCTGTTTCCTTAATTTTCTCTATGAAGCATGGATCAAGGTTGAGTCTTCCGATTACTCCTTTGGATGATTTTAAAGATTAGTGAGAGTAGGATTTGATTTTTAACTATCAAAAGTTGTTCATTTTAAGAATTTTTCAACATATACCTTTTTAGTTCCTTGTACTTATATTGTAGCAAATGCTACAATATTAGTACAAGTATAACTCCTAGATGTAGGAGTTATATTGGGAGATATAATTTTTTTTCAATTAGAAATGGTGACAATTTAGTAATCGGAGTTTCTTCTAGCTATTCAAGTATAAGAAATTTATAAAAAGTTTCATTAAGCTGTGTTTCATTGTCTGAGCTTGATTCAAGATGGAGTCTTTTAATTTTTGATATCGTGGAAGTTTGATTTAAAGTTTCATCATTCCTGCTCCCCACCCTCTCAGGAGCCCTTGAAGGTAGATGCTTTGTCGGGGAACCCTTTCACCCAAACATCCAGGAATGGTATAACCACATTAATGAATAATTACAAACATCTAATAGGTCTTCCATTTCTCCACCCCAATTAGGTGAAATATCAGAGTCTAATGGTGATGTTGGAATTTTGACTCAATAACTGATTAACCCTTACCACTGCCTACTTTTTTTTTTTTTTACTTTGTTACTATGTTTGAGTATATGTTTGTATATTTGTTAGGTTGTGTGATAGAGTGTATGACATTGGATTAGAAGTGTGATCAAGTATTTTTGGTGTATATAAGTATTAGGGCTTGACATAACTAGAAGACTGATCAAACGGGGTGTCTCTAACTGCCCGTCTAGCCCAAGTAAGGGCTAAAGTGGAGTGTTGCAGTCAACGAACTCTCAATACCCAGGATCATCAACTCTTCATCCACCAGGACCCCATCCTTAGACATCATAGGTTGCCAATCATAGTAAACAAGTGGCCCCATTTTGTGGGGATTTACCCCTCTGCATAGGTGCTACTAGTATATTCTCCTGCCCCAAATGACTGGGTGTCTTCTATATATAGTATATTCTCCAGTTATGACATCTTGAAACTTGGTTCACTCTATATAATACTGTCTTGTCAACAAGTTGAAGACATTAAAAAAAAATCATGAATCAAATACAGAATTTTTATTTATGATTGAGTGCACAAAATTTAACTGAAATATAGCATCATAAGAAACCAAAAGAAAACAAATCTTATGTTTGAATAACAGTGTCTTATAAGAATAAAGAACTGTCAAAATGATGGAAAACTTTGAATCAAATTAGCGCTAATAAAATGTTCAAATTTTAAACAAAATATTTTCTTTTCAACTGTATAAAATTGTAATAAGATCTGCATTAGTCAATGCATCATTATAGTGCACTACAGACTAATGAGATTTTGTTAATTGTTAGCAGTGTTTAATCTGCTGTGAGATGATCTGCTTCCATATCCACAATAATGGTTTTGACTATTCTTTCTTCTCTGTAGCAGTCTAGACTTACATACTGTTGATGGCTTATAATAAATAATTAAAATAATAAATAGCAAAATCTTGATACAGTTTTAATTTGGTGTCATTAGTTAATTTTATTTCACTTCCAGGACTGCATGGAGGACTGGTAAAAATGTCAATCTGGTCCTTTTAATGCTCATTGGCTAAAACAGAGCCATGGATTCATTGTCTATGAGTTTTCTTAACACTGGATTCATTAATCATCTCTCTCTCAACAGGAAGGTTTCCTGCACAAGCTGAACCTTGCTCATAATGGGCCAATATATCCAATTTTGACATTTGGTATATAATCTTTTATTCCTTCTCTGAATTACCTTTAAATCTGTTTTTCACACCTGTTTTAGTTTACCCAAATCTTGATTAGCAAATTTGTTGTTTAATCTTATCACTTATCATGCTAACTAGTCAGTGTAAATATCCTGGACACATATCAAGGCTGGATTGATTTTCATTCTATTTTGAGCTTAATTCCTACTGTTTAAAAATGAAGTTGGCAAAGTTTAATTTCAAATCATTTTTTGTCTTGACCAGTCACCTTACTGATTACTATTTGAATCAAATTTGTCATTTTCCAAGCTTATCCAAATTTAGCTTGTTCAAAACTCCATCCAGTTTTTCAATGGCCTATTTATTGGAAATTTCATTGAAAGTTCATACTGGCTAAATTTCCTCAACCAATTATCTATTCAAATTATAATTTAACTAGTAACCATTTTATATCTGAACCTTAGCATTTTTTTGTATTCTCATGAATTGCATGACTATTCACAAAGAGGAAAAAATTAATGATCAACAAACAGCAATCCATTTTTTTCACAAAGAATCATAGTCCAGTTTTTATCTATCTAGTCCCATCAAATGTTGTCTCAATGTCATTTTGTTTCTGCAATTCTCATAACACAAGTGTCACTCAAGAGAGAGAATAAAAGTTTTATGAAAGCAGTAAAATTTCAAATTATATCTCAGCCCAAATTTGTATAAAAGTTTGCTTTTATATCTTTTTGACATATTTTTAACAGCATATAGTTTGGTGCCTTAAAAATTTATTTCTCTGCTCTATATTTCATATCCACCATATTTACATTGATCTTGTCATTGTATATTTTACCTTGATAGGAATTTTCTAAACAGTTGTAAGTGACTAGGAAGACTTGAGGGTGGAGGGCACTAAAAGTTTTTCCCCAATATGCAAAATGAATAATTTAATCAAATTCTTTTAACAATTTTTTCAAAATTTCCATACATTCAATTATTCTTCCTTTCTCAAAGATTTTCTCAACTATTTTTGAATGGATTCTGCTACTGAATAAGAGGAGAACCCAATCAACAGCACTTGAAAGCTTTCAGAAGAGCTAGAATCATTAAAAGATAGTATATATTTGTATATGCATTATATATGGTTTTCTAACCTTATATAATGCTTATATGAAATTATCTTTTAATGATACAGATAATAGAGTTGTTTAAGAAAATATTTTTGATACACACTAAATAGTGTGAATTTTTTTATTCTCCCCAAACATGCATATGATACTGTGAATTATAAATTGAGGTGATTGATGGTAGAAGTTGAAAAAAATGTTGAAAAGAGAAATAAGTAATCAAAATTCAAGGTTTACCAAATGCAACATACACTGGTTGAAATGCAGATTAAAAGCAATAAAGAGAATGTTAAGAGTCTGAATAAGTCATTAAATTAGTATCAAAGAACTTTAGCCAATAAAAAAAACCTGGATTAAAAACCTATTTTAAGACCGTATTTTGAATCAAATCCAAAGTTTCCAATTATTTTTCCATCAAGATTATTAAGCAATAGTTTGGAGACTTACTGTTATGCGGTACCTGTATCCTGGCCTGACATCAAGTTTATAAAATTCATTTGAAGAATTGGAAACTTCAGAATAATGTTGCTGAAGCAGAAAAAAAGGTTTATTTATATGCTAAACACAAAATTATTTTTGATAATCTAATGAAAAAAAATCCTCAAATTTCATGTAACAACCTAGAAAGTCAGGATTTACAAGTAAACTTAAAAAGATATTTTATCAGAATAAAATAATGTAATTGAACTCTTAAACCTTTAATAAAATTTTCTTGAAATATTTCTTCTTTTTATAGCATGTTGAATAAGAACATGCTAAGGAATGCATATTTCAATTTTTTTAAGACTCACTACACCCTCCTCATTCTACTAAATGCCTGCTATTTTTCTGCTACATGTGTAATATGTCTATTTTGTGTGTAATGTTATTTACCTTGAGCTCCTTGATAAGATCCAAAGAAGAATCTGCAATATTATTGGTCCTGATCTGGTGGCTCAGCCCCAGTCACTTTCCCACCTGTAAAGTTGCCTCTCTTTTCTATAAATACTTTCATGGTAATTGTTCAAATGAGCTCTTCACTATGGTACTTAGAGTCTATGAATTTAAACACAGCACTAGACTGGTGTTGAAATCTTATCAATTTACAATTGAGCTGGCTAGATGTAGCTGTAAATTTTATGCTAACAGTTTCTTCTGTCACACTTCTCACTTTTGGAACTCCCTTCTGGCTCCATGCTTTCTATCCAACTTTAATCTGCAAAAATTTAACTGCAATGTCAATCGCTATCTACTGTCCTCCTGATTACCCTCTTCTCTTTCTGCTCATCATTAATGTTTCTGTTGTTAATTCTTTCATACCCTGTAACCACCTTGTGTTTTAGTAGAATTACTGCCCTGCTTGGAGTGATTATTATTAAAAAAATTAAAGAATTTTCTTTTTTCTATTAAACACATATCAGATGATAAAATTGTCCACCAAAGGCAAATTAATAAAAATATATATATATATATATATATATATATATATATATATATATATATATATATATATATATATATATATATATATTTAAGTTACGAAGAACTTGGTAAACCGAATGGGTAATTCCAAGAAGGATGAAATACTGAGAGCTCAATGTGAATACAGAGCTAATATTTAATGAAAAAACAGACCACTTTAAGGTACCATTACAATAATTTATTTCACCAAAATTTTGGTGAAATAAATTATTGTAATGGTTTTTAAAGTGGTCTGTTTTTTTTTATATATATATATATATATATATATATATATATAGCAATTTTCTATGTAGCTTAGATGTGGCACAAGGCTGAAAGTAAGTAGGGGGAACCCAATGAGGATTGAAACTGTTGTTGAAAGCATAAAGAAATAGTATTCTCAATAAAAAGTCTAATAATGCAAAGCTTGCAAATTACATTGCTACTTTTACAAAATTACAGCCACACTTACATCTGTTCCTACTTCAATGCCAGTGTATTTCACGATGTACCATCGAATATGACCATTTTGAATTTTAGGTTTTGCCCATGTTAGATTCCAAACATTAATACCAATTTCTTCAGCTTTCAAATCTTCTACTTCACTTGGGGCTAAAATGAAAATTAGAAATATATTTTGAGCATCAATACCAATTAAGTTAACAAATATTATTTTATTTAAAATAAGTTATTTCTACGAAAAAAAAAATTAACTAAAACTTCTGAGTCTATGTGTGTGTGTGTGTATATATATATATATATATATATATATATATATATTTATGAATAAAAATGACAATAGGAAAACTGGTAATTGCTGACGCGTTTCGTCCAATGTGGACTCTATCAAAGCAAAATACGAAAATGAAATTAAATGAACAAAGTAACTAATAAAAACAAAAACAGAATGTACCTAGCAACTGGAATGTAGAGAAACGCTATTTTCATATTTTTTAACTGAAAAATAACGTCAATGATTGTCACGTGTGGAGAATATTGTCATTTATATCTGTGTTGATGTATTCAACCATTTTCTTTTGATTTTATGAATCTGTTGTGAATATTTGTTTGTAAGAGCATTAATTTTGTTAAGAAAGGTGAAATAGGGAAAAAGCCTAGGCGTAGATTAATATTTGGGTAATTTTCTATGGCGGCACTCTCCAGAATTTTCCTTCTGAGTGAGTTATTTTCTTTTTTTATGAGTGTAGCATTTTTAAAATCAAAATTATGGTTGAATTTATTTCTATGTATGACTATTGCATTAGCTAAGTTGTTTTTTGTGAGGTCTCTTTTGTGCTCATAAATGCGCTTTTTCAAACTTCTACTTGTTTCTCCAATATATTGGGAGGAACAGTTTTGGCAATTTATTTTATAAATGCCTGGTTCAGAAATATTAGTGCTATTATTGTTTGAAGATCTTAATATATCTATAATGGTTTTGGAAGTGTTTGTGACTATTTCAAGATTATTTAGATGGGATAGGTTATTCTGGATCGTGGATGTGGCAGAATTGGTCGGTAGTATTATGTATCTGTTTTCATGTGATTTACTATTGCGGATTATGTTATAAGTTTTGTTTCGTTTGTATATTTTGTATGCCTTTCTTCTTGCATTGTGGATGACCTCTTAAACAAGCTAAAAAACATAGACATTGAAAACAAATATATGACTAGTTTAGATATACAATCTCTTTATACAAACGTCCCCATAGATAAATGCTTAAATTTACTAAAAAAACACCTAACAAATGCAAAAATCAAATTACCTATATCTTTCTTAACAAAATTAATGCTCTTACAAACAAATATTCACAACAGATTCATAAAATCAAAAGAAAATGGTTGAATACATCAACACAGATATAATGACAATATTCTCCACACATGACAATCACTGGCGTTATTTTTCAGTTAAAAAATATGAAAATAGCGTTTCTCTACATTCCAGTTGCTAGGTACATTCTGTTTTTGTTTTTATTAGTTACTTTGTTCATTTAATTTCATTTTCGTATTTTGCTTTGATAAAGTCCATATTGGACGAAACGTGTCAGCAATTACCAGTTTTCCTATTGTCATTTTTATTCATAAATATTGTCTTCTCTACTGGTTAAATCGGAGAAATTTTCATATATATATATATATATATATATATATATATATATATATATATATATATATTAGTTTAGTTTTAAGTGTTATTATTTATTTATTTTCATCTACTGGCCTGAATATTCAAAAAATCTTATTAGAAAATTATGCATTTTTATAAGGGGAACCATCATTAGATCTGACATGCTTTGACTCTCAGCTACAAAGAACCTACTGGCCCAAAGAGTGATTTTGAACATTATATATCATTTGACATGAAAAAAATTATTGGGAAAGCCATTTATGATATTAAATAATTATGAATTGTTATGTAAGAAATGTGAGGAAATATTGATATTGACAACAGAGTATTCCCACTTAAGCATTTAAAGTTTATTTATAATAATTTTATCAACAAAACATTTAATTGAAAGTTTCAAATATTGCAAACTAGTGGGGATCTCTGAACAATAGTTCATTATTGACAATTTATTTATATTTTTCAGCCATCTTATGGAAAATAATTATTTATTTAATCTTTCAAAAATAAACTACATTGTTTTTTTGGTTTGTTACAAAATAACTAAATTTAGGAAAACACCACACTACTAATACCACACTCGTTGGGGGGGTCTTATGGGACCGAGCATCTCCATATTTAATGTAATATTTAAAAATAAAACTTCATTTACTTAAAAAAAATCTAAAATTATTTTTAGAAGTAGTAAGGCTCGCTATGGTTTTTGATTGAAAAAAATGATTAAATTAAATTTGTTTAAATATATCTTAAGTTTAGTTACTTTATTCAGATGTTTTTAAATAATGTTTTACTTTTAAACATTACATTAAAGAAGCAAACATTTCTCCAAAAATGAATTTAATTTCTAGATTTTGAAAGAGAGTAGAAGCCAGATGCATTAGAAATTTAGTTTTGAAAATTGATTATATTTAAATTTCAAGTTATATTTGTATTTGAAAAGAAAAAAAACTTTAGTTAAATAAAAATTAGAAGAGACAGACATGACTTATGGTCAGCATTAGTCTTGTTGAATATTTGTTTTACGAATTTAACTATATTTCATTTAAATTAATTTATTTTTTTAAAGATTGAATAAAAAAATTATTTTCCATAAGATGGCCAAAAAATATTAATAAGTCAATACACACACACACACACACACACAGAGGGTGATACTAAGTTTATATATATATTTATTTTGTCATTAATTAGTGTAGCCCAGAGGTTCCCAACCACTGTGCCACGGCACATTAGTGTACCACGGAATGATTACTGATGTGTCACGAAGAGATAATACCTAGAAGCCATTTAATTTCATTTTGTTTAATAAAGACATTCAATTTCTTAATCATGATGACACCGCTCAATTACGTTTAAGTAATATTGGTTAGGAATCGGAATTGTTAAAAATTTAGGTATTGTTTTATCACCAGTTTATATCGTCTATATATCTTGTTCACAATATTTACAGATTCTTTGTAGATATTTTTATTAGATATTTAGGCGTTATAAATTAAAGTTTTAGTAAGACAAACAAAAACCAAATTAAATATAATAAGAATTCTTTTAGATTTATTTTTTTCAATTTTAGATTCAATTTACCCTTAATTATGGACAAGTTTCTGAAAAGAAAAGGCGATGGTGACATTTAAAAAAACCAAAAGGTCACCGGTTGTATAATGATGATTACTTGAAATTTGGATTTCACTGAACTGGAGATACACAGATTCCTTCTCCGCTATGTGTTGTTTGCGGCCAAACGCTGTCTAATGAAGCAATGGTTCCAAGTAAAATGAAAAGACATCTTACTACTAATCATCCTAGCTTTCAAACTAAAAACGTTGATTCTTTTCAACGGTTATTAGAATCAAATGCAAGGCAAAATCAACTATTTAAAAAAACAGTAACCGTGTCTGAAAAAGCTCAATTAGCTTCATATGAGATGGCCGAAATTGTTGCTCTTAAATCGAAGTCTCATGTTCTTGCAGAATCAGTGATCCTTCCAGCATGCAAAAAGATGGTGAAAATTATGCTTGGTGATAAAGCCAAAGAAGAAATTAGCAGGATCCCTTTTTCAAACAATACAATTCAGTGAAGGATTCTTGACTTGTCTGATGATATTGAGGAAATTTCAAAATAGTCTGCTCTCCAAACTGATGAATCCACTGACATCATTAATCATGCACAGTTAATTGCATTTATAAGTGTCATCGATGAACATGCCATAATTAATCAATTTCTATGCTGCAAACAGTTACCCACAACTACAATCAAAATATGCCTCAAAAAATATGGCTTATCCTGGGATTTATGTGTCGGAATATGTACCGATGGAGCACCATCAATGGTTGGTTCTGTAAAAGGTTTCGCATCTTTAGTAGAAAAACAGAATTCTTACATTGTGTGAACTCGTTTTTTTTACACAGAGAGGTATTAGTTTCAAAGATAGGACAAAATGAACTAAAAGAGGTGATGAATCAAGTGATTGAAATGGTAAATTTCATAAAAACTTGGCCTTTGAAGTTCAGAATTTTTGAGTTGCTGTGCAAGGATATGAATTCTCATTATGTTTGTTTACTATTGCACACAGAAGTAAAATGGTTATCGAATGGAAACGTGCTATCTCGCGTAATTGAGCTTTAGAAATAACTTATTTTTTTTGAAAATGAAAAATTTGATAAATTTTGTAAATACCTTAAAAATGAATTGTGGATGTCTAAAATAGAGTACTTAAATGAGATATTTAGACATCTCAATAGTCTGAACAACAATATGCAAGGCAGAAATGAAAATATTCTTACGGCAACAGATAAATTAGTTGCTTTTAAGAAAAAAGTTGCAATATGGAAGAAAAGAATGAAGGTAGATGATTTGGATATATTTCCCTTAGTTTGCAAAACCTGTGTTACCGAGATGATTCCCATTATTAGTGAGCATTTGACATGTTTAGAAAATAAAATTGAAGTTTATTTTCCCTCAATCAGCATTGAAGTATTTGATTGGATTCACAATCCATTCCTAGATTTATCAGTCATCAACCTTTTCAATTTTAAGTTATGTGAAGAGGAAGAATTAGCAAGCTTTTCCAGTAATCATGGTCTCAAATTGAAGTATGCACAACTGCCATTGGACACCTTTTGGATTTCTGTTATGGAAGAGTATCCAACTCTAAGTAAAAAAGCCATCAAAATCTTACTGCAATTCTCAACTTCATACCTATGTGAACTGGGATTTTCTTACCTAAACAACATTAAAAATAAAAAACATGAAAGACTTAAAAATATTGAAGAAGAGTTAAGAGTGTGTCTCTCTCACATTCACCCAAATTTTGCAGCAGTAGTCAAGAAGCACCAGGCGCAACTGTCCCACTGATATTCACCATTATTATTTTATACCTGATATTGAATACAGGATATGTTGATTTATGTGAATAAAAATTCTGATATATTATTCTTTGTTTTTTATTATTTTATTGCAAAAAGGCTTTATGAATGGAAAATATTTATTTTTTGTGATAGGTGTGCCGTGAAAATTTAAAGAACTCAATAGTGTGCCACTATGTAAAAAAGGTTGGGAACCATTGGTGTAGCCAGACACACACACACTTGAATATTTGAATAAATAAATATTAAACTTTTTGTCAGATAATTGTATTTAATATTCTTCTTTTAAAATTATTTTGTTGTTTTAACATTCATTATTTTAAAGTTACGCTTTTATTTACTATAGATGTAAAAATAAATTCAAAGAGAATAGAAATTTTAAAAATACATACAAGTATAATGTTTTGAAAGCAGAATTAAAAAATAAAAACGAATGGTAATAATAATTGGGAATAAGAATTATTACCGTCCATTTTTACTTTTTAATTCTGAGAATTTTGAATGCATTCTAATGCTTTTTAATTTTAAAATATCTTTGTAAATGCAGATTATACGATGATAATTTTTTTTTTACAAAAGTCTGATTTGGGTGATAATGAGTCTGTATATGTATTTATTTTGTCATAATTATTGTAGTTTTTTAGCTTTAGCCAGACACATACACACACATATACAAACAACTGTCCTTTATATATGTAAAGCTTTGGTAAAGCTTTTGCTAAAGTGGGAAAGAGAGAATGTTCAATAAATTGAAGGGAATATTCAAGAAATTGCATTAAAAAATAATTTACTCAAATCAGGAAAATTAAAAAAGAAATGTGATTAGAATTATTATAAATGAATAACTTGATGTGAACTTACCACTCTCCTTTGTAGTTGAATTACAAGTAACATTTTCACTCATCAAACCACCAGCAACGGCTCTCACTGTTATTTCGTACATTTCATTCGGTGTGAGTTGTGAAATATTCAAAGAAGTATTTCCTTTTGAAGTCAGGTTGTGGGTGGTAAAATTTACACAAGAATTACAACTGACTTGAAAGCCATCAATGTAACCTTGGCCTTTCATAAGTTTCACATGAATGTTTTGGTCATCTGGCTGGCAGTCTACAACTGGGGCATTTGGTTCTAAAAAAAAAATATATATATATATATATATATATATATATATATATATATATATATATATATATAAAGAATTACTAAGTGTAAAAACATATCAATGTAATACAGAAATACAAGAGAGCAGACAGAAATTGTGTATGTGTTTTATTTCATACATAAAAAAAAATACAAATTATGTGTTTATTATGGAAAGTTCTCAGCCTGACCAAGAAGGAATTCCAAAAACAATGCAACTATTTGGCTATTTTCATTAAGTAATGTTTAATTAAGAAAAAATACAAAAAAACTGATAAATGAAATATACATATTTATATTTGATATTTAATAATAATTTTTAAATAATTTAAGTAATTCTATTACATTTATTTGTTTTAAAAGATGTATAGTCCATTAGCAATTAAAATTAAGAATAATATTTTAAAATTGTAGTTCAATATGACATATTCATATACAAACAACCATTTTAGAAAAAATGTATACAAGTATAAATTTAACGGTGAAACATAAATGCTGAAAAAAATTTTGTCATTGAAAAAGACCAAACAACATGTGTTGAATGGATGTCATCATTTGTTGGAAAAGGCACCTCTACCCTAACTAACTCATATTTTGATACAATAGTTGTCAATGAAAATGAATACCCTACAGCCCCTTGTTAAAATGATTGGATTTCCCCATATCCATAGAAACTAATATTATGAATGTATGTGCTTATAAAACTCAGTAAATTTCAAAATAAGTTATTCCAAAACTCGCTTGAAAAATGAAACGGAACTAGGGACTTTAATTTAATTCTATAATTGAATTTGAAGGTTTTAGCTTCTGTTTTTGAAATATGGTAATTCCTGTGTAGCGATGGAACCATATTTTTAAATTAGTAAATTTATATATATATATATATATATATATATATATATATATACACACACACACACATATATATATATATATATATATATATACACACACATATATATATATATATATATACACACACATATATATATATATATACACACACACACATACATCTATATGATAAAGTTTAATAGATAATAAACAATGAGAGATTAACAACAATAATAATAAAACAGAAACATTATAAAAATAGTAGACAGAAGATTCATTCTTTTCAATAAATCTTAGCAATTTCTGTGTACAATTTTTCTCTTTCCTTATTGAATAAAAGTAAAAGAAACTTTTACTCATTCACTTAAAAGGAAGCATTTTACACAGTTTCTTTTTATTATATATGAATTAGCAACATCGCTACACTGGAATCTGGATTATTGAGTAAAACTCATGAATCATTTATTCCTGGAGTTGGCTGTAGGCAACTGAAATGGCAGAAAGCAAAACAGTGAATAAAGAGGTGGGGAACCAATGCACAAAGAAATAGCTTTGAGCAAGACTCATACAGTCTGGTTTAGCCCTTCACTTACAGTAAATGTCATATACTAAAATTTGGAAAATAGTTAAAAAAAGAAAACCTAATGAACTTACTGGTCCTCGCTGTAATTTTGGAATTGCATGGTTCACTTTCAAGAGTTCCCCTTACAGTTAGAAGAGTGATCTCATATTCTACCCCGGCCTCCAAGTTCATGAAATCAACTGTTGTATTCTTTTTTGGAAAAAGAATTTCACTTATATTTCCAAATTGGTCTTCCAGGAAAAATTTATATTTATCAAAGGAGTTTTTGGCTTCTGACAAATTCAAAGTGATCGAACTATTTGTAAAGGATACTTTATTCAGAGTAGTTATACAGGTGGGAACTGAAAATAAAATGAAATATATCAGGATAAGATAGAAAATTTGTTTTTCAAATTTTATAATCAATACCTGTGTCTTTAATGTGAATTTGAAGATCATTCTTATAGGAAAAGAAAAATTATAGAAAATTCTTGTTTTGTTTTTCTCCACTAGGAATTTAGTCAGAAATTATTAATAGTTGTCTTCAACCACTTATTTAAAATTTTTCCCTTTTTTTCTCTTGTCTATGTGTCTACAAGAGAAAAAAGGAAAATTTAATTTTTAATTGTAAAACAGAGGATATTCATTTAAACAGACAAAAAATTTATTCTGCTATAGTTTAATTATTTGAAATGTGGTTTATTAAAATCTTAAAAGATATCTTGAGAAAATACATATGCTGAAAAATTAACCAACATGTCAATTTTAAACATGTTTCCAATTGCTCTAATTCCCAAATTTTAAATGTGCTCACTGTTTTTCACTTTGATAAAAGATGCTTTTTTTTTCTTTTTAATTAATGATTCCAGTTCAGTGATGATTAATTTCACTAATAATTAAACTAAAATAAAAACTTTATTAATAAGACTGCAGATGTTAACATTGATAGCAGAATATAATAACCAAATTCACCACATCTTTAAAATAATATTTCTATTAAAAATATTGAACTTGTTTTTTATAGCAAAAATGACACAGAAATGAATCAATTAAGAGATAATTTTCATCTATTCTGACAGAAAAACAATTTAAGTAATATAATTAATTATCTATTAAAGTTCTATAATAATTTTATACCAGATTTTGTTTAAGTTACATTTCTTATTCTTGAGCCATTCTTGTTACAGCTTCTCTTTCTGCTGTCAAATCAATGTAAAGAAAAACAGATGAACCTTTAAGCTTGTAATGAAGCTTTATTCAGTGAAATTTGCCTATTGTCCATATGTGAGATTCAACCATTACTTTTATTATATGGTAATTCTAGAGAGAATTAAGTATGGTTTGCCTTCACAACATTCTCCCCTGTCTGATTTTATTCAGTTGAAAGTGATGTAGTCATCTAAGTAATTGAACTTTTTGCAAATCTGTTTGGAATGTCACAGTGGTGCCTAGTCAGAGAATTTTGGACCCCGCAAGGGATGTTGCACAGAAGTATCTTGTGTTAACTTTTTTATGTCTCCACTCAGAGTAGGACATTCAGAGACTGAAGTAAATTACCACTGTCAGAGTTTAGGTGCTCTCACTTTTGTTGATCTGATCTGGTGTCGATATCAGAGTCATTTCAATCTTCTGGATTTTGCTCCTCGGAAAAATCTACAAGTAGTGTATTACTGGTACAATCAGTAGGGTAGTTTATGTGCTCAAAGGTGGGGAAGACTTCTTGCAGATCTTATTCACTCAGCCATCGGGAACCTAAACTTCCCCACTGATAGCACCAATAACACTACTGTATGTAGATTCTGCTGAGGAGCAAAGCCCAGTAGATTGGAATGACTGGCAATCAAAAATCTCAAACTTCTGATTGCTTCCCATCAGGGGATTGAATTAGAGCCACAATAGAAGAGAGGTCTCAGTAATGTCTTGTCTTGAGAATTTAAAGAATTTCTCATGTGGTGTCGCATTTGTGCTAGGGTACAATAGAGTTCTGATAGGGTACAAGGCAGAAGCTCTTCCCAATGTGTAATATGGTGTTTGTGGCCACTAGTTGTATAGTTTTCCATATAATCCCATTATAGCATTCATACAGACCGTTACCCTGGGATTATATGGTGTAGTTTGACCCAGCCACATTCCTCTCAATTAAGAATTACTCTAGTTGACATAAAGGCTGTTCTTCAGAGTGACTGTACATTGGTACTCCAAAAATTGAGAATAAGGAGCAGAGACATTGTATGACATTTTCAAATGTGAAACATCAGGTGTGAGGGAAAAGTAAACAGGAACCTAGAATATTCATTGAAAATCTAAATCTAAGTCAAGCCTTTCAAAGGGTAGTGTGGCATTTATAAGATTTCCTTTTTAGAACTAGGGTTTGATCACTGAACACATTTGACATATGTTTGCAATCCTCTTGATATCCTCAATGTCAAATTGTAGATTTCGACTACAAGCCACATGTAACATTGTAGTTATCCCTGAGTGACACAGCTCCCTATTTAGCTTAAGGTGATCTTCAGTGCAATTTACTGATTCAAACACACTTTACAGGGCATCAGCCACTGCATTTTCTTTGCCAGGACTTTGTATATACAAAGTCAAATGAAAAGCAGAAAAGCTCAATTCTCAATCTGGCTATTTTTTTTATTTTAATTCAGCCAGTCAATTTAAAGCTGTACATGAATGTTACAGACTTTTGGTTTGTGACTAGTCTAAAGTAACAGCCAATCAAATAATGTCACCATTTCTTTAAGGCCTCCCCAATGGCATAAGCTGCTAAATCACAATAGTGTTCTGGAGAAGAATTCTACAGGGTAACTGACTTGCCTCAGTGATGCAACAATAATACAAGCAGAGACATCTGTTTCTACTACTGAAGGAATAGGTTTTGACAGCAGCAGAAGTTAGTAGGGAAACTGGTAATTTATATTAACAAGTATATTTTCTCAAATAATGAGTCTACTCAGGGAGAATAATGTGTCAACATACCCATGGTCTGTTGTAAGACAAAGATGTTATTAGGGATTAGTAATTCCCATAGTGACACCATAGACCCTTCGCTTATAACATATCCAAGTAGGTTAATTGTGCTTAACCCAGAGGAACACATTGTTTAGCATAAGGTTGTATTTTTCAACAGCAGTCACAAACCACTTGAGATTGCAATCATGATCAGTTTTGTCATGGTTATATATCATTAACATCTATCTAAGCATAAGTACCTTGCAGTTTATTGCCAGTTATTATCTTATCAGTGGCCCTTCAGAAGCTGACCATACTATTTGTGACCCCAAATGGAATTTCATTAAAATTGGTACAACTAAAAAAAAAAAAAAAAAAAAAATGAGCGATGTAACGGCTCGTCTTTCGGGTCTTTTTCTACCTGGTGATAGGCACCTTTTGAGATCCAGGGTCTAAAATTTTTGTATTTGGCAATCTCACCAATCATCTCATGGATGCAGAGTAGCAGACAGGCATCCAACTGTTTACACCGATTAATGGTTTGTCAGTAGACTATAACTATTTCCTTTTTGCTATTTTCAGATGATGTTATCAAAACTTGTGCCCTCCACAGGAATTTACTTTCTTTGATTATTCCTTCTATTAGCATTCTGGATATTTCCAATTGAATAACTCTGTCTTAAGAATAATATCTCCGAAATTTGATTGTTTACAGTCTGCATTTAAATTATTGAAGTGGAAGAGGTATTGTAGGCCACAGATATCTAACACCAGTTTGGGGCGCCCAAAAGAGAGTTTAACACTAGAGTACTGGCTGAGGATTTCATGACCTAGTATGATGTCACAGCATAGGTCCTGCATTACTTGGAGTTTAATATTGCTGAAAATACTCTGTTTTCTATGAATTTTGACCAAGCAATAACCCACAATTTGTGAAGATATTGAAGTACTTGCCATAGTTATTTTACTATTAGTTTGTCTTTGCAATGGAATTTATGAAACTTTGTGAGTTTCCTGTATTTGGTAGTTACTTAGTTTTAACCTTCAAGTGTGAAAGGCATTTAGAAGACATAGTTGATACTATATTGGTTGCTATTGTCATTCAAGCTGCTGAACTAGGAGAAGAAATGAACTAGCAAACTTTTGGAAAAAAATGACCTTTTGGCATATTGACTTTCGTGTAGGACACAGTGAATGGGTATGAAAATTGAGTCCACAAAAATAACATTTATGCTGAGTTGAGGCAGCAAAAACAGCTTTGAAAACTCAAAGAGTTCTGGAACTGTATGAACAAAAGAAGTGGTAGAAACATGGCTTTGAAGAGAGAGAGAGAGAGAGAGAGAGAGACAAAGTATTGAGAGTAGATAAAAAATTACAAACTTGTGGGAGTCCCAAGGTAGGAGTAGATGGGCTTTGTGTAGCTCTAATAATTTCAGGTTGCATGTAGGATACAGATTGTCTTTGGGCCATGTCTAATATGACAGGCTGGTCATAAACTGTTGTCAGGTTTAAAGTTTTATTTCCAAGTAACATTTATCTTATTTAGTGAAACAATGTCCCATTAATAAAGGCATCCCAGGCTTGTTCTGCTGTCAATGTGTTGAAGTTGCAGTCCTGGTTTAGTATCTTTAGGGCTTGTAGGTATTGGTCTAAATTTTTCACCCAATTGTTGTTGCATAGTGATAAGTAGGTGACAAACAAAAATGCATTTTTTCTTAAACATTTCTTCTGTTGCCAACAGCAGTTACATAATCCTTGCAAGAAGAAATATTTGTGTAAATCCATGTGAAGACATGGTGAAATAATAGAATAAGTTTTTCAATTCCTGATATTCTCGTCAACGAGGAAGTCTGTAGGACTGCAAGAAAACTGTCAAATAAAGTTTTCCAATGGTACCAACCATCAGTAGTATCAGAGTCAGATATATCTAGGTCTAAGCATTTGGGCTTCAGATAATTATAAAGAAAAACATGAACATTTAAGCTTCTAATGAAGCTTTATTCAATGCAATTTGGCCACTGTCCATATGTGACTAGATCTAGGGGGAGACAACTATGGTCGCCTTCACCACACTATTTCCCAATATTTACCAACTAAACAATTTTTAATTATTTCCGGCTGTAGCATTCATTTTTATAATTTAGTTTTATTTATGTTGTTAAAAATAATAAACTTGCACTTATTAAAACAGATTACTATTTGTAGATTTTCTCCCCCTTTCTCACCAATACCCCCTTATACACATAAGGTGTTATGAGTTAATAATTTCATAGTGACTATACAAGCAAAATATGAAGATTGCTGTGCCAATAATTTGTTAGATCTAAAAAGTATTTTTTGTTTTGCAATATTTTAGGGACTTATTCTGTGTTATTTGATAATGTACAGGATGGCATGGAATATTCCTTGAATGTGTTATCTATCTATGCATATATAAAAGGCAAAATGTGTGTGTGTTCGCTTATATGCTTGATCGGATCTCCTACATTCTTCGACCAATTTCAACCAAATTTGACACAGTTACTGCTAATGGTCATGTGGAGGTTTTGACAGTGCCAAAAACTGATTTAAGTCAATATTTAAATCAATATTATCGATTTTTCATTTTTGATCGGACACACGCATGTGTAATTATGCATGTTCACTGCACACAAGCAGATATGGGAACTTTTCATGTCAGAATTAATAGCAGATAAATAATAATTAGAAAAAAGTCAGATTTAAGTGTTTATATGGGAATGAGAAAGGACAAGAATGGCCATATTTTGGTTTCGGATGCAAAAGTTATCACAATGAAGGATTTCTGTCGCAACTGAACTTTGCGCTCCAAAAGCCAATCGGATTAGTGTTATTAGTCACGCGTGGCTCGTGTGATATGTAATGCTTGCTGCTGATTGGTCCATTCAAACTCCAGGGTCATGCGTGAACGGTGGGTGCCACACTTGCATGCATCAAGCATCCCAAATGGGGTAGAGGTTTCAAGTAGCCTACTTTTATTTCAGGATTTAACTCTCGTACCATAGTTTTTTAAAAGGATCTTTTAATGTTTCAATGCAGGCATGCATTACTTTGCATGTTTTCTGCATTTGCACAGTAAACGTCAAGGCCATTTTAAAAGGGATTTACAGAGCTACATGTCAAATTTTACCAGTAAAAACAAAGTGAAACTGCTGCTTTTTAGGTGTTTGTAGCCCATTTAGCCTACTAAAGCATAAGATTGAATTCAGTGAGCAATCACTAACACATTTCATGCCACTTCATGCCCCCACTTTTAAGCCAAGTGGACCAAATCGGCTCCCACCAATTGTCTAATTTTTCACATAAGATTGCATTTATTCATTCCAGAGGACACTGGGGGACTGTTATGTCTTTTCATGCCATTTACATGTAGCAAAAGGCACCTAATCACCATAATTTTACTACTGTGCGTCGCTGCCCAAAAAAGTTCTCGCACATTTTCATCTAAATTTGTGCTACTTATATGCCTTCATCATCCATCAGTAAACGAAATTAACATTGCTTCAAATTTTGTTCGTAAGAAGTTTAAAAACACTTGTATTTTCAACTTTTGATCAATAAAACTACCTCATATCTCCTGGCTGCTCAAAATTTTCAAAGAAAAATGAAGCTTGAAAATCCTATTTTCTGAATGGCTGACTTTGAGAGACTGTGCTACATTGGTGATGATGTAAATCAAAAAGGCAATGCCTATTTTGGGATAAGGAACTACATAGATTTCATATTTATCAATAAAAAACCCGATACAATAAAGTTGCCAGATACTGTTTTGAAACGTCATCCGCCACTGTGCACTGCTTTGACTAACCCAGCTGGAGGTTAACCAGTTGCATCAACTGTTCAAGGTTGCTGCAAGCTCATTGGCATGGTTGCAAGCGTTTAAACTTGGGCTCATCCAATCATACACGTGTGCAGTTCTCTTACACATGCATGTGCATACATACATACATACATACATACATCACCTTAGTATATGCGCTCAAGGTCAACCAGCCAACCGCCTCTTTATACCATAACTTGCATGTGTGTTCACTGTGATTACTGTCCCACACTTGGCTCACTTCATTCGCTTCTTACAGAAACTGCAAGTTGTTGATTACGTATCCAAACTGTTTTTTTTTTACTTCTTAGTTATAACTACATCCATTTCCACATTTATCAAATTTCCTTCCCAAATTACCTACTACTGTTTTAGCTTTAGTTGAATTTTTTAAACTTCACTTTTTTTGTCTTCGATTGCCTTTTGATACAGTTACATACATTTTTGGGATCCCTCTAACCTGTCTACGTTTAGACTACATGTATTTTTTGTACTCAAAAAACCTATATACCTTTTATTACATTTGCCTTTTTAAAATTGGTTAAAATGCCACCTAAGAGAAGAAAACTTTTTGGATGGCACACTGCTGCTGCCTCTGCTACAAGAGCAGCAAAGGCAAGTGAAACCACAGAGCAAACTTCATTGCGCCTTTCTCAGATGGCCTCATGCTCTGCTGCCCACATCTCCACAGAAAGTACCGCTGAACGGACTGAAAGGCTGGCATCAGTAGCATCAGTCATGTCATCACAATGTGCTAGACTTTCAACTGAAGAGCGTTTAGTACAGAATTCACAGGATGCAATATGTGTTTCTAGGGCCAGGGCTTCTGAGTCCCCAACACAGACACTCCTTTGGAGTTTAAGGAATGCCAGCGCTACAACATGTTCTAGAGCTTTAGAAAGCCCTGAACAAACCACTTTGCATTGTCTTAGGGATGCTAGAGCTACAGCATCTTCCAGGGTTTCGGAACAACCTCAGCAAACCGCTATTTGTCATTTAAGAAATGCCAGCGCTACTGTATCTGCCAGAGTTTTAGAAAGTCCGGTGCAGACTGTTAATCGTAGTTTGAAGAATTCCAGATCTACTGCGTCTACTAGAGCTTCAGAAACCCCTGGGGTATAGCAAGCATGGCCCAACAACAATGGCCAAATCGCAAGGACAGATGCTCAGAGTCGCAGGTCTGCATCTAAGTGAACAGTGTTTCGCCCATGGACAGCTTTACATAGGCTGCTCCCGAGTCGGGAGTAAGGATAATGTTTATGTTTACTCTCCAACAAACAAAGCTAAAAATATTATCTACGCAGAATTCTTATAGCCCATGGTCGGTCAGGTTTAAACACAATGTACACATCTTTATGTCAGCTGCATTCCAGGTTCCTTCATTTTTGAACCCGGTTTATTTAAAGGTTGTTGTGGTATCCACTTGCCATTACTAAGACATTTCACTAAAGGTTGTCTCACCAGATGCTCCCTTATCACTTAAACCCCACGTCGACCACGTAACCATACAAAACACAAAACCAATACGTGGGAAGATGGATTCGTTTGTCAGAGAAGTCGAGCGCGTCCACGCAATTCAGGCCTCAGCAAAAAGAAGTGGGATAATAAAAGAATAGCAGCATGCAGAGTTAAAATATGCATCCTCTGCCGTACATTGTTGGTCTGTTTCTTCCCTTACCATAAGGGATGCTTTAGGTAACGCTACGTGCGATTCATGCTCGCCTAACCTAAAATTTGTGCCACTTACATGTACTCGCCCCGGTACCTTTCCATACTTCTGTTATGTGGTTCTGTTTGCGGTAGTGGCAGCATCGTCTTTTGGGCAAAAGACGCGTCTACCTAACACGCGTTTTACTAAGTTGCAACTGACACAGGGCTTCATGTAATGTTTTGCATTCAGGGATAATAAAACCATCCCATCGGAATACAAAGCCATCTGCCACAACTCACCAAAAACTTCCTAAGGCCTGTATTCATATTGAACTTGATAACTTTTAATTGGAGGTCTCTTAGAAATGGCAAACGGCTGATGCTACCATGGCTGTCCATTGCTTCCTTTTAAGCCTTACAATTTTTTCTTCCATTGTGCTGATGAATACCAGCAACTTGTGTACATTACGTTTTTACGTTGGCTGCCATCAGCTCTACTAGACTTCAGCCTTACATGCGTCTACAAAATGAGTATGACGGTTATGACTTTCCATTCAGAGCCAGGCTTTACTGCTAGTATTAAGTATTACTTAGAGTTCAACAGGATGTTTTAGGAAGATTAATATGTTAAGTGTTAAAATAAAAAAAAAAACAGTCTTTTGTTTAGTTAAAAGAATACTTTGATAATTCCTTTCCAATTTCAAAAGTTCAGATAGAAATTATGAAGTAACAATGTTTAAAAAGAGATTCAATTTTATCTGTGAAACCAATTTTTGAAAGTTACTCAAGAAATAAATGAAAATATTATTTTTAGAGGCTGATCATTTCACAGAACAGAAGTTTGTTTGCTTTATTAATTGAAAGTTGAGATATATTTTGTTTACAAAGCAAACATTAAGGATCACAGTAATAGTATAAACATTAACAAAACAATAAAGAACAAATAAGTAAAGCTATTTTATTCTGTTTAGGAGTTTAAAAGCAAATATGTGTCTTATGACCATCACCTGCTGATGTAAAAGGTGAGACTAATATGTCACCTAAACATACATTACTGGAATTGTCATATAGTTGTGATAAACAATGATGTTTCACAACTATATGACAATTCCAATTAGTAAAGAAAGAATATATGGTAAACAACATTGTCTTGTGTCCTTAAATAAAATATTGCCATATAACAAATTTTATTGCAAGAACTAAATACAATTTGTATAATGGAAAATATACTTACAAGTTTTCATGCTTCTTATTTTTTTGGAACTGTTTTTGCTAGCAGCAAAACTCCAAATTGTAACATTGTAATCAGTTCCTGAGGTTAAGTTTCCTATTTTAAATGATGCATTATTGCCTGGAATTTTAACAATTTGTCCACCAACTGAAATAAACCAATATTCAACTTCTGATTTGCTGTGGTTGAATTGCCAACTAACATTAGCTGAATCAATCCCTGCTGAAACATTGATACTTGCAGGAGGAAGTGGAGCTGAAACAAAAAATAAAAAATTTCAAGTATTTCCAGATTTAAAATTTTCATTTTTTTAAAAATATATTTTAAACATTATTCTTAATTTTTATTACTAGCTTTTTGCCCAAATTGGTTATATTGACATCCATGAAAGTTGAACTATTTGGAAGTGAGTTTCAGTTCCATTTAAAGTAGCTTCTATCTAATTTTGTGCCATTTATTCTAATGGTTAAAGAAATAATGTCATACTTAAAAATAAGAGAATGTTTCTTCAAAATGACAATCAAAAAAGAAAATTTCTCTACAAGGCTGAGAAGCTGTTTTAATTCAGCCAATATTAGAACAAAATATTCAACAAATGTATTAACTTACGGATAATCACTTCCCGTGGGTTACTCCATTTTTCATAACAAGACACATTCAAAAAATATTTCATACCAGCGTGGACATTATTAAAATTTACATCATTATTTATAATCCTGGAAGACAAAGAAATATTTTTAGAACTAACAAAAATTAGCATAGCAATCTTTGTATTTCATTTGTTCTATCCTATTTTATTTGTAGTGAGTTAATTGTAAAATTAAAAAATTACTATCCAAAACCATGTCTGTGAAGAGGGAGAGAGAAATGTATATCTACAAATACTAATCTGTTTTAATGAGTGGAAATATTATTTTTAACAAAATAAAAAAGTTGTCACTAAATTATGAAAAGAAATGCTACAACCCGAGATAAAAATTTAAAATTATTCAGTTTGTGATTTGTTAACAAAATATTAATTTACCAATTCTGAATTTTTTTTTACCTTGAAAAATACTTCAATGTCTGTTGAGACAATTGAATAAATATGATGTAATAACTTGATTACTATACTTTGTCAGCTTAATTACAATATATGCTAAAAATATAAAATTAAGGTCTACAATCATTTTAAAAAATAACATTTTTTACATAACTGCAAGGCAAACTTCACATAAATACTGACAACTTGCAGCAAACCTCAAATGGACTTGCAGAGCAAATAGAAAAGTAATGTCTCCTTACCATATTACTAGTATTAAACTATTTTGAGCATATTTCTAAGACATTTGACAAAACCTCTGCATATTTTATTTGTAAAATTAATGAAAAATTCACACCATTACTGTTAAATTTTCTTGAAACATATTGATGCATAAAAACTGTTTTTTTATTAAACAGTTTAAATTTAAATAAAAAAGATTAATGGCATTATTTACATTATTTGGACTATTGTCCTCATCTTTGTCGCCATATTTATTACAACGTTTTGGCCTTCTTCAGGTGGGTGGAATGTCAAACTGAACCCTTTATTTTGCTCACTGGGGTAGACTGTTCTAGTTCCACGTGCCATATTTTGATGGATGTCGGTTATCAGTTATCTCCTGTTAATTTTCCCTCTAAAAGTTCTCCACTGCCTTCACTCTTTGGGTCCTGTCACTGGATCTAAACAATGCCTTTATCCACGGTGCCATGTGTCCTTGAGGACATCTGGGGATGAATTTCTGGGTATTATAAACATAATGTCTTCAGCAACCATTTTTAACATATTGCAATTTTGCTGTTATCATTGCATGTTTTTACCAGAGCTAATATTGCAACTTTGTTGTTATTATTGCTTTTCTCTGGCACTCCTTATTACTGGTTCCCATATTGTATTTATTTCTATGCTTGGTCGGCTCAGGAGATTTTTGTGGCCTAGCATATGTGCTGATTCCTTAAGTTTAAGAATTTTCCAATGGTGTTCCTTATCTATGATCTCAACCTGATCCCAAAGAGGGCGGTGATCTCCCTTCTCTCTCCATATGTGGTCAGCCACGCCTGATTTTTCCACTTCCCCTCGTGTTACAGCTTTCTGGTGTTCTTGAAGCCTTACCTTGAGGGGGCAGCCTGTCTCTCCTTTATATTTCTTTCTGCAGCTGCACAGGATAGCATACACACAGTCTTTAGTCATGTTCTCCTCTATGTGGGGTCTTACTCGGGAGAGATATCTGCAAAGTGTCATCAAGCTTTTGAAGGGTGTCCTGATGTTATATGGACCACAGATCCTTTGTATTTTCTCTGATAACCCCTTCACATAAAGCAGGCAGACAGTTTTCTGAGTGTTGTTGTCCTCCTCCTCTTGTACCCGCCTATTCCAGTTTTTGGGGGCTGCTGCCATGTACTCAGGGTAGTTGTTACATTGTAGGGTACTACTTATACTGATCAATTCTTTATCTAATGTCTCTGGGTCGCCACTTATGACTTTTGCTCGGTGTTGTAAGCAGCGGACAATCCCTTTCTTTATGCTGCATGTATGGTGGGAGTTGAAATTGAGGTACTGTCCGGTGAATGTCGGTTTACAGTATACGGATGTCTTAAACCCATGCTCTGTTTGAGATATTAGAACATGCAGGAATGGGAGTGTTTTGTTACTCTCTTTCTCCATTGTGAACTATATCGTAGGTTTTATTGAGTTCACATGGTCCAGTAGAACCTGAACCTCTTCCTGATGTGGCCAGAGTATGAAGGTGTCATCTACGTACCTTAACCATATAGTTAGCTTTAGAGATATAGATTCTAATACCATTTCCTCAAAGTATTCCATGTATATATTTGCCATTGCTGGTGATAATGGCGAGCACATTTCTACTAAGCCCTGATCCTGTCGATTTTATATATGTGATCCCATTCGTGTGTTATTTGTGTACAGAAAGTCAACATCTCCATCAGATTATCTATTGGAATACTGGTCCATTCTTCTATGGGAAGAGTCAGAGGCCAATCTCTCTATGACTACTGAGAGTGCCTCCTCCATTGGGTACCTTGGTGAACAAACTCACCACGTCCAAGCTTAAGATAGGATGGGAGCATCTTTGATTATTTCCACAAAGTGGGCAGAGTTTGACATATGAAGGAGACTTTCTGATCAATGGGTCGATTATATCTACAAGGAAGCGACTCAGAAAAATAAATAATGTACATAATATCTCATCTCAGAAATATAGACAAAGATTAATGGCTTATTATTATATCACTTATTTCACAAGCTTAAAATATTAGACATGTGCATAGAAAAGATGACATTTTATGTATAAAAGTTCTTTGTATTTATATAATTGCTCAATCTAAAATATGACTTAGTAAGATTGTGAGAATAACTTACTGTTTACAACTAGAGCTGTAGTTATTATACAAGCACATGGTGCAGTTGTCAAAAAACAAGCTGTTCAAAGTAACAGAAACTGAATTCTCTGCCACACTAATGTTTACTTGATCAAGCGATGGATCTGTGCAAGACAAAATATTAGGAGAATATTTAATTTTCTGATAACATCATTTTGAAATGTGAAAATATAATAAACAAAATACAAAATTTGAAAGGTCATCTGAAATCATAAAAAGAATTTTTTTAAATAAATTGAAAATCAAAGCGAGACAAAAAATGGATAAAAGTTTAAGCATTAAAGAAATTGCTTTACAGTTCAAATGGACAGAAATAACAATTTGCATTTTAATAAATTACCAAACATTTAAAGCATCTCTCTAAACATCTTACATACAAAAATAATTTATTCATTTATATTCAAGCATTGATGTCATTAAGAATTTTACTCAATGATTCTCTCACTCTCTCTCTTATTCATTAGATGATGGTTGCTAAAATCACTTGATACTTAAATTGCTTTTCTATTAAATATGATTGAGTAAATCTTTTTAATAATAGCAGCTATATTTAATGTATTTGAGATGGCATCATTTAAGATTTTTGTTACTGTTATTGTATTTGCAGGTTTGTTGCATGAGCTGTAAAAGATATGTGAGATATGTAAGAAATAGCTTCCTATTTTCCTGCCAACAATTCAATACAATTTTCAAGAGGAGGAGGAAAAGAAAAAGAGGAGGAAAAAATAGAATTGAAGATAATTGTAATATAAAAGGTTCCCCCATAAGGTAGCAGGACAGATAAACTAGCAAATGTAACCAAGAAAGTTTAATTAAAATTTAACTATCAAAGTATGCAAATTTGAAATGGAAACTAGTTACATTGATACGAATGACTTGGGACCAGATTTCATGGCTCTGAAATTAGTTTTTAATATAAAAAAAATCATTGGATTTGTTTGAATCATAAAAATATCAGATGAAACATCAAAGAAGAAGAGAGACTGACATTCACTCTAAATAGTGAAAATTTTACCTGATAATTGAATTGAAATAAGATTTGTTCCTCATTTCTGTTAAGATTTTAAACATTTCCCATTTAGACAGCTAACTATATGCTGGGGTTATTGGGGAGGGAGTAACACAACAATAGCACTGACAAGATATTAGACATGTGCAAAAGTTCCCAGCAGCCATTTTAAAAAAATATTTTTTTTAGAGACTGAATCAAGAATAATCAAAAACCTATACTGGCAGCAAACCACCTGGATATGGATAGAAAATGAGTTCAGCAGACACACAAAAATAGAAAGGGATATATCTTCTCACTGAACTTGTTCAACCTATACAGCAAGGCAATTCTGAGAGAATTAAATGTCCTGCCAGGATTTATTGTTGGCAGCTACAATCTTAACAACATAAGATATACAGATGACACAGTGTTGAAAACAGACACAAAAAGGAAACTACAAAAGCCTCTACAGAAGGTAGTCAAGGAAAGAGAGATGAAAGGAATAAATATAAACTACAAGAAGATAGAATGCATGGTTGTGACCAAAAAGATGAACTCAAAATGCAAATTACAAATTGGAGATACTAAAATCAAACAATTACAAAAAATTAAATATCTGGGAAGTGTTCTATCACAGGACAGAAAGTACGACACTGAGATCTGAAGACACATTAGGATGGCCAAAGATGCCTTCCAAAAGCTAAGCAGAGTATTGAGAGAGAGAAAAACTTCATTAGAAACAAAGAAAGTACTGAACTATTACATGATATCTGTCCTCCTATATGGCAGTGAATGCTGGACAAAATGAAGAAGAGGCCTGAAGCAACAGAAAGATGGTTCTACAGAAAGCTTCTGAGAATACCATGGACCAAAATTGGGAGCAACAACAAAGTTTTATAAAAAAATTGAAACAAAAAGGAAACATCAGGACGAGGCAGTTGAAATTTCTGGAGCACATAATGAGAAAGGAGGTCTTGGAAAATCACATTGAGAGATTGAGAGAAAGAGGGATGGAAGAAAACAATGTGTAACATACTTGATGGACTTTAGTAAATGAGTGGTAGAACAGGTTTGGGAGAAATAGCAAAAAGAAAAAAAAAAAAAAAAAAAAAAAAAAAAAAAAAATCGCCTACGTCCTGAAGGGACACAGTACATAAAGAAGAGACTGAATATGCAGTAGAATGGATACAGATTTTACTTGAATTGATATTCCCCATGAACTCCAGAAGCTTTGAATAACCAGTGTTACAAATTGCAATTTTTATATCCATGTGTCACTGGTTGTAGTTGAAAGGGTTAAATGATACACTATTGTGACACTGGTAGTATGAGAAGGAGTAAAAGGGTTCATGCGCAAAACTCCATACAGGATTTGGAGAATTGGAAAGATTAAAAATATTAAGGTGAAAACATGAATTGAAATATGGAGCAAGGAAAAAGAGAATTTTTTTTCCTGATAAACTGAAAAGCAAATGAAATTGTTAGGATTTGTGAAGCCAATAATGCAAACAAAAGGTCCTCATTTGTAAGCTTTCAATTTTTTCCAATGTCGGCCCACAAAACAAATCACTTCAAAAGAAATATAAAAAATAAAAAAAAAGCCAATCATGAATGCTGTCACCAAAGAAAAACTTAAAATGAGGAGTTTGGGAGCCACCAAATTTGCTTTAAGAAAGCCACCTATAAACAATCAAGATTTACAGCTTTTCCATGTCTCCATATGTCTATAGACCAGAGCTTAGTCTTGTGGCATTTGTATTCACAATAAGAGAGTCACCAGTGTGTATAAGGTGGTAGGGTAATTCTTTTATCAGAACTTAACTTAAGAAAATAAAATGAATTCCAGGGTATAAAATAAATAATATATTTTTATTTATTTTCTTTAGAGTGATGAGAGAGTCCTTTGGTATTTGGTGTAGCAAAAATGTTCATTAATAAGGCGGATATTTTTAAGAGTCTGGAGAAATTTCCGTTAATGATAGTTTGAAGTCAGACCATGATAGGGATAGTAGTAATCTTAGAAATAGGTCAGTGTCAGTTTACTGTGTTTTATTCTCAGCCTAAGGAGGGCAGAAATATCATAACAGATGACCTTTTTACTGCTTCTTCATTCATCATGCATGGCTGGTTTCTACACAGTAGCATCTCTGTTTGTCCTCTTGCCATTTCTCTACTTTCTAGCTGGGAGGTGTCAGCTTATGTTTTAACCAGGCTCTGAGTACTCTGGCACAAACATTGGTTTCAGCTAACATCAAGTCTCTTTGTATCATCTTTTTGGATTGACCAAAATTATTTTATTTTCTGGCATTCTTTTCCTTTTCAATTTTTGCATGGAGCCTCCTTGATATTTTGGCATTTTTCAGTCACAAATAAGTGGGCTCTGCTCCTGCAAATTTCCAGTGTTTTTTGGCCAGATTCATTTTTTTCTTCTTCCTCATTTTATTTGAGAGTTGCCTTCTTGTTAGTTGAGAGAAAGTGACGTTGAGAAAGAAAGAGATAAGGGTTTTAAAGGAAAGTGCAAATGCCTTATTTTAATTTGAATTCTTTTTTTTTTTTTATTTATATATTTTATTTTTATCGGGACTCACTACAACCCACTACTGCTAATATAGCACTAACATTCATTGCCATATATTTTTACCCATAGAAGGTAAAATTGAGCACATAATAGTTGATTAGTAAAATCCACAAAATCTGTGAAATATTCATAATAAAGACTATAGAAGTATGATAATAACAGTCATTCTTGTGTTATTGAAACCAACAATAGCTATCCACCAAAAACAAAATAATAAAAATGATAAATTCTTACTTGTAGCAAACATCTTGCTAAAATTGTTACTTGTTTCTGATCCACTTATTGTAGCAACAACAATGGTATATCTGGTTTTGGGCTTTAACTTTGAAAAAGTGACAGCCACAGAGTTATTTTTATTTCTGGCAACCTTTTTTTCACTGAAATAAAAATTTGGAGAGATTTTGTTTGAATAATCCAATTAATAGTGTAATTGGCAAGCAATAATAATCTGAGTGTTAATATTATAAACCATTTTGAATTCATAATCTAAATGTACATGCAATAGCATATTGTTGCTTATTCAGTAGTCTATCTAGAAAAAGAAACATTATTAGCATAAGTGAATTTGTCAAGTGGCTTGATAAATGAAAAATGATAGAATATGCTTCTTATAAATAAAATAGTTTAATAAGCATAGAAAGTAAATTAATACAAAAGACATATTAAGAGATGGTGCATCTAGACTAAATTATTTCATGAAATAAAATAGAATATGAAACACTAAATTATTATTAAATAATGAAATATCATTAAAAAGAAATTTATATTATCTCTAAATGAATACAAAAAAATAAAGTATCTAATTAATAGCAAAACTTGTCTATTCAAAGTTTCTTATACAAAGTCTACTTGTACAAAGTTCATTTACATTTTGCATTTAGATTTTTTATAAAAAATTTATTTACATTTTATATTTTTTATCTTATACAAAGTCTATTTACATTTTATTTTCAAAAGATATAAAGGTGTGAATAGTCACCTTAAAATATGCACATATAATCAAAACATAAGGGAAATTAAAATGAACACAAAAAAATGAGACTTTAACAAACAATGTAGTCACTGTATTAGTTTCCTATATAATTTCCATCCTTTTCACAATATTAAAGAAATATTTTAAAGTATTTTTGAAGTTTTCTTTCCATGCCTATTTTTTGTGAGAATGTTTGTTTCATTGGCAGATTGTTGACACTAAATTTCCATGATATTAACACTAAATAACCACAACACAAATTTTACTTTTTCATCTACAGGCAACAGTGTTCTGCAAAATTTTTTATATAATGAATAAACATACAAATAATGAATATATTTATTGATTTTATTTCCCTTAAAGTGAGCATGTTTATTTATTTTAATACTTTCTGACATTATTTCTGATGGAAATTTGGCCTTGACTTACAAAGTATCCATCAATTAATTCTGTTTTATATTTAACCAAAATCAGGAACAAAATTAGCCTGCATATTCCTAGATTTTATTTATTTATCTTTCTTCTTGTTACATGCACATTACCCACTTTTTTAATAAATTTGGAGAAAAGTCTAACAGAGCATCAAGCTAAAAATACAAAGTGAATAGCCAGTTATAGAATAAGCACAATAACCAAAGTATCATTATCAACAGTGTTCAGTAAACTCAATACACAGCAAGAAGATATTTTCTATCTGTAAATAATAAAAGCAATAAGCATAAATGCAAATTAGGAAGATCAGAACAATTTTTAAGTAAATTAAATAAATAAAAATAAAACAGAATTGAATTCAGAATATTATTAGGATAGATCCCCTTTTGTTAATTAAATGAACTGAGAAACTTTATAAATTAAAAGGGATAGTAAGTTCTTCAAATATCAAATTCCATGTTCAAATATAAGAAAGCTGATAACTTGATAGTATATATTAAATCTGGTATTAGGTAACCTTACCTTGTATTATTATTATAAATTAAATAATGATCAAAGACACTCTTGTTTGACGAACATCTTACAGTTAGTGAGGTGGAATCTGATTTCTCTAATTTCAAATTTGGTGGTAGTGGTTCTGAAATAAGGAAAAATAATTAAAAACATCAAAATAAAATACAACTCTAAGGATAAGATATATAATAAAAAGGAAACATAGAATGAAATACTGTAGATTTTTCATCTGATTTAGGATGATGAATTAGCTGAGTTGATACATTTAACACTTAAATTTTGATTAACTTCAATAACCAAAATATGTCTTTACATAAAAATCAAGTATTCATTTAAGTTTATCTGGAATGCGATAATTTACTGTATTAAACACTAAAAAGAAAGATTAAATGATTCATAAACTGAAGAAAAATTGCAATAAATTATTCTAAAAATGTTCTTATTTATCAAACAATCAAGTAGAAGGTACAATCTAAACAGAAAAACAATTACTGACATCAAATGTTACATTTCTCATCTCCAAAAGATAACAGAAATCAATGTTTTGGAATTTAATTC